>OZ012738.1:458368433-459579950 GCA_963859935.3 Lathyrus sativus
TGACATGGAATTAAGTTATTTATTGATGGAATATGTTTGGATGTTGCAGTAAGTGCGAACAATGAGGTTCGTGTTTCCGCCAGAACTCACAGATCGAGTGTCCGTTTGGCTTGGGATTTTCCATACTCAGTTGAGTGAGTAAATGGTGTGTAACCAATGATATTTGGGTTTACTTGAAGAGTATATAGGATCATGTTGAGCATCGGGGACTTGAGTTATCAGTGTTTGAGAAGAAGTAGAGATATGTCACTGTGAAGAAATTCAAATAGTTTTTGGGAAAGTTGGCAACAACTCGTGTATTGGTTTTGCCAAATTCGACGGAATTATTTGTTGTGTTTTATGATGTTTGGTTGATATGATTGAGAGATATGTTAAGTACAACATCAACAGGTTTTGGTTATGCTTTAAGGCAACTTAAAGCACATAAGAGAATTATTTGACAAGTAATTTGGAGTTGGTTGCTGATGCGTGTTTGTGCCGGAGTTTGGAAGCCTCAATTGTTTAGTTGAGATTTGAGATGGTTAATAATCTTAAGAGCTTAAGGTATTTGTTTGATTTGAAAAAGTCGAATATGATGCAGAGAAAATAAGTGAGACTTCTGGAAGAGTATGGCTTTGGGTTGAATTACCATTCGAGTGAAGCAACGTGGTAGCTGAGGTATCAAATTGGAAAATTTCTGTATATACCAATGACGATGATAAGGAAGTTAGAACTGATTAAGCAAATTCGGAATATGAGTTTGATCTGTGAAGGAACTTTTTATGGAGTAAAGCTTGGTATGTTGAGACTGACTATTGGTATTCTCGATGAGATTCGAGGAGGTCGAAATTCTAATTTGAGTTAATAGATTGATTGGATTTAATGGATAAAAGTCGAAGAGCTGATTTTCGGATTGAGGAAAGTGGCGCCATGAGGTGTCTTGATGGAGTGTGTGTTCCAATAGTGTGAGTTGGATAAGAGTACTCTAGGAGAAGGACATTGAGATAGATTGAGTATCCATCCAGGTACTCTGCGGATGCGACCGAATTTAAGAAAACTGTTTTGGTGGCCATGGATAGAGAGAGAAGTGGTTGAGGTTGTATATGCTGAGTAGACTGGTTGAGAGTCGAGGTTTGAACATCAGAGGCTGTTGGGCCTGATGCAGCTGTTGAATATTTCTGAGTGGAGTGGGATAGTATTTCATGGATTTTTGTGTCGGGTTTTCCGAAGAATTTGAAGGAATATGATTCGATTTGGGGTGATTAAGAATGGATTTACAAGAGTAACTCGTTACTTACCAGTAAGGATGAATCATTTTGTTAGATAGGAATCTATGTTTTTCGTTGAAATTTTAGAAAGGTTTGTAGACGCCTTGGGTGTCATGTTGAAGTTAGACTCTGTCTAGCATCCGTGGATGGAAGAACCGACAAAGAGAACTATCCAGTATGTAGAGGATTTGTTGAGAGCTCGTATGTTGGACCAAGGTGGATCGTAGGATAGTTAATGGTCATTGTTTGAGTTTACCTACGATAATCACTATCATTCTAGTATTGGAATGACATCGTATGAGGCTTGGTATGGTGGGAGGTGTAGGACCCCTTTTGTGTTGATGTGTGTCCGGCGAGAGTTTTATACTCGGACCTGAGATTGCGCAAGAGACGACTGGAAAGGTCAAAAGGATCCAAGAGAAGACATGTTTTGAGAGTTACAATAGTAACTGGTGTTGGTTGAGCTTGAGACCTCGGGAGCACCCACTGTGTTTTGATGATCTGTATCAGAGTGGCGCAGCGGAAGCGTGGGGAATTAGCATGTTAGTATGTGTTACCGCTGTCACTTATGGAAAATTGCATGATGTGTTCAAATGTCTAAGTTGAGGAGGTACATTGATTCAAAAGGATGGTGTGCAAGTGAGAGACAATTTGATTGTGGAGGCATTGCTAGTTCAGGTTAGTGGACGAGAAGTAACTTTGGGGTGACATTTTCGAGGACGAAAATTCTTAAAGTGGGGGAGAGTTGTAACAGCCCAATTTTCAATAATTGATTAATTGTACTAATTAATTGGTTTGTGTGATTTATCTGATTTAAGTGAATTATTGGATTTATTTAATTTATATGATTTAATGGATTTAACTGATTTGTTCTACTTGGTAGAATAATGTGGGTTTATTAGATACTCTCTAATTGATGATGAGATGAGATATTTTATGAGAAAATGAATTGGTGGATATTTTGAGAAGAATTATGATGGAAGGAAATATGATGGAAAGATATATAAAGGAAAGGTAGAGAGAAAGGAAAGGAAATGAAAACATAAGGGAAAGAGGAGAGAAAGAAAGAAGAAGAGGAGAAAAGAGGAGAAAGAGGGGAAGAACTTGGAAATCATCAAGATCCGCTTCTAACTTCCATTTAATCAAGGTAAGGGTGTGAAATATTATTATCTTGACATTGTATGTGATTATGTATGCTTGGGTTGGATTATTTGATGTTTTTCTACCACTTCCATTTTAGGGCAGAAGTTGGTTTAATCGGTAGAATTCGAGTTTTTACAGTTAAAAATGGGAATAAGTGGTAAAGCTTAGTCGAGAAATGTTAGGCTAAGACTACTGAAATTCATTGGAATTGAATCGGTTGATTTTGGGATGATTTGAGAATTTGGGACAGTTGGGGTTTTGAAGTTCGCAGACACTCGCTAGCTTGTTCGCTAAGCGAGCTGGTAGCGAACTTTTGTTGGGCGAGCCAGTAGCGAACGGTCCCAGACTTGGACAGAATGGAATTGAGGGACTTCGCTGGTAGCGAAGGGGTAGCGAAGGTTCTCTAGGGCTTCGCTGTGGCTAGCGGGGTAGCGAACCAAGTCAGAGGCTTCTATTTGCCTTCGCGAGCTTGTTCGCTGGGCGAACATATAGCGAGCACTCGCTAGGAGCTCGCTGAGCGAGCGAGGTAGCGAGCATAGCAGTATGTTGTTTTTCTTATGTTTTCACTTCCATGTTGATTCTTCAAATCAAGTATGATTATTCCTTTCTTTTATGCATATTTATGTGTTGTGAATAATGTGCTATGGGTAGCCTTATGGCGTGAATCCTAGATTATGAATTGATTGTGAAACATGGTCTTTTGACAATATATGCATTGTTTAATTGATTTAAAAGTGCATGATAAGTGGAATTGAGTTCGTTGTAGTTGGCACGACCTTGTGAGTGCATATTGATTTTATGTAATAGTGTGTGAAGAATGCATGAGAATATATATAGATAGTGAACATATGTGCATTGCTTGGTAATGTGATAATGATGTTGAATATATGAAACGTGCAAGATTCGTGCTCACTAGGGTAGAATGACTAGATGTCGTTCCTAGTGGAGTGAACACTAGGGTAGAATGACTAAGATGTTGTCCCTAGTGTAGTAATTACCGGGGTAGAATAATTGAGATGTTGTTCCTGGTGGAGCATAAGCGATGTACCCATAATCCTAAGTGAGGATTTGTGAGATTTGATGAGTTTATATGAGCCATATGATATATATATATATATATATATATATATATATATATATATATATATATATATATATATATATATATATATATATATATATATATATATATATATATATATATATATATATGTGTGTGTGTGTGTGTGTATATATATGTGTGTGTGTGTGTGTGATTGTTGTATGAAAGTGTGAAATGTGGTTGTTTGGCAGTTATGTGCATAATTGTATGTGCTTGTGTGAGATGGATGCATAATTATATGTTTGTGAATATGTATGCATTTCAAGAGTGTATTGAGTCGTTTTGCATGTGAAGCATCATGATTGCATTCTTGTGAGTCTGATCCCACGTAGGATCTGCAGAAACCTCGTGTGCCCTTGTGGGGTGTGAGTGATGGTTTATATTTTTGATCCCTAGGAGGATCTGCAGAAACCTTGTGTTCCCTTGTGGGGTGTGAGCGATGGTTTATATTTTTGATCCCTAGGAGGATCTGCAGAAATGATCGTGTGCCCTTCTGGGGTGTGAGCGATGGTTTATTTTGATTCCATGGAGAATCTGTAGAACAGTTGTGTGCCCTTGTGGAGTGTGAGAAACCGGATTGTGTGCCCGTGTGGGGTGTGAGCAATCCTGAAACATCATGTGCCCATGTGGGGTGTGAGCGATTGGTGAACATCGTAGGCCCGACGGGGAGTTACTTCGGTAACGAGCGATGGTTCCATTTTGGTTCTTCAATTGAACCTGCTGAACGAGTCGGTACCGCATATGCATCTGCATATAGTCATGAGTCGGTCTCTATGAGTTGCATTTATCATCTTTATATGATGCATTGGTAAAATAAACATGTTGCGTATATTTTTGTGGATTGGTGAAGTAAACATCACTGTAAATTTTTATGTGGATTGATTGAAATTGTAGAAGTATGTAAGATGTTATGCTTGGATATATATATATATATATATATATATATATATATATATATATATATATATATATATAATATATATATATATATATATATATATATATATATATATATATATATATATATATATATATATATATATATATATATATATATATATATATATATATATATATATATATATATATATATATATATATATATATATATATATATATATATATATATATATATATATATATATATATATATATATATATATATATATATATATATATATATATATATATATATATATATCTGTGTGTATATATGATGACGTATATGAGTAAATTATGATGATTGTGGTGAGAATCAGAGGTATGTATGCTTTTATGTTTTTATATATACATGGTTATATGCATCGTTATTATGATAATATTTCTCACCCTTCTTCTGGAATGATGTCCTACATGACATCGTGCAGGTATCCAGGTGTAGTACTGCTCGTAGTTACGAGGTCGTTATTGGAGTAGCTGTTTAGTGATTTAATTATGTTGGGTCGAGTCATGCTCTGGTTATGTAACACTGGGGTCGATTGGGTTATGTTTCAGATGTATTATATGATGTTGGCCTCGGTGCCTAAGTGATGTTGATTTATGTGTTAAACACAAATATTTGTTTTATGAAAATTGTGATATAAATGAATCCACTGCTACATGCAATGAAATTTTGTAAAGCATGATTATTTATTTCGGTGTTAATGAGCATGGCAGGTGGTTGTGATAATTTGAAAGTTGTGTGTGACGCCCTTTTTATGAATGCATGTTAATTTTACTCTGATTATGCTTATATTTTCCGTGGGGTTTAGAGGGGTGTTACACCTTGCAAGTCAAGCTACCCCTAAGGATGGTTCACACACACACTACTTGACCTAGTTTTGTGGGAAATGACCCTTGTGGATCCCATGTGCTTCCAAATCTTTTTGATTCACATTCTTAACATGTTGAAGTGGTTGGTTGCACATTTATAGGTCACAAAGTTGTTTGGTTCATGTTGTAAGTTGCATCTTTTCAAGGCTTTCCATTTGACGTCTAATGTTGAAATTGTTTAGAACTTAGGTTCTTTACCATGCCTTGTTTTGCAATTTGTCTTGCTTCCTCTGTTTCTTTGCTTTGTGCATATTCTTCCCTTGTTCAAAATTCTGTCCTAGGACCCTTGAGTCCCATTTAAGATGATTTGGTCCCTACTTTAGAGGTACTTTGAATATGTCTTGAATGGTGATTCATTTTGAGAACTTTTGTTGTGTTTCTTTTGCATGATCATTGTGATGCTTATGGTTGAGTTTATTGTTTGCATTTCTTGGTGCCCAAGCATATCCTCCCATCCTCACCTTGATCATGTCTTCTTCCCTTTCTCATTTTATTTGCCTTTGGTTAGTGATTGATGCACAAGTGGTTGTAGGAATCATATTTCTCCCATTTCATGTCACTTTTGGCTTGAACTTGTTTAAGTTCTTTGGTTTGCTTTTGCTTTTGTTTTGCATCTTCTTGTTTGTATTTAAGAGGTTGAGATGTGCTTGTGGTGGCTATTGCCCCACACCTTTTTCCTCCCTCTTCATATTTGTGTTGCATTGCATGTTTGCTTTCTTCTTCTTCTTTTGTCTTCCTTTGCCATGTTCCCTTAGAACTTCTAACCTCTCTTGTTCAAGATGGGTTATGATAGACATTAGTCTAAAACCATGCATGATAACATTATGGTATTCATCCCTTTTCATCTCAATCAAAGGTGTACTTTGCATGATAACTTTAGGGTTGAGTTAGTCCCCTTTAGAGTGTCCTTCTCTTCTCATCTCAAAACTCTTTCAAAACACATAATAAAGGATAATGAATGTTGTACGCTACAAGCCTTAAGCATTTGGGAAATGATGATTGGGGGATCTCCCCTTAAATGTCTAGAGTGTTTAGCGTATGCCCTTTGGGAGATATGCAACGCATTCGCTCCTAGGTCATAGTCTTTAGTGTCTTGCACCCTAAAATTTGCTCAACCTATTTCACCTGGGTTATGTTTCAATTGCATTGTCATTTTCATAATAAATCATGTATATAGTCTAATCATTTGCATATCCTAGCATAACAAGTCATCTAGAAAGGGACCAAGTTCCATTCTTATCAGAAAGAGGTCCATCAAGGGGTTTTATTCAAGTTCAATACCATTCAAGTAATCAGGAAATGAGTTGAAGCTTTGAGAAGTTTGAAGGTCAACTAGTGGATTTCTCTCCCAATCTTGGGGATATGTTGAAGATCATCAATGGGAGTATGAGCTATGACTGAGGGTATGGAATGAGAATAGATATCATGGAGGACCTAGAGGGTCATTTTGAAGATGAGATAATTCATTTATACAAGTACAAGAGCCAAAGTTGAAGTGCAGTCAATTAGGGTTTCATCTGGGTCAACCCTAGGTCAAATGATTGATTGGAGGGCATCAAGGCCTACTTGGAGGATGTGGAATTCATGAATTGACATGTTAATACAAGTATGGTGTTTTGCCAAGGAGAAATCAAAGAGAATCAAGAAGAAGAGGAGTTACTAAATTAGGGTTTCAGTGTAAAAAACCCTAATTTAGGCCTAACTTCCAAGCCAGATAAGTCAAAATTCAAGCTTCAAATGAATTATTGGTCAACATTAAACTTATAGAGCTTCTAAATAGATTTAATTTGAGTACTATAAGTCTTCAAGTAGGTTTATAGAATTCAAGTTATGGTTCTTGCAAGTTATGGGTCATCAGAGGACACTGAAATTTATCTGTGAAAGTCACTTGACTTCCAAGCAACTTTTTCCCATCAAGGAGTTGTCAAATGGATTCTTGGCCAACATAAGAGTTGTATATATTGATCTTAGCTTTAATTTGAGTACTAGAAGTCCTCAAGAGGATTTGTAGAACTCAAGTTATGGTCTTGGCAATCCAGGGGTATTTTGGGAAAGTTGAATTACAAGTCATTTTTCAACATAGGTCCAAATCTCCATCTTCCACTCCTCAAATGGAAACATGTTCAACATGAGATGTGTTAAAAATGATGTTTTTAGGCTGGATAAAAGGTCATGAGAACTTGGAATAGCTTGCTTCACAAAGTCACCAAAATGGCCTAAAATGAAGGTATATTTTAAATGAATCAAAGTTGGAAATTGGGATTTTTGACCTACACATCCAAACCAAGGCATATGACATACCAATTTGATTGTAAAAAGCATTTGATAACATTGACATTGCCACAATTTTGAATTGAGGATTATTTTTAGGACTTGCTTTGGAAATTGGTTACTTGAATCATAAGACACCATTGCAAAACCACTTGGCAAGGCAAATGCAAGGCTCCTTTCCATCCATACACCTCCAATATCTCATTTGGAGAGAATTGAAACTCAGAACAAGTGCAACTGCAAGCCAAATCATGAGATGGTATGTGCATAACATAAGAAGAGAATTTCATGACATGAGATGGTGAATTTCTCATTGGATCAATCTAGAACTTTCTAGAGTCCTCAAACACATTCTATATAAGATTCAGAAGAGGTGCAGAGCAAGAGTTAGAGAGAATTGGGAGAGATTGGTGAGATTGCAATTTGAAACTTCCATGTGCAAAACAGAATTCAGTTACAAGTTTCAACCATATTCAAGCCATTCTTTGGATCTCAGAACCTTTATCAAGCATATGTGAGTGATTCTAGATGGATAATTGAACAAGATTGGTGGAGAATCGTGTGATAGCATTTGAGATTTTCAGCTTGCAACTCAAGATCGGTTTCCAAGATCCAAGCTATTTCAACCAATTCTTTTGCATATAGAAGCAAGATTGTGACTCATTGAATGTGTATGGAAGTTCTCAAAGCCTGATTTGAAGATTTCATACCTCTGTTCATCTCAAATTTGCAGGTATGTAAACTTCAATCTACAACTTGATTTAGGTAGTTTTAATCAGTTTTGAATAGTTAGATTCAATGTAGATGATCATGTGGTGCTTTCTGGTAGCTTTATGGTTGATTTAGAGACAATTAGTGTAGTGATGCAATTTATGTTCATGCTCATATCTTGTTGTTCTTGATGGTATAATCATAGTTTGATGGTTAGAAATGATCAGTGAAGCATGGTGAAGAGTTTAGGCTATCCAATTTCAAGTTTGGTGAGTTTTGATCATGGACCAAATTTTGAAGTTTGATTCGTGTTTTGAGTTAGGTTGTATTTCAATATGTTTAATTGCCATGGTTAGATTCCTTGTGAAAAATGGAGTGAGTTAGGGTTTTGAATTTTTGCATTTGATGAGGATTTGAGGGAGTACGAATTGGGGAAGATGAAGTTGCAAGCTCAGACATCCATGGCTGCTCTCCCTCCACAATTCAAAATGAAGAAGATGATCTGACCACCCTTAGATTAGACAAAGACTTTTGACCAAAACGAGATCCAATGGCCATGATTTGTTTTCAATTTGTGAAGAGACTCAGACTACCTAATATGCACCATTTCATTTAAAACGTGGCATTGGGCTTAAGTGAACTATTTGATATCCACACCCCTTTCACAGGCCCAGTCAAAATTTACACTGAATTGGATTGCTTCCTGCACTGTGGTTTTTCTCATTTTTCTTTATATTTTCAAGTTAATTTTCTGAATGGTATTTGGGCTTAAGCGCGCTTACTAGCCACACCCCCCTTCTGGGCCCAGTTACTGAAATGAACCATTTATAATTGCTATTTGACACGCATGTTTTCCATTTTTCATCATATTTCTTTTATTTTACACATTTATTTTAGGATCTTTGAAAATTCATAATAAATTCAAAAATAGGTCTTTTGCATGGGAGTTTTTTCTCCATTCTCATAATTGTCTCAAGAAAATTGTAGAAAAATAAAATTAGCCTTTTAATAATTTTTCTATTTCTGGTGAATTGTTACATTTAGTTGCTTTTATTGCATTTTATTTTGTATGTCCATTTTTCTGAATTTAGTATGACCATTTTATTTTACATTTTGATGTGATTCTTATTTCTATAGTTAGATTAGAGTATTAGGTTCCCCCTGGATTTTTGTCACATTTTTGTGACTTAAATTTAATTGCTTTTGAGAGGTGTGAAGCAAGTGTGTTAGAATTAGGGTTAAACTTGACATAGGTGCATTTTAACACATAGTTTTTGGGTTTTTAGTTTGATTTAGGCCTTGGGGTTTATGTGGGGTATATGGTACATAGCTAGAGTCCCTTAGAAATTAATCTAGAATTTTATGTTGAATATTCCCATTTTATTTGATTTTTGCAAGTTGAGTGATATTGGTGTGTTTCCCTCTGGGGAAGTTGCTTTGTTGAGTTTTGGGTTTTTTCCTTGGGTGTTGGGGCTTGTGCTTGGCTTGAGGATTGTATGAAGACCTTGAGGATGAGTAAATACCAAATAATGATGCTTGGAGCTTGGAGTTTCCTGTGCCTGAAGGTGCTTGATGAAGACTTAGGAGATATGAGATATAGGGAGAGCTCTAGAGTAGACTGACTCCTTCTGTCAAACATAGAGAGCTTCTTGTGCCTCTATTCCATCCTATGACACAAGGTCCCCTAAAAGAGTTCCATCTCTCCTTAGGAGGGATGTAGAGCATGCTTTGATTGGGTAGAACCTTGAGGATAACTGTCACTAGCTGTGTTAAGATCTTAGTGATTTCCCTGGGTTATCATTAAGCCTCTTAACATGCCAACTTCATCTATCACTTGATTCTCTCCTGTGAGTGTTTGCCTTGAAGATGGAAGTTTATTGAAGATGAAGTGCATTGAAGATTGGTGAAGATGAAGCTGGTACCTGTCAAAGCTGGGTATTTGTGGAGAACTAGGGTTTTGCTGCCAACTGAAGATGTCTACTGGTTGTGACTCAGTGCTTGCCAAAGCTGAAGATTATTGGAAGATAATAACTTACTTGGAGCTTGAGTGTCATGGGAAAGTGAAGATGGGATCTTGCCTAAAGTTGTTGCCGTCAACCTTTTGCTGTTTATCAACTGTAGCTGCCAGAGCTGGTGCTGTTTAACTTGCTTACTGTAGGAGCTAGTGTGGCTGTCTGAGATGGTTTAGGGTGTGGTTTTATTTGCTGTATTGTTTGTTGATTTGCCCTTAGGTTTGAGGTGGAGCTTGTCTCCTCTTTCCTATTGCTTTCTCCCTTGCCTATTGTGTATTGCTGCATCTCATGCATGTTTACTGTTTACTGTATATATCTGTTTCTTTTCCGTTTATCCCCTAGGATCTCTGATTTCCTCAGCGCAGGAGGGAATTATGATATACATTAGGTTGTAATCCATGCATGATAACATTAGGGTAGTTTGGATTCCCTTTCAAACCCTAGGTTTTTAGACTTCTCTTCTATCTCAGAACAATTCAAAACACAGTAATAAGGATAGTCGATGCCATACGCTACGAGCCTTAAGCTGTTTGAGAAAAGGTTACTGAGGGGCCACTCTTCAGTAACCTGATTGCTTAGTGTGTTACCCTTAGGGTGACATACGACGTAGTCACCCTCAAATCATAGTCTCTAGTGCGTCAGAGATTGCAAACATCATAAAAGACATTTCTTGCGTAAAAGACTGCAAACAAACATCAAGATGTCATTTTTGTCCGCTTGGACTCTTAATCAGGAAAAACCCTTTCATAAGGAGATAAAAAACACTCAGACAAGCTTGTGTCTTCCGTAGCCCGAACTACATTTGCTCTGATCTTTCATGCTGTATGAAAGTATGTAGGCATAGGATGCGATATCCTAGCGAGCAACCTTCCCCTCCTTTCCCGTAGGTAGGTGAACTACGTTGACTCTGATTTCTCGTTCCAGACGGGAATACGTAGGCATAAAGTGCGATACTTTGCCGAGTCATTTTCTTTCTTTTTAACCTCATACCTGTAGACTAGATAGAATAACAATCCATACCAGAAAACAAGCGCGGATCCCGTCGAGTACGACGGACGTGAGGGGTGCTAATACCTTCCCCTTGCATAACTGACTCCCGAATCCAGGATTTGGTTGCGATGACCATTCCTTTCCCGTCTTTGCGTGAGGTTTACTCTGAGCGTTTCCTTTCCCTTCTTTGGGATAAATAACGCACGGTGGCGACTCTTCTGTTCAGCCGGCGCCGATTTTCGTAGTAGCGACAGCTGGCGACTCTGCTGGGGACTGGAATATTCCCTATGCGAGTTAATCCTAGCGCTTGTTTTCCCGTCGGGGTGTTGTATAGATTTACTTTTTTGTCTTTACTTTCTGTCTTTTATTATCAGCCTTATACTGTTATTGCTGCTGTGGGAAGGGGGTAATCTGTTGAGAGATAAGCCGGACCTGGGCTTGAGGTTACACATAGACTTAGAAGTAAAGAGTAGTGGTTAGCCTGCTTGCTTAGCTCGCACCAACTAGCCACGAAATTTACGCTCGGATGAGATTCTCTTTGATGCTTCTTGCCAGGCCCTTAGGGCTCGACAAGTCGTCTGACCCGAGGATTGTCGACTCTAGGAACCTATCAATTGGGATTCAACTAAGTGAGGCCGCTTCAAGGGATGATGATGCCACACCTTCTGGGTATCGTATCATCACTCTTGAAAGTCTGTGACGTTGAACCCGCATAGGATGTCGTACCTCATATGCGAGTTAAGTACATACCTGTGAGGGGTAGGTGGGTTTGTTTGCAGGAAACCTTTGACCTCAGAACACCTGATTTATCTCTGTCAGTGAGATATGGTTACAAGGTTCATTTGAGTAGGTTGGTTTGAGATAAAGATTGGATGGTTCTCAGGCTTCAGTACAGGGCAGCCCAGTCTATCAGCATTGCGCTTGGTCCCTTGTTTGCATATGCATGTGCATTTTCATGATTGCATTTCATTAACATGTATTTATGTTGCAGGTGATCATTCCCCTCTGATTCTAGTGTATCTTCTAGCCAGACATGGAGTCCCTGAAGAAGGCAGTTGCTTACCGGTTGCATTCACTAGATATCAGTTCATTGCTGGGTTTAGTTGCTCTGGCAGATGAGAGTATGAGGGCTGAGTTCAGAGTATCTTATGGGAGATTGCTTAGCTTGTTGTACAGACCTTCGGCATTTGAGACGACTGGGGTGTATACTTTGTTGCAGTTTTATGAGCCGCAGCTGAGATGTTTCTTATTTCTCGATTATATTCTAGCACCCACCTTGGAGGAGTATTCTGCGATGTTGGGAGTTCCTGTGCTAGACCAGATGCCCTTTGTTCATGTTAATGCCGAGCCTGAGTTGGCCACGCTCGCTGAGATTGTCAGTTTGGACGCTTCTGAGTTTCCGGGAGGCTTGGTTAAGCTGAATGGAGCCTATGGCTTTCACTTGTCGGTCCTAGTTGAGAAGGCTACACAGTGCGTGAAGAGTGGATGTTGGGTTGCTTTCAGTGCCATTCTAGCTGTCTGCATCTACGGGATTGTCTTGTTTACTAATGTGCCAGACTTTGTCGACTCAGATGCCTTCCTGATTCTTGCCTCGAAGAATCCAGTTCCTATTCTCTTGGGCGATGTTTATCATTCCATTCACTACAAGAATGAGAAACGTCGTGGCAAGAATGTTTCCTGCTATCTTCCTCTCATGCACAAGTGGTTCCAGGGGCACCTTCCGAAGAAAGGACCTTTTGTGGATGTTGTTGATACTTTGGATTGGTCTTCCCGGTTGATAGGGCTGTCTGCTGAGAATATCATTTGGTTTGATCGGAGTATGCTTGGTACTGATATTATGTATAGTTGCAGCGACTTTCCGAATGTCCCCCTGATTGGACGGAAAGGCTGTATTAACTATAATGCTTCATTGCTGGTACGACGGTTCGGTTATGCTTTGAGGGACGCTCATATTGAGAAGGAGATACAGGAATCTCTGTATCTCACGGGCTTATTGGACACAGCTACTTTGATCAGATTGAGACATGCATGGGCTAACATCTATAGGAGAGGGAAAGCTTTGCTCGGTAAGAGCAACAACAGAGCTTATGATCCTTATTTGGCTTGGGTCCGCGAGAGAGCCAATACTTCTTTGATGCCTTGTCCTGCTGTGGAACCTCTGTATCTCCCTTTGATTGAGGTACCTCCTTCGGAAGAGAGTGAGAAGTATAACAAATTGTTGGCTGAAAACGAAGAACTGAAGAAAGCCAATGAGGAGTTAGAGAAGGAAATCTTCCAATTACGTCGTGAGAAGAAGGAAGCCACCTTCACTGTGAAGGAACAGACTGAATTGATTAACAGGTTGGGATCGGAGCTGACAGAAGCAACCAACAAGAAAGAAAAAGTGAGAATAGCCTTAAACGGTGTTAGCAAGGTGCTTACTTCCAAGAAGGAACTCCTAAGCAAAGCTTATGCCCGTATCAGCATGTGGGAAGCATTGTGGAGTACTACGCTTGCCAAGCGGAAGGAGCAGGAAGACGAACTGAAGATGCAGATTGCCACGCTAGAGGCACAGGTTAGAGCCCAAGACGCAAAGATTGCTGAAGAGACATCACTTAGGAGCGCTGCTGAGCTCAGAGTAAGTGACAAGCCGAGAGGTTATGATGAGAAGGCCGGTTCCAAGAGGCACAGATTTGACGAGAGTTCTGGCAAAGGAACCTACCAGGATGACGCCCAGAAGCTGAGATCCACTACCGAGCGGCATGCTTTACTGATTCAGGAGCTGATCTACCGACTAGGGCACTCGGAGACGATGAGTATATTGGAGGACGTCAGGGCACGCCATTTGGCCTGATTTATCGTTGTCTTGCCTTTGTTATTTGTACTTGTATTTGGACCATCGCCAGACTTGTTGGCCGAGGTCTCTTCAGTTGTATTCAGTTGTACTCAGCCTCTTGGCATTTGTTATATATGAGGGTTTTCTGATTCCTTGCTTGCTGGATAGGGACTCCATGGTCGTAATGGCTTTCACTCCAAAACTAGAATCGGGGGGAATATAACCTGTAGCATATTTACACATTTGCATCTGCATTCATATTGTATAACCGGTATTCTCGAATCTGTATCTTATTTCCTGCGTCTGCAGGTTTCCAGGATTGACGAACCAAGAGTTCACTGCTACTCAACCCGAAACAACTACAAGAGAATCATGGATCAAGTCCAAGTGGAGGTGCAAGAGATTCACGAGAAGTTGAACCTGTTCATGCAGGCAATGAAGAGTATTGCTAATGGCCAGGAGAATCTCCAGACATTGGTGCAGCCGCTGCTGACGCGGGCTAATGGGAACGGCAACAATGACCACAAATCTGTGCATGTCGAAACTCTTCATGAGGATGGTCCCCCTACTCCTGTGGTGACCCCACCGGTCGTGGTTGTAAACAATGACGTTGGCGCTGGCAATGGCAACGTCGGGAATGGAAACGAGACTGTTGTTAACAATGTTGGAT
This sequence comes from Lathyrus sativus, assembly GCA_963859935.3. NCBI lineage: Eukaryota > Viridiplantae > Streptophyta > Magnoliopsida > Fabales > Fabaceae > Lathyrus > Lathyrus sativus. The sequence continues at coordinate 458,383,207 of OZ012738.1, forward strand.
TAGGAGATGCCAATTTGGGCGGTGGTAACTTCAACGGCGGTAATGGTTTTGGTAACAATGGATTCGGCTATAATGACCAGGGGTTTGAGTACGGCAATCAGGGCGGAAAGTTCGGCTTCAATGCTCAGGGCTTCGGCTATGACGGTTTCGGTAACGCTAACAGGGTTATGGTTGAAATGGTGCTGGATTGATTCCTGTCAACACTGGTTTCGGGCAGGGTTATGGTAATGGGGGACAAGGTCCCGTGATTAATTAGCAAGGGTTTGGTCGCAACGCTGGTTATAACGGGTACGAAAATGAGAATGTGAACTGGGGAGAAGACTGTCAAGAGGACGCCTTTTCTGGAAGAGGCATGGGATTCGAGGGACCCGTTGACAATACTCAGAGGATTAAGATGCTTGAAGAACAGGTGAAGGGTATGGCTAATCAGAATTCTACCGGACTAGACAGGACTACTATGGGCTTAGTGCCTGGGCTGAAGGTACCGCTGAAGTTCAAAGCGCCCACATTCGACAAGTATAAGGGGGACACTTGCCCGAAAGTGCATGTCCGCGCTTATTACAGAAGGATTTCCGCGTATTCAGATGACGAAAGGATGCTTATGCATTTCTTTCAAGACAGACTGTTAGGACCGTCACTCGAGTGGTACATGGGGTTGGAGCCCGCTCAAATCAAGACCTGGAAGCAATTGGCGGATGCTTTCGTCCTACATTATAAGTATAATAGTGATCTGGCACCGAACCGAGTTCAATTGCAAGGTTTGTCGCAGAAGAAAGAGGAAAGCTTTAAAGAGTACGCGTAGAGATGGCGCAATATGGCAGCAAGAGTACATCCTCCGTTAGCTGAAAGAGAAATGAATAGTGTCGCTACTGCGAAAATCGGCGCCGACTGACAGAAGAGTCGCCACCATGCGTTATTTATCCCAAAGGAGGGAAAGGAAACGCTCGAAGTAAACCTAACGCAAAGACGGGAAAAGGTATGGTCATCGCAACCAAAACCTGGATTCGGGAGTCGGTTACGCAAGGGGAAGGTATTAGCACCCCTCACGTCCGTCGTACTCGATGGGATCCACGCTTGCTTGGTTTGTACGGATTACACTTCTATCTAAACTAAAGGATAAGGGTTAAAAAGAAAATAAAATGACTCGGCAAAGTATCGCACTTTATGCCTACGTATTCCCGTCTGGAACGAGAAATCAGAGTCAACGTAGTTCGCCTATACGGGAAAGGAGGGGAAGGTTGCTCGCTAGGACACTGCATCCTATGCCTACGTACTTTCATACAACATGAAAGATCAGAGCAAACGTAGTTCGGGCTACGCACGACACAAGCTGTTCAAATGTCTTTTATAAAAAATATCACCTTAAACAAGGGTTTTCTTATTGCAAACAGGTTGATGTTTGTTCAAATCTTTTGACGGAAGAAATGAATTAATTTCTGTTAGAACCTTTATTAATGTTTTTCTGTTGTTTGAAGAAAGAAGAGATGACACTCTACAAATCCTAGGGTTGAAAAAGGGATAAAATTCTACCCTAATGTTATCATGCATGGATTAAGACCTAATGTCTATCATGCTCCTCTCTTGCGCAGAGAGAAACAGAGATCCTAAGGGAATAGACGGAAACAGAAACAGCAGATATATACAATAAAGCAGTAAAATGCATGGATGCAACAATACAAGCGAGGCAAGGGAGTCCCACTCAACCTCGAACCTAGAAAACAATAGGCAAAAGTGAACAGAATTCACTTTCAACCCGGCAGGTTAAACAACAAACAATACAGTCCGGGAAATTCACACAATACATCATGAATTAAAACAGCTAAAACTAAACAGCAAAGCAAACTTCATCAGCATCAGTCTTCAAGTCAGCATCAACTATCTCCAAGCTTCAGGCAAGCATCAGTCTTTATCATCAGTCTGCAATGGCTTTTCTTCAAGTCCTACTCTCCAAGCTGAGGAATCAATCACAAGAATGAACTGGGTGTTAAGCAATTAGTTGACCACCAAAGGTGGCAAACAGACTGCTATCAACACATAGAATATTTCTCTCAAGAGTTCTATCTCTTAAACACTATCACCAAGCCTTCCAAAGGAGGGGGGTGAGTGTCTTAGAGAGACTCTGCATCACAGAGAGGGATGGAGGCAATAAAGACCTTCCACGTTTGTGAATCAAGTTTTCTACTCTAGGGCTCTGCCTAACTCCTAGATCCTATAGCCTTCAACAGCTGCCAGCAAGAGGTACTCCTCATCAACTCTGGAAGTTGGTCTTCATTCTCTAATCTTCAGATGGGCTTCATCAACACAGTCTTCAGCTCAAACCCCAAGCCCCAAACAAACCCAATACCCCACACAGACAAATAATAACCCTAAAGAGGGCACACCACACAGTAAATCAAATACAAGCAATATACTAGTAGCAGTAGGGGAAGCCTAATATTTTCTAAGGGATCTATTATCTACCCATAAACCCTATAGTCCCATACCCCAAAATCAAATCAAAATTTCTAAAAGAAGTGATCTATCTCACCTATGTTCACTTAAAACCCTAATTTTAATCACTCTAATCTCACCTAATCAAATCATCTAAAAATCAATCCTAAAATTACAAATTAAATCCTATATACAAGTTGAGGTCCTAAGTGACATATCCTAAAAAGAATGGGTCCTAAATCTAAAGGGAATTATTAGAACTAAAATCAACAAAATTAAGTACTAAACTAAACTCATTAAAAAGCTATTTACAAGAAAAATGCACAAAAAATATTAAAACAAAATAAAATGCTATTTTTATTATTGGATATTTTTCTTAACAGAATTATTGACCTATAGCAAAAAGAAGCAATTAAAAATAAGTTTTTTTCATTTTTATATGGATTTTTAAAGATGCAAAAAATATAAAAGAAAATAAAAATCAAAAACATGAATTAAATGGGGAGGGGGTGTCAGAAGCATATGCGCCTAGTTCATATATTGATGGGCCAGGGAAGTGGGAGGCGCATATAGCAAATGTCTGGGCCCATTATGGTTTCAGAAATTGAATTAAAAAACAAAAGAAAAAAAATGACACGCGAGCGGTGTGAAAAGCAATAATTTTAAGTTCATTTCCATTGGGCTTAGGTTTGGGAGGTGGGAATAGCACAATTTGGATCAGGCCCATGGTTGTGGTTTTAATGAAACGCTGCGTTCAGCAGGTTTCGTTTCCCTCCGTTTCTTAAATTGAATTGGGGCCGTTAGATGAGATGGGAAGTCAAAGATTTTGAAACGATCCAACGACTGAAACATCGTCACCTACCTCTCGCTAGGGTTTCAGGACAAACCAGTCTCCATGCACACACCTTCAACTCGTTCGATCTCCCTTGATTCTCCATCAAATCCCAAACTATAAAGAGCAATCTTGCTCTATTCTTTCCCAGGAACACAACTGCACTCTTAATTTCTCCTAAAAATTCCTATAATTCGCAAACAGAGAACCCTAAGATCTTAGTTCCACCATTGTACACTGATATGCATGGTTATTAAACTTGCTCAAACTATACTAGAATGTTCTATGTGTTATGCTAATCACTCTAAACTAAAGAGCTAAGACTATCTTTCCCTAATCCATGAGTTCTTGACCCTAAAAGTTTGACTGCCCTGACATGAATCATCATCAATGGTGCCCTAAGTTTCTGCACATCATCTTCTAGCTAACCCTAGCAAATCTACCCTAAAGAAACATGCTAACAGATCATAATTATAGAGATACGAATTGAACTTCATACCTTGAATATTGGTGGAGACAGTTGAGAATTCGTGCAATCCAAGACTTGACTAGCTCCTCAGATGATCCTTGAGGTGTAGAGGTCTTTCTGTTTGCAAAGAAAATGGAGGGAAAAGCTTGTATCCTTGGCTGCAACTTTGATGCACAATCTTGAGTTTTGAGAAATAGCTCCTTAAACAGCCATGGATGGACCTTGGAGGATGATATTTCACACTCACAACTCACCACAGATGGAAGATGAATAAAAACCTTGAACAGAAATGGTGTATTATGATAATTCTCTCACTTGCTTGGAATTGAAGAAACTATGGAATTTTCTCTCTCCTCACTCCCTTTTCACCAACCTTTTCCACCAATGATCCACATTCATTATATAGATGATGATGGACAGATCTAGAAGTTTCTGGATTGCTCTAGGATGATTCTAGAACGTGGTGGAAGAATGTGGAAATTCTCATGTAATGACACTTTGAAATCTCTCATCTCATGCCTCAATTGTCCTTACAACCCTTCAATTCCACTTCAAAATCCCCTCATATGAGTTATTGGAAGGATATGAGTGCTTATCATGCTGATCCCTTGCCTTTTGCTAAGTTTCACATGGATGCCTTATGATGCAAGCAAGAACATTACAAAGCAAGTCCAAAATTTAAACCCTAACTCAAAAAAGTGGCTGAACCAATGTCTTTAAAATGTTGTTGGGATTCAATTTGGTATATTACATGACCTATTTTGGATTTGTAGATTGCCCAAGCCAATTTTTCATTTGAACTTTTTCAAGTTATATGCCATTTTTAAGTCATTTTCCACCAACTTTTATCAATTTGAGTTCTATGCATTTCCAAACTTCCATGACCTCTTTTCTAGACTTAAAATGACATTTTGAGCAACTTTGATGTTGTGAAGTTTTTCATTTGAAGCTAAGACAATTAGGAACAACTCTCATGTTGGCCAGAAAGCTAAGACAATTAGGAACAACTCTCATGTTGGCCAGAAATCCATTTGAAATCTCCTTGAAGGTCAAAAGTGGCTTGGAAGACAGCCAACTTTCACAGACAAATTTCAGTGCCCTCAAATGACCTGTAACTTGCAAGAGCTATAACTTGAGTTCTATAAATCATCTTGATGACTTCCACCACTCAAATTAAAGCTATGAAGATACTCTATAGTTTCATGTGGACCATAAATTCATATGAAGCTTGCATCTTGAGTTACACTGCCTTGAAGTTTGACCTAAATCAGGGGATTTTACACTGAAACCCTAATTTGGTAACTCCATTTCTCCTTGATTCCTTCTGATTTTTCTTTAGCACCACACCATATTCATATCCATATAGCAAATAATGAATCCCACATTCTTCAAATGATCCTTGATGCCTTTCAAAACAAGTCTTTGACCTAGGATTGACCTAGTGTTGACCCAGATAAAACCCTAGTTGACTGACTTCAACTGAGGCTCTTGCAATCATTTCAATGACTTGGCTCATCTTTAAAATGATCATCTAGGCTCTTCATAACATCCATACACACCTCATGCTCTTGGCTCATGGCTCACACTTCCTCTGATGATCCCCAAACAACCTCAAGATAGGAGAGAACTCACTGATCAACCTGTCAACTCTTCAAAGCTCAAATTCTTCCCTGATGACCTGAGTAGCCTTGAATATGAATGAAACCCTCTGAATATGCCTCTTGAGACAAGAATAGCACTTGATTTCCTGATTAAGATAACTTGCTTATGCTATGCAATGCAGATGAATACACTATGTACATGATGACAATGCAAATGATTATGCAATTGAAACATAAACCTAGGTTAGAAAAGGTTGGGCAAATTTTGGGGTGCAACAGCTGCCCTTATTCAAGCGGCTTGGACCCGACTGGATGAATAGCGCGCAACCTTCAGACATTCGAGGTACGAGACGGTTGAATACGAAAGAACCCGGAAATTTGCCAACCGCAAAAATAAATTGCAAATACGACTACTGCTTGGGAAAACCCTGGGAACTGGCTTCTGTTGTCACAGCAACAACTAGCCATCCATCTGTCAATCTATTCTGTAAAATAATCTGATATTGTCCGCGGACTACTCCATTCCGAAGAAATGAGCATACACCATACAACGAGCAATTGTTGATATCACTTATCAACCTCTGTTGATCTCACTTATCAACCGAGCCCATGCTAACCAGCGGAAGAAAATTGACTTCACTTGTTAAGTTGACTTCACTGATCAACCTTTCGTATCCTGAAGAAACGAGCAAACGCTTAACCAAGCGGGGCAATGTTCGAAAACATGAACAACCGACTCTGCAGGGAAATGAGAAACTTAACTAAGTAACTCTGAGAGGCCAATTCTGACGACTGCCGTCAAACACCTACTGGGGAAATTGGGGCTTAACCAAACACCTTGACGAGAATAACCTTGTCTGAAAAAATACGAGGAATTTAACCAAACAGCTCAGTGGCGAATACCCTGCCGGGGACTGTGAGGGACTTAAACAATTAGCTCATTGAAGTAACACCCTGCCGGAGCACATAACTCTGCTGAGGGAACCACGGGTAACGACCCACAAACTGCATTACCGTCTTCTAATGCTGACTCCACAGCATCCTGAGAAAGACTCAGATGGGGAAAGAGAAATGCTTGACCAAGCGAATTGTCGAAGAATACCCTGCCGGGGACTACGAGGAACTTAACCAAATATCTCGTTGAAGAACACCATGCTGGGGATTACACCTCTACTGGGGTAACTGTGGGTAACCACCCAAGATCTGCATCATGTCATTTCCACCTCACTCTGAGAAAGGACTCGGCCGGGGAGAAAGAAAAGTGCTTTGACCAAGCAACTCTGCTAGGGGAACATCTAACATAACGAACACGATCACTACATGTCGTACGCCATAAATCCACAAAACTGCGACGAACACGATCACTGCGTGTTTCGATACCACAAACAAAACCACATAATGGGACAAACACGATCACTACGTGTTGCATTACAACCAAAATCACATCGACCATAAATCCAACCGGATGAGGTAAACACGATCACTGCGCGCCAGACGGAATAAATCCACATAGAAGAGGCGAACACGTTCACTGCGTACTTCAACCACCAATATGATGAACACAATCACTGCGTGTCTTGACCAACAAACCCCCAAAATGATGTCGACACGATCACTGCGTGTGTCACAAAACCAACCCATGTAATAGGACAAATACGAATACTGCGTATGCCGACCAACAAAACCAACTGATACAATAGCCACGATCACTGCGTGCTCCGCATCACAAATTCCCATGGTACCATCAACACTATCACTACGTGCCGTACGAATACGATCGCTGCGTATCTTAAACACGATCACTGCGCGCTCTGAGCCACGATCCTCTTGACTGGAGAAAACACGATCCCTGCGTGTTGTGTGTCTCAACTAACCCACATAACTGGACGAATACGATCACTGCATATTCTAACCATACATAGGGTGAACGCGATCACTGCGCGCCTCATGTCACGACCCTCTTGACTGGAGGAAACACGATCACTCCGTGCTGTGACACAACTTCAAACATGGGACGAATACGATCACTGCGTACTTCGGCCACCAACAACCAGATGAACACGTTCACTGCGCGCCTCACCCTATAACCAAACCATATAACAGACGAATACGATCACTGCGCATACCGACCAACAAAATTGGATGAACACGATCACTGCGTGTCAATCTATAACCACTGTGTAACGGACGAATACGATCACTGCGTATATCGACCAACAACATCACATGATATGGTAAACACGATCACTGCGTGTCCTGCACCACCAGTAGAGTGAACACGATCACTGCGCGTCCTGCCCAATAAAACCCTGAGATGATACCAACACGATCACTGCGTGCCTTACAGAACAATCTCCAGTTCAGAACGATCTTCTTCGACCACAGATACACATACCAAGATCAAAACGATCACTGCGTGTCACACAACATGAACTCCATAGATGGTACAAATACGATCACTGCGTACTTTGACCACGAATCAACATCTTCCTGAACCACGACTTCTCTTATCGGCAAGGAACAACATATCTGAAACTGAAGAGGTAACCACCTGGCTTATGTATCAAAAATGCCCGTTTGATAATGACGTAATGCTTCCACACTGCATGGAAATGCTACGTACTCGCGTAAAATGCAAATGCTCATGATGCGTGCTTATGCAAAGAGTTGCTTCAGCAAAATAAATGCTGAAGACACACTGGATCCGCTGGGGATGACCGGCATACTACCGATACGCTTCCAACAAAATAAATGTTGGAAAGATGAACTAATTCCGCTGGGGATAACCATCCGGCTGAGAAGGTAGCTCACGAACTAAAAACTCCGCAATCTGCTGAGGACGATCCTCCTGACGAGGAAGAGCGACTTGCTGGGGAAAGACAGGACAATCCTGCTCGAGAAAACTCCTTTCAGCAGCTCCAACCACCTGATCACACTCTGTGGGGAACCCCTCCTGCTATCACTGAGCTGGGGAAATCATCCCGCTGTCACTGAGCTAGGGATTGAACTACACATTCTGATTTGCACTGCACAAGTACTCTCTGGGAAGTTAATCATATCCGTCTCGACCCTTGCTGGGGAGGACTTTGCTCTGCTTGACAAGCTAATTCTGAACTACTGAGGATACATCGATCTTTTCTTTTAACGCAATCTCCGCTCTCCTGGGGATACAACATTCAATTTTGCCTGGGGCGACCTCACCGGGGAAAGACACAACATTCATCCTCCGGAGAGGGTACCAGCCTGCCATGGATTCTGGCGGGGAACTTTGCGAGCTTTTGAATACCTGCAAAAGTCAACAAGCCAACACAAGGCAATCTATGCAAAAAGAAACATCTTGGTAATCACCCACGACAACCATTCAGGTAATTTTTAGTTTTAACAATCATCGGCCGAGGCCCGCCTGTTTACACGCATGTAAATTTATCAAAACATCGGCGCTTTTTACAAACAAAACTGTAAAAAATTAAAACCAAAGTCACACACTACACTGAATAAAACACTTTATTGATAACGGCCTGAGAATAGGCAAGATTTGTACATCAGACGCAACTCCTGAAAAGAGGTAGTCGCACATAAACAAAATGCAGAAGTATACAAATATACAGAATAAAATTTGTACACATGTCGGCAACGTGTTACAGACGAACACCATGAACCGATCCTCCTATGACTCGTCGGACTCTGACGCTTTCTCGATCCCTATCTTCAGAAGAAATTGCTTTGGATAATTGACCCCCAGATGCTCCCAAACCACTAATCATCAAACTTGGACCGCAGTCATTTGCTTCTTAAATCCCTAACTTTTGCGTGAATCGCCCTTTGCGGGTTTTCGATTCACCGGGATACCCCTTTTTGCCGAAGCCGCCCAGTGTAGGTTTTCGACTTCGCGGTTGTACATTTTTCCATTTTATCCATAACTTTTGCCCGAACCTTTTTATTCTGTTTTTTGGTTCGCCAGGATGCCCCATTTTTGCCTGGACTCTCTTTTTACAGTCCAGCGGGTCAATTTTAAGCAAAGTATTTTTTAACTGCGTCCGAGTTCACAGGGGACGAAAAGTCTTCACCATCCATGGTGGATAACAATAAGGCTCCTCCGGAGAAGACCTTTCTCACGACGTATGGACCTTTGTAATTAGGAGTCCATTTGCCCCTGTGATCCGATTGCGGTGGGAGAATCTTCTTCAGCACAAGATCACCCGTCTGAAAGCTTCGAGGTAGAATCTTCTTGTCGAACGCTTTCTTCATCCGGCTCTGATACAGCCTACCATGTGCAATGGAGGCCATTCTTTTCTCATCTATCAAGCTCAGCTGATTCAATCTGTTTCTCACCCATTCTGCCTCATCCAGCTTAACATCAAGTAAAACCCTCAAAGATGGTATCTCAACCTCCAATGGCAGGACATCCTCCGTGCCATATACTAGTGAGAACGGTGTTGCCCCAGTTGATGTACGCACTGTAGTACGATAACCGTGCAAAGCAAATGGCAACATCTCATGCCAATCCTTATACGTTACCACCATCTTCTGAACAATCTTCTTTATGTTCTTGTTGGCCGCTTCAACAGCGCCAGTCATCTTGGTTCTGTACGGAGATGAATTGTGATGCTCGATCTTGAAATCCCGACACAAATCTTTCATCATCTTGTTGTTCAAATTCGAACCATTATTAGTAATGATTCGCTCAGGAATACCGTATCTGCAAATTATATCCTTCTTGATAAATCTGGCCACCACCTGCTTTGTCACATTGGCGTAAGATGCTGCCTCCACCCACTTGGTGAAGTAATCGATCGCGACCAGAATGAAGCGATGCCCATTAGAAGCAGTAGGCTCAATCTTACCAATCATATCAATTCCCCACATGGAGAACGGCCACGGAGAAGCCATAACATTCAGTGGACTGGGTGGCACATGGATCTTATCAGCATAGATCTGGCACTTGTGACACCGCTTGGCGAACTTAAAACAATCAGTTTCCATCGTGAACCAGTAATACCCTGCTCGCAACAACTTTCGAGTCATAGCATGCCCACCAGCATGTGTACCAAAAGTTCCTTCATGGACCTCTTCCATGAGCAAGTTGGCTTCCTTCTCGTCTACACACCGGAGGAGTACCAAATCGTGGTTCCTTCTATACAAAACGCCATCGGGATTCAGATAGAAGTTGCCTGCTAATCTCCTTAGAGTCTTCTGATCACGACTGGATGCCCCAGCCGGATATTCCTTATTCTTCAGGAAATTCTGTATGTCGAAATACCAAGGTTTACCGTCGGATGCTTCATCGATTGCAAACACGAAGGCCGGCCTATCAAGGCGAGAGATGACAATGCTGGGAGCCTCATTCCAGCGGTTGACTTTATACATCGAGGATAACGTTGCAAGGGCGTCTTCCATTTGATTCTCCGCCCGGGGTACATGATGAAACTCTACTTTATCAAAGAAAGGTAGCAACCTTCTCGCATAATTCATGTACGGTATCAGATTAGGTTAGCGTGTCTCCCACTCTCCCTTAATCTGATTCACAACCAATGCTGAATCCCCATATACGTCCAGATTCTTGATTAGGTTAGCGTGTCTCCCACTCTCCCTTAATCAACAGCCTCCTCTAACCCCATAATGCAAGCTTCGTACTCTGCTTCGTTATTCGTCACTGGAAAAGCCAATCTGGCTGTGAACGGGATGTGCGACCCGTGGGGAGTTGTGATGATTGCCCCGATCCCACTACCGTACGAATTGACAGCCCCATCAAAAATCAATTGCCAATGGGAACTCCGCTCAGGTCCTTCACCAGGCAACGACTCATCACAATCTTTAGCTTTCAAGTACATTATGTCCTCATCAGGAAACTCAAACTTCATAGGCTGATAATCCTCAATTGGCTGTTCGGCAAGATATTCCGACAGAACACTTCCCTTAATGGCCTTCTGGGAAACATACTGGATATCGTATTCTGTCAATACCATCTGCCATCTAGCAATCCTCCCAGAGAGCGCTTGCTTCTCAAACACATATTTGATCGGATCCATCTTCGATATCAACATGGTTGTATGATTCAGCATGTACTGTCTTAGACGTTTGGCAGCCCACGCCAATGCACAACACGTCTTTTCGAGCATAGAGTATCGAGATTCACAATCTGTGAATTTTTTACTCAAATAGTAAATTGCATGATCTTTCTGTCCTGTCTCGTCATGTTGACCGAGAACACAACCCATACTGTTCTCCAGAACCGTTAGATACATAATCAGTGGTCGTCCCGCTACTGGGGGTATCAACACCGGAGGTTCCTGCAAGTATTCTTTTATCTTTTCAAATGCCCTTTGGCAATTGTCGTTCCAGACCACCGCTTGATCTTTCTTTAACAGTTTGAATAATGGTTCACACGTGGTCGTTAGGTGAGAGATGAACCTAGCAATGTAGTTCAACCTCCCTAAGAATCCACGGACTTCTTTTTCTGTTCTCGGTGCTGGCATCTCTTGTATTGCTTTTATTTTTGCAGGATCGACCTCGATTCCTTTCTTGCTCACAATGAACCCCAGTAGCTTCCCGGATCTCACTCCGAAGGTACATTTGTTAGGATTCAGCCTCATCCTGAACTTCCTCAGCCTCTTGAACAACTTCAACAGATTAACCAGATGATCTTCCTCCGTTTGAGACTTGGCAATCATGTCATCGACATACACCTCAATCTCTCTGTGCATCATGTCATGAAAAAGCGTTGTCATAGCCCGCTGATACGTTGCCCCAGCGTTTTTCAAACCAAAGGGCATCACCTTGTAACAGAAGGTTCCCCACGGGGTGATAAAGGTCGTTTTTTCCATATCCTCCGGAGCCATTTTGATCTGGTTGTACCCCGAAAAGCCATCCATGAAGGAGAATACCGAAAACTGAGCCGTGTTGTCAACTAACACATCAATATGTGGCAGCGGGAAATCGTCTTTCGGGCTCGCTTTGTTTAGATCCCTATAATCAACACACATTCGAACCTTGTCATCTTTCTTTGGCACAGGCATGATATTAGCGACCTATGTGGGATACGTGGTAACAGCCAGGAACCCAGCATCCCATTGCTTCTGCACTTCTTCCTTTATCTTTACGACCATGTCAGGACGAGTCCTTCTGAGTTTCTACTTCACAGGCGGGCAATCTTCCTTCAACGGCAGACGATGAACAACCATATCAGTATCCAAACCTGGCATGTCCTCGTAAGACCAAACAAATATATCATTGTATTCACGCAGCATCTCAATAAGCTCTCGCTTGATGTCTACTTGCAACGCAGCCCCTATACGAATATTCCTGACGCATTCTTCAGACCCCAAGTTGACAATATCAATCTCTTCCTGGTGAGGCAGAATGACTCTCTCCTCCTGCTTCAATAACCGACTAAGCTCTTCTGGTAAGTCACTATCCTCCACAATCTCCTCCTCAGCTTGGAAGATCGGATGCTCGAAGTCTAAACGAGTCATAGGAAGTTTTTGGTCGGTGTCATCTGAAAATTCATGAATCCTACGAGGGAAACGGTTAAGTGCTTCAAAATGATATACAAGCAAAATGCATAACCACGCTGCCATTTTATTGAAAAATAAAAACAGAAAGAAAAGGATCACAACATTTGAATGTAAAAAACGCCGTCATTTATTGATCATGCAAACATGCAGGTAAACAGTTAGGCCCTAAGACAAGATCATCGATGCCCCGGGCAAGGCATGTGATCATACAATGTTTGAAAAAACAATGCATTACTGTTTGGTGACTTGGATGACGTCTTGGATGGACCAGTTGCATAGGCTTTGTCCCGGCGTGCTGGGTCGAATCCATGCGTCCACGTCGCAATCGCTATCCGCTTCTTCCGTATCAGACACGGCGTTAATCCTTTCGAAGCTAACTCCTCCGGGTGTGAACACCACAGGTCCCTTGTACTTAGGCGCACTCCGCGAGGGAGATGGGAGGTACCCCAAGGCATACCTATCTTGCTTCACCGGGATGTCCAGAACCTGCCCCCACTTCTGAGTCTCTCCTGCTTGCACCAACGCCTTGGCTTCTTTATACGAGGAGACGACCACCTCTTTCCCTTCACTCTTTAACGGAGCCTCTTCTTTAACCTTCACCCCTTCGAACGCTTGACACAGCATTTCATGAATCTCTCCATCTACCTCCATGTACTTGAAAGAAGACAAATGACTGACTAAGATATCCTCTTCGCCACACACCGTCACAATACTCCCCTCAACCATATATTTCAGCTTCTGATGGAGCGTAGAAGTTACTGCCCCAACGGCATGAATCCAAGGTCTCCCGATCAAACAGCTATATGCAGGCTGGATGTACATGATGTAAAACACTGTATCAAACACCTCCGGACCTACCTGGATAGGCAACGTCACTGACCCGAATACTAACCTCCTTGTTCCGTCAAAGGCCCTCACCACCAAATCACTAGGTGTGCACAACAACCCACGGGTATCCAATTTCAACAGGGCTTTCTTTGGTAACACATTCAACGAGGACCCAATGTCTACCAGCACATGGGATAAAGTGGTGCCCCGACATTCGATAGAGATGTGCAAGGCATTATTCTGATCACGCCCCCTAGGCGTTAGGTCAAAATCCGTGAATCCCAGTCCATGCCCAGCGTTAACATGTGCCATGACTCCCTCCAGCTGATTAACTGAAATCTCCTGCGGCACGAAGGATGTCTCAAGTACCTTCAACAGGGCATTTCTATGCGCCTCAGAGCACAACAGCAGCGATAATATGGAGATCTTTGACGGGGTCTACTGCAGGTGATCTACAATCTTCTAATTACTTTTGCGGATCAACCTCATGAATTCTTCCACGTCTTTGGTTATCTGCTATTTCTCCTTACTCCCCGAAGATTCCCCCTCAACAACTTTGTTCTTACCCTTGGCAAGCCTCTCTGCTTCAACCTCAGGTGAAGTGAAAATTCTCCCGCTCCGGGTTATACCACCCGCTCCCACTATGTTATCCACGGATCCCGCTGGCGGATCATTCAAGTCAACCTTCTCCCCATTACAATACACTTCAGCACCATAGCACCACGGGACTGCCTTTGTGCTTTCATAAGGGACTGGCTTAGCCTTGGTGATAGTAATGGTCAACTTTTTCGATGATGCCAAAATTGTCACTGATTTGAACGGAATAGTGATCGTAGCGATCTCCCTGCGCTCTTCTTCAGATTCTATCTCAACAGACTTCTCTTGCCCCACAACCTTGTCAAACTGCAAAATTCCTTCATCAATCAAACTTTAAACTCCCCTCTTCAGCCTCTCACAGCCCTCTGGTTGAACCGAACAGTCAACACACTCTTCGCCGCAACCGGGATAGACACCTCCTTTCAATAAACGCTGCTTTACGTAACTCAAAGGGGTTTTCAGCTCACTCACTTCCGAAATCAAGTTTAACTCATCATCTACCATGATTGCATTGGCTCCAGCCCCGCCATGCTTGGGCATTGGCTGCTGCGTGATATTGGGACCTTCCTTCCCAAAGTTAATAGCCGTACTATCAAGCAAGTCCTGTACTTTATGCTTGAAAGCCAGGCAATTTTCAATATTGTGCCCTGGTGCACCCGAATGGAAGTCACAGTGCTCATTAACATCATATCCGACTGGTGGCTGGCCGGTTGGTGGTGCTAAGGTCCTCTTCTCGACTAGCTGCAATTTCAACAAAGTTTGAAGGAGTTCTGCATAGGATACCAAAGGTACTTCGAATACTCTCCTCGGTCGTGGGTTCTGAAGCCTTCGCTGATTATTATTAGGCTGCTGCTGAGCCTGTTGCGGTGGTTGTTGTCTCTGCTGCTGAGACGGCCCTGGAATGGTTACACTTGCAACTTGCGACTGCTGACGCCAGTTCTGACCTTTATTCCTTCGTCGAGCACTGTATACAGCGTTGGTATCACCCTGCCTTTTACCACCAAACGTCTTCTTATTACCTCCTGCGGGACTGGACTCACCCGCTTGAATTTTACCAATCTTTACCCCGTTTTCAATGCGCTCCCCCATCAAGATCAACTCAGAGAAAGTACTCATCGAAAAATTGAGCAACCGATCATAGTACATCCCCGAGAAAGTTCCTATGAACATATCCATCATTTCGCGCTCCACCATTGGAGGGTGCACCCTAGCCGCCAGATCTCGCCATCTCTGGGCGTATTCTTTAAAGCTCTCGCTAGACTTTTGAGACATGCTTTGCAACTGGACTCGGTTAGGGGCGAGATCACTATTATATTGATAATGTCGAACAAAAGCCTCTGCCAGCTCTTTCCAACTCCTGATCTGAGTAGGCTCCAAGCTCATGCACCACTCCAGCAATGGCCCTGACAGGCTATCTTAGAAGAAGTGCATTAGCATCTTTTCATCCTCAGAGTACGCAGACATACGCTTGTAGAACGCGCGCACATGCACCCTAGGGCATGTATCCCCTTTGTACTTATCAAATGATGGTGCTTTGAATTTCAGCGGGACCCTCAGCCCTGGGACTAGCCCCATATTTGACATGTCCAGCCCAAGAGCATTCTGGCTGGCCAATTCGTTCACTTTCTCTTCTAGCAATCTCATCTGATGGTTGTCATCCCTGGCTCTTTCATAGCTTCGTTCTGACCAGAGAACACATCCTCCTGACGATCCTCCCAGCGAGGTACTACATCGTATCCAACATAATCTGCGTCACGGCCCGGACCCGCTTGAAAGTACCTGGGGTCATACCTCAGATTACCCATCTCTTGAGCGTTGTATGCGCCGGTTCCATATCCAAGATTACCATAACCACCAAACCCAGCCTTGGCGCTAGCCATGCTGCCATACCCCATGTTCACACCATTGAAGCCCTGGTTACCATTAATACCATTCATTCCGACATTCTCAACGCCCCCATTGAAACCCTGGTTGACATTACCCACAAATACCCCAGCAGTATCTGCATTGGCATTCATATTACCGGTATTCCCACCTCCACCTACAGGACCAGTTTCTCCAGCATTCAAACCGGTTACGGGAACAGCATCAGCACTTTGACGGTTCTCAATTCGGGGAGAAGCAGCAATGTTTTCACCATGCGGTGTCCCGTTGTGTTCAGCCTGTGCGACTATCGGTTGAACCAGATTCTGCAGCTGCTCTTGTCCTTTGGCGATGGTCTCCATGGTTTGCATGAGCAGGGCCATCCTGTCACGCATCTCTTGCATTTCACTCTGCACGTTGTCCATGATCTTCTTCTGGTTAATCCTTGTAGAGTAACGGTGGACCCGCTTTTCTGCAATCCTGAAAATACCTGAATTAAAGATGCAGGAGATAAGATACACGAATCACAAACCTGTAATGCCAATATGAGTATGTATGCAAAATGCAATATGTGTCTGTGCATTAGGGATTATCATTCCCCGATTCTAGTGTGAATGTGCCAGTGCAGTGACAGTGCTAGCAATACGGTGATTGGAGCCGAATCATAGAAAACCTCGTATATTGCAGAGAAATCCAAGAATACAATATCACTGAGTGTACAATAAGAAGGCATGACCTTAACTAACAATCCTGGTGATGGTCAGCACAAATGCAAATAAAGCATACAAGTTAATACATGAAATGATCAAGTACTCCCATAAGCCCGGTACTCTTCTATTAACTTCTTGGTCTCTGGATGACTTGGTCGGGTAAGCATCCCTTCAACAAGTTGATTTCTTCGTTTGAGCACACGTCGCACGTCACCGGCGGTTTCCTCCCATGCCCCTTCTCCGAAGCGATCCTCTAGCTTCCGCTTCTGAGACACAGCTTCGTTCCTGCCTTCGATGGCCTTGTTCAATGCTTTCTGGACACTATATATGGTCATCACCTCTTCTTCATGCTTCTTGATGCTAGCCTTCAACTGCTCTTCGAGGTCGGAAATTTGCTGCTTCAATTTATCTTCCCTCTTTTTGTTGTTGGTTAGCGTAGCATTCCATGTCTTGTTACAAGAAAAGATTTCTCGATGAGCGGCGTCGAGTGCTTTCTTTTTGGACTCCAACATGTCATGAGAGCTTCTGAACTCTTGACCCAGCCGTTCGCGCTTCTTTTTCTCCTCAGTCAACTCAGCACCTAGCCTGTTTACTAGTTCGATCTGCTGTTGGAAAGAACGTACAACCTTATTCTTCTCGCTACGCATCTGAGCCAGCTCCTTTTCTAACTCTTCATTAATCTTCATCAAGGCTTCCTTTTCTTTCACAACTCGCTCGTAGACCTCCATGGTGACAGTGGTTGGCTCCTCTACCGGAATATGAACAGGGACTGGTGCAGCTGGAAATGGCATCAGTAACTGTCTTGCCCTCTCCTGGATCCAAACTTTGTAAGGTGCATAAGCCTGACAATCATTCTTCCCCAACAGCGGTTTCCTTTTTCTGTTAATACGCGTCCAGGCATGCCGAAGCTTGGCTAGTAACTCTCCATTCAAATCAGCGGTGAAGTACAGAGATTCCTGTACTTCTTCCTCCTGAGGTGGGTTCTTCAACACATATCCAAACTGGCGAACGAACAGAGATGGGTTGTAATTGATGCACCCTTTTCTCCCTATCAACGGAACATTAGGATACCCAGAACAACTGAAAATAAGCTCAGACCCCAGCAAGTCTCGGTCAAACCACTCAATGTCTTCAGAAGATAGCCTCATCATACGCTCTAGCCAGTCAGCTGTAGTTGCACTATCCACAAAAGGCCCCTTTAGGGGAAGATGACTCTTAAACCACATGTACAACAAAGGCACGCAACAAGAGACGTTCTTGCCTCTCCTGTTCTCATTTCTGTAGTGCATCGAATGGTAAAAGTCCCCGATCAGTGTAGGTACCGGGTTGCCAGCAGCAAACAGATGGAATGCATCCATGTCCACGAAGTTCGGGAAATTGGGAAACAGCACTATCCCATAAATGCATAGAGCCAAAATAGCGTTAAAGACCACCCAACACCCATTTTTGGCGTACTCTTGAGCCTTACCAACCAGAAACTGGAGAGAGAAACCTGGAACCCCTCGCCAAGAAGTCATCAACAGCTCAGAAGCATTCATGTGCAAGGCCTTAGCTAAATCCTCCAACTTGGGCTCAGCGGCAGAGTGAATAAAAGGAACTGTGTTCTGTACCGGCAGCTCAGTAAACTCTACATACTCCTCCATGGTGGGCCCCAAGATAAAATCAGCAAACGTGAAGCATCTCAAAGCAGGGTCGTAGAATTGCATCAAGGTGTACAGCCCATTCAATTCATCATCAGTGGATTTGTGAACCAAACTCAACAGCCGTCTGTAACTCTGCCTGAAGCTTCTACGGACATCCTCATCTGCTAGAGAAATCAGACCCAGGAGGGGAGTAATATCAGGGATAGGTAGCTTGTACGCAACTGTCATCCTCAAACCGGCCATGATCAATACTCCGGAGTCCAGACACTAGAACCAGGGAATATGCAAATGCACCTGCAGCACAGACACACGTTAATGGGATGCAATGATAATGATTATGCAAACAATGCAATGCAAGCAACATGCAACAGGGACCAAGTGCCATAGCTGAGAAGCCGGAACCATATCAAAAGTCTCAAATAGACCCTCCAGAATTCCTCAAACCCTGGTCTCAGATATACCCCATATAGAGCTCCAACACTGGTGTCTGATAGACCCCATAACATAACTCTGATTGGTCTCTGATAGACCTCATACCATAACTCCGACTGGTCTCTGATAGACCTCAACCATAACTCTGACTGGTCTCTGATAGACCTCACAACTGTCCATAAATACCCAGGATCTCAGATCGAGAAATAACCGGTATCTGAAGGTCTATTACCTGCATAACCCCAAAACCCTCTCACAGGTAGGTGTCCTAGTAAATGACAGAGGTATGGCATCCTATGCGGTCGTCGGCGTCACAGACTTTCAGGGTTGATGATACGATTCCCAGAAGTAGTGGCATCATCAAATCCTGAAGAGGCCTCACTTAGCCAACTTCCAAATGATCGGTTCCCAGAGTCGACAATCCAACTAACCAGCAACCCGAGCCACCCAAAGGGCAGGACAGGAGGCCAACCAGAAGAACCTCGTCTGAGTGTAGATTTTGCGGGACACTAGGACATGCAAAGCATGTGCGCGCCCACTAATCTCTACTCTAAGTCTAGGTGCACTCAAGCCCAGGTCCGGCTTATCTCTCAATCATAGAACACCCGTCACACCCCAACACAACAATAATAATGATAATAAAATGCTGAAATGTAAATACAGAAATGTAAATCCATACAAAATCCTCGATGGGAAAACAAGCGCTAGGATTGACTCTCTTGAAGGACGTTGGATCCCAAATGCATAAGGACTATCACAGTCCTTAGCAGCCAGGGGACGTTGGATCCCCAACAGAGTCGCCAGCTGTCGCTACTGCGAAAATCGGCGCCGGCTGACAGAAGAGTCGCCACCGTGCGTTATTTATCCCAAAGGAGGGAAAGGAAACACTCGAAGTAAACCTAACGCAAAGACGGGAAAAGGTATGGTCATCGCAACCAAAACCTGGATTCGGGAGTCGGTTACGCAAGGGGAAGGTATTAGCACCCCTCACGTCCATCGTGCTCGATGGGATCCACGCTTGCTTGGTTTGTACGGATTACACTTCTATCTAAACTAAAGGTTAAGGGTTAAAAAGAAAATAAAATGACTCAGCAAAGTATCGCACTTTATGCCTACGTATTCCCGTCTGGAACGAGAAATCAGAGTCAACATAGTTCGCCTAACTACGGGAAAGGAGGGGAAGGTTGCTCGCTAGGACACTGCATCCTATGCCTACGTACTTTCATACAGCATGAAAGATCAGAGCAAACGTAGTTCGGGCTACGCACGACACAAGCTTTTCAAATGTCTTTTATAAAAAATATCACCTTAAACAAGGGTTTTCTTATTGAAAACAGGTTTATGTTTGTTCAAATCTTTTGACGGAAGAAATGAATTAATTTCTGTTAGAACCTTTATTAATGTTTTTCTGTTGTTTGAAGAAAGAAGAGATGACACTCTACAAATCCTAGGGTTGAAAAAGGGATAAAAATCTACCCTAATGTTATCATGCATGGGTTAAGACCTAATGTCTATCATGCTCCTCTCTTGCGCAGAGAGAAACAGAGATCCTAAGCGAATAGACGGAAACAGAAACAGCAGATATATACAATAAAACAGTAAAATGCATGGATGCAACAATACAAGCGAGGCAAGGGAGTCCCACTCAACCTCGAACCTAGAAAACAATAGGCAAAAGTGAACAGAATTCACTTTCAACCCGGCAGGTTAAACAGCAAACAATACAGTCCGGGAAATTCACACAATACATCATGAATTAAAACAGCTAAAACTAAACAACAAAGCAAACTTCATCAGCATCAGTCTTCAAGTCAGCATCAACTATCTCCAAGCTTCAGGCAAGCATCAGTCTTTATCATCAGTCTGCAATGGCTTTTCTTCAAGTCCTACTCTCCAAGCTGAGGAATCAATCACAAGAATGAACTGGGTGTTAAGCAATTAGTTGGCCACCAAAGGTGGCAAACAGACTGCTATCAACACATAGAATATTTCTCTCAAGAGTTCTATCTCTTAGACACTATCACCAAGCCTTCCAAAGGAGAGGGGTGAGTGTCTTAGAGAGACTCTGCATCACAGAGAGGGATGGAGGCAATCAAGAGCTTCCACGTTTGTGAATCAAGTTTTCTACTCTAGGGCTCTGCCTAACTCCTAGATCCTATAGCCTTCAACAGCTGCCAGCAAGAGGTACTCCTCATCAACTCTGGAAGTTGGTCTTCATTCTCTAATCTTCAGATGGGCTTCATCAACACAGTCTTCAGCTCAAACCCCAAGCCCCAAACAAACCCAATACCCCACACAGACAAATAATAACCCTAAAGAGGGCACACCACACAGTCAATCAAATACAAGCAATATACTAGTAGCAGTAGGGGAAGCCTAATATTTTCTAAGGGATCTATTATCTACCCATAACCCCTATAGTCCCATACCCCAAAATCAAATCAAAATTTCTAAAAGAAGTGATCTATCTCACCTATGTTCACTTAAAACCCTAATTTTAATCACTCTAATCTCACCTTATCAAATCATTTAAAAATCAATCCTAAAATTACAAATTAAATCCTATATACAAGTTGAGGTCCTAAGTGACATATCCTAAAAAGAATGGGTCCTAAATCTAAAGGGAACTATTAGAACTAAAATCAACAAAATTAAGTACTAAACTAAACTCATTAAAAAGCTATTTACAAGAAAAATGCACAAAAAATATTAAAACAAAATAAAATGCTATTTTTATTATTGGATATTTTTCTTAACAGAATTATTGACCTATATCAAAAAGAAGCAATTAAAAATAAGCTTTTTTCATTTTTATATGGATTTTTAAAGATGCAAAAAAATATAAAAGAAAATAAAAATCAAAAACATGAATTAAATGGGGAGGGGGTGTCAGAAGCATATGCGCCTAGTTCATATATTGATGGGCCAGGGAAGTGGGAGGCGCGTATAGAAAATGTCTGGGCCCATTATGGTTTCAGAAATTGAATTAAAAAACAAAAGAAAAAAATGACACGCGAGCGGTATGAAAAGCAATAATTTTAAGTTCATTTCCATTGGGCTTAGGTTTGGGAGGTGGGAATAGCACAATTTGGATCAAGCCCATGGTTGTGGTTTTAATGAAACGTTGCGTTCAGCAGGTTTCGTTTCCCTCCGTTTCTTAAATTGAATTGGGGCCGTTAGATGAGGTGGGAAGTCAAAGATTTTGAAACGATCCAACGACTGAAACATCATCACCTACCTCTTGCTAGGGTTTCAGGACAAACCAGTCTCCATGCACACACCTTCAACTCGTTCGATCTCCCTCGATTCTCCATCAAATCCCAAACTATAAAGAGCAATCTTGCTCTATTCTTTCCCAGGAACACAATTGCACTCTTAATTTCTCCTAAAACTTCCTATAATTCGCAAACAGAGAACCCTAAGATCTTAGTTCCACCATTGTACACTGATATGCATGGTTATTAAACTTGCTCAAACTATACTAGAATGTTCTATGTGTTATGATAATCACTCTAAACTAAAGAGCTAAGACTATCTTGCCCTAATCCATGAGTTCTTGACCCTAAAAGTTTGACTGCCCTGACATGAATCATCATCAATGGTGCCCTAAGTTTCTGCACATCATCTTCTAGCTAACCCTAGCAAATCTACCCTAAAGAAACATGCTAATAGATCATAATTACAGATATACGAATTGAACTTCATACCTTGAATATTGGTGGAGACAGTTGAGAATTCGTGCAATCCAAGACTTGGCTAGCTCCTCAGATGATCCTTGAGGTGTAGAGATCTTTCTGTTTGCAAAGAAAATGGAGGGAAAAGCTTGTATCCTTTGCTGCAACTTTGATGCACAATCTTGAGTTTTGAGAAACAGCTCCTTAAACAGCCATGGATGGACCTTGGAGGATGATATTTCACACTCACAACTCACCACAGATGGAAGATGAATAAAAGCCTTGAACAGAAATGGTGTATTATGATAATTCTCTCACTTGCTTGGAATTGAAGAAACTATGGAATTCTCTCTCTCCTCACTCCCTTTTCACCAACCTCTTCCACCAATGATCCACATTCATTATATAGATGATGATGGACAAATCTAGAAGTTTCTGGATTGCTCTAGGATGATTCTAGAATGTGGTGGAAGAATGTGGAAATTCTCATGTAATGACACTTTGAAATATCTCATCTCATGCCTCAATTGTCCTTACAACCCTTCAATTCCACTTTAAAATCTCCTCATATGAGTTATTGGAAGGATATGAGTGCTTATCATGCTGATCCCTTGCCTTTTGCTAAGTTTCACATGGATGCCTTATGATGCAAGCAAGAACATTACAAAGCAAGTCCAAAATTTAAACCCTAACTCAAAAAAGTGGCTGAACCAATGTCTTTAAAATGTTGTTGGGATTCAATTTGGTATATTACATGACCTATTTTGGATTTGTAGATTGCCCAAACCAATTTTTCATTTGAACTTTTTCAAGTTATATGCCATTTTTAAGTCATTTTCCACCAACTTTTATCAATTTGAGTTCTATGCATTTACAAACTTCCATGACCTCTTTTCTAGACTTAAAATGACATTTTGAGCAACTTTGATGTTGTCAAGTTTTTCATTTGAAGCTTCCTTGTATGAGTTTTGGGCATAGGCTTGGGATGACCTATAATCCTCAAATGACCAAAATACCCTTTGCTTGCCAAGACCATAAGTAGAGTTCCACAAATCATATGAAGGCATACCATAACTTCCTAGAAATCTAATACAATGAGGAACAACTCTCATGTTGGCCAGAAATCCATTTGAAATCTCCTTGAAGGTCAAAAGTGGCTTGGAAGACAGTCAACTTTCACAGACAAATTCCAGTGCCCTCAGATGACCTGCAACTTGCAAGAGCTATAACTTGAGTTCTATAAATCATCTTGATGACTTCCACCACTCAAATTAAAGCTATGAAGATACTCTACAAGTTTCATGTGGACCAGAAATTCATATGAAGCTTGCATCTTGAGTTACACTGCTTTGAAGTTTGACCTAAATCAGGGGATTTTACACTGAAACCCTAATTTGGTAACTCCATTTCTCCTTGATTCCTTCTGATATTTCTTTAGCACCACACCATATTCATATCCATATAGAAAATAATGAATCCCACATTCTTCAAATGATCCTTGATGCCTTTCAAAACAAGTCTTTGACCTAGGATTGACTTAGTGTTGACCCAGATAAAACCCTAGTTGACTGACTTCAACTGAGGCTCTTGCAATCATTTCAATGACTTGGCTCATCTTTAAAATGATCATATAGGCTCTTCATAACATCCATACACACCTCATGCTCTTGGCTCATGGCTCACACTTCCTCTGATGATCCCTAAACAACCTCAAGATAGGAGAGAACTCACTGATGAACCTGTCAACTCTTCAAAGCTCAAATTCTTCCCTGATGACCTGAGTAGCCTTGAATATGAATGAAACCCTCTGAATATGCCTCTTGAGACAAGAATAGCACTTGATCTCCTGATTAAGATAACTTGCTTATGCTATGCAGATGAATACACTATGTACATGATGACAATGCAAATGATTATGCAATTGAAACATAAACCTAAGTTAGAAAAGGTTGGGCAAATTTTGGGGTGCAACACATGTCAATCACTGACCTGCAATTAAAATTGTCTATTCATGAATGGTAATTTTAATGCAGTGTTCATGCAGGTTTTGAAAAAAGTGTTGTCACTCATTTACGTGTCATGATAGTGAGTGATGAATGAACCAAAGAGTTCAAACGTAGTGCTAATTTGATCAGTGAAAAATACAACAAGGATATGATTAGCAAATCATGTAGGAGTTAGGTTACTCAACCTTATCGTAATGCGCTTTCAGAATAAACCCTGCCTCAATTAGGTCTTTTAAGGGTTGTATCGTGGCCGGGTTTGCGGTTCGTGAAACAAGGGATATTAGGCTCAAGTCATGATTCGTACCCACCCCTTCTACGTGATGATCTCTGTACCTAATGTTCAGTTAACCTAGCACGAGCGCTCGCCTCTACGAGGAATGTTAGGAACAATGGTTAAGGAACTCGCAAGGTTTTCGGAGTGACAGTTACTCCTCTTTCGTTTTCGGTGTCTGTATCCACACAACTTTGTCCTTGTTTGAGGATTTTTCTGTTGAGATCCTTTCATTTTATTCTTTTGATTCCCTAATTTTTGCCTGGACTGACTCTTTTGAGTTCTTTCCGATTTCTTTTGAAGTCCAGCGGGATGCCCTGGTTTTTGCCTAAGTATTTGCTTTCCAGCTTTTCTTTTCTTTTTACTTAGCGGGCTTTCTTTTTCTTTTGCTTGGAACAAGTCGTGTGACACTGGTTGTCTTGCTTGCTCCGAAAGGGTTATAACTGTCTCACTCCTGATTGGTGAAGTTTAACCACTGCGGTTGACGAGGTACAACCTCTTGAGAGGAATAAACCGTGATTGGTCCTCGAATGGAGACACTCCTCTATAAGGCTTGAACGCTCGGTCAAGCTAACTGATGACTACCCTGCCCCGGGTTAAGATGAAAGGGTTTAAAAGTCCGAAAGAAACTCCTACTTCTCGGCTCGAAGTGGCTAACGAGGGACTAAATCCTTATATCTCCAGTGTTTAAGGGATTTGAAACAATGCGTGTACATCATAGGCAGGGTTTTATCCGAAAGCATACGATCCTCGGTTATGAGTATTCATTTTCGTCATCCTCCCTCCAACCTTTGCTAATCATAGTGACAAAGTGGAGTAAATAAAATGCAAGTTTCAGTGCAATGCAATAAATGAGCGACAACGACATGATTAATTCATAAAAATGCATAGTCACTTTATCAATATTACCATTTAAAACAAACAATGTTTAACAGCAAGTAGTAACTAACAGAAAGGAAACTACAAATGCAAATGATAAAAAGTCTGAAGACTGCCAATGCTGAGGACGTCTTCCTGTCTGGACCACTGGCCTCTGGGAATAACCTCTGAATCTACGAGCTCAGACAGTTGAGAGGTTGTCATGCACAACCAAAACTCCTTTTGGAAAGGAAATGCACCCTTTGTCGATCAACTGTTGCACTTTTGCCTGGAAAGCTTTGCAATCTTCAGTTGAATGCCCCGGGGATCCACCATGGTATCCACACTGAGCATGGGGGTTGTACCCAGGGGGATAAGGCTCTGGCACGGGCTTAAGAGCTTTGGGTTCCACCAAAGAATTCTGAATCAACTGTGGCAGAATCTGGCTATACGGCACAGGCACTGGATGAGAAGGAGCATTCCTTCGTTCCAAATTGTTACGAGGTCGGTTCTGATTCTGACGTTGACTCTGATAACCTCGGCCACGGGCTCGTGGATTTGCAAGAGGAGCGATATAAGGTTCTCGACGTGGTGCCCTAGGCACATTTGTCTGTCCAGAATAACGAGACACAGAGGATACTGACCGCTGAGAAGATGAAGAACCAACAGATTTCACCGATTCATCTTGAGAATACCCAACATTTGTCATGACTGCATTGACCACAGTTTCATCTTCAGTTTGAAAGCTACAGAGGGATTTGGTTTCACCAGCTTGACTGCTCGAAACATCCTGAATTCTTCCAGTCTTAACGCCATGCTCAATACGTTCTCCTGCCCTTACCAATTCAGAGAAATTTGGTGCAACTTCAAGCATTCTTTCGAAGTACGGGCTCTGCAAGGAGTTTACAAACATGCCTTTTAACTCTCGGTCTAGAAGCGGTGGTTGCACTCTAGCAGCAAATTCTCTCTATCTCTGAACATACTTCCTGAAAGGTTCATTGTTCCCTTGAGACAATTCTTGCAGCTGCATGCGACTAGGAGCTATATCAAAATTGTAGTCATACTGCTTCAGAAAAGCATTGGCTAAATCCACCCATGATCGAATCTGGTTACCCTCTAACTGCATATACCAACTCAGAGATGCCCCCATCAGACTATCCTGAAAGTAGTGAATCATCAACTTGTCGTTGTGCACAAATGAAGTCATTATTCGGCAGAACATCACCAAATGTTGCTTCGGGCAAATATATCCTTTGTACTTTTAAAACCTCGGCGCTCTGAACTTCGGTGGTAACACTAGCTCAGAAACCAGACACATGTCTGCAGCATTGGGGTTAACAGCCTCTTTAACTCCCAAGGCTTTGAATCTTTCATCCAACGCACGAAACCTTTTAGCATACACGAGAGCTAATGGGTCTTCAGTCTTTGCTATCGGGACCTCTCTTCGGGAATTTGGCACAGGGAAAACAACACCCTGATAGTATGAGGTATTAATAGAAGGAGAGCGTTCACTTCGGACAACAAACTGCTCATGTAGATCTCGGTCTTCAACAGAAGGCTGTACAAGTCGAGTTGCAGTAAGGTTGTTCACTTGTGGAAAGTCTTCATCAGGCATAGAACCATACAAAGGATTGGACGTCACAGTGAAACCTGACAAGGTATCAACAAACTGGAAGTTGCTCTCTGACATAACTACCAACAACTTTCAACTGACTTCACTGCTTGATTCTGCTCAATCTGCTTCAACCCCTTGGTCGTCTTCTAACAATCAACACGTGCTCAGACAAAACACCGGAGAATCACCCTCTAAAGCAAAACAAAGGCTGGATAAGAGCTCTGACTAGCTGGAGAATGATATGCAATATGATGCAAAGATGATTATGCAAATGCAATGCAAGATGCAGCAAACACGGGATCACAGCCCCCACAAAGCTCTGATTGCTGCTGCACTGCTGACGGGATAAGTTTGCTCTGACGAGAAAAAACCAGAATACCGGGTAGGTTGGAAGTCAAGTTTCCTGCAAAAACCCTCCCACTCACGGGTATGGACCTAAACTGACACAAGTGCGGCATCCTATGCGGTCATCAGCGTCACAGACTTTCAAGAACAATGATACGATACCCAGAAGGTGTGGCATCATCGTCTCTTGAAGCGGCCTCACTTAGCTGAATCCCAAATGATCGGCTCCCAGAGTCGACAATCCTTAGATCCGACAGCCCCTCGAGTCCAAAGGACCGATAGGAAGTAATCAAAGAGAACCTCGTCTGAGTGTGGATTACATTGGAACTAATGCAAGCAAAGCAAGCAAAGCAAGCACGTCCTCCACTAATCCACTCTAATACTATGTAGCTCTCAAGCTTGGGTCTGGCTTCTCACTCATCAGAATGCCCCTCCCACAACAGCACAGATAATCATATCATACTGAAAATAAAATGCGGGAAATAAAATGCGATAAATAAACACAACCCAACAGGTAAACATACAAGCGCTAGGATTGACTCTCGCAGGGGATGTTGGATCCCCAGATTGACTCGCATCGGGGACGCTGGATCCCCAGGAAACTATCAATTCCCCAGCAGAGTCACCAGCTGCTGGGGATTGCCCAGGCAGCTAGGAAGAGAATCCAAGACAAGACTCGCCTAGAGAACCATCGTAGTCCCCAGCAGAGTCGCCAGCTGTCGCTTCCGCGAAAATAAGGTGCAGGCAAAACAGAAGAGTTGCCACCTTTCGTTATTTATCCCTCAGAGCGGGAAAGGAAACGATCGGAAAAACCTGACGAAAAAGGTATAAGACAAGGTCATCGCAACCATTGTCTGGGTTCGGGAGTCGGTTACACAAGGGGAAGGTATTAGCACCCCTCACGTCCATCGTACTCGATGGGATCCACGCTTGTTGTGTTTACCTGACGGGTTGGTTTTACTATCTACCTATCAAGGCTGGTCTGAAAAGAAAAGAAAATGACTCGGCAAAGCGTCACACTTTATGCCTACGTATTCTCATCAGAGAATGAGAAATTAGAGTCAACGTAGTTCGGCTAACTACGGGTTACGGGGAAGGTGGCTCGCCAAAACATCAGTATTGTGCCTACGTACTCTCAACAGGTATGAGAGATCAGAGCTTACGTAGTTCGGGATAATACGGATTACGGGGATTCAGATTCATCTGTTTTTCAAGTAGGGTTAACAAACAGTTCCGGCAGTTTGGTGTACGCAGCTCGACCCTTGGAGACTTAGGCGTTACCGTTTGCGGTAGAACTGGGAGTTAATGACACTCTTTTCTTCAGAAAAGCTTCCTTTGAATTATGGGCCTACGGGGCAAAAAGGTTTGAAGTTTGTTTTCTGTCTTTTACGGAAGAACTGTTTTTTATGGATGTTTGCGACCAATATCGCACTAGAGACTATGACCTGAGAGTGAATGCGTCGCATGTCACCCAAAGGGTGTCATACTAAACATCCAGACTGTTGAAAAGAAGCTCTCCAACAATCCTTTCTCAGATAGCTTAAGGCTCGTAACGTACGACGTCAGTTAACCTTTATTACTGTATTTTGATTTGTTTTGAGATGAGAAGAGAGAACAGGCTCAACTAAGGGGAGACTATCAAGTCCTAATGTTGTCATGCCAAGGATTCATCCTATGGTTGAGGTTTGAAACAGGGAACTCCTAGAAGTTATCATGCATAGGTTTCAACCTAAAGTTCTAATCATCACTTCCTTATCAAAGGAAGTGAGATTCCTAGGGGATCATGTCAATGATAAACAGAAAAAAATAAAGCATCAGCTTAAACAGTAAACAGTAAACGACTGCAAAATGCATGCAATGCAAGTGAGGGAGGAAATGTGTGTGGGGCATCATCCTCCACAAGCTCGTCTCGACCTCAAGCCAGATATGAATAACTGCAATCATACAGGAAGTAACGTGCTATCAAGCAAATCACAAACCACACAGGCAAGGGAGCGAGGCTCTACCGAATACCAGCAAGCAAACCCATACAGTAAAAATACAAGAAGAGGGAGGAACTTAACCTCTAATGAAATCATGCTCCTAGATTAAAATAATCTAAACATTAACTTACTCTAATGCATCAAGCAAATCAAACAAGTCACATTAATACAGTTGCACAGCAAGCAAACAGACAGGAAAGAAAGCAAATCAACCACTCCCATAGCTTCACAGCTAAGCAATCTTCTGACAGCAGTTCAGTCTT
Source organism: Lathyrus sativus (assembly GCA_963859935.3). Classification (NCBI taxonomy): domain Eukaryota; kingdom Viridiplantae; phylum Streptophyta; class Magnoliopsida; order Fabales; family Fabaceae; genus Lathyrus; species Lathyrus sativus. The sequence goes on from OZ012738.1 coordinate 458,413,140, forward strand.
CAGTCTTCAACTGCTCTCCCAGGCTACCATCTTCAATAGCAAATGTCAACTTGCTTCTTCAAGCTTTCAACACATCAATCACAAGTATCCACTTGTTCTCCAACTTCAAGCTTCAGCTCTTCATTCAATCTCAACTTGATCTTTTTCACAAGTGTCAACTTGTTCTTCTTGGTCTTCAAGCTTCAGCTCCAATGGCAGTCTTCAAATACAAAGAAGTAGCAACCTCTAGCATCTTCAATATTCTAACAAGGAACTCCATCCTCTAACAAGGGAGAAAGATTCATCTAACAAGATCAGGGTTTGGATAGTGGAAAGCAAAGTGAAGACCAAAGGTCACCACTAAACACTCCACCATCAAGGATAGGTACCCTCAAAGGTTCTACCAACTTGGGAAGAGCCACACATCCTACCAAAGGAGGGATGAGGCCTTCACAAGGGGACCTTACATCATAGGGAAGAATGGAAGTGATCAACAGCTTCCGTGTTTATGGAAGAAGAGAATCTATCTAGAAGCTCTACTTACAAACCCTAATCTTAACACCTAAACAAAACTACACCAAAAGAAGGGGAATATTCACATCCAAGCTTCTTCATGCATTCCTCAGCAGCCCACACATGTCTTCATCATCATCCAAGAGCAAGAGAGGCAAAACCCTAATCTAAGGGAACTAAAGAAATCTTTCTAGTTGAATTAGCAAGTTAGGATCACCTAAAACCTAGTACTAAAGTTAATCCTAACTAAAATACTAAAACCAATTGTAAAATCCTACAAAAATAACTATGGGAACCTAATTCAATCATGAATCTACCATACAAAAACCAGGGGTTGAATCATCAACAAAGTTCTAGAAATAAATCCTAAATCACAAGGTACTAAGCTTAAACCCTAAAACTAGAGCACCTAAAGTTCCAACTTAAAAACACTACCTAATTTCATCACAAAAAGGTGAGAAAAATCTAAGGGGAGCATACCTATCTAAACTAACTACACACAAAAAATTAGCTCAAGAATCATCACCAATTGCTCACACAAAAATCAGCAAAACAAGGTATCAACCATAATGATTTTAATATCAATTAAAATACAAAAAATGCACATAAAATGAAAATGCATGAATTTCCTGATCTTTCAATTTCTTAAAGTTCTAGACTCAATCATGAGTCAGGGAAAAAAAACTTGGATCAATTTGAGTTAATTTCCTATTTTTTATGTATTATTCTCTAAACTATGCAAAATGACAAAAATAAAAGAAATAATAAGAAAATGATAAAAGGTGCGTGCTGAATAGCAATTAATTCAAGTTTAATTCGGGAATTGGGCCAGGAGGGGGGTGTGGATAACAATCTGTGCACTAAGCCCAAACCAAGCCAATTAATGAAACGGTGCGTTTCATTCAGAAGTCTCCCTTCAGGTTTTGAGATGCAATCGTGGCCATCCGTTCCTTGCCTGAGTCAAAGGTCCACTCTTCATCCAATGGCTATGGCTCATCGTCCCAAATTTGAACTGAAATGGAGGGAGTTCTCAGACGGTGGCCTGAGTTGCAGCGCCACCGTCTTCTCCGGTGAGGTGCTCTTCTCAGGTCATCAAAAATGACAAAACAAATCATCATCTTGCTCAATTTTCCATCCTGATCACGAATCCATCATCTAAATTCCCTAATTCTTTCTCTATCTCCAAACACGATAGCACTTTCAGAAATCCACCAAATCTTGATCATCATGATTCTTAAAATTAATGACACTAATGTAATCCTCACTCTTCACTGATCAATTTCCACTATCCAATCATGAATAACACTCCAAGAATCATGAGAAATCCATCTCAACAGAAGTTGCACAACACCTAGCATTGTCTCTAACCGTGTAATTAACCATCCCAAATCCATCTATATCAATAGGGGAACCTAACCACATGCTTCTAGTTCACTGAAAACACATAATTAGAGAGAAATTTCAAGAAGTTAAAACCTGTATTTGAGCTTGTACCAGATGCACTTCTTGCTCAATTCAACCTTCAAGATGATGCAGATTCACTCTAAATCACCTTCCAAAGCTAATGCAATCTTCACTTTCCCTTGATTTTGCCTTGAACTCAGAAACCGATTCTCACTTGCAGTTGTGAAACTTCAACCTCACTCTCTGCTTCAGGGCTCAATCTTCTCCAAAAAAATGGCTGAACACACTCTAATGCTTATATAGAACTGTCGCTTCCGCGAAAATAAGGTGCCGGCAAAATAGAAGAGTCGCCACCTTTCGTTATTTATCCCTCAGAACGGGAAAGGAAACAATCGGAAAAACTTGACGAATAGGTATAAGACAAGGTCATCGCAACCATTGTCTGGGTTCGGGAGTCGGTTACGCAAGGGGAAGGTATTAGCACCCCTCACGTCCGTCGTACTCGACGGGATCCACGCTTGATGTGTTTACTGGACGAGTTGGTTTATCTATCTACCTATCAAGGCTGGCTTAAAAAGAAAAGAAAATGACTCGGCAAAGCGTCGCGCTTTATGCCTACGTATTCTCATCGGAGAATGAGAAATCAGAGTCAACGTAGTTCGGCCTACTACGGGTTACGGGGAAGGTGGCTCGCCAATACGTCAGTATTGTGCCTACGTACTCTCAACAGGTATGAGAGATCAGAGCTTACGTAGTTCGGGCTAATACGGATTACGGGAATTCAGATTCATTTGTTTTATCGAGTAGGGTTAAACAGCAATTACAGCAGTTAGGGACAAAGCCTGTTTGCGTTGGCGCTGAAGTTTAACGACACTCTTTTCTTCAGAAAAGCTTTCCTTTGAATTATGGGCCCACGGGGCAAAAAGGTTTGAAGTTTGTTTTCTGTCTTTTACGGAAGAAGTGTTTTTTATTGTGTTTGTAATTTCAATCGCACTAAAGACTATGACCTGAGAGTGAATGCGTCGCATGTCACCCAAAGGGTACCATACTAAACATCCGGAATATGGAAAAGAAGCTCTCCAACAATCCTTTCTCAGATAGCTTAAGGCTCGTAACGTACGAAAGAGATCATTCATGATTACTGTATCTTAAGCTGTTTTGAGATGAGAAGAGAACAGGCTCAACTAAAGGGAGACTATCAAGTCCTACTGTTGTCATGCCAAGGATTCATCCTATAGTTGGGGTTTGAAACAGGGAACTCCTAGAAGTTATCATGCATAGGTTTCAACCTAAAGTTCTATCATCACTTCCTTATCAAAGGAGTGAGAGTCCTAAGGGATCATGTCAATGAGATAAAAACAGATAAAGCATCAGCTTAAACAGTAAACAGTAAGCGACTGTAAAATGCATGCAATGCAAGTGAGGGAGGAAATGTGTGTGGGGCATCAGCCTCCACAAGCTCATCTCAACCTCAAGCCAGATATGAATAACTGCAATCATACAGAGGAAACATGCTATCAAGAAGAATATAAGTGACTGTAATCATACAGAAGAAATGAAATAAAATGCTATCAAGCCACACAAACCACATGGGCAAGGGAGCCGGGCTCTACCGAATACCTGCAAGCAAAGCCATACAGTAACAATACAAGCAGAGGGAGCAACTCAACCTCTAGTGCAATCATGCCCCTAGATTAAAGTCAGTCTAATCATGGACTTATTCTAATGCATCAAGCAAGTCAAACAAGGCACATCAGCACAGAAAAGAAAACAGACAAGAGAGAAAGCAGACCAACTCCTCCTTCAATCATCCAAGCTTCAGCTCTTCTGCCAACAACTTCAGTCATCAGACTTCAATCACCCTTCAAGGCTACCATCTCTCATGACAAATATCAATTTGCTTCTCCAGGTTTCAACCCCTCAAACATAAGCTTCAACTTATCCTTCTTCTCCCAGCTTCAGCTCTTCAGTCAATTCCACCTTCAGGCTTCACTCTTAACTACAAGTATCAACTTGATTCCTTCAGGCTCTCAAACCTTCAGTGTAAGTGTCAACTCATCTTTTATTCCTCAAGCCTCAGCTCCACACTCAATCTCACTTGAATCCTCTTCATAAGTATCAACTTAGTCTTCAAGCTTCAGCTCTCTCTGCTTCACCAGTATCAACTTGGTCTTCTTCATTTACAAGCCTCATCTTCTCAGAGTAATCCTCAATCATATGGAAGTGTCAACTTCATCCTTCAATCTTTAAGCCTCAGCTCTCACTCAATCTTCATTGAATCTTCAAGTGTCAACTTGGTCTTCAAGCTCTTCAAGCTTTAGCTGCAATGGCAATGCTCAAGGAATCATCCTCTTCCACACTCCTCAATGAAGTCCTCATCTTCAAACTCAAGTCCAACATCTTTCAAGATACTCAAACCAGAAGACAATTGATTTAACAGAATGAGTAGAAATGATAAACAACTTATTGACAACCAAAGGAAGCCTATAAGGGTTCATCATTATGAGAGACTGGTTCCCTCAAAGTTCTACTTCCAAGATAAAGCCACTCATCCTTCTAAAGGAGGGATGTGAATATCTTGGAAGGACTTTCAGTCATTGGGAGGAGTGAAAGCACAAGATGCTTTCCATATTTCTGGAAGAAATCATTCTAGTTCTAAGGCTCTCCCTAGGTCTCCTATCTCCTAAATCTTCATCAGACACCTTCAGGCACAAACAAATCCAAAAGCTCCAAGAAACTTCAAGCAACTTCAAGCATCCTCAGCTTGTCTTCAACTTTTCTTCAATCTCAACCAAAGGCAAACCAAGCACAAACCCTAATATAAGGGGACTAAGGAAGTTAAACTAGTCGAATTAGTAAGTTAGGATCACCTAAAACCTAGTACTAAAGTTAGTCCTAACTAAAATACTAAAACCAATTGTAAAATCCTACAAAAATATCTATGGGAACCTAGGTCAATCATGACTCTACCACATTAATTCCAGAGATCAAATCATCAAATTAGACCTAGAACTAAATCCTACATTGCAAGGTATCAAACCTAAACCCTAGAAGGAAGCACCTAAATATCAATCTAGAAAGCACACCTATTTTCATCACAAAAATGTGAGAAAAATACTATGGGAGCATACATGTCTAACCTAATCACACACAAAAAGTTAGGCTCAAAATCATCACCACATGATCACACAAAATTCCACAAAAATATGTATCAAACATAACCATTTTAATATCAATTAAAATGTAAAATTCCCATTAAATCAGAAAATGCATGAAATGAAAATATTTTTTCTCTAAAAAATACTAGACTCAATCATGAGTAAAATGCAAAAAGAATGGGATTAATTGGATTAATTTTCAATTTTATATGAATTTTTCAAGACCCATGGATAAAATGAAAATTAAAAGAAAATCAAATTAAAATAATAACACGCGTGGTGCAAATAGCAAACAGAATCAGTTAAAACAATGGGTTGGGCCATCAGGGGTGTGTGGATAGCACTTAATTCATTAAGTCCAGAACTACTGAATAAATGAAACGGTGCGTTTCATGTCTTCAGATCCTTCACAAACTAAGCTTAAAACGTGACCATTGGATCAAGCTTCTAGTCAAAGTCCAACCATCATCCAATGGTGCTAACATCATCTCCTACCTTTTCAAACCTCTGCAACTCGTGCCCAGCTCCGGCCACCGCCGATGGTGCTCCGGTCGTCTTCCCCAACCCTAATTCTCTCTACAGGCCTCCATTGCAAATGGTCAACACATGAAACTTGTCCCAAATCTTGTCACGAATTCAACCATATCCTTTATTCAACCTAAATCCTCAAGATTCACCATATCCAAATCTCAACCGAAAATGGTAATGCACTTATTTTGTCTCTAATTCACAAATTAACTATTTGAAATCCATCCTACACCATTCTACAATGCTTCTAACACCTTAATTCAACATGATTCTACCTAATTCATGCTAGAGGAAGAAAGTTACCAACCTGAAAATCTTGGATGAACAGATGCCCTAAACCTCCAATTCAAGCTCTGCAATCTTGCAGACACGATCAATGAACCCTCTCCTTGCTTCTGATGCAAAAGAACCAGTTGGAAGTGCTTGAATCTTGAAACCCGATGGTGAGTTGCAGGTGGAAAATTCTGAATTCAAGAGCACCAATTAGCCACGAATCCTTCTTGATTATGATCTGGAATCACTCCTTAACATCCATGGAAGAAGTTTCAATCAAGAAAATGGATGGAGAGTGAAGAATTTGGTGAAACCGATTGCACTTGCAAGCTATGAAATTTCAATCCCAATCTATGCTCTCTCCTTCAATCATCACCAACCTTTGCATTGGATCAACTCTATTTAATATATAAATGATGTTTGGATGATCTAGAACCCTCTAGATCCTTCTAATGAGAGTTTCCACTTCTCATGTCATGAGATTTTCAAACACATCTCATGATATGCATAATTCTGTTTGCAGCTTGAAACCAACCTCAATCTCTTTCAATTTCTCCCCTAGTGACATTTTGAAAGTGTTTAGCTTGCAAAGTTCCTTGCTCATGCCTTGATTTTATGTTTTGCACATGTTACTTAATATGCAAGTAACCACTTTCCAAAGCAAGTCCACAAATTGAATCTCAACTCAAAAATGTGGCTAAACCAATGTTCTTAAAATGTTTTCTAGAGTCAAAATGATATATTACATGCCATGGTTTGGATGTGTAGGTTGAAAATATCAATTTCCAACTTTGGTTTATTTAACTTATGCCCTTATTTTAGGTCATTTTTGCAACTTTGAGCTATAAGCCTTTCCAACATCTCATGACCTCCTTACTAGCCTTAAAACATCATTTTGAACAATTTTTATGTTGAAGATTTTTCCATTTGAAGCTTAGAAATAGGAGTTATGGCTTTATGGTTGAAATGACCTGTAATCTCCAAATAACCAAAATGCCCTTGACTTGTCAAAGCCATAACTTGAGTTCTACAAATCCTATCAAGGACTTCTAGTACTCTCTAGAAAGATACGAAGATAAGGAACCACATTCATGTTGACCAAAAGTTCATAGGAATCATCCTTCTTGGGCAAAAGTTTGATGCAAGTTGGGTAACTTTCAAGGCCCCAGATTCACATACCTCAGATGACCTGTAACTTGTCAAAGTCATAACTTGAGCTATAAAAATCTTATCAAGTACTTCTAGTACTCAAATTGAAGCTAAGAAAAGGCTCTACAACATTAATGTTGGGGGTAAGATGAGTTGACAATCACATCTTGAGCTAAACTGCCTTGAAGATAGGGGTCAAACTAGGGGATTTTACACTATCAAGCCTTAGAAACCCTATCTTGAAACTTCTCAAACTCTTCAATCATGATGAGTTAACCTTGGAATCATCCTTATAACATCTCAATGTGTCAATCCATGATCACATGGCCCTTGAATTAGGTCTCAACCTTGTTCAGATCATCAAATGACCTAGGGTTGACCCAGTCAAACCCTAATTACACCACTCATGGCTGAGCCTTCTTAATCTTGCACAATGACCTGTCTAGGCCTCATGATGGCTTTCAAGACATCTCATAAGCTCTCTCAAGGCTTCAAGTCCATATTCTTGGCTTCAGAATCATCTGAGGAGCTCCCACAACTCTCAAGCTAGGAGGCATACAACCTTGGTTTCAACCACTCTCTCTGGGGATCTTTTGACTTCTCTGACAAAGATATCAACCCTTGAACACTTGAATAACCTTCTGAGCTAGCTTCATAGTCTTGTATAGCTCTTAATTGGTAATCATACCTCTTGATCTCCTGCATACATGTCAATGAAATGCAAATGATAATGCTAATGTGAATGAAATGAAACATAAGCTAGGTAAAGAAATGTTGGTCAAATTTTGGGGTGCAACAAGAACTCATTGGAAATGTCTAGAAAGTTCTGTAACCTTCCATAGGAGATTTTGCAATTTCACTTTTTCCTTCAAAATACCATGTGCCAAAATCGTGTATTTGCTCCCTTTGGGCATGAAAATGCTTGCAATCATCATCTCATGAGATATTGGATTAGTTGGTTATGTTAATTTCCTTGTTTACAAGCCAATGGTGTGAGTTTGATATGTTGCTTCATCATGAAGAAACAACATGGAATGGTATGAAAATGGCCTCAAACCAAAATTCCAATATTTCCAAAGTCTCTAAAACTATTTTTCCAATCAAAATGACCTATTATTTTGCCTTGTTTGGACACAAAATGAATTATTTCAATTTTTGGTCATTAAATGCCTTTAATTCTTCTTTTTTCAAAATTCCTCAAACCACATCCTTCCTTGAGCCATTTCAATGCCTCCTTAATGCATGGTCAAGGTTAAAACCCCATTTTGAACAACTTTCAAGTTGAACAAAATTCCATTTGAGGTCTTCAAGTTGGTGAAAATGGCCTATGATCACAAATGACCCATAATCACAACTTCCCAAAATACCCTTGACTTGTCAAAGCCATAACTTGAGTTCTACAAATCCTATCAAGGACTTATAGTACTCTATGGAAAGATAAGAGGATAAGGAACAACATTCATGTTGACCAAAAGTTCATAGGAATCGTCCTTCTTGGAAAAAGTTTTATGCAAGTTGGGTAACTTTCAAGCTCCAAATTCACATGCCTCAGATGACTTGTAACTTGTCAAAGCCATAACTTGAGTTCTATGGATCCTATCAAAGACTTCTAGTACTCAAATTAAAGCTAATACTATGCCCTACAACAATCATGTTGGGGTCAAGATGAGATGACAATCATATCTTGAGTTAAATAGTCTTGAAGACAGGGGTCAAACTAGGGGATTTTACACTGTCAAGTCTTAGAAACCCTAGCTTGAAACCTCTCAAACCCTTCAATCATGATGAGTTAACCTTGGAATCATCCTTATAGCATCTCAATGTATCAATCCATGATCACATGGCTATTGGATTAGGTCTCAACCTTGTTCAAATCATCAGTTGACTTAGGGTTGACCCAGTCAAACCCTAATTGCACCACTCATGGTTGAGTCTTCTTAATCTTGCACAATGACCTGTCTAGGCCTCAAAGTGATCTTAAACACTTCTCATGAGCTCTCTCAAGACCTCAAGTCTAACTTCATGGATTCAGAATCATCTGATGACTTCCCACAACTCTCAAGTTAGGAGACACACACACTTGGCTTCAATCACTCTCTCTGAGGATCTTTTAACTTCTCTGACAAGGATATCAACCCTTGAACATCTGAATAACCTTCTTAGCTAGCCTCACAGTCTTATATAGCTCTTAACTGGTAATCATACCTCTTGATCTCCTGCATACATGTCAATGAAATGTAAATGATAATGCTAATGTGAATGAAATGAAACATAAGCTTGGTAAAGAAATGTTGGGCAAATTTTGGGGTGCAACAGTTGTAACACCCTCTTTCTATACCCTCAAATAATACAAATAATCATTTAAGCACATAATATAAATTCCATCAGAGTATAATTGCATCATGGCATAAAAGAGGTATGTCACATTATTCATGAAATAAAAATATAACATACAACACCTGCTCGACACATACAATCATCATACATTCACCACGTATATTGTATTCATCATTCATCACATTCATCATGCATTTTTAATCAATTTTAAACAATGCATATAAATTGCCCAACGACCATAATTCACAATCGATTCATAATCTAGGATTCACGCCATACGACTACCCACAGCACAACAATCGAAAACACATAAGTTACTCATGCAAGAAGAGGTCGATCGCAACCGAACGCTCTAGCTAATTAAGCTTCAATCACTCGAAAATCATTATTTTCTATTAATCGGTAAAATCGGCTAAAAATAACATTTCTTTTCACCAAGTTATAGAACATATTATTAGCTTCAGTTTGATATAAAGAACGACAAAATCCGATAAACGGTGAAAAAGTTATGAATTTTCAAAGTTTTGAAAAAAAAAGTATTTTTCCTCACACTTACAGTGTTAACCGGTTAACCATATGCGTTAACCGGTTAACGCGCGCAGATTTTCACTTCCCAGGCGCATTAACACTGCGTTAACCGGTTAACACCTGCAAATTTTTGAAAGTTAGCTACGGTTTTGGGCTAAAAATCCTCAAAAACCCGGGCGATTAAATTGTTTTCACCCGATTAAATGCCTATTCACCATTACCAATCATATAGGAACAAATTAGGATCATAAAACACGAATTTTACGACTTACGATTTTCATCTAAAATCTTAACTTCAAATTATCCAAAAATGGTAAAACTCACAATATCGCTCGATTTTCATCAAACTAGTTTCAATAGTCTTAGTCTAACATCCCCCGACTAAACTACGTAAGTTATTCCCAATTTTAACCGTTCAAACATCGATTTCTATCGATTTTTCCTAATTCGACCTAAATGGAAAAAGATGTGAAAACAACCAAACAAAACCAAACACATACATACATGATTCATACACAATGATAAGATGATAGAATTTCACACGCTTACCCGATTATCCGATTCCTAGCAAGTGTTCTTGATGATCTCCCAAATTTTCCTCTTTTTCTTCTCTTCCTCCTTCTTTCTCTTCTCTGTCCCTCTATTTCTCTTTTCTTTCTTCTATTTTTCTCTCTTATTTCCTCTTATAACTTTTTCCTTCTATTTCTATTTCTATTATACTACTTTCCTTACTATTAAATGTTAAATGACCAAAATACCCTCCAATCTAATTTTACCCGAAACACTCCGAAATGGTAAAATATCAAAACACACTATATTAACACATCAATTCACAATTAAAACAATTATTACTCAAATCAAACAAAACACTCAATAAAATGCAATAATCAAAATCTGGGCGTTACAACTCTCCCCCACTTTAGAAATTTTCGTCCTCGAAAATAGTACCTGATTCAAACCAGTCCGGATACGACTCTCGCATCCCACTTTTCAATTCCCAAGTCATATTGCCTTCAGAAGCGCCTCCCCACGCTACTTTCACAAGCACAATATCCTTGCCTCTAAGTTTCTTAACTTCACGGTCCAAAATCCTAACTGGTAAAACTTCAACCGTAAGGTTATCTCTCACCTCAACCTCGTGCATATGAACAACATGTGACAGATCCGAAACATACTTCCGAAGTTGCAAAACATGGAACACATCATGCAAATTCGAAAGATTCGGAGGCAACGCCACACGATAAGCCACAACACCTACTCGTGCAGTAATCTGATAAGGACCAATAAAACGAGAAGTCAACTTCTTCGACTTCAAAGCACGACCCACACCCTTAACTGGTGTAACTCTCAAAAACACATGGTTGCCTTCTTGAAACTCAAGATCTTTCCTTCTCTTGTCATGGTAGCTCTTTTGTCTACTCTGAGAAGCTTTCATCTTCTCCCGAATAAACTTCACTTTCACCGTAGTTTGTTGTACCATCTCCGGCCCAACTACCAACCTCTCACCGGTTTCATGCTAACACAAAGGTGTTCGACATCTCCGACCATACAAGGCCTCAAATGGTGCCATACCAATACTCGAATGAAAATTGTTATTATAAGTGAACTCAATAAATGCCAAATAACTATCCGAAGCACCACCTTGTTCTAGCACACAAGCACGCAACAAGTCTTCCTATGATTGAATTGTCCTCTCGGTTTGACCATCCGTCTGCGGATGATAAGCCGAACTCAATCTCAACTTAGAACCCAAAGCACTTTTCAAAATTTCCCAAAATCTTGATGTAAACCTAGGATCTCTATCCGACACAATACTCTTAGGAACTCCATGTAACTTCACAGTCACGTGAACATAAATCTCGGCTAACTTTTCCAAAGGATAACTAATATCAATCAGAACAAAGTGAGATGATTTAGTAAGCCTATCAACAATTATCCAAATAGAATTATAACCTCTTTGCGTATTCGGCAATCCCGTAACAAAATCCATAGATATACTATCCCATTTCCATTCCGGAATGTCTAACGGTTGCGTCAATCCACTAGGCTTCTGATGTTCCACCTTAGACTTCTGACAAGTCAAACACGAATACACAAAACGAGCAACATCCCGCTTTAACCCGGACCACCAAAAGATCTTATTCAAATCTTGATACATCTTGTTCGCACCCGGATGAATACTTAAGTTGCTTCGGTGTCCTTCCTCCAATATCATCTTTTTCAACTCCGAATCATCGGGAATACAAATACGACCATGAAATCTCAAAACTCCAAAATCATAAACCTTGAAATCTCCACTCTAATTCATCATCAAATCAACGAACTTCAAATCCTAAAGGTTGTCTTTTGAATATCTTCCTTTTTCACACGAATCTGGTGATAACCTGATCTCAAATCAATCTTGCTAAAAACACGTGCACCAACCAATTGGTCCATTAAATCATCGATCCTTGGAAGAGGATACTTGTTCTTAATTGTCACCTTGTTCAATTGTCTATAATCAATGCACAAACACATACTTCCATCCTTCTTCTTTACTAACAATACCGGAGCACCCCAAGGAGAAACACTAGGCCTTACAAATTTCTTGTTTAACAAGTCATTCAATTGTTTCTTCAATCCTACCAATTCCGATGCCGACATATGGTACGGTGCCATCGAAACTGGTCTAGTACCCGAAACTAGATCAATAGAAAACTCAACTTCTCTTTCCGACGGTACATCCGTAATATCCTCCGGAAACACTTCTGGAAAGTCACACACCACTGGAAAAACATCAAGTTCCATCTTACTCTCCACTGACAATGATGCAAACAAACCGAACAATTGAGCTTCGTCCGCTAAAAGTTTCTTCAACTATTTAGTGGATAGAAAACTCACATATTCATCATCTTCTAAAGAAGGAAATCTCACTAACTTGTGATAGCAATCTATATGAACTCGATTAAACTGCAACCAGTTCATACCCAAGATCACGTCCAAACCCTCAAATGGCAAACACACTAAATCCATGACGAAGTCTCTACCATACATGGTCAGAGGACAACTTACACACACCAAGGACGTAGTTACCGACCCTGAAGCAGGAGTCTCAATAACCATCTCACCACCCCAAGAAGTCACACACAAGTTCAAATGCTTAGCGCACTCATGAGAAATGAATGAATGAGTCGCTCCCATATCAATAATAGCAATTAAAGGCATACTATTAATAAAGCATATACCTTTAATCAGACGGTCTTCACTGGTAGTATCCTTTCCAGCTAAAGCAAACACTTTACCACCTGCCTGAGCTTGCTTCGACTTTGTACACTTAGTACTAATATGTCTCACTTCTCCATAATTAAAACATTTCACCACATTCCTTCTACAATCAGTTGTAGCATGACCAATACCACCACAGTTAGAACACTTTGCAACGGTCTTTCCATAATCAAAAGACTTATGACCCAATTCACCACACTTGTAGCACTTAATGGGACCAGAACTCCCTCCTCCAGATCTCCTATCAAAGTTTCCCCTATGTTTTCCCTTATCAACAGGCGTCACATAAGGTCCACTCCTTACTTGCTGCTTTGCTTTCCTCTCATTCACACTCTTATAATGTGTGGAACGAGCTTTCCTAAAAAAATTCTACAACATTCGATCAAATTCGAAAACCTTCGAATTCTTTGATATCCCACCGCTTGCTTAATCTCAGGGCGCACGCCATTATCATACTGAATACAGTTAGAGAATTTTGCTGTAACCGCAACATAATGAGGATGAAATTGAAACAATTCCACAAACTTAGTCGTGTATTCTACCACGGACATATTGCCTTACTTCAACTCAAGAAATTCCATTTCCTTCTTCCCCTTCACACTCTCAGGGTAATACTTCCTCAAGAATTCCGTACGAAACAAATCCCAAGTGATTTTTTCCTCATTCACCTCAATAACTTGTCGCATACCGACCCACCAGTCGTCGGCTTCTTCCCTCAGCATGTGAGTCTCAAGTCTCACCTTATTTCCTTCAGCACAATTCATAACTCTGAAAATTCTTTTGATTTCTTTCAGCCAAATCTGAGCACCGTCAGGATCGAATCTTCCTTTAAAGACTGGCGGTTGATTCTTCCTGAACTCATCACTCTCATTTGCATTCGGCGCACCTTGCACCGCTCTAGCCATTGCTTCCATGGCAGCAGCCATCGTAGCATCATTTCTACCATCCATATTCTGATCAACCTAGAAACAACAACAAGGTTAAGCCACAGCTTAACCGTTAACAGCAATAAGACAGACACAACTGACTCAACACTGGCTCTGATACCACTTAATGTAACACCCCCTTTCTATACCCCCAAATAATACAAATAATCATTTAGGCACATGATATAAATTCCATCAGAGTATAATTGCATCATGGCATAAAAGAGGTATGTCACATTATTCATGAAATAAAAACATAACATACAACACCTGCTCGACATATGATATGCAACCGTGGGGTAACTTTAAAAACATAGGAACTTAGCCCTCACACCCACATCTCAATATTTAAAATAAAAGCAAAAAATCTAAACATTGAATCACAACCGGCATGTATTTACATATATACATATTCACATCATCCACTGTAATTCATCAACAACATTCATGTTTACATAAACATGCATCACAAAAAATACATATACAAATGTATTCATCAAAAAGAGCCAAAGGCTTCCTAGCTACCCGGTGTTACATATCAGAGCCATCTGACCAAAACAATGAAGACACGCTTCACAAAAAGGAATCACCAGCACACCTAATCTGCAATGCCTCATAGAGCATCATAAAACAGCAGAAGGGTGAGAAATACTATCATAATCATCAATGCATATATATATATATATATATATATATATATATATATATATATATATATATATATATATATATATATATATATATATATATATATATATATATATATATATATATATATATATATATATATATATATATATATATATATATATGTATATATATATATATATAGACACACAGAAACATAGAATACGAATATTCCTCATTTCTCACAACAATTCATTATCCCTCATCATATACACCGTAATGTATAAGTAAACAAATAATGGATAGTCACCAAACATATTTATCATGCACATATCCATAATTCCAATCAATCTATATAAACATACACAATATGCTCATTCCAATCAATCTATATAAACATACACAATATATGTTAACCGGTTAACGCGTGCAGATTTTCACTTCTCAGGCGCATTAACATTGCGTTAACCGGTTAACACCTGCAAATTTTTGAAAGTTAGCTACGGGTTTGGGCTAAAAATCTTCAAAAACCCGGGCGATTAAATTGTTTTCACCCGATTAAATGCCTATTCCCCATTACCAATCATATAGGAACAAATTAGGATCATAAAACACGAATTTTACGACTTTCGATTTTCATCCAAAATCTTAACTTCAAATTATCCAAAATTGGTAAAACTCACAATATCGCTCGATTTTCACCAAACTAGTTTCAATAGTCTTAGTCTAACATCCCCCGACTAAACTACGTAAGTTATTCAATATTCTAACCGTTCAAACATTGGTTTCTATCAATTTTTCCTAATTTGACCTAAATGGAAAAAGATGTGAAAACAACCAAACAAAACCAAACACATACATACATGATTCATACACAATGATAAGATGATAGAATTTCACACCCTTACCTGATTATCCGATTCCTAGCAAGCGTTCTTGATGATCTCCCAAATTTTCCTCTTTTTATTCTCTTCCTCCTTCTTTCTCTTCTCTTTCCCTCTATTTCTCTTTTCTTTCTTCTATTTTTCTCTCTTATTTCCTCTTATAACTTTTCCTTCTATTTCTATTTCTATTATACTACTTTCCTTACTATTAAATGTTAAATGACCTAAATACCCTCCAATCTAATTTTACCCGAAACTCTCCGAAACGGTAAAATATCAAAACACACTATATTAACACATCAATTCACAACTAAAACAATTATTACTCAAATCAAACAAAACACTCAATAAAATGCAATAATCAAAATTGGGGCGTTACAACGGCTCCCCTGGATAAACTCTTCTAGGGAACGAAATGCTCGGCCGGGGAAACGCCTTGGACGGCCTTCCAGAAAACTCCACCCTGCTGGGGAAAACACCAAACATTCCACTCAGTGGGGAAACAAAGACAACGTTGAACGCTCCACTCTGCTTGGAAGGGAATCCGCCATTTGGGGACGTACAAGTAACAAACTACCCTACTTGGGAATATCAAAGACTTCTACTAAGAACTCCACTCTACTAGGGAATGGATTACGCCCTGCTCAAACATTGTTATGTCGAGGGAATCAACACTGAACTCTGCTCGAGGAAGAAAATCCTGAATACCGATATTACTGGAAAGACACCAGAACGTCGACTGCGTTGGGGAAAGGGCGTCAAAGACGTTGCCTCTGCAGGAGAATAATACTGGATTTCAATCTACCCTGCCGCCGAGGGAATATCCTTCAACCTACTTTGCTGGGAACATGCTGCGAACAAATCCACCCTATTGGAGTTAGCCTTTGTAGGGAGACAAAGCTTTCTTCTGTTGGAGATACACTACACACCCTCGCTGGTGACAGTACTTCTGATTCACTGGAAATGATTGTGCCAAGAATGGTTGGGCTTTTGGTTTTTTGTGGAAGGTCAGGTACAACCAATATTGGGAAATGCTTTGTCCGACTTCCTGACATTTGCCTTGAACTTGAAGGTCGACTAAACCTGCTTGAGAAACTCTGCTAAGCCATGAAAATGTGGGGAGGAACAGTTCCTTTGTTTCCGATTTTGCCCTAGCCTATGGGATCTCTGTAAAACTTCCTCGAAAGGAACCCTACAACTTTTATACCTTGATGGTTAATATGCACTGCCTCAACACTTCGAACCTCGAAGAGGTGCTTCAGATTAGCTTCCTTCTGGATAAGAATAGCTACTGTGCTCTTGGGATAGTCTGCCCCAGCCGTGCAACGACCTTGCCCCTGACTGACTGATTTATGGAGCAGTACCCTTGGCTAATCTTCGAGAGGTTTAATGAATCTCAACCTGATTTCCCCAGATCAATTGACTTTAAGATGGATGACTCCCATGATATGATCATTTGATATAGCTTGCCCCAGTTCAACAGAGTATTTAGGAGTTCTGTATTCTATCCAGATCAAACTTTCCACTGTGGAAACTTTCCTGATGTCAAGTGCTCACTCGCAAGTAAAACAAATTGTTCTGCATAAAAGATACATTAAAGCAATGCATATGACAGTTTTGAAATCCAAGTCTGTTCACTGGAAAAAATTGTGACATATATTGAACGAATCACTTATCAGAATGTCAACCTTAGCACCAATATAGTAAGAGGAATCCTTTTAGGAGTCAGTTTCGACGCGATCTTTACCGAAGTATGCTTTTGAAACAACCCTGCTTTAATTAGGACTTTTGAAGGTTGTAACTTGGTCAGGTTCACGGTTTGAAAGAAAGGGTATAAGGCTCAAAGTTCTGTTTAACACACCCATTCTCCTTGATGTTCTCCAATCCTACGTTCAACTAATTCGACACTAGCGCTCACCTTTCAAAGGTTGAGTGCAGGAGTGATGGTTCAGGAAACCACAAGTTTTTGGGAGTGACAGTCACTCGCTTTTCGTCTTTTGGTGCCTGGAGTCATATGACTTATTTGTTTGGGGATTTTTCTTTTGCAATCCTTTTCACTTTTCTGCTTTTTCCCTAACTTTTGCCTGGACTGGCTCTTTTGAGTTTCTTTTGATTTCAAAGTCCAGCGGGATGCCCTAATTTTTGCCTAAGTCGCTTGTTCTCAAGTTATTAACTTAGTAGGATTCTTCTTTTGATTCTTTCCTTTTTCTCTCTTTTTTTCTTGAACAAATCGTGTGACACCGGCTTGTCTGACTTGTTGAAGGGATTGCGACAATTTCACTCCTTGGTCGGCAATGGATAACCACCGTAGTTTTTTTAGGCATGACCTCCAGAGGTGTGATTGATCCTCGAACGAGAACACTCCTTTTGCGATTCGGACGCTCGGTCAAATTAACTGACACCTACCCTGCCCCAGGTTAAGATTGAGGGTTTTTTCGTTTTTCAGAAAGAAACTGCTACTACTAGGCTCAAAGGGGTTGACAAGGGATTACCATCCTTATATCTCTGGTGTTTAGGAATTTGAAACAATGCATGTACATCATCAGCAGGATTCATTCAAAAGCATACAATCGGAAGCTTGCGCGTCTCTCAATTTCGTCATCCTCCCCAGATTCCGCTTAAACAAGTGTCTGACATTAATAAAAAGCATAGAGTGAACACGAATGGACGTAATCAAAAACATGCATATTCATTTCATTATCAATATTAATTGAAAACAAACAAGTTTTACAAATGCGATTTGCACTTAAACAGAAAAGAAACTACCAATACAAAGAAATGACATGATAAAACAAAGATTGCTAGCTTTTGGGAACCAGGCTTTCAAATCTTGCCTTGCTGCTAAATCAGCCATCTTTAGAATTGCTCGTCTAAGTCAATCTGATGCTCTACCGAACCTCTACCAATGGTAAATTCTTCCACAACATTAACTGTTGAACGCACATGACTAGACGAAGGAAGATTCCTGATCTGGATTCCCCGAGGTGTGATTGAAAACCTATTGGAGTCCAACATAGTCTGAATCTTGCTTTTAAACACCTTACAATCCTCGGTTGAATGCCCATGTGCGCCAGTTTGGTACTCGCAACGAGCATTGACATTAAAACCTGGCGGATTTGGAGGAATCTCTGAGTTAATCCTCTTTGGCACTATCAAACCACCTCTGATCAGATCTGCCAACATTTGATTGTACGACATTGGCAACCGAGTGAAATGCCTATCTGGCTTCTTTGGTCTTTGCCTGGCATGCTGACGCAGCTGATGACAGCATGACCGTTGACTCTGGCGAGAAAATGATATCTGATACAAAGACCTAAAAGATTGTTGACTCTGAGCATTTGAAACATCTGGAGACTGAGTCTGAGGTATCGGGGACTTCCTTTGTTCAGATACTTTCATCCTCATGCTTGGCCTAGGAACAGGCAACAACTGTGGGCATGGAGATTCTGAGATTACAAATTGCAATACATACTCCTGACCTAATGCAGCTTTAGGGGAGCGAATAGGTACACCCACCTTTTTTGCAACGAATGGGATAGGATCACCTGGTACGCTTACGCCGCCCGGCGTGAACTCAACTGCCTTTAAATCAATTAAGTCCTGAACTTTGTGCTTAAAAGCTTTGCAGTTCTCGACATTATGCCCTGGTGCCCCAAAATGGAAATCACAACGGGCACTTGCATCATAGCCTAGTGGTGGCTCGCCAGTAAATGGAGCCAGAGTATGAAGTTCAACCAATCGAAGTTGAAGCAAGCGTTGCAGCAACTGAGCATAAGTCATAGAGATCTGGTTGAAGATTCTGCCGGGCTGCTTCGGCATCTGAGCATACCTCCTAGTCTTAAGATTGTCTCGGGAAACAGAAGGTAGCTGCTGACGGGGAGAACTTGAAAACTCAGGTTGTGCAGAAGATCCTTGAGGCACACCACGCCTTGGAAGAGGTTCCACAGATAAAGGTGGGGCAACCATCTCTGCTGGAGCTTCAGGCACCTGATCGCCCTCCTTTCTTAGCACGTTTCTTATCACTTATGTGATCAGGCCCATCTGAGTCTTCAGTTGATGAACCTCCTCCTTAAGCGCCTCCCGATCCAGACACAAAGCTTGCATATCCACCATGAATTGTCCCATTTGGCTTCAGACTTCCCTCAACTCTGTCCGAATCTAATCCATTACTCTTCGTTGATTCCCTTGAGTTGGGCGGAAACTGAACTCCTCAATCCTGTTACTTAAGAAAACCAAGCAGAGATAAGAACACGAGGCTACTGAGAACCACCTGCGATGTAAATGAGAATGCAGGATGCAAAAATGCAAACATGTCTATGTATTCACAGGGATATCTCCCCCTTGATTCCAGTTTCAATAAACAAGAACAGTAGGGATGGATACGAACACCATAATAACCTTCTCCTATATCAGGTAAGATTCTTCCTGAAGGTTTCAAAGACGTCAGGCTCAGCCATGGAGATCAGACCAAATAAAGGCCCTAACTCAGGTGTCAGAAACTTGTATACAACAATTCTCCCTCTCTTCAGAAGACTAGTACCCGAATCAAAGGAGAGACGAGAACCTTTCGAACACATAGACATGCAATGTTAAATGCAGGATGATTATGCAGATGCAACCATGGGATCAAGGTATCCAATGCTCAAACTCGCTGTTGTGCCGTGACTGAATACAACCATAGCTTCGCTTCGGCGAGAGAATACCGGAACCTTAGAATACCAACATATAGGAACCCACAGTATCAAAAGATCAAAGGTCCGCTTTGACAAGAAAACCGGGTAGGTTGGAGGTCAATTTTCCTGTAAAACCCATCCCCTCTCACATGTGGGTTCTAGTCTAGAAAGGTACGGCATCCTATGTGGGTCATCAGCGTCACAGAATTTCGAGAAACGATGATACGTTCACCATTTATGGTTTGGCATCATAGTTAAATGAAGCGGCCTCACTTAGCTGACTTCCCAAATGAAAGGTCTCCAGAGTCGACAGTCTCTCTAAGTCAATATTCCCTCAACTGCACCAGATGCACAGGATAGAAGATTTCCAAAGAAAAACCTCGTTTGAACGTGAATTTTGCACGAGCTATTGTGTGGCCAAACGCCACACAAGCTCCTACTACTCTCCACACTAATCCTATGTGTATACTCAAGCCCGGGTCGGGCTTATCTCTCAATGGAACGACCCCACAGCACAGCAGCAGCAAAATATGATAATAAAATGCAAATGCGACAATATAAAACAAATATGTACATAATTAAACACCCAAAGACGCAAACAGACAAGCGCTAGGATTGACTGGCATAGGGAACCATCGCAGTCCCCAGCAGAGTCGCCAGTTGTCGCAACTGCGAAAAACACCCGGCGGAAAACAGAAGATTTGCCACCATTCCTTATTTATCCCAAAAGAGAGGGAAAGGAAACGAGCGAAGAAAACCTAACAAAAAGGAAAAGACAAGGTCATCGTAACCAAATCTCGGGTTCGGGAGTCGGTTACGCAAGGGGAAGGTATGAGCACCCCTCACGTCCGTCGTACTCGACGGGATCCATGCTTGTTGTCTATCTAAGGGTGTGTTCAATCTATCTATGCTACAGGCCCACAAGACAAAAAGAATAGAATGAGAAATCATAGCAAACGTAGTTCGGGCGACACCAAACCACAGGTTGATTAAGTGTTTTAACCGAGTAAGGTTAAGCCTTCGTTCTAGCAGTTAGGGACAATGCATGTTTGCGGTAGAACCAAAGCTTAACAACACTTTTTTTTTTATGAAAAAGGTTTTCCCAATCAATCTCAAAGGAAAAAAGTTTTATGTTTTGTTTTGTGTTTTTTAGTGAAGTGAATTTGTTTGATTTGTGATTGACGTTGCACTAAAGACTATGACATAGGAACGAATGCATCGCATATCGCCTCCAAACGGGACATACACTAAGCACTCTAGACAAGTGAGAGGAGACCCCTCACTCATCATTCCCCATGTGCTTAAGGCTCGTAGCGTACAATGCTCATCATACTTATTAAATGAATTAGAACGTGTTTTGAGATGAGAAGAGAGACGGACGGAAGGTCTAAGGGAATCTCGGTCCTAATGTTGTCATGCAAAGTGGACCTAAAGTTTGGATTAAAGAGGAGGAAATCTACCCTAACATTAGCATGCATGGTTTGAACCTAATGTCTATCATAATCCATCTTGAACAAGAAAGATTAGAAGTCCTAAGGGAACATGGCAAAGAAGAAAGAAGAAGAAGGATGCATAAAATAATATGAAAGATGCAAGGATGCATATGCCATGCAACACACAAGCAAAGGGAGGAAAAAATGTGGGGTAAATACCTCTACAAGCACATCTCGACCTTTATTAATGCAAGAAAGAAGCTTCAAAAAGAATGCATACAAAGCAAAGAAACGCAAGAAAACAAGCAAACATGAACATGCAAGCACATCATTACTTTGAACGACAACTACGAAAGTATGCCCTCAAGTGGAAACCAAACATGCACGCTGAAGCAATCATGATTAAACAATCGAAAGCAGTGGCATATATCCAAAACATTTCACTCCTAAGGCATCATACTGATTCATGATGATTTGAAGTGAAACGGTACCGAAACAAGCATGAAAAACAGCAAAGCAGACCTGCTGGAACAATATTAATCGATTAACACCAGGGGTTTATCGATTAACCACTGGAAAACGCCTGAAAAATTGAATGTTTGATCTGGTTAATCGATTAACACCAGAGGTTAATCGATTAACACTGCTCCAACAGCAACAGAAAAGCACTTTCATAAACAATTGTGCACGAAATTAAACCAGAACACATCTAAACAGCACCATCATAATTCATATGCATCAAGAATCAACCAAATCAATCAAACATGAAGATCAACATATTTATGCAAAATAAGCTCAAAATTGCAATGGATCTAGAATTCCAACCTTCGAAGCGGAGAATTGCTTTGGTTAATGTTGATTCACTTCGAACGTGTAGATCCAAGCAAGAAATCCGGAATTCCTTCAAGATCCAAGCTAATCCTTGTAGTAGAAGTGATGATCCACCAAAATCAAGCCAAATTACTCCAAATAATCACTTCTAGATCCACTTCAAAATTCAGATCCAAGCTTGCATGAAAATCAAATGGAAAAATGGAGATGATGATGATAAAGGATGAAGGTTTGGCTCTTTGAAATCAATGATTCCAATGGAGAATCAAAGAATTCAATAGATGAAGAGCTTTGGTGAGGGTTTTGGAAGTTGAGAGAAACTTGAGAGAATTTAGATGAATTTTGAAAATGAGAATGAAATTATGAGGATTAGATTGTATGGTTTGGAGTAAATCAATTAAATACCCCTTAGGTTTGGATCCAAATGAGAGGTTTGAAATTTGGTTTGGAATGAGAAATGGGAACTTGGAGGGAAAATGAAATTAACCAAAATTCAAGATGGTTCTAGATCCTTCCCAAGGTGTAAAATTGAACTTCCAAGTGATCAAAATTGGACCCAAAAGTGACCCCCTTTGAAAATTCACGTGCAGATGCAAAATCTGCACTGGTTAATCGATTAACAATTTGGGTTAATCGATTAACACTGTCAAACGTTCAAATCTGGCTTGATTTTGATTTGGTTAATCAATTAACACCTTCAAAATTTTGAATTTGGCGCCTTCTAGAGGGAAGTCTGCACATTTGCCTGTTTTCAACCGTTTTGAGCTCTGTTAAGCGTCTGAAACTTGTTCTTGAATGCTATAACCATGAGAATGCTTGTGATAGCCTGAATGCTGTCTCTTGTCCTAAAAACAACCTACAACAAAATAAAATCGGCCGCTCGATCGTCGGGTAAAACAAATGCCAGGGACTCTGATGCTTGCTATTTCGTCTCTTGCACCAAAAATGAAAACTGAACCACAAGAATACCTTGATCCCGAGTCTCAAGAACGAATGCTATGTAAATGCAAAAATGCAAAAATGCAAAGAATAAAAAGCCAGATGCTGCTAAAACGGAAAGGCAAATTTTGGGGTGCTTCACTGGAGACCGATCATTTGGAAGTCAGCTAAGTGAGGCCTCTTCGTTAGACTATGATGCCAAACCAGAAATGGTGAATGTATCATTGTTTCTCAAAATTTTGTGACGTTAATGACCGCATAGGATGCCAGACCTTATCAGTGATAGGTTCATACCTGTGAGTGGGGAGGGTTATGCTGGAAACTTTGACCTTCAACCTACCCAATTTTCTTGTTAGCATGAACCTGTGATTTTGATACAGTGGGTCCTTATGACAGTGCTATGTTCTTGCCAAAGCGAAACGCTGGTTCTTCTCAGTCAACAACACAACAACTTTGATCCCTGTTGCATTTGCAACTTTCATTTGCATATTAACATTGACATGTATTTATGTTGCAGGTGTATATTTTCCCTTCGATCTAGTGATTTTATTCCATTTCTAACATGGATCCTAACTTGAAGAAGACTGTGGTGTATAAGTTCCCTACTCCTGACATAGGACTTCTGCTCAGCTTGATTTCTGTTGCTGATCGTACTGTAATGGAAGATCTCAAGTCATATGGGAAGCTTTTAGGATGTGTTTGCAAAGCCTCAGTGTATGAGTTGGGAGGTCTCCACACCTTACTCCAGTTCTATGATCCACAGTTAGGGTGTTTCACTTTTCCGGCTATGTGTTACTGCCTACTTTGGAGGAGTTATCTATGATGCTTGGGGTTCCAATCTTGGACCAGATGCCTTTTTATCATATGGACGCTGAGCCTGATTTGACTAAGCTTGCTAATTCACTTCATTTGGATGCTTCTGAGCTAAAAGGGAAGTTAGTTAAGAGAAATGTAATGTCTGGATTTCCACTATCTTTCTTGGTTGGTAAGGCTCAACAGTTTGCAAAGGATGGTTGTTGGGTTTTTTATGAGAGAGATGAGAGGTTGTTGATGCCTTTTCCACCTTGTGAGCCTTTATATCCTTTGATGATTGAGGAGTCGACTACTTTTGACATCCAGAGGTATAATCAGTTATGGTCCGAGAAAGAGGAGTTGCGTAAGGCAAATGAAGAGTTGGAGAAAGAGATTGTTCAGCTCCGAAGTGAAAAAATTGAAGCTACTTATTCCTGCAAGAGGCAAAATGAGTTGGTAAACAAGCTAGGTACAGATCTTACCAAAGTGATTCGCGCTCGTGAGCGTTTGGGTTTAGATTTGAAGGATGTCAGTGATGTTCTTACTTTTAAGAAGAAGGAGTTGGATAGAGCTTATCTAGAGATTTCCAAGTTTAATGACCGGTGAAATTCTACCCTCACTAATAACAAAGAGCGGGAGAATGGACTAAAGAAACAAATTGCTAAGTTGAAAGCTGAAATCCAAGTGAAGGATGGGAAAATTGCAGCTTAATCCTCACTCCGACGTGACAGTGATTGCAGATTGAATGAAGCGCTTGCAACGTTGGATGATTACAAATCTAGAGCTGATGTGAAGAGGTGTGAGCTTGAGGAGGCTTTTGGTGAGGGCGCCAGGGAGAATTTTCCTCAGGATTTGCAGACCACTATTAGCTGGCGAGAGTTGCTCATCCAGGGGTTACTTGTCAGGCCTGACCATCCAGAGACAAAGGAGCTGTTAGAGGATTTTCGGTCTCGTTGTCATACTTGATTGTACTTCTTTTTTAGTTTGTTGTTATGATGTATATATTGACCATCACCAGATATGTTGGATGAGGTTATTTTGATTTCGTTGTATTGTTGTATCACTATGCTCTGTATCTGAATCTTGGCTCTCATTTTATTTATGAGGAGTTTGATCTATGCTTATCTGTTGGCTCTCCATTGTCGTGTTGTTCTCGAGGAACTAGAATCGAGGGAGAAATTTCCCTAACGCGTATCTACATGTCTGCGTACTGCATCATTTGTTTTTCATTTTGCATCGCAGGTGCTCCGGAACCGTTAACCTTATCTCCGTGGTTTGTTAGTTTGTTTCAGGGTTGACAACCAGACGACTCATCGTTACGCTACTCGAGGAAATCAACGCAAGATTATGGAGCAGATGCAAACTGAGATGGAAGAACTCCGTGACAGGATGGCCCAGTTCATGGATTTGATGCAGGGTGTTGCAAATGGCCAAGAGCAGCTGAGGACTTTGGTGCAACCACTAATTGATAGGGTTGATGGGAATGGTGTGCTTCACGGGAGAACTGCTGCTAATCCTCCTCGTAATGATGGTGGTACGACACATGCTAATATTGTTCCTCTAATTGTTATCCCTCCGGGCGAAGGTAATGCAGGTGGAATCCCTATACCTGAGATGGTGTATGTTGTACATGGCAATAATGTTCCTTAGTGGGATGAGGATCAGCAAGAAGATGTGTTCTCCATGAGGGATTGTCGCTATTGCGAAAAAAGGAGGCCGACAATGACTAACAGAGTCGCCACCTATATTTATTTATCCCAAAGAAGGGAAAGGAAACGATCGGAAAAACCTGACGAAAACGGGAAAAGACGAGGTCATCGCAACCAAGTCCTAGGTTCGGGAGTCGGTTATGCAAGGGGAAGGTATGAGCACCCCTCACGTCTGTCGTACTCGACGGGATCCACGCATATGTTGTCTAGCTAAAAGGATGTGTAAACTATCTATGCTAAAGGCTTATGGACAAAAGAAAAAGAAAAGAGAAACTGACTCGGTAGAGCATCACCGCTCTGTGCCTACGTACTCCCTCGTTCAATGGGAAAGTCAGAGTCAACGTAGTTCGCCTAACTACGGCTAAAGAAGGGGGGAAGGTTGCTCGCCAAGACATCACGTCTTGTGCCTACGTACTTTCGTCTGGTACAAGAGATCAGAGAAAACGTAGTTCGGGCTTACGAGAACATAGGTTGTTCAAAAGTTTTACCCGAATAGGGTTAACAGACAGTTCTAGCAGTTGGTGTATGTAGCTCGACCATTGGAGACTTAAGCGTTACCGTTTGCGATAGGACTGATAGTTAACGACACTCTTGTTTATGAAAAGAGTTTTCCTGATTAAAACCCCAAGGGGTGAAAAAGAGTTTGAGTTGTTTTTGTGTTTTTTAAGGAAGATTGTTTTGAACTTGGTTTGTAACTCATGTTGCACTAAAGACTATGATCTAGGAGTGAATGCTTCGCATATCGTCCGAAGGACATAAACTAACATTCTAGATAATTGAGAGGCAACCACCCAATCATCATTTACCAAATGGATTAAGGCTCGTAGCGTGCAACAATTGTGAAACTTTATTAAGTGGATTGAGGTTGTTTGAAGATGAGAAGAGAAAGAGGACGAACTAAGGGGGACTAGACCAAACCCTAAAAGTTGTCATGCAAGATGCACCTAAAGTGGAGCTTGAAAGGGGACTACCTAATGTTATCATGCATGGTTAGAAACCCTAATGTCTATCATAACCTCTCTTGAACAAGAGAGGTTAGAAATCCTAAGGGATAGAAGACAAAAAGAAGAAGAAACAATAAGAAGAAACAATGCAAATGAAGAATGCAAACACAAATGCAACAAGGAAGACAAAGATGCAATGCAAGTGAGGGAGGAAATATGTGTGGGGCTGGAACCTCCACAAGCTCATCTCAACCTCAAGCCATAGTAGGTATAAGCACAAGAGAAGAGGAGAAGAAGATGCATAAAAAACAAGTAACAAAAACAATGAGAAAAAGTCCTCATGGATTCATTACTTTAGGCAAGCTTCAGGTTTCTCCTCAGGAGGAACCAAGCAACCTTAAGTAGTATTCCAAAGTCATAGTACAGAATGGGGATGAGGAGAAGATATCTCAAAATCTAAAGCAAAACATCATAAGCAAATGCAAACAACAACATCAAAGAATGCAAGCAAACACCACTTATGGAAACACAATGTGCAAACATGAAAGTATAAGATCAAATGAACAACTTATGCACAAGGTAAAGACCTATGAATTGGCACACAAGGCCTATAATAAGCCCCTGACATGAAAAAATCAAAATAAGGTTCATCAATAATGCATAACCAAGCTTTTGGAAGAAAAACAAAACAAGTACACCAGCAAAGATGCATAAACATGAAGCAAATTGCAAAATACATGAAAAATATTAAAATGCATCTAAAAATGCCAAATAAAATCTCAAGGGACTCCTAAGGTATTAGGAACCAGGGGTTAAAAGGGGAGATTGAAAATCAAAAGGAAAGTGCCTCAACAGAGGGAAAACACCAAGAGTGTCCCAAACTAAAGCAAAGATGGAGAGGGAATAAAAGGCAATTCAAACCACATGGAAACAGAATTTAAAAATCATGAAAAAAATATCCAAATATCAATCAACGTGTTAATGAAATGATCAAAAAAAATCATGCAAAAATTAGTAATTTAAACATAGAAATAAAATCAAGAAAGAACAAGACTACAATTTAAATCAAATAAAACAGCCCCAATATTTAATTCATTTTTTAATTGAAAATAAAGTGAAAAAAATAAAATAAAATTTCCAGAAAAAACTAGACATCTTAAAGTTTGTGAAAATTATTTTTGGTGAATTTTTAAACTATTGAACTATTTTATTTGGATTAAATTGGAAACAGCATAAAACAGAAAAATAAAAGAAATAAACAATTAAATGGAAATGAGGTGGTGTAAACAGCAAACAAAGCAAGTGCAAAATGAGAATGGGCCCAGGCTGGGGGTGTTAAGAGCAACTCGCGAATAGGCCCAGTAAGAAAAATAAAATCAATAAAAATCTGAATAAACAATATGTGGTTGGTTGACTAAGGTGTATGGTGGAATCAACTGTGGAACGTCTGATCAAAATCAAAGTATACCAATCAAGTGGCTCACAATGAGCCACCTCAATTAATGAGTTGGGGTTTCAAATGCATGTGCACAAACGACACGGACCTACGGTAGGTCTTAAATTGAAGTGCATGATCAAAATAAACAACATCAAACGGACAACCGAGTGCCACGTCACTCGTCTTCTTCCTTGGAACTACCGGTCGCCGGAAATTTGCTCTGGTCGTCTCCCTCCTTGCCTCTGGCCACCGCGAGCTCATCATCACACATGGCTCCATCAATTTTCAACCATTTTCAACAAACCTTAGATGAAAACTCATCTACTCATCGCGAGGATCATGAATCCAACATTAGTTTCCACCAACTCTCAACAATAAATCCAGAAATCAAACAACAAGCAAAACGTGCAAAAATGAAAGTTCACCAAAACTCAAATTAATTGGTCTAAACCTCATCTACATGTTGCAAGGAGTAAGAATCCACAAAAATTAACTCAAAACACCACAGAAATTCTTCAAACCGAATCAACAAAGTTTTGAGCTCACAAAATCAAACACCATAAACTCAAACGAAAATGAATTAAAAATGATCTATGCAACTCAAGGATTCAAATGCAACAAAAATGGTGAAAAACCATGGCATATTAAGAGTGTAAGGTTGAAAATTAGTTTACCTAGTGGAGAGCCTCCACTGGGCCTTGAAACTGTGATGAAGCTTAACAAAAAATGCCCAGAATCACTCCATGAACTTCAATTGAGGTGTTTGAAGGCTTAATTTGGTCTGAAAGTCGTTGAATATGAGAATTCGTTTTTGAGTTTTTCTTCACTTTTTCAAAATGTGTTATGGTTGTTCATGCACGAAAATAACCTAGCTCTCCTCCAATTTTCATCTGGAATACTTATATATTGGGTCTATGATCAAATGGGGCTTCAATTCAAGCTAAACAGCCCATTTCAAAATTTCACATTTCACACTTTTTCCAAATTGCCATACACGTTTTTACCAATACACCAGCTGGATTTTTAATCCAAATCCACTACAAATCAATTGTATTGATAAAAGGAATGAGATTTGAGGCTTAATTTTGATCCTATGGTTGATTTCCACTTTGTTACTTCAAGAGGAAGAAACCATGAAAATGGCCCATTTTGAGACCTCAAATTTCCAATGTGAAGATGGCAATGTCTTTGAATTATTATTTGCAATTAGAAAATGCACAAACTTGCCTTGAAAAAGTTTAAAATCCATTAATTCTCAATTTTTCAATTTAAGCCTCCTTTATGAAAAATTCAAACCCCAAATTCTCAATCCAAGCCCCCACCATGACAAAAGATGATTTGGTAATGCAAATGGACCCATTTGGAGAAAATTTCATGTTGAAAAGATTTCCATTTGAAGTGTGCAAGTTGGTGAAATGGACCTATAATTTTATGACATGTAATCTTACTTTTCCAAACTACCCCTGACTTGTAAACCTCATAACTTGAGTTCTATAAATCAGATGAAAGACTTCTAGTACAATTTGAAAATCTAAGATCAAGACCTACAACTTTCATGTTGGCCAAAAGTTGAGTAGAAACATCCTTCTAGGTCAAAACTGGCTTGGAAGTTGGTTGACTTTTGTTGACGAAAATCACATCCCTTAGATGACCTGTAACTTGTCTG
Source organism: Lathyrus sativus (assembly GCA_963859935.3). NCBI lineage: Eukaryota > Viridiplantae > Streptophyta > Magnoliopsida > Fabales > Fabaceae > Lathyrus > Lathyrus sativus. The sequence goes on from OZ012738.1 coordinate 458,443,135, forward strand.
GATCATAACTTGAGTTCTATAAATCCAATAGAGGACTTCTAGTACTCAAATTAAAGCTAAGAACATGATCTACAAGTTCCATGTTGGCCACAAATTGAGATGAGACTTGTATCTTGAGGTGGGTGGTCTTGAAATCAGGCACTAAATTGGGGATTTTACCCTGAGAACCCTAATTTAGTAACTTCTCACACACTTAACCCTTGATGAATTGAACTTGAAATGATGTCTCATATGTCTTAGCACAACATCCCATGACCATAGAGACTTTGAATTGAGTTTTTATCTTCTTCAATTGCACGGTTGACTGAGGATTTACCAGATGAAAACCCTAACTGCAATACCTTCCACCGTGGCTTGTTCCACTTCACACAACAACTTGAATAAGCTCCACCATGACCCTCAAGGCCCCCAATGAGCTTTCTTAACATCTCATACCCATAATCATGGCTTCACAAACCTTTGATGCTCTTCAGTTGGCCTCTCAGTTAGGGGCTATCCCACACACATCCATCTGTCCTTTCACAATACATTGACCACTTCAAGATGTCCTGATGACCACTCAAGCTTGAATGGAACCCCCTGCTTAGGCTCAACCCTCGGAGTAGACTCCTCTTGAGGTGTACAAACTCTTGATCCCCTGTTCCATGAAAAATGCTATGCAATGCAAATGCTAGAACAAAAATGAAATGAAATGAAACATAAACCAAGTTAAGAAAAGGTTGAGCAAATTTTGGGGTGCAACAGCTGCCCCTATTCAAACGACTTAGACCTGAATGAGTGAAAAGTGAACAACTTTCACGCAATCAAGGTAAAAGATGGTTGAATACCAATGAACCCAGAAATTTTCCAACCGCAGAAAATCCGAATGTAGCAAAATTGGTCTCAAAGCCACCCTGTTTGGGGAAAGAGAATACAAACGTCAAAAACAGCGCCATGGTCTGGATACCACACTGGCAAAAAGTAACAATCCATGTTACCGGAGTCTGGATACTCCACAGAAATCAAAGCCTGAATGCTCAAAACATAACTCTGAGTCTGGATACTCAATAAACGGAGCTTGATTGCTCAAAGAAATAAGTCTGAGTCTGGATACTCAAAGATTAGAGCCTGGATTCTCGATAAACACAAAACTAGAGCCTGGATGCTCAATATCTGGAGCCTGGATGCTCGATTAATCGGAGCCTGGATGCTCAAAAACACAAATTGGAGCCTGGACGCTCAAAGAACACATCTGAGTCTGGATACTCAATAGCCTGAGCCTAGATGCTCAATGCAATCTGAGCCTAGATGCTCTATGCAAGCTGAAATATATTCATTAGGATCTGGACATCCTACGAATTCAAGTCAAATGAAGTTGCTGGGAAGTAAAATTAACCGTGGTCTGGATACCACATAGGCTGAGAAAACAATGTGTGCCAAGGTCTGGATACCACACGGCGATAGGAGATAACCACAAATGTTGTGATCTTGATATCATGGAGCATCAGATAAACTACCATGGTCTGGATACCATAAATGCCATCACCGGAGTCTGGATACTCAACGGAGAAGGTACAAACAAGATTCAACAGGGTTTGGACACCCAACTGACTTTACCGGAGTCTGGATACTCGACGGAGAAAGCGAAATAATATCCGTCACCATGGTCTGGATACCACAACCATCCTTACCGGAGTCTGGATACTCGACGGAGAAAAGGAAAACTTCATCAACTGGGTATGCGCCGGAGTCTGGATACTCAACGGAGAGAGGTGATCATCACCATACTTATCATGGCCCACTCAAATCCGAAGATACTGCTGACGAGTAACATGAGCCGGGGTCTGGATACCGTGCGGGCTAAGAGAGATCACATGGTCTGGATACCAAAAGAAAAGATCAAACCTCCGGAGAAACACCTGAAACAAAGAGATAACAACCTGGTCTATGTTTCACATGCAAATGTTTGAAAATGGCATAATGCTCCATACGAAATGGAAATGCTACGCGTTTGGGTAGATGCTATGCGCACATGCAGATGCATCGGAACTGAAACAGCCAAGTAAATACTAGGGAAACAGAAGCCATCCTGTCAGGAACAACAAACAACCCTGCAGGGAAAAGCTCCCCATGCCAATAACGATTGGACTTACTCCGAAATGAAAAGGCCTCGGAAGGCTCCCCTACCAGGGACAAAGTTCATACAAGAACAGAAAATCCTAAATCAACCGAGGATGCAGATCAACACTTGCTGAGGTAGATGTCCGGGCTGACTCTTCGGAATACAAAACCTTCTGAAGAACGGATAACTCACCGAGTACTTAAAACAAACAGGCTAAATAGCCTAACTTACCTGATAGAGAACAAAACTTCTAATCCGATGTCTCAGCCTATACTGCTGAAAGCTGAGTTCCTTCAATCAGACTGAGTGAGAGGGAGAAATACCAGGCCACTGCTGGGGGAAACCTGGCACCTACTCTGTGGGGATATGCCCGAATCTCGACTCGCTGGGGAGTAAGCATAATTTCGTACTCTGCGGGGATTAGAAGCGCACTGGCAAACTGCCAGGGACATGCTAAACACTGCATGTAACACTACTGGGATAGAGATGCAACCTCAACTGCTGGAGAACAACATTGTTTGGGGGAAAAGATGAATCCATCCATATTCGTAAAACCTTGGCCCAAGGGTAACAACCTTGTAAAAGACAAACAGACAAGACAACCTATACAACAAAACTATCTTGGTCATCGTCCGTGACATTGTTCAATTAATATCAAAGTTTTAGCAATTATTGGCCAAGGCCTGCAAGTTTATGTATGCAAGTTCATAAAAAACATCGGGCATTTTTCACAAACAAAACAGTAAAAGCATAAAACAAAGCATACAAACAAAGTACTGAATAGTATATGTTTATTGATAAACGACCTATGAATAGGCAAAATTTTTACAACAGATGTGACTCCTGAAAAGAGGAAGTTGCGCAAAAACTACAAGTATGCATAAAAGCAAATACAAAAGTGTACATTTTAAACAAAAAGTACAGCAATGTCGACAGTGTGGCGCAGACAAACACCATGAGATGATTCCTCTATGACTCGCCTGACCCTGACGCTTTCTCGATGCTTCGTCTTCAAAAGAGATTGATCCAAATAAACGGCCCTCAGGTTCTCCCAATCCACTAAGCAATGAAGTTCTTACGCAGATCGCAGTCATTTGCTTTTCAATCCCTAACTTTTGCCTGAACCGCCCTTTCGGGTTTTCGATTCACCGGGATACCCATTTTTGCCAAAGTCGCCTTTTCAGGTTTTCAACTTTGCGGGTTTACTTCTTCTTTTTAATTTTATCCCTAATTTTTGCCCGAACCTTTTTCTTTTTTATGGTTCGCCGAGATGCCCCATTTTTGCCTGGACTTTTCTTTTTGTGTCCAGCGGGTCTCTTTTAAGCAAAGTATTTTTTAACTGCGTCCGCGTTCACAGGAGATGCAAAGTCCTCACTGTCCATGGTGGATAATACTAAGGCTCCTCCAGAGAAAACCTTTCGTACAACAAATGGACCTTCGTAATTGGGAGTCCACTTGCCCCTGTGATTTGATTATGGTGGGAGAATCTTTTTCAGCACAAGATCGCCCGTCTGAAAGCTTCAAGGGCGCACCTTCTTATCATAAGCTTTCTTCATCCGGCTCTGGTACAAACGACCATATGCAATCGATGCTAGCCTTTTTTCGTCCATCAGACTAAGTTGATTCAATCTATTCTTGATCCATTCTGCCTCATCAAGTTTTATGTCAACTAAAACCCTTAAAGAAAGAATCTCAACCTCTAGTGGTAGGACAACTTCCATACCGTATACTAGTGAGAAAGGAGTTGCCTCGGTTGATGTGCATACCATTGTACGATAACCGTGCAAGGCAAAAGGTAACATTTCATGCCAATCTTTGTATGTAACAACCATCTTTTGCACTATCTTTTTAATGTTCTTGTTGGCCGCTTCAACAGCGCCATTCATCTTCGGCCGATAGGGCGATGAGTTGTGATGTTCGATCTTGAAGCTCTGACATAACTCCTTCATCATCTTATTGTTCAGATTTGAACCATTGTCAGTAATAATTCGCTCTGGAATTCCATATCTGCAGATGATGCCCTTCTTTATGAATCTTGCCACCACTTGCTTGGTCACATTAGCATACGATGTTGCCTCTACCCACTTGGAGAAGTAATCGATGGCTACCAGAATAAAACGGTGTCAGTCGGAAGCAGTGGGCTCAATCTTTCCAATCATATCGATGCCCCACATGGAGAAAGGCCAAGGGGATGACATTACATTCAACGGGCACGACGACACATGAATCTTATCAGCAAAAATCTGGCATTTATGTCATCTCTTCGCAAATTTGAAACAATCTGACTCCATTGTTAGCCAAAAATAACCAGCTCGTAGTATCTTTCGAGTCATGGCATGTCCGCCGGCATGCGTGCCAAAAGTACCCTCGTGGACTTCTTCCATAAGCAAACCTGCTTCTTTTTCGTCCATACACCTGAGTAATACCAGATCATCATTCCTCCTATACAGCACACCATCTGGGTTGAGGTAGAAGTTTCCAGACAATCTCCTAAGAGTTTTCTTATCCTGAGTCGATGCCGCTGGTGGATACTCTTGGCTCTTAAGGAAATTTTGGATGTCATGGAACCACGGTTTACCATCGGAAGCTCCTTCAATAGCGAATATGAAAGCGGGCATGTCGAGGCGCGAGATAACAATCCTTGGAGCTTCATTCCAAAAATTGACCTTGTACATCGAAGACAGTGTAGCCAAAGCGTCTGCCATCTGATTCTCCGCTCTTGGCACATGGTGAAAGTCTACGCGGTCGAAAAATGGTAACAGTCTTCTTGCATAATCCTTGTAAGGGATCAAATTGGGCTGTCGAGTTTCCCATTCTCCTTCGATCTGATTAACAACTAGCGCTGAATCGCCATATACATCAAGATTCTTGATCCTCATACCAATAGCTTCTTCCAGACCCATGATACATGCTTCAAACTCGGCCTCATTGTTGGTACAAGGGAAATTTAATATGGCAGTGAAAGGGATATGCGTTCCATGAGGAGTTGTGATAATTGCCCCAATTCCGCTACCATATGAATTAACTGCACCATCGAATATCATCTGCCATTAAGATCCCCTCTCTGGTCCTTCAGTGGGTAATGGCTCATCACAGTCTTTTTCTTTCAAGTACATAATGTCCTCGTCAGGAAATTCAAATCTCATCGGTTGGTAATCATCAATTGGTTGTTCAGCAAGGTATTCTGACAGAACACTCCCTTTAATGGCTTTTTGGGAGACGTATTGGATGTCGTATTCTGTCAATACCATTTGCCATCTGGCAATCCTTCCAGAAAGTGCCTGCTTTTCAAAGATATATTTGATCGGATCCATCTTCAAAATTAGCATGGTTGTATGATTGAGCATGTACTGTCTTAAACGTTTGGTCGCCCAAGCGAGTGCGCAACATGTTTTTTCAAGCATTGAGTAACGGGACTCACAATCTGTGAACTTTTTACTCAAGTAATAAATCGCATGCTCCTTTCTCCCTGTCTCGTCATGTTGACCGAGAACACAACCCATACTATTCTCCATAACCGTTAAGTACATGATTAATGGTCTTCCAGCCACTGGGATGGCTTTGACAATTTTCGAATGCTCTTTGACTTATCGGAGGCTCCTGCAAGTACTGTTTTATCTTATCGAATGCTCTTTGACAATTTTCGTTCCAGACCACCGCCTGATCTTTCTTTAGCAGCTTAAACATTGGTTCACACATGGCCGTTAGATGAGATATGAACCGAGTGATGTAGTTCAACCTCCCTAAGAAACCACAGACCTCTTTTTCAGTCTTCGGTGCTGGCATTTCTTGAATAGCTCTTATTTTTGCAGGATCTACCTCGATTCCTTTTCTGCTGACAATAAACCCCAATAGCTTTCCGGACCGAACTCTGAAAGTGCACTTATTTGGATTCAACCTCAATTTGAACTTCCTCAACCTCTCAAAAAGCTTCAATAGATTGACCAGATGTTCTTCCTCCATCTGGGACTTCGTGATCATGTCATCAACATAAACCTCGATCTCATGATGAATCATATCATGAAACAAAGTTATCATTGCCCGCTGATAAGTTGCCCTTGCGTTTTTCAACCCAAACGGCATCACCTTATAGCAAAATATTCCCCATGGCGTAATGAATGTTGTCTTCTCCATGTCCTCTGGTGCCATTTTTATCTGATTATAACCGGAGAAGCCATCCATGAAGGAAAACACCGAGAATTGAGCCGTATTGTCAACCAATACGTCAATGTGGGGGAGCGGGAAATCATCTTTTGGGCTCGTCCTATTCAAGTCTCTATAATCAACGCACATTCGTACCTTACCATCCTTCTTAGGTACGGGTACAATGTTGGTGACCTATGGAGGGTAAGTTGTCACGGCTAAAAATCCAGCGTCCAACTGCTTTTGAACTTCTTCTTTGATTTTTACCGCCTTGTCTGGTCTCGTCCTTCTAAGCTTCTGCTTGACGGGTGGACATTCTTCCCGAAGTGGCAATCGATGAACCACAATGTCAGTATCAAGTCCGGGCATATATTTATAAGACCAAGAAAAGATGTAACCGTACTCCCGAAGCATCTTTATCAACCTTTGCTTGATGTCTTCTTGCAATTCGGCCCCTATCCTGACATTTCTAACAACCTCTTCAGAACCCAAGTTGACGATCTCAATCTCTTCTTCATGAGGCAGAATAAACTTTTCTTCTTGTCTTAAGAGTCTATCCAATTCCTCAGGCAAGTCTTCATCCTCATCAATCTCTTCTTCAGCTTGGAATACCGGGTTATCAAAGTCGAAGCGAGTCGTAGAAGATTCTTGGTTGGTGTCATCTGCAATGATATGAGACCTACAATGAAAATGGTTAAGTGCTTCAAATGATATGCAAACAAACACATTGCCATTTTATTGTTAAAGATAAAACAAGAAAAACAGAGATCTCAAAATTTGAATGGAAAAACGCCCTTTGATTAATTGATGAAACAATGTTCAAACATAAACAAACAAGCCCTGAAATAACAAACCGCTGTGCTCCGGGTAGAACATAGGGTTGTACAATAATTAAGAAAAGAAAGCATTATTGTTCATTGGTCACTTGGACAAATTCCTCAATGGACTAGTTGCATAGATGTTGTCCTGGAAGGCATGGCTTGATCCAGGCATCCATGTCGCAGTCACTGTCTCCAGCTTCGTCCTCAGAAATGGCATTGAGCTGCTCGAAGAAGACACCTTCGCTGGTAAACCTGATCGGCCCCTTAAACTTCGGTGTACTCTGTGAAGACGATGGATGGTACCGCAGACCGAATTTGTCTTGCTTTTGAAGGATATCAATCACCTGCCCCCATCCTTGTTCTGAGCCAGCTTGCACCACAGCCTGCGCTTCCTTGAAAGAAGACATAGCCACCTCAGGCTCTTTTCTCACCACCGGCGCTTTATCCTTCAACTGAAAGGTTTCAAACGCCTGACATAGGGTCTCATGAATTTCCCCATCTACTTCAACATACTTGAAAGAAGACAAGTGACAAACCATGATGTCTTCTTCTCCACATACTGTCACAACACTGCCACCGACCATATATTTCAACTTCTGATGCAGAGTCGATGTGACAACCGCAGCTGAGTGGATCCATGGTCTGCCTAACAAACAGCTATAAGCGGGCTGAATGTCCATGATATAAAATACAACGTCAAAAACTTCTGGGCCTACTTGGATAGGCAAAGCCAGCTCACCGAAGACAGACCTCTGAGTACCATCGAAAGCACGTATAACCAAATCACTTAGTGTACAAGTAATGCCCCTAGTATCCAGTTTCATAAGTGCCTTCTTCGGCAGCACATTCAAAGATGACCCTGTGTCAACAAGGACATGAGACATAACCACTCCTCTACATTCAACAGAAATGTGCAACGCACAATTGTGGTTTCTACCTCTTGGCGTTAAGTCTAGATCTGTAAATCCAATGACATTTCCCGCGCTTACATGCCCAACAACCCCTTCAAGCTAATTCACTGATATTTCCTGAGGCACAAAAGCGGTACTCAACACTTTCATCAATGCATTTCTGTGAGCTTCGGAACTCAACAACAGCGATAATATCGAAATTTTGGAAGGTGTCTGCTGCAAATGCTCGACTATCTTGTAGTCACTTTTGCATATTAGCCTCATGACCTCCTCCACATCATTTTCCAAAGATCCTTTTTCACCAGACTGGGAGGTTTCTTCAATTACCATCTTACCCTTCCCTCTATCTGCTTTTTCAGCTACCACTTCAGGCGATGCAAAGACCCTGCCGCTTCGAGTAATTGCCCCTGCTCCCACAACATTCTCTGCAGACTCCACAGGAAAAATTTTCAAATCTATCTTCTGACCATTACAGTACACCTCGGCCCCACAGTTCCATGGGATGGCTTTGGTGCTTTCATAAGGCACAGGTCCTGCTGTGGTAATAGTGATTGTTGGTGGCCTAGGTGGCGCTGAAATAGTTATATTCTTATATGGGATCGAGATCGTAGCGACCTCATCCCTCTCCTTGCTCATTTCCTCAACAGGTTTCTTTTCTGCAGTCCGCTCAAACTGAAACGTCCCCTCGTCTATCATTCCTTGGATAAACCTTCTTAAATCAACGCATCCCTCAGGATGACTCAAGCAATCAACACAATCCTCATCACATCCTGGGAATACACCTCCTCCCAGCAATTTGTCCTTCAAAAACTTCGATGGAGTTTTCAATTCATTCACATCCATTATCAAGTCTAAATCCTCCTCTACCAGAATAGCACCAACCCTATCCTGCCCATGGTTTAGCATAGGCTTCTGCACAACGTTAGGTGCATCATGAGAAAATTTTATCGCTTTACTGTCAATGAGATCGTGCAGCTTGTGTTTAAAAGCCTTGCAATCGTCAATAGAGTGACCTGGCGCCCCAGAGTGAAACTCGCAATGTGCATTTGCATCATAGCCGGGTGGGGGATCACCTGTCAAAGAAGCAAGAGTCCTTTTCTGAATTAATTGTAGCTTCAATAAAGTGTGAAGCACTTGAGAGTAGGGCATTGGTGGAGTGTCAAATACTCTATTCGGCATGGCCCTATCAGGATACCTCCTATAACCTTGTTGGTTTTGCTGTTGTGGCCGATACTGTCTTTGCTGTTGTTGTTGTTGTGGTCTCTATTGCTGTGGCATAAGAATAGTGACACTGGCCACCTGCTGTTGGCGATATTGGTTCTATGGCTGACCCCTTCCTCTTTCTCTAGAACTTGTTACTGAACTAACGTCGCCTTCACGCTTCTTGTTTCCAAATATCTTCTTTCCTCCTCCTCTAGCTGAGGGTACCTCTCCCACCTGAATCTTTCCAAGCTTGATGCCGTTCTCCACCCTTTCACCGGTGATTATTAAATCTGAGAAACTTCCGGACATACTGCTTATGAGCTTTTCATAGTACACCCCTGGTAGAGTAGCAACAAACATGTCCACCAACTCCCTTTCTACCATTGGTGGCTGCACTCTAGCAGCAAGCTCTCGCCACCTCTGGGCATACTCTTTAAAGCACTCTTTATTCCTTTGAGAGAGATTCTGCAACTGGACTCTATTCGGTGCAAGGTCACTATTGTATTGATAGTGCCTTACGAAAGCCTCGGCTAGCTCTTTCCAGCTGCGGACGTTAGTGGGCTCCAGCCCCATGTACCACTCCAAACAGGGGCTGGACAGGCTATCCTGGAAAAAGTGCATCAAGAGTTTTTCATCATCCGAGTACGCGGACATCTTCCTATAGTACGAGCGCATGTGAACCCTCGGGCAAGTAGTGCCTTTGTACTTATCGAAGTCGGGAACTTTGAATTCGTGATGCATTCTTAAGCCTGGGATCAGCCCCAGGTTGGACATATCTAGTCCCATGGAATTTTGGCACTCAAGAGATCGCATCTTTTCTTCAATCATTTGAATGCTTCTATCAGCCTCAGAAGGTCCTGCAGCATTTACAAACCTTAGAGTGAATATATCCTCTTGCCGATCCTCGTTCCATGTGTGGTCCAAACTACCATGAATGCCACCTGTAGTATCAAAACCGAAGCCATGTCCATTCTCGTTACCATTACTGCCAGCATTAAAACCTGTCTCATTCCCAACACCAGCTCCGGGACCACCCCCTCCAGCATTAGGGATGACTAAAGTTGGTATTGAATTGCCCGTCTGAGGGGTTTCAACCCGAGTATGGTTAGTAGCAATCTCACCATATAGTACCCCATCATCATCAACTCGTGTCAACACGGGTTGCACCATAGTCTGAAGTTGAGCCTGACCGGTAGCAACTCCTTGCATCATATCCATCAGCTGTGCAATACGATCCCTCATCTCTTGCATTTCCACTTGCATTTGATCCATCAGCCTTCTCTGGTTACCTTTAGTACCGTAGCGATGAGTTATCTGTTCTGCAATCCTGAAACACTAGTGGCACAAGAAACAAGATAAGTTAACAGTTCCGATGCACCTGCAAATGCGAGAAACATGCTAAAATGCAAACATGTATTTATGCAAATAGGGACATTTCCCCCTCGATTCTAGTTTCGTGATAACAACCAAAACGATGGAGAGCCCCGTGTTGCGGTGAGAATCGTGATACCAAGCTATTGATTAACTTGAATCTTAATTTATTGAATTCACAACTGGACTTTAATTTATCCAAAGGAAAGGTCTAAAGAAAGAAAAACCTTTTTCGCGATGTAACAACAACGCTAAGAGATTCGGGGATCGGGGGTTGGTTATACATAGGTGTCGCACCCTATATTTTGACCTTAAAGATCCCACCTCCTCGGGCACTTTTCTTACATATCATTTAAGTCAATCATTATGCATAGCTAACCGTTTAAACCAACTTATTTGTTTTGTTTTGTGAAAGACAAGTTGCTGCTGGAAGTTTAGGGAATCACGAAGTGATACATATAAGGGTCTAGTATTCAAGGATTGGGATTTATGCCATTTTGTTGTTAGGAGTTGTCTACTATGATCAAATTCATCCTCAATTCGGTCCAGTATTTAAATTCAAACCATGAGAGGAATTTTGGTTTTTTACTCAAGCGCAAGAGGTTACAAACTTACAAATTTAAACTCCCAGAAGTCAGGGCGTGCAGGTTAATAGTAAAGTTATGGATTCATATGGTTAAGGTCCGAGATAAAATATATTGTTCTTTTCTTGAACTCAAGCCGCCATGATACCGGATTTTGAAGATTCGAAATACAAGCAATGATTTATGTTACACTATTATAAATAAAGTTTAAGTACAAGTTTAAGTCATTTTAGGATATGGTCTCAAGATTAAACACCAACATTTTAGGCCTTGATGTTCAAACTCCACAAGTCATCATAGTCACGGTGGCGTTTCTCTCGAGGTTCAGGAGGTTTTAACTTTGAAGATTTGTAAGGTTCATTCCAATTAAAACACTCCAAATGCGAAAAACTCAGAAATTCAATTAACAAATTCAAGCGTTATAAGGAATACAATGCAAAGGATGGTCATAAGAAAACCATGGTCGTGTACAAGAAATAAAAGACTTGGTGCTCTTTACAATCCAAAGAATTAAGCCTAGCCTAGCCTAAAGGGAAATTGTAACACATTCATAAAACAGGACCAAACTCAGTTGAACCGCGGTACTGCCGAGACATGTCGTCAATGCTAAGCTACAGCTTATCACTTTGATTCCTTTATAACCTAATAAGAAAAGTGAATGGATTTAGTAAGTCATTGAGTCAATTCAAATAATGGGCAAAACGTGATCAAATTATTTAGAAAACCATGAATTATACGAGATAACAAAACAGGGCAAGGATTTAAATCACGAGTATCAGCCTATGGTAAGAACCACAGAGGAGTTAAGATTGATTTGAGACAGAAATTTCACGTCAAAATTAAGTAACAGGGCAAAAGCGGTAGCAACACGTACTGAAGATAAACCGTTCTGTGATCCAATCTCCTCATTGCAGTTGCAGCTCAGACAGGATCATAAAATCAGCACCACGCATCTTGTCAGGTAGCATTGGGGTCAAAACAAAAGGCGGTGCGTCATTGAACTGCGCCAACATATTATCCGCATAAAGGAATCTACACGCTTGGAGACACCTTCAGACTGCTTAAGGAACATGATAATACTACAAATCTACTTGCCAACATGACTGATGTACTGCTTTGCCAGAGGGTAAACATTCAATGTTTCTGCAGCCTTAGACTCAACAGCAGGTGCAACTTGCCAGTCTTCAAACAGATTCGGATATTCCTCAAGATCAGCCAATGGTTCAGCAGCTTTTGGATTAACCTTATTGAGATCCTTTCTTACTTGGGAGGTAAGACCTGCCACCATTACAATACAATTAACTTGTCAAAGCAAACAGAACAGAAGCTTAATGCAGTCAACAGACTTTCAAGATTTGTGAGTTTATATACAGAAGGAGAAGATTTCCACACCTTGTCGGTTTTTCCGGCTTCGCTTACGGTTTTCTTTATCCCTTTCAAATGCGGTAAACGGACACCATGGAGTCAAGTCCTGAAATTTCAAAGTATCAGTCATAGTTCTGCCACAGCTAACAAGATTTTGAACATGTCTTATTTACAAGCGTATCAAGCCGTTGCTCCAAGGTATTCTGCAAAAGAAGAAACAAACGAATTGATTAGATTATAAGCACGAGTGGATCGAAAGCAATCAAACAAATACGGAAAGGAACTTTTCTTCCCTCAAGTGTCTTGAAGCAGGCGAGCACAAAACCATATCATCACCGGATACGGTAATCTGCGGTATTCAAATTTTAGCAACCTGCATTTGTTTTAAGAAGAAGAAAAATGCCTAAGTTCTCAATACACAAAGAACAACCATGCATCAATTCAACTGCAATAACATCACGAAATTATAGTACTAGCTCCATCCACCTCTAATCTGGGACTAAACCTGCATTTCAACAACAAGACTCGATTTAGAACACGCTCCTGAGTGTTGTTAAATAGAAAGGAATTTAAAGCATACCCAGCAGACATCACACTCTAATAGGATTTCTACTCCAGATTAATTTGGAAAACCCTTTACATTTATGCACCGCCTTGGTGTCGAGATAGCAATTATTGTCGGAGGTCGAAATTTCTTCTGTGGAGATGCATGGGTAACGACTACAGGTTTAGAAAGATGTACTGCATACCAAGTTGGGATGATGGCTACTGTGATGAATTCGTTACTGCTCTAATCAACCCTTGAGAAGATGGGTGTTCAGACTCGTGTTCAAACTTCAGTTTCAATGCAGGAGTTTGCTGAACCATACAATAGGCAACGAGCCATCAGACATCTTGAGAAAGGAAGAGTAGTTATATTTGGTGGCATTGGTTTTGGTGCTAGCAATCCACTTTTCTCAACCGACATAGCTGCTGATCTTCGAGCTTCAGAAGTTAATGCTCAGGCTGTCCTCAAAGCTACTAACCTAGATGGTCTATATGACTGCAACTCCCGAGACAGTAATTTCACTTTCGAACACATATCCTTCAGGGAGCTAGTGTCTAGAGGTGTCACATCTATGGATATGTCAGCCTTGACATTCTGTGAGGAAAATGCCATTCCCGTTGTAGTTTTTAATTTATTGGCACCTGGGAACATCTCAAAAGCTTTATGTAGAGAAAAGTTAACACAGTTCAGAACATAATCTGAAGTTCATCGAAAGAGATGCCAAAAAAAATTAATTATATTATCCTCCAAACACATTGGAAGGAACACGAAGCGATTCACCTACACGATCAGACATACCAGACGAGAATTGGAAACATATTCAATTTTATTGGAATGCAATCATAAAACATAACTCAGCACATACTTGTTTCCAAAACAAGGTTCAACAGAAGTTATTTGAGTTTAAGCTTTTCACAGGGCAGCCAACATAATTAAATCAGAGAGGATTTACCTTCCAAAGTGGACCATACATGTCTAAACCAAGATGGAAAGCTTTCAAAGACCTTCATTAACTCCCATCAACATTCTCCATTGCACGCACCTAGACTTCCATCGCTCGTATAACGTAGCGCAGGGGGCAGTAATAATAGCAGCACGGTTCTCTTTCCAACTTAACCAGATCTACAAGACCATTAGAGAATGCAAACCAAATACTCAAATTAGTTCTAAAAGAAGGATCATATATAGTGCATGACCAAAGCTTAATCACAGTTATGGCAAGAGTAATCAAGTGAGGTTGAAATACAAAATCAACCTCTAGCCTTAAGTGGAGGTAGCAAAATCCGAGAGTCCCTCTTCCCAATGTCTCCCGCGTCTTCAAATTCCATGGCAAAATCACCAAGCTCTATTGTTCGTCTCCAAACCGTTGTGTTTACATCCATTAATCATGAACTGAAAATAAACACAATTAATATAAACGGGGAAAGTTTACAATTGTGAAAATTAGTTCAAGAAATTCGCAAACACAATCAGATAGGAAAGGAAAGGTTTTCAATTCGTCAAGACGAAAGCGGAAATTATTCAAAGTAGATATTCTTGGCATTCAAGGCATTCAACTCAGGTTTTGAAAAACCAAGATTCATTTGAAGCTTATAAAAGGGACGGTAATCCATTCACAGAAGGAGATTCACAGATACGAAACGCAAGAATACACACTTCACAAAAATCCCAATTCAAAACCCTAACATACAGAAAAAACCAAAGAAAGAAGAGGACTTATCTTGCGTGTTTTGCCGTCCGCGAACTGCGACCCTTCTTAAATAACCCTCCGCTCTCTCTAAAACCTTCGCCATCTCCACGAATCTCAATCATCCTCAACTGAAACCCGCTGCAAACCACCGCAACCACCGTCGAAACCTAGAATTTCCCATCATCCATAGCTCGTGGTAATCCCTCCATTTGTGTCAAGTTTATTGAAACTGTTAATTTGTTTGCTTTTGTTTCAGATTAGGGAAAGAAGATTGAAGGTGATGAACGAGAGAAGATAGAAGAGATCGATGGAGAAGAAGATGATGGGAAGAATAACAACAAAACGAGATGAGAAAGAAGCGGAAGGAAAACGATAGCAATCGAAATGATGGGGATCGAGGGAGGCGAACAATGCTGAGAGAGGATCAAAGGGGTTAGGTTTTTTTTGGGGGAATCTAGGGTTTCTACGTAATTTTGTGTAAAATGTTGTAATTTCATAATCTCACGCACGCACGCCCATGGTAGTACCATGGACTCTCACGCACACAGTCATCAGATCTCCAACGGATTTGATCGGGCACTCTACCTTACCCCTTACTGTGTACCTTCGCAAGGCTACCACACCGGATTCTCTCGCCTCACTAAACCACACCTTAATTTCCCAATTAACTCTTAATCTTCCCCCTTTTAATCCACCGTTAGCTGTTAATCTTACCCTTAACTTTTAATTACCCTTTTATTAACTATTACTCTTTTAGTTAATTAATTTAATCAGTTTTTTTATTATTAACACAAGCAAATAACCCTTTTTATTTAGGTCATTTAATTTAAAACTATTTTATTTAATCAATAACTATTAACCCTTCAATCATCAACTTAATTTTTTTTATAAACCAATAACTAATAATTGAACCTTTTTTTAAATCAACCTTTTAATTTACTTTTTTTGATAACCTCACTTTATTAAATAAGAATTTACCATAAAGACTTTTAAAAAAAAAATAACAAGACAATTAATTTATTTAATGATAAAATAATAATACAAGGACAATTTTCATATAATTCAAAATAATTTGTATTTATTTAATAATATTAACTAAAAACCTATTTCATAATCAATTTATAACAATTAATAAAACTTTTTCCCATTTGCTACAATTTATTTGAATAAATCTTCGTTTAATTAAAATTATCCTATCTAAAATAATAATCTAATCTAAAATAAAAAACTAATATAATTTAATTTAACTTTTGAAATTAATCTCACTAAAAAAAAATCAAATAAACTCCCTAAAAATCAAGTCACCTAAAACCTTTTTAAAACTAGTTCAAACCAAATTTAACTTCTTCCTAAAATCAAACCTCTCAATTTAACATCACCTAAAATCGATTCTAGCCTAAATTGAATCAACATCGCATCAATTCAATTGTGCACGCTTTCACTACCACTCACATATTCACACTTTCACACACTTTAGCGCTTTCATGCGTTGTGTATGCCTTACATTATCCGCAATTTACTTTACCGTATTGCATTCCGTCCAAAGGAAAAACCTACACATAAGTCAACACTTGTGTGTAGTGCATATCATTTGCATCATACTCTCACGTGATCTTTGATCCCTTTCAAGTTGATCTCTAGGATAGATCCTACCCCATAGGAAGGACCCTTTTACAACATAGAAATAAACAATCAACACAATACAAAATTCAAACACATTAGAGAAAGATGTCAATCATCTTAAGTGAGATAGAATATCCACCCCCACAACAATACAATCAAGCCGTAGGGACTTTGCCTTAAGAGAGATAAAGGTGTACCTCGTTGATCCCTATCCGAGTACGTAAGTCCTTTTCTTAAGATGATGCAAAGACTATTTTCCTACAACATGTGGCGGTTAAATCTCCCTTAAAATGAAGACTCATCTCTTCTCCTAAAATCAATCAATCAACTACCCTAAACCCGTAGGAACTTTGACCACAGTCAAAGAACTCCTCAAACCCTTTAGGAGAACTACAGATACTCTGATTCCACTCCCGTAAGGATATGTAGGCATAAGATGCGACATCTTATCGAGTATACTTAGAAATAAATCCCTAGGTCTTTCAACCATTAAGTAGGTAACACTTAGCAATAAAAAAACATAAAACAAGAGGTTCCTGTAGAGTACTACAGAAACTTAGGATGCTAGTACCTTCCATAAGTTTAACCAACCCCCGAACCTATAACTCTCTAACCTTGCATTTGCATTGCATTGTGGGAATTTTGATCTTTATCCCTTCCTTTGGACAAATCAAAGTTTGGTTGCAAAATGAATTAAAGATTCAAACTAATCAATAGTTTGGTAACCGATTTTCACCGCGACAATAGGGTAGGTATTTCACATCCTAAACATCTGTAGTACTCTACAGGAACCTTTTATTTGGTTGCATGCTAAGTTGGTAAATGTTTGCTAAGGTTGGGATTGGGTAAAGGGTGTAGGTTAAAACCTAAAGATAGTTTCTAAGTTTGCTCGCAAAGATGTCGCGTCCTCTGCCTACGTATCCTAACTAGGATAGAATCAGAGCAATCGTAGTTCACCTCACTAGGGTTGAAGAACACTTGATTATGGTCAAGGTTCAAAGGGGAACAAACATATCCATGCTTGTGTAGAGTTTTACGAAACTCTCTAGATCTATGTTGAACTCTCAAGAAAGGGAAGCAAGTAATCATATCCATGATTCTTACATAGAGTTAACCAAACTCTATCCTAAAGTTCTACGTTGTGAGACCAATTGGTTCTATCCATACCAAAAGGTGGGAGAAAGGGGGAAGGTTGCTCGTCAAGATATCACATCCAATGAGAAATCAGAGCGGTCGTAGTTCGGGCACGAACTACAGAATAAGGGTCAATTGGTTCTTTCCAAAACAAAAGAGGCGGAAGGTTCTATCCAGACCTATGAGTTTAAATCCTATTGGTTCTATCCAGACCAAAAGGAGGGGAAGGTTCTATCTAGACCTATGAGTTTATTAAGCTATCTATGACCCAAAGGTCAATAGAGAGACTTTCCTTTGGAAGGAGAAAGAATTAAGCAACCTGGATGAGAACTAAATGTTAGAACACAGATTGGTTCTTAATAATATCTCTATGTTTTGATGATAACTATTATGAAATTTTGTATTAAAGAATTATATACTCTAAAATTTGTTTGAGAATGTTTGCTGCAGATGTTAAAGTGAATATTACTCCAGTAGCAAATAAGATCTGAACATAAGAAATATGCAAGGCTCTGAAGCGTCAGAAGCATCCCTTAGAAGATTCTGAATGCTGTTTCCAGAAGATTCTGAGCGCTGTCTACAGAAGAATCTGAAGCCAAAGCTCCAGAAGAATCTGAAGCAGAAGCTACAGAAGAATCTGAAGCAGAAGCCAGAAGCATCTGAAGCAATGAAGAATTCTGTATGAAGAGTTTTAAGCACAGTTACTTCAGAAGACTCTGATAGTACTAACGCTGCCAGTACTGAGGATCTGATTCAAAACTCTGCTCTGAACATTTACATGCTGAAAGCACACTTGCTACAAAGACTTTGATTCAGCAAACTCTGATGAACATCAGAAGGCTCTGACCAATTTAGACTCTGATGATTCTTGCTGAAAATTGTTGAAGAAGAATTCAAAGTTATGTCTGTTGGAATAACCAAACGACTCTTTCCTTATTTATGCTAGACACAAGAACACAGACAAAAAGGATTTCTCTGTGCATTCTTCTTCTAGGAAAGGTGATATGATGTGAAGACAAAAAAGGCTCAAACCTTTTTAGTACACTGTTCTCAACGTGAAAGACTTCATGGACCTCTGTGCCTATAAAAGCAAGACTTCATTCATCTTCTTCAGTTGATGAAATACTTGGAAAAGAAATATTACAAGCTCTTATACAACTCATACATTCTTGCTGAAATTATTTCATTGTTCTTCATCTTAAGTGAAAAATCACAGTTGTGATAAAGCTTTATTAGAAGCATTTTAACACTTGTATTATTATTACATTTGATTGTAAAAGAACCTTAAGAAGATCTAGTTAGGATCAATAGTTCTTGAGAAGACTTTGGCCAGTTGTTCTTAGTGCTTAGTATTGTAATCAGTTGATTAAATAGTGGATTAAGTCCTTGTTTGAGAAAGGCAAATCACTCTAGATAGGGTGGACCGGAGTAGTTGAGTTCAACGAACCAGGATAAAAATCCTTGAATTTTTATTTCTAATTTTTATCTTCATACTTATTCAACCCCCCTTCTAAGTATTTTGTCACCTTCAGTTGGCGTCAGAGCTCCGGTTCTGTGTGTGCTACCACTTCACAGTGACAGAAAAATCCAATGAGAAAACTTTGATATATATATTTGGTTGTTGTTATGGCTGATGCTTCAGCATCCAACAAATATGAAGAAAGAGATCGAATCAGTACAAAACCCCCTATGTTTGATAGGGAGAAATTTGATTATTGGAAAGACAGGATTGAAAGTTTTTTCCTTGGTTATGATGCTGATTTGTGGGACTTGGTCATAGATGGGTATGTTCATCCCACTGATGGGAATGGCAAGAAAGTAGACAAAAAATCTATGACACAAGCCCAAAAGAAGGAGTTTAGAAATCACCACAAGGCTAGAACAATATTGTTAAATGCAATATCTCACACTGAGTATGAAAAAATCACAAATAGAGAAACTGCATTTGACATGTTTGAGTCCTTGAAAATGACTCATGAAGGAAACCTTCAAGTAAAAGAGACCAAGGCTCTGGCGTTAATACAAAAGTATGAAGCGTTTAAGATGGAAGAATCTGAGTCCATAGAAACTATGTTCTCTAGGTTCCAGATTCTTACAGTTGGTCTAAAAGTTCTGGACAAAGGCTACTCAACTGCTGATCATGTGAAGAAGATCATCAGGAGCTTGCCTATCAGATGGAGACCTATGGTCACTGCTCTGAAGCTTGCCAAGGATCTGAACAAGATCACTCTGGAAGAGTTAATCAGCTCACTAAGGAGTCATGAAATTGAACTTGAGGAAGATGAGCCTTAAAAGAAAGGTAAGTCTATTGCCTTAAAATCTAACAAATCTGTGAAAGCTTTGCAGGTGTTAGTGGAAAGCTCTGAAGAATCTTCTTCTGAAGAAGAAGATGAACTATCCTTGCTGTCCAGAAGAATCAACAGACTCTGGAAGCACAAGCAAAGGAAGTTCAAGAACTTCAAAAGACCAAATCAGCGCAAGGAGTCCTCTGGACCAAAAAGATCTGGAAAGAAGGAAGCTGTTTGCTTTGAATGCAAAGAACTTGGCCATTACAAGAGTGAATGTTCAAAGCTTCTTAAAGAAAAGCCAAAAAGGAAGTTTGACAAAAAGAAGAACATTCTAATGGCAACTTGGGATGACTCTGATGAATCTGAATCCTCATCAGAATCTGAAGATGAATGCGCCAACATGGCTCTGATGGCAGGCATTGAAGATCAGAACGAAGAATCATCTGGATTTGAGTCTGATTTTGAATCTGACTCAAAAGAGGTACTTTCTGATCTCACTAGGGAAGAGCTTATTAAAGTCTTATCTGAAGTCGTGAAAAATTATAATCAGATTAAGCTCAAATGCAAGAAGCTTAAGTGCAATCTTGGCTCTGAGAATAATCTGTTAAAATTAGAAATTGCTGAGCTAAAAGAAAACAATTTAAAAATGAAAGCTGATTTTGAAATAGCTCAACAAAGTTCTGAATCTGAAAGTAAATCTAAATGCAAAAACATCTTAGAAGAATATGATTTTAGCATTCAGAAATTTCTTGCTAAAAGCATAGACAGAAGCAAGATGGCTTCTATGATCTATGGGGTTAGCAGAAATAACAGGAAAGGAATTGGATATGAATCCTCCTCTGGAAAGGATTTAAATCCAATGCCTGTTGATAGACTGGTTATCAAGAAAACTCCCTTGTACTCTCATTTCAAGTTTGGTCATCTGAATGACATTAAACACACACATTCTGATCAGAACGTTCCTGTGTTTAAGCCTAAAGTAAGTCAGAACAATACTGTTGCAAAAAGACAGAAGTTCAGACCAACTTTCAAGGCAGCTAACCAAAAAGGACCCAAAAAGATCTAGGTACCTAAGGATAAGATTATCCCTATTGCAGATGTTTTTAGCAGAAAAGTCAAGACGCCAGTCATGGTACCTGGACTCTGGCTGCTCACGTCACATGACGGGAGAAAGGTTTATGTTCCAAAGCCTGGAACTTAAATCTGGAGGAGAAGTGAAGTTTGGAGGGAATCAGAAGGGCAAAATCATTGGCTCTGGTACTATTGGTAATGGTAACCTTCCCTCTATATCTAATGTTCTTCTTGTAGAAGGATTAAAGCATAACCTATTATCCATAAGTCAATTAAGTGACAATGGTTATGATATAATCTTTAATCAACAATGTTGTAAAGTTGTTAGTCAGAAGGATGGCTCAATCCTATTCAATGGAAAGAGGAAGAACAACATTTACAAAATAAATCTTTCAGAACTTAAAATTCAAAATGTTAAATGCCTTTTGTCTGTTAATGATGAGCAATGGGTCTGGCACAGAAGATTGGGACATATTAATATGAGACGTATATCTCAGATTAATAAACTCAATCTGGTCAGAGGACTTCCTAAGCTGAAGTTCAACTCAGATGCTCTTTGTGAAGCATGTCAAAAGGGAAAGTTTTCAAAATCCTCTTTTAAATCTAAAAATGTTGTATCAACCTCAAGACCATAAGAATTACTTCATATTGATATGTTTGGACCAGTGAAAACTGCATCCATCAGAGGCAAGAAGTATGGATTAGTCATTGTTGATGACTACAACAGATGAACATGGGTAAAGTTCCTAAAACACAAGGATGAGTCACATTCTGTGTTCTTTGACTTCTGTAAACAAGTCAAGAATGAAAAAGATTTCAAAATTATAAAAGTCAGAAGTGATCATGGTGGTGAATTTGAAAATAAATATTTTGAAATATATTTTAATGAAAATGGCATTGCTCATGATTTTTCCTGTCCTAGAACTCCACAGCAGAATGGGGTTGTAGAGAGGAAAAATAGAACTCTGCAAGAAATGGCCAGAACCATGATCAATGAGACTAATCTGGCAAAGCATTTTTGGGCAGAAGCAATAAACACAGAATGTTACATTCAGAACAGAGTGTCTGTAAGACCTCTTTTGGAAAAGACTCCCTATGAATTGTGGAGGAACAGAAAGCCGAACATTTCATATTTTCATCCTTTTGGATGTATCTGTTATATGCTGAATACTAAAGAGAATCTTAACAAGTTTGATTCTAAAGCACAGAAGTGTTTCATGCTTGGGTATTCTGAATGCTCTAAAGGCTACAGAGTATACAATACTGAAACACAGATTGTGGAAGAATCTATTCATGTTAGATTTGATGATAAGCTTGGCATTGAAAAGCCAAAGCAGTTTGAAAGTTCTGCAGATAGAGAAGTAATTCTCACAGACTCTAAAGGCTCAGAGGCAGACAAAGCTCAAGTGAAGGAACCTGAAGCAACGCCAGATGCAATTCCTTTAGCTTCTTAGATGAATAACTTAAACATTTCTGAAGAATCCACTGTTATAGGATCATCTTCCAGAATCAAAGCCTCTCATCCAAAGGATGTGATCATTGGAAAGAAGGATGACCCTATCAGAATAAGATCCTTCCTCAGATCATCTGAAGCATCATTATTTGGGTTGGTATTAGTAATTGAACCAACTTCTGTGGATGAAGCTCTGCAAGACAATGACTATATAATTTCCATGCAAGAAGAGCTTAATCAATTCACAAGAAATGATGTATGGGATTTAGTTCCAAGACCAAAAGGATTTAACATAATTGGAACTAAATGGGTCTTCAGAAACAAGCTTAATGAAAAAGGAGAAGTTGAAAGAAATAAGGCAAGGCTTGTTGCTCAAGGTTATAGTTAGCAAGAACGAATTGATTATACAGAGACTTATGCTCCTGTAGCAAGGTTAGAGTCTATTCGTTTACTCATTTCTTTTGCTGCACAGTTTAACATTATTCTATATCAGATGGATGTTAAAAGTGCCTTTCTAAATGGTATTATAGAAGAAGAAGTTTATGTTCACCAACCTCTTGGTTTTGAAAGTGAAAAGTTTGCAGAACATGTTTTCAAACTAAAGAAATCTCTTTATGTTTTAAAACAAGCTCCCAGAGCTTGGTATGAGAGATTAAGCAATTTTCTTCTGGAGAAAAATTTCATCAGAGGCAAAGTGGACACAACACTCTTTTGTAAAACATTTAAGAAAGATCTTCTAATTTGTCAAATATATGTGGATGATATTATATTTAGATCTACCAATATTATGCTGGGAAAGGAGTTTGCTCAATGTATGCAGGCAGAATTTGAAATGAGCATGATGGGAGAATTGAGATTCTTTCTGGGAATTCAAGTCAACCAAACTCCAGAGTGCACTTACATTCATCAGACCAAATATGTTAAAGAGCTTCTGAAGAAGTTTAACATGACTGATAGTAAGATGGCAATGACTCCCATGCATCCAACTAGTACACTTGGTAAGGAAGAGGTAAGTAAGAAAGTAGATCAGAAACTCTATAGAGGTATGATAGGATCTCTTCTCTACTTAACTGCTTCTAGACCTGACATTTTGTTCAGTGTATGCTTGTGTTTAAGATTCCAATCAGATCCTAGAGAATCACACTTAACAGCTGTTAAGAGGATTCTAAGGTATCTGAAACGTACTTCTAATATGGGTTTGTGTTACAGAAAATCTGATGATTTCAAATTAGTTGGATTCTGTGGTGCTGATTACGCTGGAGACAGAGTGGAAAGAAAAAGTACTTCTGGAAGTTGTCAATTTCTAGGAAGAAATCTAATCTCTTGGTACAACAAGAAGCAACCCAAAATTGCACTGTCAACTACAGAGGCAGAATATATTGTTGCTGCTGGATGTAGCACGCAGATGCTCTAGATGAATAGTCGGCTAGAAGACTATCAGATTTTTGAAAGTAATATTTCTATATTTTGTGATAATACTTCTGCTATATGTTTGTCTAAAAACCCTATTTTACACTCTAAGGCAAAACATATAGAAATTAAACATCATTTCATCAGAGACTACGTTCAGAAGGGTATTATAAACTTATCCTTTGTTGATACAGATCATCAATGGGAAGATATTTTCACAAAACCCCTTGCTGAAGATAGGTTCAAATTTATTCTGAAAAATATTGGTATGGATTTTTGTCCAGAATGATATTTATTAGAAGAAAATTTCTCAGATACAAAATGTTTAAAACTCTGAAGTATTTCATCTGTTATTTATTTGATTTATTCAATTATTATTATTTGTGTATCTGAACTAATCAATCTTAGAGGATCTGAACATTGGCTAACGTTTCATTTCTCAAGAGAATTCAGAAGCACATGCAAGCAAACACGTGTCACTCTGAATCTGAAAAGATTGCGTGTACACTACTGAAGAGACATTTGAGGTATGGTTTGAATAGTGAAAATCTTGATTTTCCCCCCAATTTGTCAGAATCAATTAATGTTTGAAATGATTTTTATTCTCTTTCATTAATTGACATTTAATGCTATGAGAAAACGTGCTTTGTGTGTCTGTTTGATTGCCTTAAGTGTTTCATCTATAAATACCACATTTCACACCAATTTCACACTTTTCACATCACAAACAAGTTTATGCATTTCTGTCTTCTATTCTCTCTTCACAAAAACCCTAAACCCTCATCCAAGTCATCTTCATCCTTTTCAATGGCAACTTCATCTTCTACAGCAGCTCAGTTTCAATCAACTATGGATGCAGTTACTTCTGCAAATATGGGTGTAACTCCATTCACAGTTCCTAAGAGAACATTGTTAACCCTTGTGGACAAACTTGAAGTTCTCTGTGAATCAATGGTGGAATTTGATTTGTTAGCTGAAAATGGGTTTGAATTTCGTTCAATAATTGATGCACAAGGCTGGGTTAAATATTTTGACAGATTATTTGGACCAGTTTACCCTCATCTGGTGAAAGAATTCTGAATATATGCATCTGTTTATCCAAAATTCATCTTGTCTTCTGTTCTAGGAAAGGAGAACATAATAACTGAAGATCTAATCAGGAAACTCATAGGGTATGAGGAGACTGATGGGGTGTGTCATCTGCCATCTGGGCGTGTGGACACGGTGGAAGTTTATGAGGAAGTCATCACTTCTGGACAGGTCTCTAACAAATTTAAGGATCTAAAGCCTGACTACAAAATCTGGGCAAAGATTTTTCTGGGATGCATCCATCACAGAAAATCTACCAATTCTCCTAATTATGTGAACAATGAACAACTCTACTTCATGTACTGTTTAAGTCAGAGTACAAAGGTAGATCTTCCTTACATTCTTTTTATGCATCTGTGGAACCATATCAATGCTTCAAGAGAATCTGTAAAGGATAAGGGTCAGAAGATCAGGACATGGATTCCTTTTGGAAGGTTGATTTTAGACATTCTGACAGAGAATGGTCTGGTGACTGCTCTGTATGAAGCTGGAGTTAAGGATGAGCTTGAATCCATTGTTGGAAAATCTCTGAATGCAAAGAGTCTTCAGAGACTAAAAATTGTAGATGAACTCACAGTTGCACCCTAGAAGCTGAATATTTCTAAAATAAGTCAGAAGAGGATTCCAGTTGAAAATTTTCCACTGTTTGGTGCTGAAGAACCAAGGGATATAATTGTGAGATATATTGATTCATGCAAAGAAGATGGAACACCCATTCCTGCAGACATTCTGAAAAGAGCAAGAGAACCAATGCCAGAAGTATACAATGAAAACACAAGGAAAAGAGGTCAATCAGAGGCAGAAGAAGTTGCTGCTCAGAAGAAGCCAAAAGTTGCTGACAAGCCACAGAAGCAGATCAAGAGAAAAGCTTCTGGTGAAGTTCCCTCTGTTCCCACCAAACATATCAAGACTAAAGGTACTAAAACATTTGTATCCTCTTTCTCTAAAATTGTTATAAATGAATCAACATTTAGTTCTATTCCAAAACCTCACCCACTCGAAAACAATCTATTCCTGCTCCATCTCAAAAATCTGAACCATCAAAAGTTCCTTCCCCACAAAAATTATCTAATCCTATTTCTACTACTCCACTAAAAACTTATGTTACTCCCCCATCTGAACCAACAACAACACCACCAGCAAACCAAATTCCAACACCTATCACAAAACCAACAGAACAATCTACACCACAACAACCAGCAAAACAACAATCAAACACACCTGAACCTATACAATCTGATCCAGTTGCATCTGAACAAGTTGTATCTGAACCTCCATCAAAACCTTTTGAGAATCAACCAGAACCAACCAATCCTCCCGAAACAAATATACCTGAGACAGAGGTTCTAAACGTTACACCTCTCAAGACTGTGTTTGAAGTGTCTTCTACGTCTTGTACCCCAACCACATCCTCAAACTCATCAGAATCTGATATCCATCCAGATATTCTTTCACCTCCCTCTCTCAGAACTTTTGAAGCTAACCAACCAGAACCACCTATTTCTTCTGAAATTCTCATTCCTAATCCCATCCCAATACCTAAGCCAAGGACGTCTGAGTGTGTATCCTTTGCCTCGTGTAAACCATTTCCCTCTGACAAACTACCCTCTGGTTTCAAATTCAAAAATTTCTATACCAGAATTGAACCATCTGACACTATCACCCCTTTTAAACCCAAGCTTTCCATTATTCTACCATCTGTTCTTCAAACATATATAAAAGAGCTACCAAAAATGATTTCATCAGAATCTCTTTTATCTGATAAATCTGCGTTCATTCCTTACACTTCTACCATATTTGATGTTGTTTCCTATGCATCAAATACAAAACCATTTTTGCTGAATGCCTTAATCAGATCAAAAACTGTCATTTCATCTGATTCTCCATCCATACCCTTCTACCCTCGCCCTCTGGTCATCATTCTAGAATTTACCATTCCACCTTCACCTCAATCCAAGCCATTCACCTTGGAAACCCTTCTGAAATCAAAAACTAGGCTGAATGTTGATCATTTATTTACAAGTTTTATGAAAGAAATAAAGATGCATTTAGGCTCTGTTCAAAAGAAGTGCTTATCAACAATGGATGCAAATGAATCTGATGCTATCTGGAATAGCTTCATCAACAGATTAAATATTGTAGCCTCAAATTTGAAGAATGTATATTCTGATGATGCGAAGCTCAGATTTGCTGAGACTGCTAGAAGCTTGCTCTGGACTGTTAAAAGATCTGAACCATTGTTTCTTGAAGATGTTCCTTCATCCCCTGAAGTATGTGATACAGAAGTGACTACTGAATCTGCATCTGAAGAAAACCCTCTAGCTATGACTCTTGTGGAACATCCCTCTGGATCTGTTGCTCCTGACTCTACATCTCCTATGGAAATTGACTTTGTTCCTGCTTCAGGCTCTACCCCACCTTCTTCATCTGAGGTCAAGAAAGAGAATCCAGATCTTGAAGATAAGATTGCAGTTCTGGAAGCTGGTCAATCTGAGATTAAGTCATGGATGGCCAAGCAAGATCAGAAGTCTAAAGACATGGCTCAATGGATGTCCAAACAAGATCAGAAGAATGAAATCATGGCTAAGTGGATGTCAAAGCAAGAACAGTCCTCCTCTGAGATCACTAACCTGTTGAAGATGATTTTGTCTAAACAAACTTAGTTTATTTTTTTTGCATCTGATGTTTGTGCACCTGTACTTGTTGTTTATCTGATGTTTTGTATCTTTTGCTCTATATGAATTGACTCAGTGTTTTCTCTACATGATTTATCTTTTCTATTTCCTTTTGTTTGTCTTTTAAAGTTTTTACTTTTTGATTATGACAAAAACGGGGGAGAAAATGGATCTGACTATTTAATAAACTCTACCTAAATGAAACTTCAGACATATCAATTATAACTAACGCAAATTCTTAGTGTTTCAGAACGTTTGATAAATCTGACATATTCTTTAAAAGAAACTCTGAGACTCCCAGATCATATTTAACTTATCAGACTCTGACTCTGAAACATGCAAGATCTAATGTTTAGAACATTCAGGCTCTGATTCTGAAAAGAATAAAGGGAAGTTTCTATTCCTTCTAAGTATTCAGTTCAGGGGGAGATTCATCATCTCAGGGGGAGTTATAATTATTTTCTTTTCTAGTGAAGAAAATTTCTGATGTTTTTGTCATCATCAAAAAGGGGGAGTTGTTAGAACACAGATTGGTTCTTAATAATATCTCTATGTTTTGATGATAACTATTATGAAATTTTGTATTAAAGAATTATATACTCTAAAATTTGTTTGAGAATGTTTGCTGCAAATGTTAAAGTGAATATTACTCCAGAAGCAAATAAGATCTGAACATAAGAAATATGCAAAGCTCTGAAGCGTCAGAAGCATCCCTTAGAAGATTCTGAACGTTGTTTCCAGAAGATTCTGAGCACTGTCTACAGAAGAATCTGAAGCAGAAGCTCTAGAAGAATCTGAAGCAGAAGCTACAGAAGAATCTGAAGCAGAAGCCATAAGCATCTGAACCAATGAAGAATTCTGTATTAAGAGTTTTAAGCACAGTTACTTCAGAAGACTCTGATAGTACTAACACTGCCAGTACTGAGGATCTGATTCAAAACTCTGCTCTGAACATTTACACGCTGAAAGCACACTTGCTGCAAAGACTCTGATTCAACAAACTCTGATAAACATCAGAAGGCTCTGACCAATTTAGACTCTGATGATTCTTGCTGAAAATTGTTGAAGAAGAATTCAAAGTTATGTCCGTTGGAATAACCAAACGACTCTTTCCTTATTTATGCTAGACACAAGAACACAGACAAAAAGGATTTCTCTGTGCATTCTTCTTCTAGGAAAGGTCATATGATGTGAAGACAAAAAAGGCTCAGACTTTTTAGTACTGTTCTCAACG
Organism: Lathyrus sativus; assembly: GCA_963859935.3. NCBI lineage: Eukaryota > Viridiplantae > Streptophyta > Magnoliopsida > Fabales > Fabaceae > Lathyrus > Lathyrus sativus. The sequence goes on from OZ012738.1 coordinate 458,471,848, forward strand.
TGAAAGACTTCATGGACCTCTGTTCCTATAAAAGCAAGACTCCATTCATCTTCTTCAGTTGACGAAATACTTGGAAAAGAAATATTACAACCTCTTATACAACTCATACATTCTTGCTGAAATTATTTCATTGTTCTTCATCTTAAGTGAAAAATCACAGTTGTGATAAAGCTTTATTAGAAGCATTTTAACACTTGTATTATGATTACATTAGATTGTAAAAGAACCTTAAGAAGATCTAGTTAGGATCAGTAGTTCTTGAGAAGACTTTGAACAGTTGTTCTTAGTGCTTACTATTGTAATCAGTTGATTAAATAGTGGATTAAGTCCTTGTTTGAGAAAGGCAAATCACTCTAGATAGGGTGGACTAGAGTAGTTGAGTTCAACGAACCAGGATAAAAATCCTTGAATTTTTATTTCTAAGTTTTATCTTCATACTTATTCAACCCCCCTTCTAAGTATTTTCTCACCTTCACTAAAGAGTTCCATCACTTTGGGGAAAGTAAACTTAACAAAGCATAAACATTCACACATGATGAATATAAGGGATATGGTTACAACCAATAATAAACAAGCATATTACAATAAGCAAGGATTTCAATCAAGATAAATGGTTACAACCAAAACAAACATTAAGATATTACGATAGCAATGATTTCAATCAAGATAAATAGTTATGACGAAAGGAAACATTAAGATATTACAATATCAATGATTTCAATCAAGATAAATGGTTATGACCAAAGCAAACATTAAGATATTACAATATCAATGATTTCAATCAAGATAAATGGTTATGACCAAAACAAACATTTAAGATATTACAATATCAATGATTTCAATCAAGATAAATGGTTATGACCAAAACAAACATTTAAGATGTTACAATATCAAGCAATGATTTCAATCAAGATAAATGGTTACGACCAAAGCAAGTATCAAGATATTATATTATCATGAAATGGGGAAGTTCTTACAAGACTAAACACAAAGGCTGAAAACCACAGACATATCTTGACAAAGAATTGGGTACATCTTAATAAAGATGGATGGGGATCTTAACAAAGATGCATCTTAAAAAAGATGAGGCTTCAATAGGGCTTAAAAGATGAAGTGTATACTTACAGGCTTCATGCCTAATCAAATAATGTCACAACAAATGTAAGTGAGAAGTTCAAAACTTCATGGGAGAAAACTTTCAAGTTTTAATGATGATTACACACAAATGCCTACAAGCAAGAGTTTTAGTCAAACTCAAGTACACAAGGATGCTAACAAGCCAAAATCATTACTTTAAAATAAAACTCAAAAGAGAATGAAATTAAAGTTTTGAAATGAATAAATGAGAGATATGAAGGTGAAAACCCTAAAAACATTCATGGTAGCATGTGAAATGCAAGTAGAAAGTTCACATTTATGAGTTTTAGGTTTACCTCTTGAAGCAAGCTTAATCAATAAGAAAACCAGAGATATTGAGAGCTCTTAAAAGGTCTTCAAATGTTCCTAGGTTGATGAATAGATGCTCCAAACAACCTCCAAGCAAGCTAGTGGATGAAATGCCTTGTAAATGAAGGAAAAACTCTAAAATCCAAAGATTTCAAAGACCAACTCACTCAAACCTTGTTACATAAGTGTGGAAGTGATTTTGATAGCTTCAATACATCATATTTGATGTGTTTGAAGTGTTTCTCGAGTTGGAAAAAGTTTGGAAATGGTTTTGGAAGGTGTTTTGCAAAAATAGATTTTGAGGGATTTTGGAGACTTAGTGAGATTTTGCAAGAATTTGGTGATTGTGTAAGGGAGAGAGTTCTAGATGGTTTCTAGCATAGAACTGGTGTGTTTGTGATGTAGGAAGTGAGTTCTATTTATAGCCAAAGTCCTTGGATCAAGGTATTGGCAAACGTGAAGCAAATTGCCAATTTTAACCTTCCATCATGAAAATCTTTGAGTTTTCCAATGCAATCTTCAAACTTGTCTTTAAGCCACTCTACTAAGATATTCTCCATGCCCTATATATTGTTTTCATCATGCTTGATAGGTTAGGAGGTGACTTGTTGAAGTAAAGTTGATGATTTGACAAGGGTAGCCACCTTTTTTTCTCTTTCTTCACTATTCACTTTTGCAACTTGCATTAAATAATGATTTCCTTTGATATTTGTGCCATTTTCATGGGAATTGATATTAAAAATGTTCATTATCAAAGCAAACATCATAAATGAGGTTTATTCTTTGATTAGCATCAATTTGGAGAGGTTTTGGAATAAAAAAACTCATGCTGACCTAGTTTTGCGAATGTGAGTGTTTGCCAACTTGTGGATCTTGGTTCTCTCTAACCAGGAAGAGTTATGGAACCCACTTGTAATTTTTTAAAAATCCCCAATTAGGTACTACAATATTTATGCTTGTGTTAGGAACTCATTCCCCTTGAAACTAGGTCAAAAAAACCCTTGTGTGGTTAAGGAGTTATGGCTTTGCCCTTTTCAAAACCTTAATTTCCCAACTTTTCGATTACTTATCAATTCTTGATCCAATGGTCACAAAACTTCATGAATAGATGTTATATACCATTAGGAACATAATTTCCTTCAATTTTGGGTCAAAACCATGATGGTCAATAAGTTGACTTTTCAGTCAGACGAACTGATTGATTGAAGAACTCTGAATCGACTGTTGGTGTTCTGTGTCCTCTGAGGTCTTGAAACTTCTTGAGTGAACTTCAATAAGCCATATGAGATTCATGGACCATGATTCCATCATTGGAACACTATTTTAATCAAAAGTCAAACTATAGTTGACTTTTCCTTATCAAAAACCCTAATCGGGTGTCCTGAAGTGCACTGTTCTTAATCCTTGGGTGACAACCTCAAATTGGATTCACACTTGACCCAATGGAGTATCCTTGATCTTGTTTATAGTTGAATCAATCCAAACCATTGATTGATCAAACCATCAAAGCCTCGATTTTTGACGGTACGGAACCCTGATTCATCTGCATCTTGACAAAGATAGACTTGAAATGGGTTAAGGTTAGATAATAAAATGAAAATGATCCTAAAATGACGATGAGGATCTAAGGGGTCAAAATTTAGGGTGCAATAGTTGCCCCTATTTAAATATCTTCACTAGATGGCAATGAGAGATGACAATCCTCATAGAATCATAGTGAAAGGTATTTAAATATCGCAAACTAGAAATTTTGTCCCTTAGATCCGATGGTGTGCAAAAGGACCAATACTGAGATGCAATGAGTTCTAAATGGTGTTTTATGATGCTTGAATGCAAGACAGATGCAGACACACGAGCAAATATAAAAGAACGGCAGTACGACGAGTAACCACTCACGAGGGACCCAACACACTAGGGAAAGATTCAAGGCAAAGCAAGCAAGATAGTTTAAACATGACTAACGATGCTAATCAAGGGAATCTTTCACACAGGGAACACAAATTCCACCAGGGAAGACACATCTTCATTGGGGAAAGGAGACACAAACCTCACTGGGGATAAACCAGATGAGGAAGCACACAGGGGAAGAAGGCAATTCTTCACTGGGGAAACAAAAGAAAAGAAAAGCAAACCTCACTGGGGAAAACTTCGCTGGGGAACAAATCCACTGGGGAAGCAAATCTTCATCGGGGAAAAGACGGAACGAAGACACGAACCTCACTGGGGATAACCAGATGAGAAATTTCCTATAACGAAGAGTTCAAACGGGATCTTCAGGAAAAGGTTAGAAACAAGATTGGACGCGTCGGGGAAGCTAGTATCCACTAGTTCTCCTAGACTCGACTGGGAAAGCAAAAGCTTCAATGGGGAAACCGGTGACGACCAGAACAATAAAAAGTTTCAAGTGGGGTTAGTTTCCACCAGACTTACTGGGGAGGATGGTGACGACCAATCCAACGACGATTTCCAAAAAGTGCTAAATACCACTAGACTTCCTGGGGATATGGTGACGACCAAATCAAGGTTCCAATTACTATTGGGAATTCCAAACGATATTGATGAAACACAGGGCTTCGGCTGGGGAATTGGTAACAACCGACTAATAACGATTAGTTTTTAAGCAATGCCAATAACCACTGGACTTAGAGGGGACTGGTGATGACCAAATCGGGGTATACCAATAACGATTGATTCGGGATAATGCTAGTAACCACCAGATTTAACTGGAGAAATTGGTAATGACCGAGCCCAAGGAGACCAATAACCATTGGATTTGGGAAATACCAATAAATACTGGATTTTCAAAGAGTTTGGTGACAACCAGGTCTGCAAACAGGAAGCATAAATATATCCCTCAATACTTTAGGAACAAAAGCTAATATCCTTAAAGCGTTAGGATACAGCAGAGACACAACCCTCAACACGTTAGGATTGTACCCAGGCTCTCAAAACATTAGGAACGAAAGCTGAACATCCTCAATACATTAGGATATAGAAGAGACACAACCCTCAACACATTAGGATTGGACGAAGACCCTCAAAACCTTAGGAATGAAAGCTGAACATCCTCAAAACATTAGGATATAGAAGAGACATAACCCTCAACACATTAGGATTGGACGAAAACCCTCAAAACATTAGGAATGAAAGCTGAACATCCTCAATACATTAGGATATAGAAGATACATAACCCTCAACACATTAGGATTGGACGAAGACCCTCAAAATATTAGGAACAAAAGCTGAAACATCCTCAATACGTTAGTATAAGAACACTTCATGCAAATGCAACCACTTTAGTCTCTGAGAATTTCTGAACTCGGGATTCAAAGTATACATCTCCAAAGGTACACAACCTGTGCTCGGAATCGTACAATACATCTTCCAAAGGTACGAAACCTGTGCTTGGATATAAATGATACATTTTCAAAGGTACACAACATGTGCTTGGAATCCAACAATACATCTATCTTCAAAGGTACACAACCAGTGCTCGGGATAGAAACAAACCTCCTCCAAAGGTACGAAACCTGTGCTTGGAATCAAACAATACATCTCCAAAGGTATGAAACCTGAGCTTGGGATGGAAACCAACCTCTTCCAAAGGTACGAAACCTGTGCTTGGAATCAAATAATACATCTATCTCCAAAGGTACACAACCTGAGCTTGGGATGGAAACCATCGTGACTTAGTTTGGAATGATACACAACCAAATTGTCAGTATTCGTCGTCCATGGATTTTCATAATGCCAGTTACCAATGGGCCTTACTTGAAATATGATTGGTCACCACCAAAATTACTTATACGAGTATCTGTTGCACCCCAAAATTTGCCCAACATTTCTTTACCTAGCTTATGTTTCATTTCATTCACATTAGCATCATCCTTTGCATTTCATTGACATGTATGCAGGAGATCAAGAGGTATGATTAACAATCAAGGGCTACAAAAGACTTTGAAGCTAGATGGGAGGCTTATTCAGGTGTTCAAGGGTTGATATCCTTGTCAGAGAAGTTAAAAGATCCTCAGAGACAGTGATTGAAGCCACGAGGGCGTGTCTCCTAACTTGAGAGTTGTGGGAAGTCATCAGATGATTCTGAAGCCATGAAGTTAGACTTGAGGTCTTGAGATAGCTCATGAGAAGTGTTGAAGATCACTTTGAGGCCTAGACAGGTCATTGTGCAAGATTAAGAAGACTCAACCATGAGTAGTGCAATTAGGGTTTGATTGGGTCAACCCTAAGTCAACTGATGATTTGAAGAAGGTTGAGACCTAATCCAAGAGCCATGTGATCATGGATTGATACATTGAGATGTTATAAGGATGATTCCAAGGTCAACTCCTCATGATTGAAGAGTTTGAGGAGTTTCAAGCTAGGGTTTCTAAGGCTTGATAGTGTAAAATCCCCTAGTTTGACCCTATCTTCAAGGCAATTTAGCTCAAGATGTGAATGTCATATCATCTTGCCCCCAACATGATTGTTGTAGAGCATGATCTTAGATTTAATTTGAGTGATATAAGTCCTTGATAGGATTTGTATAACTCAGGTTATGACTTTGACATGTTACAAGTCATCTGAGGAATGTGAATTTGGAGCTTGAAAGTTACCCAACTTGCATGAAACGTTTGCCCAAGAAGGATGATTCCTATGAACTTTTGGTTTACATGAATGTTGTTCCTTATCCTCTTAGATTTCTAGAGAGTACTAGAAGTCCTTGATAGGATTTGTAGAACTCAAGTTATGGCTTTGACAAGTCAAGGGTATTTTGGACATTTGGTGATTATAGGTCATTTGTGATCATAGGCCATTTTCACCAACTTAGAGGCCTCAAATGAAGTTTTGTTCAACTAGAAAGTTGCTCAAAATGGGGTTTTAACCTTGACCATGCATCAAGGAGTCATTGAAATGGCTCAAGGAGAGACTTGGTTCAAGAAATTTCGAAAAAGGAAGAATTAAAGTTCATTAAAAGGACCAAATTTGTGATTTTTCATTCCAAGGCCAAAATAAGACATGTAATATGTCATTTTGATCAGAAATGACATTTTAAAGACATTGGCAATATTGCTTTTCTCATTTGAGGTCAAAATCATGGAGTTGCATTTTGTTACTTAGGACTTAAGTTACATTTGCCAAACTACACAAAAGTGCAAAACCAAGGTGCTAACACATCTAAACACCTTCATAATCTCATTTGAGGAGAATTTGGATGAGAGTGAGGTAATAAACAAGCTATAACCTGGACTGGTATGAGGATGGTATGAGATTGAATTTTCAAGTGACATGAGATATTGAAATTCTCATTAGATTGATCCAGAACTTTCAAGATCATTCATTCATGTCCTATATATAATTCTGAAGTGATTCATAGCAGAGGTTGGTGAGAGTTGAGAGAGAAGAGAGAGATTGCATTTTGAATTTGCACATTGCAAATCAAAGTCTGTTACAGCCATTGAAGCCATTTGAATCCAAGTTCTTGATCTCAATAGCTTGCTCTAGGGTTAGAGATTGATTCCAGATCAAATTCAAGGCAAAACTGTGGAAGAATCGTGTGATAGCATTTGAAATTCTTCATCTGCAACTCAGAATCGGGTTTAAGAATTCAAGGCATTTCAATCCATTTGGCTGCATACAGAACCTTCCTTGGATGCTAGTGAAGGAATCTAGAGCTTATTGAAGGTTGATTTGAAGATTTAACCACTCTGTTCATCAAGAATTTGTAGGTATGTACTTTTCATCGTGCAGCTTAATTTAAGCATAATCAATAGGAATTGTTAGGTTAGATGTAATGTAGATTGTTAGTAGAAGCTTTATGGTAGCAATTGGCTAGGTTTAGAGACAATTAGGGAGATTACTCAAATTCTGTTCATGCTGATATCTTGGTGATTCTTGAGAGTTAATCTTAGTTTGATAGCTAGATCAACTCAGTGAAGCATGGTGATGATGTTAGACACCATAATTTGGAGTTTGGTGTGATTTGATTCTTGAGGGATTTCTGAGATTTTAATCGTGACATGAGTTAGGATGAGTTTCAATGCTATTGATTAGCATAGTTAGATTCAGTGGAAAGAATGGTTTGGATTCGTGTATTTAAGTGAGAGTTTTGATGGAGTATTGAAGGAATACGATTTGGGGAAGATGAAGTTGAAGTTCTGAACTTCCATGGTTTCCATTTCCCTCCAACATTCAAAAGGAAGAAGATGACTAGATAGCCATTAGATCTGGGGTGAGACTTTGACCAAGTGATGATCCAAGGGCCACGAATTGATTTAACTTTGTGAAGGATTCTGAGCAGCTTCAACGCTGCGTTTCATTAAAGTATTTGGGTGGGCTTAGTGCAAACATGATACTCACACCCCCCTTTTGGGCCCAACATTGAAATGAACTGGAAATATGTGCTATTTGCCACGCTTGTTTTACCAATTTCCATTATTTTCTTTTATTTTCTTCATTTTGCATAGTTTAGTGAATAATTTATAAATAATTGAAAAATAACTCAAATGATTCCATTATTTTTTCCATTGATTCATGATTAAATCTAGTTTTGTTTAGATAAAAAAAAATTAACATTTCATGCATTTTTGATTTTATTAGCATTTGTTGAATTTTAATTGATATTAAAATAATCATGGTTGATGCTTGATGTTGTTGAATTTGGTTTGATCATGTGATCATGATTCTTGCCTTGATTTTTTGTGTGTAGCTAGAATAGATATGCATGTTCCCCCTAGATTTTTCTCACATTTTTGTGATGAATGTAAGTGGTAGTTTTAGGTTGAAACTTTAAGATCTCCATTTTTAGGGTTTATGGTTAATACCTTATGATTTAGGTTTTATATCTAGAACTTGGTGGATGATTCAACCTCTGAATTTTGTATGGTAGATTCATGATTGAATTAGGATCCCTTAGGAATTTTTGTAGGAATTTATAATGTAGTTTACTATTTTTGTTTGATTTTAGTTTAGGTGCTAACTTTGGATGATTCTAATGCACTGATTCAACTAGAATGACTTCTTTAGTTCCCTTAGATTAGGGTTTTGTCTCTCTTGCTCTTGGATGATGTTAAAGACAAGCTTGAGATGCAATGGAGTGCTTGAAGAAGTTTGGATGTGGAGATCTTCCCTTCTTTTGGTGTAGTATTGATTAGGTGTTAAGATTAGGGTTTGTAGGCAGAGCTTCTAGATAGATTCTCTTCCTTCATAAACATGGAAGATGTTGATCACTTCCATTCTTCCCTATGATGTAAGGCCCCCTTTTAAAGGCCTCATACCTCCTTTGGTAGGATGTGTGGCTCTTTACCAGTTGGTAGAACCTTTGAGGGTCCCTTTCTCTGATGATAGGATGCTTAGTGGTGACCTTTGGTCTTCACTCTGCTACCAATTATCCCAACTTTGCTCTTGTTAGATGAATCTTTCTCCCTTACTAGAGGATGGAGTTCCTTGCTTGAAGAATATTGAAGGCTAGAGGTTGGTACTTCCCTTTGTTTGAAGACTGACATTGAAGCTGAAGCTTGTAGATCAGGAAGAGCAAGTTGATACTTGTAAGGAAGAGAGAGCTGAAGCTTGAAGAAGAAGAGGAATAAGTTGATACTTGTGAGATGAATCCATTGGAGATGGAATGAAGAAGCTGAAGCTTAAGGAAGAAGCAAGTTGATACTTGTGAGTTTAATGCATTGAGTCCCTGAAGGAACAAGTTGATATTTGATATTAGGGTTGAGACCTGAAGGTGGAATCTACTGTGGAGCTGAGGCTTAAAGAAGAGGGATAAGTTGATACTTATGTCTGATAGTTTAGAAGCTTGAAGAAGCAAGTTGACACTTGATATTGAATATGGTAGCTTTGAAGAGTAGTTGCAGGCTGAGGGCTGAACTGATGTCAGGAGAGCTTGGCTGTGAAGCTGTGGAAGCTGTTGATCTGCTTTCTTTTCTTGTCCGTTTGCTTTCTGTGCAACTGTATTGATGTGGCTTGTCTGATTTGCTTGATGCATTAGAATAAGTTCATATCTAGACTGATGTAAGCTAGGAGCATGATTGCACTAGAGGTTGATTTGCTCCCTCTGCTTGTATTTTTACTGTATGGCTTTGCTTGTGGGTATTCGGTAGAGCCCTGCTCCCTTGCCTATGTGGTTTGTGTTTGCTTGATAGCATGTTATTTCTTCTGTATGATTGCAGTCTCTTATTTTGCTTGATAGTATGTTGTTTCCTCTGTATGATTACAATTATTCATATCTGGCTTGAGGTTGAGATGAGCTTGTGGAGGCTGCTGCCCCACACACATTTCCTCCCTCACTTGCATTGCATGCATTTTACAGTTGTTTACTGTTTACTGTTTAAGCTGATGCTTTATCTGTTTCTGTTTATCATTGACATGATCCCCTAGGAATCTCATTTCCTTTGATAAGGAAGTGATGATAGAACTTTAGGTTGAAACCTATGCATGATAACTTCTAGGAGTTCCCTGTTTCAAACCTTCACCATAGGATGAATCCTTGGCATGACAACATTAGGATTTGATAGTCTCCCCGTAGTTGTCCCTCTCTCTTCTCATCTCAAAACAAATCAAAATACAGTAATAAAGGTTAACTGACATCGTACGTTACGAGCCTTAAGCTATCTGAGAAAGGATTGTTGGAGAGTTTCTTTTCAACAATCTGGATGTTTAGTATGGCACCCTTTGGGTGACATGCGACGCATTCACTCTCAGGTCATAGTCTCTAGTGTGATATTGGTTACAAACATCCATAAAAAAACAGTTCTTTTGTAAGAGACAGAAAACAAACTTCAAACCTTTTTGCCCCGTGGGCCCATAATCCAAAGGAAGCTTTTCTGAAGAAAATAGTGTCGTTAACTCCCAGTTCTACCGCAAACGGTAACGCCAAAGTCTCCAAGGGTCGAGCTGCGTATGCCAAACTGCTGGAACTGTCTGTTAACCCTACTCGATAAAATAGACGAATCTGAATTCCCGTAATCCGTATTATCCCGAACTACGTAAGCTCTGATCTCTCATACCTGTTGAGAGTACATAGGCACAATACTGACGTATTGGCGAGCCACCTTCCCCGTAACCCGTAGTTAGCCGAACTACGTTGACTCTGATTTCTCATTCTCTGATGAGAATACGTAGGCATAAAGTGCGACGCTTTGCCGAGTCATTTTCTTTTCTTTTCAGACCGGCCTTGATAGGTAGATAGTAAACAAACCCGTCAGATAAACACAAACAAGCGTGGATCCCATCGAGTACGATGGACGTGAGGGTTGCTAATACCTTCCCCTTGCGTAACCAACTCCCGAACCCAGACAATAGTTGTGATGACCTTGTCTTATACCTTTTCGTCAGGTTTTTCCGATCGTTTCCTTGCCCGTTCTGAGGGATAAATAACGAAAGGTGGCGACTCTTCTGTTTTGCCGGCACCTTATTTTCGCGGTAGCGACAGTATCCACTGGATTTTCAAACAATGCTGGTTACAACCGTGCATCGGCATCCTTAAGATAAACTTCTCAAATGAGACCGCCATTTATTGTTGAGATTATAAGCTTCTCTAAAGAGACTGCCACTTATTGTTGATGATGATAAGCTTCTCCTCAGAGATTGCCACTTATTTGTTGAAGACGATTAAACTTCTCTGAAGAGACTGCCATTTATCGCTGAAAACGATTAAACTTCTCTGAAGAGACTGCCATTTATCGTTGATGATGATTAAACTTCTCCGAAGAGACTGCCATTTATCGCTGGGGACGATTAAACTTCTCCGAAAAGACTGCCATTTATCGTTGATGAAGGTTAAGCTTCTCCCAAGAGATTGCCACTCACCGCTGAAGACGATTAAACTTCTCCGAAGACACTACCATTTATCGTTGAAGATGATTAAACTTCTCCGAAGAGACTGCCATTTATCGTTGATGAAGGTTAAGCTTCTCCCAAGAGATTCCCACTCACCGCTGAAGACGATTAAACTTCTCCGAAGAGACTGCCATTTATCGTTGAACACGATTAAACTTCTCTGAAGAGACTGCCATTTATCATTGATGAAGGTTAAGCTTCTCCCAAGAGATTGCCACTCACCGCTGAAGACGATTAAACTTCTCCGAAGAGACTGCCATTTATCATTGAAGACGATTAAACTTCTCCGAAGAGACTGCCATTTATTGTTGATGAAGGTTAAGCTTCTCCCAAGAGATTGCCACTCACCGCTGAAGACGATTAAACTTCTCCGAAGAGACTGCCATTTATCGTTGATGATACAAAAATGTCCTTCTTGATAGATAGTGCAAAATAAATGCACGTCCACGTAGGTTCGGCTACCGACAAGGACCAAAGTTCAATCTAAAATATAGCTAGAAAGAAACTGTCAAACAAGACTCCAACCATTGAGAAATAAACTCAAATGGTGACTCACCTTATCCAATCATGGAAAAAGATAACTGAAGCAACCATCATCCACGAGGATTAAATTATGTGGGCAATTGAGAAAGGATGGACATTTTATGCTTAAGGGCTGACAACTCTATTAGAGAGAGACAACACACCCAATCACTGAGGAGGAAACCAAAGTGAAACAGGAACAAGTAACAACCATGGACAGTAAAAAATGCACGGATGTTATGCATATGCTTTATGCCATGCTTATGTTTATGCTGACGAAACAGACAAAACAAAATTGGAGATGAAACAAACATCTCGACACGGAGACCCGACCAACTTCACCAAGATTGGACATCAAAGGGATGATCATGAAGAATAACAATTCCACTTCAAGGTTACCACCTTCTTTGGGAGAGAGTAATCTTCTTAGGCCAAAACATCATGACTTCACTTGGATTGCCATCATGAATTTGAATTCTTTGTTGGATAAAAACCATATCGAGAGATTCCCAGATCAACCGAAGTAACAACTTAACTGGAGAGCTTGGAGAAAAAGGTACCCTGAGAACAAAACTTTTACGCCCCATGATGGTATGACAATCCTTTTCTGGTGAGCAACAACTCTTGCAACAAACAGTCTTCAAATGTTTCTGCCCCAGATTACATGGTCTGTGGGAAGATCATCAAGAGAACTAGCATAAAGAGGCTTCAATGTCTTCAAACTCTTAAAGAGAGAGATTTACAAATCTCGACGTGATTGCCCCAGTTCAACGGTGCTTGCACAACAAAGTCTCGAATTGTGGAAGTAAAGGCTGGGGAACAAACTTGCCCCTGCTAGCTGGTAACTGCAAAAGATTTGCCCCAGCCTAAACTGTTCATTGAGAGCTTCATCTGATCTTGACCTGGTCGATTATGTCAAATGATTAACAAATCCTTCAAATTGGTTGCCCCAGGCTGAGCTTCCTTTATCAAGTCAAATTCCCTAGCTGACAGTGTTTGTTGGGGTTCCTTTGACATTGGATCGTCTTGCACGCAATGCTCTTCATTAAGAATTGGCAATTTTCAATGTAAAATTCATGCAATCTCTTGAAAACATTTTTTTGTTGAAACACACACAGCGGAGTGATCAAGTGATCAAAGTGAAAGTGATCCAATCATTTACAAATGATGGATAAAGTGATTAACACACACAAACATCAAAGATCATTAGGAGTCAGGTTATCCAACCTTGCTGTAATATGCTTTCAAAACAACCTTACCTCAATTAGGTCTTTTAAGGGTTGGAACATGGTCTAGTTCGCGGTTCATGAAACAAAGGACAAAGGCTCAAAGTTATTTGTCCCACTCACTCTCCATAATGAACTCCAATCCTACACTCAGTTAACTTAAACTATATTCAGGTTCTTACAGGCTTAAGAATTAAACTGATGATTGTCGGTGATGGTTTACAAACCTAGGGTAGTTGTCGCTACTGCGAAAATCGGCGCCGGCTATGACAGAAGAGTCGCCAATGTGCGTTATTTATCCCATAAGAGGGAAAGGAAACGCTCAGAGTAAACCTAACACAAAGAGGGAAAGGAATGGTCATCGCAACCAAATCTTGGATTCGGGAGTCGGTTACGCAAGGGGAAGGTATTAGCACCCCTCACGTCCGTCGTACTCGACGGGATCCACGCTTGTTTTCTATCTAAGGGTGTGTTGTTCTATCTACTCTAAAGGTCTGGGTTAAAAAGAAAAGAAAATGACTCGGCAAAGTATCACACTTTATGCCTACGTATTCCCGTCTGAAACGAGAAATCAGAGTCAACGTAGTTCGCCTACCTACGGGAAAGGAGGGGAAGGTTGCTCGCCAAGATATCGCATCTTGTGCCTACGTACTTTCATACGGTATGAAAGATCAGAGCAAACGTAGTTCGGGCCACGGAGAACACAGGTTTGTCTGACATTTTTTTATCTCCTTATGAAAGGGTTTTCCTGATTAAGAGTCCAAGCGGACAAAAATAGAGTTTGAATGTTTGTTTGAGTTTTTTACGAAAGAAATGTTTTTTAGTCTGTTTGTAACTTGTACGGCACTAAAGACTTGTGATCTGAGAGTGACCACGTCGCATGTCACCCTAAGGGTACCATACTAAGCAGTCAGATTACTGAAGAGTAACCCTCCAGCAACCTTTTCTCAAATAGCTTAAGGCTCGTAGCGTATAACACGCGTTATCTTTATTACTGTGTCTTTTGAATTGTTTTTGAGCTTAGAAGAGAAAGACCCTAAAACTATGGTTGAAAGGGGAACTAACCTAATATTGTCATGCATGGTTCACAAACCTAATGTCTGTCATAATTTCCTCTTGCACAGAGGAAATCAGAGATCCTAGGGGATAAACAGCAAAAGACAGCAAGTAATATAGTAAACAATAGAATATATGCAATGCAGCAATACCAATAAGGCAAGAGGGAAAACAATAGGCAAAAGGAGACAAGCTCCACCTCAAACCTAGAGCTCAACAGCACAATTAAACAGACAAAACAGACAAAAACAGAAGACTCAGAGGAGGTAGCTCAGGCAGCAGTATCAGACTCTTACAGCAACAACAACAACAAGCTCTAAACAGCAAAGTTGAATGGACAACAAAGCTGACAAAAAAGGCTTCATCTTCAAGCAAGCTTCTATCTTCAAGCTTCATCAATCTTCAAGCTCCAACAAGCACAAACCAAGAGGAGGATTAAACATCAAGATCAAGTTATAATGTTAAGAAACTTAATGACAACCAAAGGAAATCACTAAGAACTCAACATTGCAAATGAAAGGTATCCTCAAAGTTCTACTCACTTGGGCATACCACTCATCCCTCCTAAGGAGAGATGGAGCTTCCCAAGAGGGACTTTGTGTCATTGGATAGAATGGAGGCAAAAAATGCACTCCATGTTTGAAGAAAGAATCAAAACTAGGTCTAAGGCATTTCCTAAAACCCTAATTCTCTAAACTCCTAAACAAAAGCTCCACAAGAGGTAAAGCAATCAACTCCAAGCTCCAATCCTCAATCCCAAGCATCTTCAATGAATCCAGAAGGTCCACCAAAAAGAACTCAAGCTTAAACCCACTCCAAAGCAACCAACCAAACCAAACAATCCAAAGCACTCAAGAGAGGAAACCACAAATGCAAGCCCCTTGCAAAATACAACTAAAATAGGAAATGAAATTGCAAAAATCTAATAAAATTCCTAGGGGAACATGAATGTTTGAACAACCTAATATAAAAATATTGAAGCCTAAATCAACTTCTAAGTTATCTAAACAATTCTTACATTGAGATAGGTCAAGGAAATCCACAAGTTTGGGAGGGTCCTATTCTCAATACCTAAAACAGATCCTAATATTGTTCTAAAAATCCAAGAAAAAATCTAAGGGAACATACATGTCTACCCTAGCACATATTAAAAAATCAAAGCCAAAATATAAACCAAATGAGGAAACTAAATTCAACAAAATAGATAGCCAAATATGCAAAAATAAAGAATAAAATAAAATGAGAAAAATCATATTAAATTGAAAAATGCATGAAATTGCATTTTGTTAATCTCAGAAAATCACAAATTCCATAAGGATCATGAGGATATTTTTAAAATAATTTTGTGACCAAAATTGGAATTTATATGATTTTTGGAATAACAATGCAATTAAAATAAAGAAAATGAAATAAAAAATGAATTAAAACCAAGAAAATAACACAGCCTTTGGATCAGCAAGCCAGTCAACGAGTCAATGCACATCCAACGCTCCTCATGATGCCACACAATTTAATGAAACAACAGTGTTTTGGATTAAAACTCTCCACTCTCAGCTTAAAACACAGGCGTTGGATCTGATCTGAAGTCAAAGGTCAAGGCCAGATCCTATGGTCCAAACATCATCTTCTCCAAGTCTCAGGCAGACCAGGTGGAGATCAGGGATGGTGGTTGGTGGCGGTCGGAGAAGACTTCGGTCGTCTTCTCCGGCGAAGGTCCAAGTTCAGGCAACCAAAAAATGATAAACAAAAACCAAATCAACTCAGTTTTTCACGTACATTCCAAATCCATCATTAAAATCATCCAATTCTCAACACACAATCAAACACAAAGCAAAGTTCAGAAATAGCATCTTCAACAACTTTCATTAAACTCAAAATTAATGATATAGATCTCTTCATCTTATTACGTACATCAACCTGATCTAATCAACTAACATTGAAACCTTATGAATCAAGAGATCCAAGTCCAAACAGATCAGCCATGTCATCTTCAATCATCACCAATTGAGTTCAAATCAAGCCTAAAATGATCTATGTCATGTCTAGATCCTAACCACAAGTTCAAATCTAATTGAATCATGCTAAATCATGCTGAATTTTGAGAAATGCAAACCTGGTATAGATCTTGCAACAGAGGTATCTAGAGCTCGTGGCTTGCTTCCAAATGCTCCAGATAGCTTCAATGATCCACAAGGAAAAGATTGCACACCTTAATTTGGCTGGAATTGGATCCAAAATCAGAATCCGATTTCAAGTTGCAGTTGAGAAAATTTTCTTGCTCTTTCTTGCTCTGGCGCGAAATGAAGCTCAAAATTGATCTAAACTCACTCTAATGAATATATAGAAGAGTTTCATGGGCCTATGGATCCAAGTTGAAGCCCAAAACAGTGATTTGCATTTTTCTGATTTTCCTTCAAAATTCAATATGACAGTCGTGCCTTGCAAGCTTGGCAGTGGTTCTAGAATGTTCTCACACCTTGCACATGTCATTTAGAGTGAGTTTGGATGGAGAAATTGGCCTGAATTGCCTTGTGCATTGATTTGGATATGTGACTTGTTTATGAAGTAACAACATGCTATCTCTCAAAACTTGAACTAAACTCTAAACTCTGGTATTTCCAATGATCTTAGAATGCAATTTCCAATCAAAAAATGCACTTACTTGCTTGGTTTTGGCCTTGTAACACAAAATCCCATTTTCCCTCCTTTAATCATTTGAATTTTCTTCCATTTCAAGCCATTTCAAATGTGTTTTTGATATGAGTCAAAAAAAAAACTCTCATGACCACTTGGTTGCACTCAAAACATCATTCCAAGCAACTTTCATGCTGATAAATTTTCCATTTGAAGCTTGCAAGTTGGAGATTTTGGCCTATGCTTGAAAATGACCTATAATCTCACTTTCCCAAAATACCCCTGGCTTGTAAACCCAATAACTTGAGTTCTACAAATCATATGGATGACTTCTAGTACAATTTAGAAAGCTAAGATCATGAGGAACAACTTTCATGTTGGCCAAAAGTTCATGTGAAACCTCTTTCTAGGTCAAAAGTTGCTTGGAAGTCAAGTGACTTTCACAGATAAATTTCACATTCATCTGGTGACCTGTAACTTGTCTGGACCATAACTTGAGTTCTACAAATCCAATGGAGGACTTCTAGTACTCAAATTAAATGTATTGAGATTCTCTACAAGTTTCATGTTGGCCAAAGATCCATTTGAAACTTGTATATTGACTTATGTGGCCTTGAAATTAGGTACTAAACAGGGTAATTTGCACTGAACCCTAATTTAGCAACTTCCCACATTCTTGACTCTTCTTGATTTGATCTTGGCACCACACCAAAAATGTCTTATCACATCATTCCACGAACTCCATGACCTCAAAGTAGGCTTTGAATGCTTTTCAATTGCATAATTGACCTAGGGTTGATCCAGATGAAACCCTAATTGTCTGCACCTCAACTGTAGCTCTTGCACTTGAATCAATGACTTGATTGAGCTCCAACATGGCCCTCTAGGCACTCCATGAGCTCTATACACATCTCATATTCACAATACATGCCTCACATTTCATATTCATACCTCAATGTTAGTCTTCAACTGATTAAGACCTCCCACCACCTCCTGATGACTTGGATGGCTTCTCAAGTTTGGATAAGATTTCTTGCTAGGCTTCTCTTGACAATAATCACACTTGATCTCTTATTGGATGAATGATATGCCATGATATGAAAATGATAGAACTATGCAAATGGTGATGCAGTGAAACATAAACCAGGCAAAAGATGTTGAGCAAATTTTGGGGTGCAACAGCTGCCCCTATTCAAACGGCTTGGACCCGACTGGGTGAAGAGCGAACGACCTTCAAACAATCGAGGTAAAAGACGATTGAATACCAAGAAACCCGAAAATTTGCCAACTGCAGACATGAACTGCAAAAACTGCTTAGGGAACAATGTGCTGAACCCAGTTGTTACGACAACAACTGATCAATCATCTGATAAAACTTTATGAGAAACAGTTCCGTCCACCACGGGACTAAACTTCGTCAACACATGGAAGGACTCCATCAATCATGGGTATAATTCCGTCTATAATTGGAATACCGATCTCTGTCAGTCACAGGTAACAACTCCACTGGGGATAATCCATCGATTACGGATAATAACTCCGTCCACACGAGTAATAATCACTATCAATACGGGTAACACTTATTGTTAACTCTACTGGGGACAACTCCGTCGATCACGGGTACAATCTCTGTCAACACAGGCGCAATCTCTGTCTAATATAGGAAAATAACTCTGGCGACTTCCACCGAGGAAATAATTTTATCAATAAATATGGAATAACTCTGCCAACAACACAGGAACCAACTCCGTCACCACTACGGGAAATAACTCTGCCAAATACAGGAAAATAACTCCGCCATCACTACGGGACATACTCTGTCATCACTACAGGAAAATAACTCCGCCATCACTACGGGAAATAACTCTGCCATCACTACAGGAAAATAACTCCGCCGTCACTACGGGAAATACTCTGTCATCACTACAGGAAAATAACTCCGCCATCACTACGGGAAATAACTCTGAATACAGCTTCTCTGCCTATCTTTGCAGTAGCTAACTCCATCAATCAAATGGGTAACAAAATACTGGTCCAATCTTCAAACTTTTAGCGCGAACATGGCATCCAATCTGAGAAGGACTCTGTCGGGGATTTTCTGAACCCAAACTTCCAGACACCTACTTCGACATAGGCGGCAACTTGATTCAACAAGTTTGAAGAAATACTCCGCTGGAGGGGTAAGAGAAACTTAACCAAGCAACTCTGTGGTGAATAATGTCAAAACGAACATTATCATTACATGTCTCACGCCGAGACCTTGCTTATCTAGTAATTAATCTGAGCAAGAGCTCCCTCCACCTGTAGGGAAAACAACACTTGAAAACAGAAGGTTAACCAACCTGGCTTATGTTTCAAAATACGTATGTTTGATAATGGCATAATGCTCCATTCGACATGGAAATGCTACGTGTTTGGGTAGATGCGAATATGATGATATATGAAAATGCTAATGCAGGCTCAAACTGCTGAGAAACACTCTGGTATGAAATGTCTAAGAACAAAACCAACTCCGCTGGGGATGAACGGGTATCACAAAGTATTCCGGCAAAATAAATGCCGGAAACAACCTCCAATTCTACTGGGGAGAGATCAGACCCTTATGGGAAGAAAACACAAACCCGGCTAGGGCAAGATTCGACCTTTCTGGGGAAGAACTACACTGTCGGGATACAGGCTACAAAGTCAGAGCTACAAACTCTGCTGAGGACAAATCATACTGACGAAAGAATGACGACCTGCGGGGAAGGGGAATAACCATCCTCTGGGGAGGCGTCCTCTGCAGGGGATATTGATTTTGACCTGCTGGTGATATCATATGGACAATTTCCATGAGGATACTCTTCAGGCGACATTCCTGGTAATACTCTCTCAGGGAGGACAATTCTATATCTGGTAGGAATAAGCGCCGTCTCCACTTTCTGGGGATAAGATACGACTTGCTAAAGAACGACATCAACTGGAGTCAGGCCCTACGTCAAGAGACTTTGGCTGGGGAATACAATTCCTGACCGTTTTCTTCAAAGGTAAGGACCCTGCAAAACACAAACGAGACAAAACAAATCTACACAACAAAATTTATCCGATTGAATATCCGTGATGTTTATTCAGTCAATTCGAAGCTTTAGCAATTATTGGCAAGGGCCAGCAAGTTTATGCAAGTGCAAGTTCATCAAAAACATCAGCGTTTTTCACAAACAAAACAGTAAAGAACAAGCAGCAAGTACTGAATAGCATGCTTTATTGAATGGGCCTGTAAATAGGCAAAGCTTTGTACACTGGATGTAACTCCTGAAAAGAGGAAGTTACGCACAAGCAAAATACAACATATGCACAAGAAGCACAAAGAAAGATACAAAATAAATTTGATATGTGATAACACGAAATTGTATATATATTTTGATGCATAATTCAACTGAAGTTTAACTGTTTTCGATCCGATTTCGGGTTATTTCCGTGTTATTTGTCTGATGTTTTGCAGGTATTTGATGATCACATCTAAACAAGGCAATATGAAGAAAAGAAGCAATCTCAGATGAAATATGGACGAAAACCGAATGAAAACAACATGAAAAACGCAGACTGCTGATTTTGCTGCTGTGACGACCGTCACAGCTCCATGACGACCGTCACACGGGTGACGACCGTCACACATTGTGACGACCGTCATGCAGGCAAAAACGCCCCACTTCAAATGCACGTGAAAGAAGCAGTTCCAAGTCCCAAATAGTGGGCCACTACTCCCTGATAATTCTGCCTCAAAGTCCACCTTCTTCAAGTTATAACCGTTAGAATTCCATTTCTATAAAAAGGGAAGAAGGGGAACTCAGAAGGGGAGCCACATTCATACAACGAAGTGCTGCCCAATTCCATTTCCAGAGCAAAAGTTCAGTTTTATTTTCTTTCCTATTTTTTGTTGCCTTTCATTCCTTCTGTAATTTTTATTTCTGTTGTACGATCAAATTGGCACAAAGACCAGAATCCTGCCAACATCTGTGGAGGATCTGCCCAAGGGTCAATTGGAATATTTACAGGTTTCTCATTTCAATCGTAATTTCAGTTTTTATTATGATGCATGCTATTATTTATTGTTTTTGTTTATGTTTTACCTTTCCCAAATCCATGTCTAGCTAAATTTAAGTAATCGATATGTAGTAATAATTCGAAAGGGATTTGATAATAACCGGTTGAAAATTGTCTTTTTCAAAAGTTGTTTATGGTCTGAGTGTTTAAAATTAATTTACTGAATAAACTTCGTCGCGAAAGCGAGAACTTATTTAAAAGTAGTTTTGCCACGAAAGTGGGAAATTAATTAAGGTACGAACCAACAAGCGAAAGCTGCGGCAAGACCAGATAGTAAACACTAGTCATTCATTTTAATAACAGCGAAAGCACTTTAAAATGAATTAGAACTTAGAGATTTCCAAAAAATAATTTTAACCCCGAATGGGACACGAAAGCGTACGTTTGGCCCTTAGAATTATGATTAGCGTCAATAACCATCGTGAGGCGAGAGTCTTCAGATCACCGTTTTCTGCTTAAATAAACTCTGAAAAATATTTCGTAGGCTGGTAACTTGTCAAATCCCTGAAGGACATAAATACTGCATATCGATTCAATTAATTATACTTTAATTAACATTCTTAGTTCCCTTTAGTGACAATCTTATTCCCTCAAACATTATCTACCTAGCTAAACATAGTAACTCCCGAGAACACTAGTTTGATTACGAGTCCCTGTGGGATCGATATCTATTATTACTACGCGATAGACTGTGTACTTGCAGTTAGGTTGTATTAGACATAGAAAGTCGCGATCAAGTTTTTGGCGCCGTTGCCGGGGATCGTTTAGACAATAGTGTAACCTTCTGTTACGCCGTATAGACTAGGTTAACAATTTCATTTTTCCTTTACTAGTGTTGTCGATTGTATGCCAAGTAATCGCCCACAAGGCGATATCTTGAAACCTTCAGTCGCAGAACTAGAACGCTTCTTACATCTAAGAAGCCGAATCATTGAGTACCAACTCAAACATAACATTCCCGATCCTCTCACTCCCATTCCCAAATCCGAAGAAGAATCAAACATGGCTGAAGGACCTCCAAACAAACTGCTGAAGGCATACGCTACACCCTCTCAGATGGAGCCTAGAAGTAGCATTGCTGCCCCAGCTATTACCCGAAACGATTTTGAGCTGAAACCATCATTACTGTCAGCTGTACAACAAAACCAATTCTTAGGAAACGCAACTGAGGATCCGAACGAACATCTAACGAAGTTTGTACAATACGCAGACACGGTGAAAGCAAATGGAGTAACTCCAGACGCGATAAGACTTCGTCTTTTCCCATTCTCTCTTAGAGACAGAGCGTGGACATGGTTACAATCCTTACCGTCCAACTCCGTTACGACGTGGGAACAATTGAAAAACGTCTTCTTAGCGAGATATTTTCCGCCAAGCAAAACTGCTATGCTTAGAGCTCAAATCAACGGATTTCGACAAAAAATACTGAATCTTTTTACGAAGCATGGGAACGATTCAAAGATATGATGAGAACATGTCCTCATAACGGTTTAGAAGACTGGGTGACAATCCATACTTTGTATAATGGGCTTTTATACAATACCAGGTTGACAATAGATGCTGCCGCGGGCGGTGCACTTATGGATAAGCCATATGACGAAGCCTATCAATTAATCGAAAACATGTCTCAGAACCACTGCCAATGGGGAGGTGAACGCACTCCAACAGAGAAAACCACAGCGAAAGGTGGGATGTACGAGATCAGCAGTCTTGAAAAGTTCAACACTAAAGTAGATGCTCTAGCACAGAAGATTGATGGTCTGACTGTTAACCCCACTGCAACCGTCGCTGCCGTAACTCCAAATTGCGAGTTATGCGCAAGCACCACTCATAATGCGCCCGAATGCCCATTGCTAGCCGGAATCCCACCAGACCAAGTAAATTATGCTCAAGGAAACCCTTACGCAAATACCTATAACCCAGGTTGGCGAAATCATCCAAACTTTTCTTAAAAGAGCGAAAATGCATTGCAAATGCCTACTGCTCCACCAGGATATCAGAAACCAGCTGCTGCTCAGACTGCACCTAGGAAATCAAACCTCGAGTTGATGATGGAAAAATTCATAGCTACTCAAGCTCAAACAAACAAAGAATTCCTGAATCAAAACATACACACTAGCGAGCAAATTAAACAGTTGACCGGAAAAGTAGACGCTTTAGCCACCCACAATAAAATGCTAGAAACACAGATATCACAAGTGGCTCAACAACAAGCCTCTGCTGCCGCACCCGCTGGCACATTTCCTGGACAACCCGAACAGAATCTAAAAGGCCAAGCAAATGCTATAATACTAAGAAGTGGAAAAGAATTGGACGAACCGATCGATCCGAGGACCGAAAACTCAGCCATGCAACAAAAAACAACTGAACAAGCAGAAAAGGAATCCGAGTTAGAGAAGAAGGAAGACAACGAGAAGGAGGATACCTCAAGTGAAAAAACTCAAGCACCTCCAGCGCCATATAAACCACCCATCCCTTATCCACAAAGATTAATAAACTCCAAAACTTCAGGACAGTTTAAGAAATTTGTAGAGCTCCTTAAACAGTTGAATATCACTATTCCTTTTACAGAAGCGATAACTCAAATGCCGTCATACGCTAAATTTCTCAAAGAAATCCTATTGAATAAGAGAAAGATCGAGGATAACGAAACAGTTACACTAACTGCATAGTGTAGCGCTATTATTCAAAACCGCATGCCTCCTAAATTAAAAGACCCAGGTAGTTTCTCCATACCCTGCGTCATAGGAAAGTTCGTGATAGACAAAGCTCTATGCGATTTAGGAGCCAGTATCAGTGTTATGCCTTTATCTATATGCAAAAAGCTGAATATAGGAGACCTCAGACCAACCAAAATGTCCGTACAATTAGTTGACCGATCAGTAAAATACCCCGTCGGAATACTAGAAAACATTCCAGTACGCATAGGGCAATTCTACATCCCAACCGACTTCATAATCATGGACATCAAGGAGGACACTGTTACCCCAATTATTCTAGGAAGACCATTCCTAGCTACAGCCGAAGCGATTATAGACGTGAAGAAAGGAAGGCTAACATTCGAAGTAGGAGAAGAAAAGATAGAGTTCATTCTCACCAAGTTCTTACAAGCACCAGCCATAGACGATACCTGCTATTTAGTAGACGAAATTGACGAATGCATAAGAAAACTTGAAAATGAAGAGACCACGTATTCAGAAATAATAAAGATTCAAATACCCGATATTTTTGAAGACGATGATTGGCGTAAACCGTATAAAGACGACAGCCTAAGCGAAAGCTTAGCACTGACCCCAAACCACATGCCAGGTCCGAAGAACCCATCTTTAGAACTTAAAACACTACCCAAAAACCTTAGATATGAATTTCTAGATGATGAACTAAAAAGACCAGTGATAGTCAACGCCGACTTAGGACAACCAGAAACCGAAAAGCTATTAGAAGTCCTAAAGAAGTACCCCACCACGTTAGGCTATAACATAAGCGATCTAAAAGGTATAAGCCCTTCAATCTATATGCATCGAATTACAATAGAGGAAGACTCTAAAACCTCTAGAGAGCATCAGAGGAGACTGAACCCCATCCTGAGCACTGTAGTCAGAGATGAAGTAAAGAAATTGCTGGATGCAGGAATCATCTATCCAATCTCCGATAGTGAATGGGTTAGCCCAGTTCATGTCGTGCCGAAGAAAGGAGGAGTCACAATAGTTAAAAACGAAAAAGGCGAATCAATAACAAAAAGAGTCGTGACTGGAAGCAGGATGTGTATTGATTATAGAAAGCTTAACAAGGCCATACGAAAAGATCATTTCACGTTACCCTTCATAGACCAAATGTTGGAAAGATTAGCCAAACATTCATATTTCTGCTATCTAGATGGTTATTCAGGATTTTTCCAAATTCCCATTCATCCTGATGAACAAGAAAAGACTACATTCACCTGTCCTTATGGTACTTTTGCTTACCGCCGAATGCCGTTCGGACTCTGTAATGCTCTAGCAACCTTCCAAAGATGCATGATGGCAATCTTCGCAGATTTCATAGACGACATCATGGAAGTATTTATGGACGATTTCTCAGTATGCGGACAAAGTTTTGAAGGATTCCTACAAAACTTAGAAATGGTATTAGAACGTTGTGTAAAAGTGAACCTCGTCCTAAATTGGGAAAAATGCCATTTTATGGTCCGACAAGGAATAGTTCTAGGACATGTCATATCAGATAAAGGAATTGAGGTCGACAAAGCTAAAATAGAGATTATAAAAGATCTCCAACCTCCAAAATCCGTACGAGAAATACGGAGTTTTCTAGGACATGCCGGTTTCTACAGAAGATTTATAAAAGATTTTTCAAAAACCACAAAACCTTTGACCGGCCTGTTGATGAAAGATGTTGAGTTCGTCTTCGACGACGACTGTCTAAAAGCATTCGAAACATTAAAATCAGCCCTTATCACCGCACCGATTATGCAACCACCCGATTGGCGACTACCATTCGAAATCATGTGCGATGCGAGTGATTATGCCGTAGGCGCAGTTCTAGGACAAAGGAAGGACAAGAAACTCCATGCCATCTACTATGCCAGTAGAACCTTAGATCCTGCCCAAATGAACTACGCTACCACAGAGAAGGAACTTCTAGCAGTTATATTTGCGCTTGACAAATTCCGTTCTTACTTAGTAGGAGCAAAAATTATCATATACACGGACCACGCTGCCATAAGGTACCTAATAAGCAAAAAGGATGCCAAACCAAGACTATTGAGATGGATCCTGTTATTACAAGAGTTTGACTTAGAAATCAAAGATAAGAAAGGAACCGAGAACGTTGTTGCAGATCACTTATCCCGAATAGAAGGCATCAAACATGAACCAGTACCGATAAACGACGATTTCCCGTACGAACGTCTGATAGCCAAATTAGAAAGTGACATACCCAACTCAATCTCGGAAGATCCAGAATTCGAAAAAGCCGTAGAAGCCGTCTATGCCCAAGTCGCATTACCTTGGTATGCTGACATCGTTAATTACCTCGCTGCAGGCGTGCTTCCACCGGATCTCACTTATCAGCAAAAGAAGAAATTCTTCCATGATCTGAAACACTATTATTGGGACGAACCTCTACTCTTCAAGAGAGGGGACGACAACATATACCGTCGTTGTGTCCCAGAGGAAGAAGTAGAAAATATCATTTCCCAATGCCATTCAGCACCATATGGTGGTCATGCTAGTACATCCAAGACGTGCGCTAAGATTCTCCAAGCCGGCTTATTCTGGCCTAACCTCTGGAAAGACGTTCACATCGCTGTGCTAAAATGTGATCGATGCCAACGAACTGGCAACATCTCACGACGCGATGAAATGCCTCAGAAAGGAATCTTAGAGGTAGAAATCTTTGACGTATGGGGAATAGATTTCATGGGACCATTCCCACCTTCTTTTGCTAATAACTACATACTCGTCGCTGTAGACTATGTGTCTAAATGGATAGAAGCCATTGCTGCTCCAACAAACGACGCACGAGTAGTAATCAAACTCTTCAAAAACACAATCTTTCCTAGATTCGGTGTACCCAGACTCGTCATTAGTGACGGCAGATCTCACTTCATATCGCGAATATTTGATAAACTTGTTTCTAAATATGGAGTCCGACACCGAGTAGCTACACCCTATCATCCGCAAACTAGCGGACAAGTAGAGGTCTCGAACAGGGAAATAAAACAGATATTGGAAAAGACTATCGCTACCTCAAGGAAAGATTGGTCATCAAAGCTACAAGAAGCTTTATGGGCTTATAGGACCGCTTTTAAGACACCAATATGTACTACACCCTACAAATTAGTTTACGGTAAATCCTGCCATCTCCCTGTAGAATTAGAGCATAAGGCCTTCTGGGCCATTAAGACACTCAATTTCAACTACACCGAGGCAGGAGAAAAGCGAATCTTGAACTTACACGAATTGGAAGAACTTCGATTAGACGCTTACGAAAATGCCCGTATCTACAAAGAACGAACTAAAAAGTGGCATGATAAACGTTCAGTCAAGAAACAATTCAGTGTGGGAGACATCGTATTGCTATTTAATTCAAGATTAAAACTCTTCCCAGGTAAACTAAAATCTAGGTGGTCTGGACCTTATGAAGTGACTAAAGTACTTCAGAGTGGAGCTGTTGAAATTACCGATAAGACGAATGCACCGTTTATCATAAACGGGCAACGTCTAAAACATTATAATAAGAACGAAAACAGCCCTCAAGTCTGCAGTATAGCATTGCTTGAGCTTCCAGCTCAAACACCCGAATAACTTGTCACTAAGCTATCGTCAGGCTTTAGACGTTAAAAACAGCGCTTACTGGGAGGCAACCCAACTTTTCCCGCATTTTTCCTCGTTACTGTATTTCATTTTTTATTTAAAATTTTACTTTGAAACCTTAACAAAAATTCTAAACTTAAAATTACTACTATTTTCTACTTTCGTTTGTTTTCATATTTCTATTTTTATTTTTTCTCTTTTTGTCTTTTGTTTTTACCGCTTTTTGTTTTTCAAAATCCTGACTTCAAACTTCTGTTTTAAACTTTTCAGGATTTTAAAAGTCTTCAAAACATTCCTCCTGTTTTCTCCGACTTACCTGCGAGTATGGCCGAGTACGACTTCACAAAGGTTCATTTTCGAGGACTAGCTCAAAAGGCAAGATTTGCAGCACTAACTGAAAGAGAAATCGCCTTAACGCTGTATTATGATAAGTCTACCATGGATAAACTAGGAATCACGGATAGCATTCAATACCTGTTCAATCAACTGGGTTGGGAGAACACTTCTTTGAAAACACGTTTTGCTACCTATAAGGATCTCACCTATGAATTCCTTAGTTCCTTCAGATACCTACCCAACTATGGTTTTGGATCCAACACAGAGCTGATTACCTTTCGAATGTTTGGAATGGACCAAACCCATAGCCGAATGTCACTAGCTAACCTCCTAGGATTTCCTAGCGGACCGCATGTGTTCATCAGTGCAGAAGATGACGATATTGATTTTGACCTCGACCAATTCTGGGGTAGAATCACAGGCGACTATCACCCAGAACCAGACAGAATATATAATGATGATATTCACAACCCAGCTTTCAGATACTTCCATAAGATACTAGCTCACACCCTTTTCAGGGAAGAAGAAAATATTACTACAGTATCTAAAGAGGAGTTATTCATCATGTTCTATGCTTCTCAGGGACGTACAGTAAATGCAGTGCCTTTCATGATGAGATCTTTCAGACGCCTCACTCAGGACCCACAGTCACCTATTCTTATAGGAGGCCTCGTGACAATGATTGCCCATGAGCTTGGCCTTAGATTCCACTTAAATGCAAGCACTCGTTTTGGCACCATCCGACCCATGAATATACAGTTCTGCTTTAACAGGCGCATTTCAGGAACTATGGGACTTGGACCTTATGAGTACCTCATCAATGAAAAACATGTCCAGCTATTCACACTGCCTAATCATCAGATGACAAGAATCCACAACAAGGACAACTGGCTTTATGAATTGGATGAGCCTATGGGACCTCCTTCACCTCAGTCAATACCACAGAACTATATGTACGACAGTGACCACATCTCTGAGGCACACGACTATATGTATTATGAGGATGCTGTATCAGAAGCTGAAGTAGACCCTACGACCCCTCCGCATTACAACACCTATCCTGAGCCCATCCCTGAGGAGACCACCGACAAAATGGATATTGTTCTACTCCGATTGGACAACGTTGATGCAGCTCTGACTACTGTAAAAGATGACATTGCAGGCATACACAGTGAACTGGTAGTCTTCATGGATTTAGTCTGCGACCAGCTCGACTACTATGCACGGATGTTCGATGAGTTGAAGGCACGAAAAGACTAGATACTAGTTTTAGCATTAGATTTAGTTTAGTTTAGTTTTTCTACTTTCCGTCCGTTTTCAATTGTTTGGATTTCCGCATTGTTAATTTCTTCATGTATTATATTACAATCATTCTAATTTCTTTATTTCCATTATAGTCTTTATCTATTTATTCTGTTTTTACGTTGTTTCTTTGTTTATTGGCCATTATAATGCATTGCCATATCAATACTAGGCCTAAAAGTCACTGCAAGAACACCCTCAGAGCAAAATTCTGCGTTCTGCAGATTTTTTTTGCTGTGACGACCGTCGCAGGATCCTGACGAGCGTTACGCGGGTGACGACCGTCACATATACGTGACGACCGTCACGAACCCAAAACTGCTATCTGATATAACAGGGGTTGCGTTTTCTCTCCCACTCACCTCCTTTCAACTTCCAATCATCAGAACTCCCTCCCCACTCCAATTTTTCGTTTTCCCCACATTGCACCATATATTTCAACTCCCATCTCAACTTCCTACCACACTTCTGTCATTTTTTCCCACTTCGCAGAACCACCCCAATCCTCAGAACCACCTCAATCTTCCAACAATGGCGAGAAATACTGAAACCCCAGACATCAGCAACATTGTGTTCAGCGACGGTGCCTCGGGCGAGAGACAGCGGGCCAACTACATCGCATTCCATCAACGGTCGCTCCAGCCGACCCACTATCCACATATTCCATCGCTCACGGAGCTCGGACTCCTTGAAGGCGTCACTTGGATGCTTCAAAGAGCCGGCATCTGGAACCTATGCACCAATCCACTGCCGACGTACGAACAACTCACTCTCGAGTTCCTGAGTTTGTTTACCTACGTCACTTCCAGCGGCAACCTCAGCCAACACTCCGGTGCCGCATGCTTCCGGATGTTCGGCACAAACTATCAGGTGAACCAGAACCAGATTGCCGCCATATTACAACTCCCTCGAGGCGACAATGCTCACCACCGCCTCACCGATCAGTTCCAGCACAAAGCCTTCGCGCTCTGGTACCAGTTGATCGGCATCAATGCCGATGGTTGGGACTCTCTGCACGCTACGCATATCCATAACCCGACCATCCGGTACTTCCACCGAGCATTGAGCAACACAATCTTCGCCCGGGACAGCAACCATAAGGTGAACTCGAAAGAGCTCTTCTTCCTCCACTGCGTCTTCAACAACGAGCCTATCAACACCGCTCCGTTCCTCCTGGCCCACATTCAGGCCAACTGTAACCGTGGCTCCAAGCCATTTTACTTTGGCGGGATTGTCACTGCCATTGCACTTGGGCTGAACCTAGGCGACCGCCTCCAGCACCTCCATGCCATCCCCTCGGTGTTCCTTGACACCGACCACTGCAGAGCCTCTCACCTTATCCGTTCTAGAGCCGACGGCAAGTACCACCCGGTAGTGCGTGGCAAAACCGTCCGAAGCATCATCCTTCCATCATGCACCCGGACACACCCAGAGGATCGTACCAACTGTTTATTTGACCTCACTGCCCCTCCTGCTGCCGCTGCTCCAACTCAGGACCACACCCAAGGTTCTGATGACGAAATCCAAGCTGAGTTGGACAGGCCAGAGCAACCGGAGGCATCGCAGCCTCCTCCTTCCGAAGGTACATCCTCTCGCCGCCGCCGCCATCGTCCAGTGCCCGACTACTCAGAAGAGGACCTCCGCCGCTCTCTCGACCAGCAGGCCCAGATACTCGCTATGATGCAGCAGCAGAATCAGCGAGCAGAGTAGTTCGAAGCTTGGCATCGGACCCAAATGCAACAACTTCAAACCGGCCAAGAAACCATTACAGAGAACCTGGCGAATCTGACTTTGCAGGTCGAAGGACTCCGTGACTATGTCTACCACACCGGAGCTATGAGTTTTGAGGACCGAGTCGCCCAGGTCAGAGCCAGAGGACGAGAGCGCGGACGTGACTGAGGCAGAGGACGTGATTAGTTATCATTTTCCTTATTTGTTTACTATATTTTCAGTTTATTTGTACTTTCATTTCCGTTGTATCTCCCTCTCGCATTGTTTCAAATCAGTGGGGACACTGATTGAGATAGTGTGGGAGCGGAGCGTTTATTTCCATTCCATTGTACTTTGACTTTCGTAATTTCTATTTAAACATTTTCTATTTTTAGCAAATAAAGCTCGTTTATATATCCTTTTTCCGTTACGCAAACATCCCCACGTTATTCGACGTAAACAACAAATTTTTTCGTTCGTTCCTCAAAAGCAAAAGCATCACGAGAATGCACCCGAGTTCAAACCAAGTTTTGAAACTCCGAGGAGACGACAATTCTAACAAAACCAGTACCGTCTTGACACCTTAGATCTCCGGTTTATGCGAGTCGGTACCTACGTGTACCAAAGTTTCAAGTGTCTACGCAAACTCAGCCCCAAGTAGTTTATACTAGCAATCAGCACCATCCTAAAACACTTCTAAGCGAGCGACCAATGCAAATAAGTGTATGATCTCGAAAAAGATGAAAAATCATGAAAAGAAAGTTAGATAGCCAAAAATATAAGACATGTTTCCTTCTAAGTTAGGTGCTCCTCACCCGAGCATTTAGCCCAACGGCACGAAAACTCATTGAAAAATCAATGATATAAGCTTATCATCAATGAAGAAGATCAAAACAGAAATGAGATCATATTCACTAACAGGTCGACTTGCCATGAAAGTGTATGGACAACGGGCTTAATGTGATTGCGCTAGAACAAACAGGGTGAACTTGCTGCGAGAACCTTGACACCAAGCTACAGTAGCATGACTGGGACTGATTTTCATAAGAAGGAGACCTCCGAAGACTTGTAGTCCAGTGTCGTCATGGTACTCGTTTTGTTCTTACCAAGAATCGCGGTTTTTCCCAACTTTGCGAACGAAGAAGCTGCCTCGTGCTTGCCGACTTTTTCCTGTTTTACTTGAGGACAAGCAAAGATTCAAGCTTAGGGGAGTTTGATAACACGAAATCGTATATATATTTTGATGCATAATTCAACTGAAGTTTAACTGTTTTCGATCCGATTTCGGGTTATTTCCGTGTTATTTGTCTGATGTTTTGCAGGTATTTGATGATCACGTCTAAACAAGGCAATATGAAGAAAAGAAGCAATCTCAGATGAAATATGGACGAAAACCGGATGAAAATAACATGAAAAAGGCAGACTGCTGATTTTGCTGCTGTGACGACCGTCACATCTCCATGACGACCGTCACACGGGTGACGACCGTCACACATTGTGACAACCGTCATGCAGGCAAAAACGCCCCACTTCAAATGCACGTGAAAGAAGCAGTTCCAAGTCCCAAATAGTGGACCACTACTCCCTGATAATTCTGCCTCAAAGTCCACCTTCTTCAAGTTATAACCGTTAGAATTCCATTTCTATAAAAAGGGAAGAAGGGGAACTCAGAAGGGGAGCCGCATTCATACAACGAAGTGCTGCCCAATTCCATTTCCAGAGCAAAAGTTCAGTTTTATTTTCTTTCCTATTTTTTGTTGCCTTTCATTCCTTTTGTAATTTTTATTTCTGTTGTACAATCAAATTGGCACAAAGACCAGAATCTTGCCAACATCTGTGGAGGATCTACCCAAGGGTCAATTGGAATATTTACAGGTTTCTCATTTCAATCGTAATTCCAGTTTTTATTATGATGCATGCTATTATTTATTGTTTTTATTTATGTTTTACCTTTCCCAAATCCATGTCTAGCTAAATTTAAGTAATCGATATGTAGTAATAATTCGAAAGGGATTTGATAATAACCGGTTGAAAACTGTCTTTTTCAAAAGTTGTTTATGGTCTGAGTGTTTAAAATTAATTTACTGAATAAACTTTGTCACGAAAGCGAGAACTTATTTAAAAGTAGTTTTGCCACGAAAGTGGGAAATTAATTAAGGTACGAACCAACAAGCGAAAGTTGCGGCAAGACCAGATAGTAAACACTAGTCATTCATTTTAATAACAGCGAAAGCACTTTAAAATGAATTAGAACTTAGAGATTTCCAAAAAATAATTTTAACCCCGAATGGGACACGAAAGCATACGTTTGACCCTTATAATTATGATTAGCGTCAATAACCATCGTGAGGCGAGAGTCTTCAGATTACCATTTTCTGCTTAAATAAACTCTGAAAAATATTTCGTAGGCTGGTAACTTGTCAAATCCTTGAAGGACATAAATACTGCATATCGATTCAATTAATTATACTTTAATTAACATTCTTAGTTCCCTTTAGTGACAATCTTATTCCCTCAAACATTATCTACCTAGCTAAACATAGTAACTCCCGAGAACACTAGTTTGATTACGAGTCCCTATGGGATCGATATCTATTATTACTACGCGATAGACTGTGCACTTGCAGTTAGGTTGTATTAGACATAGAAAGTCGCGATCAATATGCATGTCGGCAATGCAGT
This sequence comes from Lathyrus sativus, assembly GCA_963859935.3. Lineage (NCBI taxonomy): Eukaryota > Viridiplantae > Streptophyta > Magnoliopsida > Fabales > Fabaceae > Lathyrus > Lathyrus sativus. Next base: position 458,504,999 of record OZ012738.1, read on the forward strand.
ACAGACAAACACCATGAGCTGATTCTCCTATGACTCGCCCGACTCTGGCGCTTTCCCGCTACTCGATCTTCGGAAGAGATTGTTTCGGATATACGACCCTCAGGTACCCCCAAACCACTTAAGCAATGCAGTATCAAACTCGGACCGTAGTCATTTGCTTTTTTCAAATCCCTAACTTTTGCGTGAACCTCCCTTTGCGGGTTTTCAATTCACCGGGATACCCTTTTTTGCCGAAATTGCCCTTTTCAGGTTTTCAACTTCGCGTGTGTACATTTTTTCAATTTTATCCCTAACTTTTTCCCGAACCTTTTATTCCTTTTTTATGGTTCGCCGGGATGCCCCATTTTTGCCTGGACTCTCTTTTTCTGTCCAGAGGGTCACTTTAAGCAAAGTATTTTTTAACTGCGTCCGAATTCACAAGAGACGTAAAGTCCTCAGCATCCATGGTGGATAACAACAAGGCTCCTCTAGAGAAAACCTTTCTAACGACATAAGGACCTTCATAATTGGGATTCCATTTACCCCTGTGATCTGATTGTGGTGGGAGAATCTTTTTCAGCACAAGATCGTCCGTCTGAAAGCTTCGAGGGCATACCTTCTTATCGTAAGCTTTCTTCATCCGGCACTGATACAACTGACCATATGCGAGAGAAGCCAGTCTCTTCTCATCCATTAAACTGAGCTGGTTCAGTCTATCTTTTACCCATTCTGCCTCATCAAGTTGGACATCGCGTAAAACCCTCAAAGAAGAAATCTCAACCTCCAATGGTAACACTGCCTCCATGCAATACACCAACGAGAAAGGGGTTGCCCCGATTGACGTGCGTACCGTCGTACAATAACCGTGCAAAGGGAAAGGCAACATCTCATGCCAGTCCTTGTAAGTCACAACCATCTTCTGAACAGTCTTCTTTATGTTCTTATTAGCCGCTTCGATAGCGCCATTCATCTTGGGCCGATAAGGAGAAGAGTTGTGATGCTCGATCTTGAAATCCTGACACAGCTCTTTCATCATCTTGTTATTCAAGTTTGAACCGTTGTCGGTGATAATCCGCTCTGGGATTCCATATCTGCAGATAATATCTCTTTTGATAAATCTGGCTACCACTTGTTTGGTGACTTTAGCATATGACGCTGCTTCCACCCATTTGGTGAAGTAATCAATAGCTACCAAAATGAAACAATGTCCGTTTGATGCCGTGGGCTCAATCTTGCCAATCATATTAATTCCCCACATCGAGAAAGGCCACGGTGATGACATAACATTCAAAGGGCTCGGAGGCACATGAATTTTGTCCGCATAAATTTGACATTTATGACACCGCTTCGCGAACTTGAAACAATTTGTTTCCATCGTTAGCCAATAGTAACCTGCCCGCTGTTGCACCCCAAAATTTGTCCAACTCTTCTTTACCTAGCTTATGTTTCATTGCATTCACATTAGCATTATCATCTGCATTTCATTGACATGTGTGCAGGAGATCAAGAGGTATGATTACCAATCAAGAGCTACACAAGACTTTGAAGCTATTTAAGAAGGTTATTCAAGTGTTCAAGGGTTGATATCTTTGTCAGAGAAGTTAAAAGATTCCCAGAGAGAGTGGTTGAAACCAAGAGCGTGTGTCTCCTAACTTGAAAGTTGTGAGAAGACCTCAGATGATTCTGAAGCCAGGAATATGGACTTGAAGCCTTGAGAGAGCTTAGGAGATGTCTTGAAAGTCATCATAAGGCCTAGACAGGTCATTGTGCAAGATTAAGTAGACTCAGCCATGAGTGGTGTAATTAGGGTTTGACCAGGTCAACCCTAGGTCAACTGATGATTTGGAGAGGGTTGAGACCCAATCCAAGAGCCATGTGATCATGGATTGATACATTGAGATGTTATAAGGATGGTTCCAAGGTCAACTCATCATGATTGAAGAGTTTGAGAAGTTTCAAGCTAGGGTTTCTAAGGCTTGACAGTGTAAAATCCCCTAGTTTGACCCCTATCTCCAAGGCAGTTTAGCCCAAGATGTGATTGTCATCTCATCTTGCCCCCAACATGGATGTTATAGAGCTTACTCTTAGCTTTAATTTTAGTGCTAGAAGTCCTTGATAGGATTTGTAGAACTCAAGTTATGACTTTGACAAGTTACAGGTCATCTGAGGTAGGTGAATTTGGGGCTTGAAAGTTACCCAACTTGCATCAAACTTTTACCCTAGAAGGATGATTCCTATGTATTTTTGGTCAACATGAATGTTGTTCCTTATTCTCTTAGCTTTCTAGATAGTACTAGAAGTCCTTGATTGGATGTGTAGAACTCAACTTATGGCTTTGACAAGTCAGGGCATTTTGGTCATTTGGAGATTACAGGTCATTTCAAGCATAAGGCCATAACTCCTATTTCCAAGCTCCAAATAGATTTTTGTTCAACATCAAAGTTGTTCAAAATGATGTTTTTAGCTTGTCTAAACATCAAGTGTCCATTGATATGGATTATATCAAGCATTGGTTGAAAAAACTTCACACGAAAGCCATTTTAATGAATTAAAATAAGAAAATTCAAAAGAAATGAGAGTAACATGTTTCCAAGTCAAATTTGTGATCAATTTGAATGGAATTAATGTTTTAGAAAGATTGGCATTGCCACATTTTGAATTTGAGGTCCATAGCATGGTCATTTTGATGGTTACTTCACATTTAAGAAACATATCATGTACACTCCCTATGTTAAAACCAAAGGAAAAAAACCCTTACATCACACTCCTTAATGATTAAGTGAATGACTTGGAGTGAGTTAAAGGCATGAGTAAGGCTTGAAGGCACATTTTCATGTTGAAATTTGAAAGGAAAGGTGAATATCCAAAATCAATAATTGGGCCTAGTTTGGGCTTGTTATCCATCTGAACACACTATAAGTAAGAATTAGAACGAATTTGGAAGTTTCTGGAGCAGAATTCTGTTGAGAATCCATTGATGTGAAGTGAAGAAAAGCTTGAAAAATTGGAAATGCCTTTTGGAGAATCAAGAGGTTGCGGCAAGAACTAAGCATCAAGAATTGTCCACCATTACTCCTTGAAGGATTCTGCATAGTTTGAGGGAGAATTGAAGCACATAACCACCATAATCCGAGCTTCAAGGTTGGTTCTAAGTTCTTGAGATATCTCTTTAATTATGCACTTTTAATCCATTAGAAGCATGTGGTTAGGTTCCCCTTAACATGTAGATGAATTCTGGTTAGTTAATTTCATGGATAGAGACAAGTTAGGGTTCCTTCCATTTTCGGTTGAGATATGGTTTTGGCGAATCACGCGTTTTCAGTGTAAACTAATGGCATGGTTAGATTCCTGAGAAAATTATGATCAATTTTCATTAAGACATCGTGACCAATGGTTGAGTATAGAAGGATCTAGGGTTGCACAAGGGTGGCCGGAAAAGCCACCGACGATTTGGGTTGGCGCGCGCGAGTTGCAAGTTTGAAACGAGGAAGATACAATCTTCACCCTTCATTAGCATGGAGAGTTTGACTTGGTCTGTGGATCCCAGGGCTCACGTTGAGCCACGCGTCCCTAGCCTTAAACGCATCGTTTTGATTATTGACCTGAGAAGCTTCGCTGCATAGACCATGGGTGAGCAAGTTCGAACCTGGTTGTGTGACATTTCTGATTTTGTGAATTGAAGACTGAAGCGTTGGGCTTGGATTGCATGTGATACTGACACCCCCCTCTTCAGCCCAGTCCAAATTTGAATTGATTTTTTTTGCTATTTGCCACACACGCCTATTAATTTCCATTGATTTTCTTTGTTTTTTTTATTTTATACATGGTTATTGATTAAATCATATAAAATTGAAAATTAATCCAATTAATCCCATTCTTTTTGCATTTTACTCATGATTGAGTCTAGTATTTTTTAGAGAAAAAATATTTTCATTTCATGCATTTTCTGATTTTATGGGAATTTTGCATTTTAATTGATATTAAAATGGTTAAGTTTGATGCTTAATTTTGATGAATTTTGTGTGATCATGCGGTGATGACTTTGATCCTAATGTTTTGTGTGTGATTAGTTTATACATGTATGCTCCCATAGCATTTTTCTCACATTTTTGTGGTGAAAATAGGTGTGCTTTCTAGATTGATATTTAGGTGCTTCCTTTTTAGGGTTTAAGGTTGATACCTTAGGATTTAGGACTTAATTTTAGGGCTTAATAGATGATTTAATCCCTGATTTTTGTATGAGGCATTCTTAATTGAATTAGGATCCCTTAGGAATTTTTGTAGAAATTTATAGGATAGTTTCCTATTTTTGGTTGATTTTAGTTTAGGTGCTAGTTTTATATGATTCTAGGGCACTAACTCAATTAGATTAACTTCTTTAGTCCCCTTAGACTAGGGCTTTGCTTTGTTTGCCTTTTGGTTGAGATTGAAGACAAGTTGAAGACAAGGAGATGATGCTTGAAGTTGCTTGAAGTTGCTTGGAATTGCTGGTGCCTGAAGGTGTCTGATGAAGATTTAGAAAGTAGGAGACCTAGGGAGAGCCTTATAACTAGAATGATTTCTTTCACAAATATGGAAAGCATCTTGTGCTTCCCTTCCTCCCAATGACTAAAAGTCCTTCTAAGATATTCACATCCCTCCTTTGGAGGGATGAGTGGCTTTATCTGGGAAGTAGAACTTTGAGGGGGCCAGTCTCTCATAATGATGAACCCTTACAGGCTTCCTTTGGTTGTCAATAAGTTGTTTATCATTTCCACTCATTCTGTTAAATCAATTGTCTTCTGGTTTGAGTATCTTGAAAGATGTTGGACTTGAGTTTGAAGAGGAGGACTTTAATGAAGAGTGTGGAAGAGGATGATTCCTTGAGCATTGCCATTGCAGCTGAAGCTTGAAGGTCAAGAAGAACAAGTTGATGCTTGAAGATTCAATGGAGATTGAGTGAAGAGCTGAGGCTTGAAGATTGCAGGATGAAGTTGACACTTCCATGTGATTGAAGACTACTCTGGGAAGCTGAAGCTTGCAGGAGAAGAAGACCAAGTTGAAACTGGTGAAGCAAAGAGAGCTGAAGCTTGGAGACTAAGTTGATACTTATGAAGAGGATTCAATTGAGATTGAGTGTAGAGCTGAGGCTTGAGGAACAAAGGATAAGTTGCTACTTACATTGATGCATTGGGAGCCTGAAGGAATCAAGTTGATACTTGTAATTAAGAGTGAAGCCTGAAGGTGGAATTGACTGAAGAGCTGAGGCTTGGAGAAGAGAGAATAAGTGGATACTTATGTTTGATGGGTTGAAACCTGAAGAAGAAAGTTGATACTTGTCATGGAAGATGGTAGCCTTGAAGGGTAGTTGAAATCTGAAGACTGGAGTGCTGTTAGAAGAGCTGAAGCTTGGAGTTGAAAGAGGGGTTGATCTGCTTTCTTTCTTGTCTGTTTTCTTTGCTATGTTGATGTGCCTTGTTTGACTTGCTTGATGCATTAGAATAAGTTCATATCTAGACTGATGTAAACTAGGAGCATGATTGCACTAGAGGTTGACTTGCTCCCTCTGCTTGTATTGTTACTGTATGGCTTTGCTTGCGGGTATTCGGTAGAGCCCAGCTCCCTTGCCCATGTGGTTTGTTGTTGCTTGATAGCATTTCATTTCTTCTGTATGATTACAGTCACTTATATTCTGCTTGATAGCATGTCTCTTCTGTATGATTGCAGTTATTCATATCTGGCTTGAGGTTGAGATGAGCTTGTGGAGGCTGATGCCCCACACACATTTCCTGCCTCACTTGCATTGCATGCATTTGACAGTCGTTCACTGTTTAAGCTGATGCTTTATCTGTTTTCGTATCTCATTGACATGATCCCATAGGAATCTCACTTCCTTTGATAAGGAAGTGATGATAGAACTTTAGGTTGAAACCTATGCATGATAACTTCTAGGAGTTCCCTGTTTCAAACATTAGGACTTGATAGTCTCCCGTTAGTTGAGCCTGTTCTCTTCTCATCTCAAAACAGATTAAGATACACTAATCATGAATGATTTCTTTCGAACGTTACGAGCCTTAAGCTATATGAGAAAGGATTGTTGGAGAGTTTTCTTTCAACAGTCTGGATGTTTAGTATGGTACCCTTTGGGTGACATGCGACGCATTCACTCTCAGGTCATAGTCTTTAGTGCGATTGAAATTGCAAACACAATAAAAAACACTTCTTCCGTAAAAGACAGAAAACAAACTTCAAACCTTTTTGCCCCGTGGGCCCATAATTCAAAGGAAGCTTTTCTGAAGAAAAGAGTGTCGTTAAACTTCAGTTCTACCGCAAACAGGCTTTATCCCTAACTGCTGGAACTGCTGTTTAACCCTACTCGATAAAACAGATGAATCCGAATTCCCGTAATCCGTATTATACCGAACTATGTAAGCTCTGATCTCTCATACCTGTTGAGAGTACGTAGGCACAATACTGATGTATTGGCGAGCCACCTTCCCCGTGAACCGTAGTTAGTCGAACTACGTTGACTCTGATTTCTCATTCTCTGATGAGAATACGTAGGCATAAAGCGCGACGCTTTGCCGAGTCATTTTCTTTTCTATTTAGGCCAGCCTTGATAGGTAGATAGATAAACCAACTCGTCCGGTAAACACAACAAGCATGGATCCCGTCGAGTACGACGGACGTGAGGGGTGCTAATACCTTCCCCTTGCGTAACCGACTCCCGAACCCAGACAATGGTTGCGATGACCTTGTCTTATACCCATTCGTCAGGTTTTTCCGATCGTTTCCTTTCCCGCTCCGAGGGATAAATAACGAAAGGTGGCGACTCTTCTGTTTTGCCGGCACCTTATTTTCGCGGAAGCGACAGCTGGCGACTCTGCTAGGGACTTGATAGTTTCCTGGGATTCAACGTCCCGTATGCGAGTCAGTTTGGGGATCCGACGTCCCCTACGAGAGTCAATCCTAGCGCTTGTATGATTACTTGTTGGGTTGTGTTTATTTATCGCATCTTTATTTCTCGCACTTTATTTTCAGTATGATATGATTATCTATGCTGTTGTGGGAGGGGCATTCTGATGAGTGAGAAGCCAGACCCAGGCTTGAGAGTACATAGCATTAGTTGTGGAAATTAGTTGGCGCGTGCTTGCTTGGCAGGCACTAGTGTCTCATGAAATCCACGCTCAGACGAGGTTCTCCCGGTTGACTTCTTTTTAAACCCTTTGGGTTGAGGGGGTTGTTGGTTTGGAGGATTGTCGACTCTGGGGACCGATCATTTGGGATTCAGCCGAGTGAGGCCGCTTCATGAGCTGGTGAGGCCACACCTTCTGGGTATCATATCACCCCTCTTGAATGTCTGTGACGCTGATGACCACATAGGATGCCGAACTTGAGTCAGTTTAGGTCCATACCTATGAGCAGGGTTGGGTTTGTTGCAGGAAACTTTAACCTTCAAACTACCTGGTTTTCTTGATAGTGAATCAGTTTTGTTGGTACCGGAGGTTCTCATCATCAGATGTGTTTGTTCTTGACAGAACAGATTTATGGGATCAGAGGATCTCACCAGCAGATGTATGTTTGTTCTTGACAAAGCAGAGTTTTGGTCCTGTATCAGAGGACCTCATATTCAGAGATGTGTACTTGTTCTTGATAGAGCAGAGCAGAGTTTTGGTCCTGTATCAGAGGACCTTATTTCAGAGATGTGTACTTGTTCTTGATAGAGCAGAGCAGAGTTTTGGTCCTGTATCAGAGGACCTTATATTTAGAGATGTGTACTTGTTCTTGATAGAGCAGAGCAGAGTTATGGTCCTGTATCAGAGGTCCTTATTATCAGATGTTTGTTCTTGATAGAGCAGAGTTTTGGGTCCTGTATCAGAGGTCCTTTATCAGATATTTGTTCTTGACAGAGCAGAGTTTTGGTCCTGCGTCAGAGGTCCTTATTATCAGATGTGTGTTCTTGACAGAGCAGATTTGTGGTCCGATACCAGAGATTTCTTATTATCAAAGATAGTGGTTGTTCTTGATAGAGCAGGATCATGGTTTTGTTGATACAGAATTTCCACAGCACAGTTGCCTTGATCTCCTGTTGCATGATTGCATCTTACATTGCTTTGCATACTCATTTGCATTTCATTAACGTGTGTCTGTGTTGCAGGTACCGTTTCCCCCGATTCAGTATTTTTTGCCTCCTATTGTGTTATTATGGGTTCTCTGAGGAAGACCGTGGCTTACAAGCTCCCTGCCCCTGATGTGGTTCAGCTGACTGGTCTGATTGCCTTAGCAGATGATTCTGTGAGAGACGAATTCAGAAAGTCTTACGGCAAATTGCTCAGTTTGGTATGTAAACCTTCTGCGTTCGAGTTGCACGCCCTGCTGCAGTTCTACGATCCTCCGTTGAGATGCTTCACTTTCCAGGACTTCGTTCTCGCACCCACACTAGAGGAATACGCTGATTTTTTAGGTGTGCCTATCAAGAGGCAGATGCCTTTTGTCCATATGGATGCTGAGCCTAATCTGGCTAGTCTAGCTCCGTCACTTCATCTGGATGCCTCCGAGTTGGTATTGTCTAGTTGGAACAAGGTTCCCGGTTTCTCCTTGCAGTTCTTAGTGGGAAAGGCTCAGCAGTGCGCCAAAGACGGATGTTGGGTCGTGTTCAACGCCATTCTCGCTCTGTGCATATATGGCATCATTCTGTTCCCCAATATGCCCGACTTTGTAGACTTCGACGCCTTCCGCATCTTTGCTTCAGGGAATCCAGTCCCTACCTTGATAGGAGATGTCTACCATTCCGTCCACTATAAAAACGAGAACAGAAGGGGAAAGAATGTCTCATGCTGCGTGCCCTTGCTCTATAAATGGCTTGATAGTCATCTACCCAAGAGGGGTCCCTTTGTTTCGTCTGCAGCCACATCTGAGTGGTCTGAGCGTTTGATGAGTCTATCTGCAGAGGATGTTGCCTGGTTTGATAGAGATAGATTGGGTACTGAGATTATCTTCAGCTGCAGCGGGTTTCCGAACGTGCCTTTGATAGGCAGGAAGGGCTGTATAAACTATAATCCGCCTCTGCTGGTCCGACAGTTTAGTTATGCTCTGAGAACTTCGCCGAAGGATGAAGACGTGCAGGAATCTCTGTACCTCACTGGTCTTCTAGAGGGGGATATGTTATATAAGCTTCAGCGCGCTTGGAATGGTATCAGTAAGAGGGGAAAACCATTGATGGGGAAAAGTAATAGCCAAGCCTACGCTCCGTATGTGACCTGGATCAGAGCCAGAGCAGATGCTATAGGGATGCCGTTTCCTCCTGCCAAGCCAGAAATCCCTCCAGTGATTGAAGAGCCTACCACCGTGCCCATTCAGCAGCATAATCAGGTGTTAGCTGAGCGAGATGAATTGAAGAGGGCAAATGAAGAATTGGAGAAAGAATTGGTTCAACTAAGGAGCGAGAGAAACGAACCTGTTCATTCCTTCAAGAGGCAGACCAAGCTGGTGAACCAGCTAGGAACAGATTTAACTAAGCAGATAGCTGAGCGTGAGCGCATGGGTCGAGACTTCAAAGCTGTCAACGATGTACTGGCCACGAAGAAGCAACACTTGGACGAAGCGTATCAGAGGATATCCAAGTTTAACCAGCACTGGAAGGCCTCCCTAGCCAACAGGAAAAAGCGGGAGGATAAGCTGATGCAACAGATCTCCAAGGTGAAGGCCCAGGTGAAGGCTAGTGAGAAGAGGTTTGATGAAGAAACCGCTCGCAGATATGCCGCTGAAGGCCAGCTCAACAGGGCTCTTGCTAACCTGAAGGAGCGCAAACTGACGTTTGAGTCCAAGAGGCGGAAGTTAGAAGATTGTTTCGGCGAAGGAGCATGGGAAGATTCAGTCGAAGGTCTTCAATACACCATTAGGCAGAGGGAGTTACTCGTCGAAGGGTTGCTCACTCGGCCTGATCATCCAGAAACGAAGGGGTTGTTAGAAGAGTTTCGCGCCCGTGGCCGTGCTTGACTATTTGTATTCCTTTTGTTTGATCATTATTGTATGCTGACCATCACCAGGCTTGTTGGTTTAGGTCATGATGTTGATTCATCTTGTACTCACTGATGTTGTGTACTGACTTGATGGGCTTTCTTCATATATATGAGATGTTATTTCCATGACTGGACTCGGACTTCTTATTATCAGCACTGGCACTCAGGCACTAGGATCGGGGGAGATCTCCCTAACGCACAGACACACGTTTGCATTTGCATGAAGCATTTTCATAACGAGCACTTTGTCGTTTTTCCTAACCCTTTTGTGTTTTCAGGTTGTGCCAAGATTGATCAGAGACCTATCCACCGCTATCCGACCAGAGCAAATCAAACCAGAATCACGGAGCAAGTGCAAACTGATGTTCAGGAACTCCGCGAAAGAATGGACCGCTTCATGGAGCTCATGCAAGCGGTCGCCAATGGCCAGGATCAGCTCAGAACCTTGGTTCAGCCTCTGATTTCAAGGGTTGATAGCAATGGCGTACTCCATGGTGGGACTGTGCCTACCCCTCCACCAGTTGAAACTCCTCAGAATGGCGTCCCCGTGACCGGGGGGAATGGCAGTGCCAACGGCAATGTGATAGCTAACATGGGACTCAATGGTAATGCGACGGGCGTCGGTAATGGGAATTTTGAAGCTAACGTCAATGTTGGGTTGGGCAACGGCAATGCAGGTGTTGAGAATCTGTTCGGGCCTCAGCCGTGGTTAGAAGATCGTCAAGACGATGTGTTCTCTCAGCGAGGTGCCGAAGGTGAGCTGACTGCTGAGGCACGGCTAAGGTTCAAGGAACTCGAGGATAAGATGAGAAATATCGAGAACCAGAACACCCTGGGCGTTGATATGTCCAAGTTGGGACTGATTGCTGATTTCAAGGTGCCTCCCAAGTTCAAGGTACCTGACTTTGAAAAGTACAAGGGCACCACTTGCCCTCGCGTCCACCTGAGATCATATAACCGGAAAATGTCAGCTCATTCTGAGGACGTGAAGTTGCTGATGCACTTCTTTCAGGACAGTCTGTCCGGACCCTCCCTCGAATGGTACATGAGTCTGGAGCCTACCAGTGTGCGCACGTGGAAGGACCTTGCTGAAGCGTTCGTGCACCACTACCAATATAAGAGTGACTTTGCCCCGAACCGAGTCCAACTGCAGAATCTGTCGCAAAGGAACAACGAAGGGTTCAAGGAATACGCCCAGCGGTGGCGTGAGTTGGCAGCTAGGGTTCAGTCGCCGATGGTTGAACGTGAGCTTGTGCAGATGTTCGTAGCCACCCTCCCAGGGGTTTATTATGAGAAATTGGTCAGCGGTATGTCCGGAACCTTCTCAGATCTCATTATCACAGGTGAGCACATCAAAAATGGGATCAAACTGGGGAAAATTCAAGGTGATTCATCCTCAGCTGGAGGAGGCAAGAAAGCTTATAGTGGCAAAAGACGGGAAGGAGAAACGAGCGTCGTGACCAACGCTCGAAGGAAGGGTAAAGGCCCTCACCAGAAGGTGGCCAGTATAACTATCCCGGCAGTTCAACAGCCACAGCAGCAGTAGCAGCAGCAACCAAATCAACAAGGGTACAGAAAGTATCAGAATCGGGCACCTCTGTCGAGCCGTCACCTCGAGACGCCACCCATGTCGTACGCTCAACTATTGCAGACTCTGCTCCAGCTACAGTTGATCCAGAAGAGAACCTTGGCTCCCTTGACAGGGGAACCTCCGCCAGGTTATGATGCGAATGCGACTTGTGAGTTTCACTCAGGGGCACCAGGCCACACAATAGAGAATTGCAAAGCCTTCAAGCACAAGGTGCAGGACATGGTGGATGCCAAGATCATCAACTTCTCAGATAATGTGCCAAACGTCATGAAGAATCCTATGCCAAATCATAGGGGAGGTGGAGTAAACGCCATTATTGAAGACGAGAGTTTGGATTTGTTGACTGACGTCAGAGATCTGAAGACGCCACTTAGCTTCGTTAAAGCTAAGCTGATGAAAAGAGGTTTCTTTCCAGGTTGTGGAGAGCTGTGTATGGGTTGTGCGACTAATCCTGATGGATGTGAACAGTTGATAGAAGGAATTCAAAGTCTGATGACTGAAGGGATTTTACAGTTTAGCCGGAGGGCCGAACGTGGATCGGGAGAGGTAATGCTGAAGCAAGATGATGAGGTTGCCACCATCACCATCCCTCGCCAGACGATAACTATTTCTGCACCCAGACCGCCCACGATTACCATCACCAAAGCTGGGCCGATACCCTTCGAAAGCACCAATGTTGTCCCATGGCATTATGGGGCTAAAGTCTACTGCAACGGACAGAAGTTGGAACTAGAACCGTTTGGGTCATCTGTGGAGAACCTTGCGGGAATCAGCGGAATTACTCGCAGCGGAAGAGTGTTTGCACCACCTGAGGTCGTGGCGGATAAAGCGGACAGAGTTGATGCAACTGATAAAGGGAAGAGTAAAGTCGTCGAAGAGATCCCGCGTGGGGTAGAAAAAGACTTACTTGTTAAAGACGCCGAGGAATTTATGAGGTTGATTAAAAAGAGTGACTACAAGATCGTAGATCACCTCCATCAAACACCCTCGAAAATTTCCATCCTGAATTTGTTACTGTGTTCTGAGGCACACCGCAACGCGCTGCTGAAGGTGTTGAACACCGCATATGTACCGCAGGAAATATCGGTAAACCAGCTGGAAGAGGTCGTAGCCTACGTGAATGCTGGAAATGGGTTAGGGTTCACTGACCTAGAGCTGACGCCGAAGGGAAGGAATCACAACAGCGCCCTGCACATCTCGATAGAGTGTAGGGGAACGATTATGTCTCACGTGTTGGTAGACACGGGCTCGTCACTCAATGTTCTCCCGAAGAAAGCATTGATGAAGTTGGATACTCGTGGATTGATTTGCACACCCAGTGATCAGGTTGTGAAAGCGTTCGATGGAACCAAACGCCATGTTTTCGGGGAGGTGACGTTGCCAATCCAAGTTGGGCCGAAAACATTCGATGCGGTTTTTTACATTATGGATATCATGCCTGCCTACAGCTGTCTCTTGGGTCGGCCATGGATCCATGCTGCTGGAGCCGTGACCTCCACGTTGCACCAGAAGCTCAAGTACGCTGTCGGAGGTAGCATCGTGATTGTATGTGGCGAGGAAGACATAATGGTGAGCCATTTGTCGTCCTTCAAGTATATTGAGATGGATGGGGAAATCCACGAAACCCTATGCCAAGCGTTCGAAGCTGTTAAAGTCAGGGACGTAACTCCTACGATCACTGAGAAGCCAGAGATGACTCTCTATTCCTTCAAGGAAGCCCGGGCCGTTGTTCAAGCCGGATCTACCCCAGGCTGGGGGCGAATTCTAGAGATACCTAACAAGCAAGACAAGTTTGGGTTGGGATATTCTCCTGCGGCTGAAGCCTCCTCTTCTTCTAGCAGTGCGTCGCGAGGTAAAGGGCCGATCCAGTTTACCAGTGGCGGGGTGATATTTGAAAGCGTCAACGCGGTGTCTGAAGACGGCGGAGATAGCGACTGTGACTTAGACTCTTGGATCCAGCCAAGCAAGCCAGGCGAGAGCCTCAATAATTGGCCCGTCAAGGATATCATCCAGATGACAAGCGAAGAGTAATGATTTAATTTTTCCAATCATTGTACAACCCTATGTCCTACCCGGGGCATAGTGGTTTTATTGTCAGGGCCTTGTTTGATTATGTACATGCATTTTATCAATAAATCAAAAGGCATTTTTCTTCGTATTCAAATATTGTGATCTCTGTTATTCCTGTTTTGTATTTGTTTTGAAAAACAGTAAAATGGCAATGAGGTTTGTGCTAACCTGCATATCCTTGTTTTAAGCTTAACCCTTGTTATTGCAGGATCCACATAACAGATGACATCGACTCTGGACCTTCTACGACTCACTTCGACTTCGATTGCCGGATCTATCAAGCCAAAGAAGAGATTGATGAAGATGAAGACCTTCCCGAAGAGTTGGCCTGCTTGTTGAAACAAGAAGAGAAAGTTATTCTGCCTCATGAAGAGGAGATCGAGATTGTGAATCTGGGTTCTGAAGAACTTGTAAGGAATGTCAGGATAGGGGCTGCATTGCAGAGTGATGTCAAGCCGAGATTGGTCGAGATGCTAAGAGAGTATAGTGAAGTCTTTGCTTGGTCATACGAGGATATGCCCGGACTTGATACTGACATCGTGGTCCACCACTTGCCACTGCGAGAAGATTGTCCTCCCGTTAAGCAGAAGCTTAGGAGGACGAGACCAGATATGGCTGTTAAGATCAAAGAAGAAGTGCAGAAGCAGCTTGATGCTGGCTTCTTAGCGGTCACTACTTACCCTCCGTGGGTCGCCAACATAGTACCTGTACCGAAGAAGGATGGTAAGGTACGAATGTGCGTCGATTATCGGGATTTGAATAGGGCGAGCCCTAAAGATGATTTCCCGCTGCCTCATATTGATGTGTTGGTCGACAATACAACTCAGTTTTCCGTATTTTCGTTCATGGATGGCTTCTCCGGCTACAACCAAATCAAGATGGCGCCGGAGGACATGGAGAAAACTACGTTTATCACGCCCTGGGGAACGTTTTGCTACAAGGTAATGCCTTTCGGTCTGAAGAACGCAGGGGCCACTTACCAACGAGCAACGGTTACTTTGTTTCATGATATGATTCATCATGAGATTGAAGTCTATGTTGATGACATGATTGCGAAGTCCCAAACGGAGGAGGGACATCTGGTCAATTTGCTGAAGCTATTTGAGAGGCTTAGGAAGTTTAGGTTGAGGCTGAATCCTAACAAATGTACTTTCGGAGTACGGTCTGGAAAACTACTAGGGTTTATCGTAAGCGAAAGAGGCATCGAGGTTGATCCTGCGAAAATAAAAGCGATACAAGAAATGCCAGCGCCAAAAACGGAAAAAGAAGTTTGTGTTTCCTAGGCAGAATAAACTACATTTCAAGGTTTATTTCTCAGCTCACAGCCACGTGTGAACCGATGTTCAAACTGTTAAAGAAAGATCAGGCGATTATCTGGACGAGGATTTCCAGAAGGCATTTGACAAGATAAAACAGTATCTACAGGAACCTCCAATCTTGATACCCCCAGTGGCCGGACGGCCATTAATCATGTACTTGACAGTTCTTGAGAATAGTATGGGGTGTGTGCTCGGTCAGCACGACGAGACGGGCAGAAAGGAGCATGCCATTTACTACTTGAGTAAAAAGTTCACAGATTATGAATCTTGTTACTCGATGCTGGAGAAGACGTGTTGTTCACTAGCCTGGGCTGCCAAACGTTTACGATAGTACATGCTCAATCACACCACCATGCTAATTTCGAAGATGGATCCGATCAAGTACGTCTTCGAGAAGCAAGCGCTTTCGGGCAGGATTGCCAGTGGCAAATGGTGTTGACGGAATATGACATTCAGTATGTTTCCCAGAAGGCCATCAAGGGAAGCGTATTGTCTGATTACCTTGCCGAAAAGCCGATCGAGGATTACCAGCCGATGAAATTTGAATTCCCTGATGAGGACATCATGTTTCTCAAAGCAAAAGATTGCAATGAACCGTTGCCCGACGAGGGTCCAGACAAGAAATCCCAATGGAAATTGATATTTGACGGGCCGGTTAATTCTTATGGAAGTGGCATTGGGGCGATCATCATGACTCCCCACGGATCCCACATCCCGTTTACTGCAAGACTAACGTTTCCGGTCACCAATAACGAAGCGGAGTATGAAACATGCATCATGGGTCTAGAAGAGGCAATTGATTTGAGAATCAAGAACCTAGATGTATATGGTGACTCGGCGCTTGTGATCAACCAGATTAAAGGGGAGTGGCTGACTCGTCAATCGAATTTGGTGTCGTACATGAACTATGCCAGAAGGCTGCTTCCGTTCTTTGATCGGGTGGAACTCCATCATGTTCCCAGGGCTGAGAATCAAATGGCTGATGCCTTAGCCACGTTGGCTTCAATGTATAAAGTCAATTTTTGGAATGAAGCTCCAAGGATTGTCCTTTCTCGTCTGGATAGACCTGCATTCGTCTTTGCAATCGAGGAAGCCTCCGACGGCAAGCCATGGTTCCATGACATCCAGACCTTCCTTATGACTAAGGAGTATCCTGAGGGAGCATCAACCCAGGATAAGAAGACTCTGAGGAGGCTGTCTGGAAATTTTTATCTCAATCCTGATGGAGTTTTGTATAAAAGAAACCACGATCTCGTGCTACTCAGATGTGTAGATGAGAAAGAAGCGAGTATGCTCATGGAAGAAGTCCATGAAGGCACATTTGGTATGCACGCCGGCGGGCATGCTATGACAAGAAAGATCCTGAGAGCAGGATATTACTGGTTGACGATGGAATCGGATTGCTTTAAATTCGCGAAGAGGTGTCATAAATTCCAGATTTATGCTGATAAAGTTCATGTGCCGCCGTGCCCATTGAATGTCATGTCCTCCCCGTGGCCGTTCTCCATATGGGGCATCGACATGATAGGCAAGATCGATCCCACCGCATCTAACGGTCATCGCTTCATTCTAGTAGCTATCGACTACTTCACCAAGTGGGTGGAGGCAGCCTCATACGCTAATGTGACCAAGCAGGTGGTGGTTAAATTCATAAAGAGGGACATTATCTGTCGTTACGGAATTCCCAAGCGGATCATTTGTGATAATGGTTCGAATCTGAATAACAAGATGATGAAGGAGTTGTGCCAGAGTTTCAAGATTGAACACCACAACTCATCTCCTTACCGGCCGAAAATGAATGGTGCCGTTGAAGCGGCCAATAAGAACATCAAGAAGATTGTTCAGAAAATGGTTGTGACCTGCAAAGATTGGCACGAGATGCTGCCATTTGCACTACACGGTTATCGTACAACGGTACGTACATCAACCGGGGCAACTCCTTTCTCCTTAGTGTACGGTATGGAAGTTGTCCTACCGTTAGAAGTGGAGATCCCTTCTTTGCGAGTTTTGGTTGATGTGAAACTCGAAGAGGCGGAATGGATTAAGAACCGACTAAACCAACTCAGCCTGATGGACGAGAAGAGGTTAGCATCGATTGCACATGGTCGTCTGTACCAAAGCCGAATAAAGAAAGCTTATGATAAGAAGGTGCGTCCTAGAAGCTTTCAGACAGGTGATCTTGTCCTGAAGAAGATTCTTCCTCCACACTCCGATCACCGGGGCAAGTGGACTCCCAATTATGAAGGTCCATACGTCGTCAGCAAGGTCTTCTGGGGAGGAGCTTTGTTGTTATCCACGATGGATGGCGAAGATTTTGCATCCCCGGTGAACGCAGACGCAGTTAAAAAATACTTTGCTTAAAAACGACCCGCTGGACAGAAAAAGAGCATCCAGGCAAAAATGGGGCATCCCGGCGAACCATAAAAAAGGAAAAAGGTTCGGGCAAAAATTAGGGATATAAATTGAAAAAATGTACACCCGCAAAGTCGAAAACCTGGAAGGGCGACTTTGGCAAAAAAGGGTATCCCGGTGAATCGAAAACCCGAAAGGGCGATTCAGGCAAAAGTTAGGGATTTGAAAAAGCAAATGACTGCGTTGCGCGTGTGGACTTGCATTGCTTAGTGGTTTGGAAGACCTGAGGGCCGTTTATCTGAATCAATCTCTTCTGAAGCTGAAGCGTCGGAGAATTATCGAAGTCGAGTGGGTCATAGAGGGATCAACTCATGGTGTTCGTCTACGCCTCGTTGCCGAAATTTATATATACTGATGTATATTTATGTTTTATTTTTGCGCAGCTTCCTCATTCCAGGAGCTTGCCTCTGTTGTAAAACATTTTTACCCATTCAGGGGTTCGTTATCAATAAAATGTATACTATTCAGCAATTCTGTTTGCTTGTTTAGCATTTATTTGTTTTGTTTGCGAAAAAAGAACGCCGATGTTTTTGACAAAATGCGCATACATAAACTTACTGGCCTAGGCCACTGACTGTTGAAACAATGAATTACCCGAACATTGTCACAAGATGATAACCTTGATAGGTCCCTTTGAGAAGGGTATCTTGTCTGTTTGTTTGTGTTGTTACAGGAGTAGCATATACCAGACAGTACGCCGCATGCGTCCCCAAGAAGGATAATTCCTTCTTCTCCAGCAAAGTTCAGCAGCCCCTCCCCGCTGAGTCTGAACATGAGATCGTTGAGCATTGATATGTTTCCCCAAGCAGAGAAGATTCTCTCCTCAATCAGATGTATCCTGAAGGAACGTCATCTCCCCAGTCGAGTCATATACTGAAGTGTGCAGCAATTGATAGTTCAGACTGAAGTCTACAGCGGAATCGAGATTCCCCACAAAGTTGTACTCTCCCCTGTAAGCAGGATGATTCCTTCTTCCCCAGCTGAGTTTGCAGTTCCCCAAGAAAGCCAAGTCCTTGGAGGGCGTTCGGGCCATGATTGGTTTCCCCAGTAGAGTGTTGAATAACTGATGCTGCATTTCCCCGCCGGAGTCGTTACCTCAGGAAAGCTCTGGCTGCGAAGGCCGCGCAGTTCATTTCTGCGATTGACATCGCTTTCCTCAGCAGGTCCAAGGTCTCGTAGAGCTTCGTTCCCCTGCAGCAGTCGACTGAAGTTCATTTCCCCAGGCGGAGTCCAATTGAGATTGGCGTGACCTTTTCTCCGTGGCAGGATAATTCCTTCCCCTACCAGAGTGGTTCTTTCTCCTTGACAGGAGGATCCTCCCTTCAGCATTTATTTTACTGATGGGATCGTAGCATTTTGCATGATTGCATAACATTTTGCATGATTGCATAGCATTTCCACCGTGTGGAACATTGCGCCATTGCCGAAGCATATGCATATGAAACATGAGCTAGGTCGTTACTGTTCTTGTTTTGCAGGTGTTCCTCCACGGAGCCGTTTGACCGAGATGATTCTTGAATTCCCCAGCAAAGTCGTTTGCCCAAGATGATTCTTGAATTCTCTAGTGAAGGCGTTCGTTTAAGATGATTCATAAAATCCCCTGTAAAGTCGCTAGAGAAAGCCGCTCAGGATGATTCCTGAAATCCCCGGCAGAGTGAGTGCTCAGGATGATTCCCGAGATCTCCAGCAGAGTTATTGGTTCAGGATGATTCTTGAAGTCCCCACGAAGTTATTTGCTCAAGACGATTCTTGATTTCCTCAGCCGAGATGACCTACCCAGAATGATTCCTGGATCCCCAAAGCAGAGTGACTTGATAGTTCTCCAGAATCCCCAGCGGAGATGCGTCATCCCCAGCAGGTTTCTGAACAGCGAAGTTGAAACATCCCCTGAAGACTTGAGGATCTAAGTCCAACTGTATTGATGAAGCAGTTCTCTCAGCTGATGCGGAGTGCCTGATGGTAGAAGTTGGATATCCCCAATTGGTTCATGATTGACTGAGAATTCCCGACTTACTGATGAAGTTCGGCTGATGCCCGAAAATTTCTCTGAATGCCCGATGGCATGATTAACTTGATTTTTGACCTGATGAGTCCTGAGGAATGTTGATGCCTGACGGCATGATCGACCATGTATCGCCGGTTACCGGGTGACCAATTCTCCAGCAAGTTGTCGTACAGCTAGTATCTCATTATCCGAAGATTTGTTCCCATCAGAGTACCGTGTACTTGTGCAGTTGGCAAATTTCCGGGTTTGTTGGTATTCAACCGTCTCGTACCTTGATTGTTTGAGAGTCGTTCGCTTCTCACCCAGTCAGGTCCAAGCCGCTTAAATAGGGGCAGCTGTTGCACCCCAAAATTTGCCCAACTCTTCTTTACCTAGCTTATGTTTCATTGCATTCACATTAGCATTATCATCTGCATTTCATTGACATGTGTGCAGGAGATCAAGAGGTATGATTACCAATAAAAAGCTACACAAGACTTTGAAGCTATTTAAGAAGGTTATTCAAGTGTTCAAGGGTTGATATCTTTGTCAGAGAAGTTAAAAGATCCCCAGAGAGAGTGGTTGAAACCAAGAGCGTGTGTCTCCTAACTTGAAAGTTGTGAGAAGACCTCAGATGATTCTGAAGCCAGGAATGTGGACTTGAAGCCTTGAGAGAGCTTAGGAGATGTCTTGAAAGTCATCATGAGGCCTAGACAGGTCATTGTGCAAGATTAAGTAGACTCAGCCATGAGTGGTGTAATTAGGGTTTGACCAGGTCAACCCTAGGTCAACTGATGATTTGGAGAGGGTTGAGACCCAATCCAAGAGCCATGTGATCATGGATTGATACATTGAGATGTTATAAGGATGATTCCAAGGTCAACTCATCATGATTGAAGAGTTTGAGAAGTTTCAAGCTAGGGTTTCTAAGGCTTGACAGTGTAAAATCCCCTAGTTTGACCCCTATCTCCAAGGCAGTTTAGCCCAAGATGTGATTGTCATCTCATCTTGCCCCAAACATGAATGTTGTAGAGCTTGCTCTTAGATTTAATTTTAGTTCTAGAAGTCCTTGATAGGATTTGTAGAACTCAAGTTATGACTTTGACAAGTTACAGGTCATCTGAGGTTGGTGAATTTGGGGCTTGAAAGTTACCCAACTTGCATCAAACTTTTACCCTAGAAGGATGATTCCTATGGATTTTTGGTCAACATGAATGTTGTTCCTTATTCTCTTATCTTTCTAGAGAGTACTAGAAGTCCTTGATTGGATGTGTAGAACTCATCTTATGGCTTTGACAAGTCAAGGGCATTTTGGTCATTTGGAGATTACAGGTCATTTCAAGCATAAGGCCATAACTCCTATTTCCAAGCTCCAAAAGGATTTTTGTTCAACATCAAAGTTGTTCAAAATGATGTTTTTAGTTTGTCTAAATATCAAGTATCCATTGATATGGATTATATCAAGCATTGGTTGAAAAAACTTCACATGAAAGCCATTTTAATGAATTAAAATAAGAAAATTCAAAAGAAATGAGAGTAACATGTTTCCAAGTCAAATTTGTGATCAATTTGAATGGAATTAATGTTTTAGAAAGATTGGCATTGCCACATTTTGTATTTGAGGTCCATAGCATGGTCATTTGGATGGTTACTTCACATTTAAGAAACATATCATGTACACTCCCTATGTTAAAACCAAAGGAAAAAAACCCTTACATCACACTCCTTAATGATTAAGTGAATGACTTGGAGTGAGTTAAAGGCATGAGTAAGGCTTGAAGGCACATTTTCATGTTGAAATTTGGAAGGGAAGGTGAACATCCAAAATCAATAATTGGGCCTAGTTTGGGCTTGTTATCCATCTGAACACACTATAAGTAAGAATTAGAACGAATTTGGAAGTTTCTGGAGCAGAATTCTGTTGAGAATCCATTGATATGAAGTGAAGAAAAGCTTGAAAAATTGGAAATGCGTTTTGGAGAATCAAGAGGTTGCAGCAAGAACTAAGCATCAAGAATTGTCCACCATTACTCCTTGAAGGATTCTGCATAGTTTGAGGGAGAATTGAAGCACATAACCACCACAATCCGAGCTTCAAGTTTGGTTCTAAGTTCCTGAGATATCTCTTTAATTATGCACTTTTAATCCATTAGAAGCATGTGGTTAGGTTCCCCTTAACATGTAGATGAATTTTGGTTAGTTAGTTTCATGGATAGAGACAAGTTAGGGTTCCTTCCATTTTCGGTTGAGATATGGTTTTGGCGAATCACGCGTTTTCAGTGTAAACTAATGGCATGGTTAGATTCCTGAGAAAATTATGATCAATTTTCATTAAGACATCGTGACCAATGGTTGAGTATAGAAGGATCTAGGGTTGCACAGGGGTGGCCGGAAAAGCCACTGGCGATTTGGGTTGGCGCGCGCGAGTTGCAGGTTTGAAACGAGGAAGATACCATCTTCGCCCTTCGTTAGCATGGAGAGTCTGACATGGTCTGTGGATCCCAGGGCTCACGTTGAGCCACGCGTCCCTAGCCTTAAACGCATCGTTTTGATTATTGACCTGAGAAGCTTCGCTGCATAGACCATGGGTGAGCAAGTTCGAACCTGGTTGTGTGACATTTCTGATTTTGTGAATTGAAGACTGAAGCATTGGGCTTGGATTGCATGTGATACTGACACCCCCCTCTTCAGCCCAGTCCGAATTTGAATTGATTTTTTTTGCTATTTGCCACACACGCCTATTAATTTGCATTGATTTTCTTTGTTTTTTTTATTTTATACATGGTTATTGATTAAATCATATAAAATTGAAAACTAATCCAGTTAATCCCATTCTTTTTGAATTTTACTCATGATTGAGTCTAGTATTTTTTAGAGAAAAAATATTTTCATTTCATGCATTTTCTGATTTTATGGGAATTTTGCATTTTAATTGATATTAAAATGGTTAAGTTTGATGCTTAATCTTGATGAATTTTGTGTGATCATGTGGTGATGAATTTGATCCTAATTTTTTGTGTGTGATTAGTTTAGACATGTATGCTCCCATAGCATTTTTCTAACATTTTTGTGGTGAAAATAGGTGTGCTTTCTATATTGATATTTAGGTGCTTCCTTTTTAGGGTTTAAGGTTGATACCTTAGGATTTAGGACTTAATTTTAGGGCTTAATAGATTATTTAATCCCTGATTTTTGTATGAGGCATTCTTAATTGAATTAGGATCCCTTAGGAATTTTTGTAGAAATTTATAGGATAGTTTCCTATTTTTGGTTGATTTAGTTTAGGTGCTAGTTTTAGATGATTATAGGGCACTAACTCAATTAGATTAACTTCTTTAGTCCCCTTAGACTAGGGTTTTGCTTTGTTTGCCTTTGGTTGAGATTGAAGACAAGGAGAGGATGCTTGAAGTTGCTTGAAGTTGCTTGGAGCTTTGGAATTGCTGGTGCCTGAAGGTGTCTGATGAAGATTTAGAAAGTAGGAGACCTAGGGAGAGCCTTATAACTAGAATGATTTCTTTCACAAATATGGAAAGCATCTTGTGCTTCCCTTCCTCCCAATGACTAAAAGTCCTTCTAAGATATTCACATCCCTCCTTTGGAGGGATGAGTGGCTTTATCTGGGAAGTAGAACTTTGAGGGGGCCAGTCTCTCATAATGATGAACCCTTACAGGCTTCCTTTGGTTGTCATAAAGTTGTTTATCATTTCCACTCATTCTGTTAAATTATTTGTCTTCTGGTTTGAGTATCTTGAAAGATGTTGGACTTGAGTTTGAAGAGGAGGACTTCAATGAAGAGTGTGGAAGAGGATGATTCCTTGAGCATTGCCATTGCAGCTGAAGCTTGAAGTGCAAGAAGAACAAGTTGATGCTTGAAGATTCAATGGAGATTGAGTGAAGAGCTGAGGCTTGAAGATTGCAGGATGAAGTTGACACTTCCATGTGATTGAAGACTACTCTGGGAAGCTGAAGCTTGCAGGAGAAGAAGACCAAGTTGATACTGGTGAAGCAAAGAGAGCTGAAGCTTGGAGACTAAGTTGATACTTATGAAGAGGATTCAATTGAGATTGAGTGTAGAGCTGAGGCTTGAGGAACAAAGGATGAGTTGATACTTACATTGATGCATTGAGAGCCTGAAGGAATCAAGTTGATACTTGTAATTAAGAGTGAAGCCTGAAGGTGGAATTGACTGAAGAGCTGAGGCTTGGAGAAGGAGAATAAGTGGATACTTATGTTTGATGGGTTGAAACCTGGAGAAGAAAGTTGATACTTGTCATGGAAGATGGTAGCCTTGAAGGGTAGTTGAAGTCTGAAGATTGGAGTGCTGTTAGAAGAGCTGAAGCTTGGAGTTGAAAGAGGGGTTGATCTGCTTTCTTTCCTGTCTGTTTTCTTTGCTGTGTTGATGTGCCTTGTTTGACTTGCTTGATGCATTAGAATAAGTTCATATCTAGACTGATGTAAACTAGGAGCATGATTGCACTAGAGGTTGACTTGCTCCCTCTGCTTGTATTGTTACTGTATGGCTTTGCTTGCGGGTATTCGGTAGAGCCCAGCTCCCTTGCCCATGTGGTTTGTTGTTGCTTGATAGCATTTCATTTCTTCTGTACGATTACAGTCACTTATATTCTGCTTGATAGCATGTCTCTTCTGTATGATTGCAGTTATTCATATCTGGCTTGAGGTTGAGATGAGCTTGTGGAGGCTGATGCCCCACACACATTTCCTCCCTCACTTGCATTGCATGCATTTGACAGTCGTTCACTGTTTAAGCTGATGTTTTATCTGTTTCCGTATCTCATTGACATGATCCCATAGGAATCTCACTTCCTTTGATAAGGAAGTGATGATAGAACTTTAGGTTGAAACCTATGCATGATAACTTCTAGGAGTTCCCTGTTTCAAACTTCAATCATAGGATGAATCCTTGGCATGATGACATTAGGACTTGATAGTCTCCCGTTAGTTGAGCCTGTTCTCTTCTCATCTCAAAACAGATTAAGATACAGTAATCATGAATGATTTCTTTCGGACGTTACGAGCCTTAAGCTATCTGAGAAAGGATTGTTGAAGAGCTTCTTTTCAACAGTCTGGATGTTTAGTATGGTACCCTTTGGGTGACATGCGATGCATTCACTCTCAGGTCATAGTCTTTAGTGCGATTGAAATTGAAAACACAATAAAAAACACTTCTTCCGTAAAAGACAGAAAACAAACTTCAAACCTTTTTGCCTCGTGGGCCCATAATTCAAAGGAAGCTTTTCTGAAGAAAAGAGTGTCGTTAAACTTCAGTTCTACCGCAAACAGGCTTTGTCCCTAACTGCTGGAACTGCTGTTTAACCCTACTCGATAAAACAGATGAATCCGAATTCCCGTAATCCGTATTAGCCCAAACTACGTAAGCTCTGATCTCTCATACTTGTTGAGAGTACGTAGGCACAATACTGATGTATTGGCTAGCCACCTTCCCCGTGAACTGTAGTTATTCGAACTACGTTGACTCTGATTTCTCATTCTTTGATGAGAATACGTAGGCATAAAGCGCGACGCTTTGCCGAGTCATTTTCTTTTCTGTTTAGGCCAGCCTTGATAGGTTGATAGATAAACCAACTCGTCCGGTAAACACAACAAGCGTGGATCCCGTCGAGTACGACGGACGTGAGGGGTGCTAATACCTTCCCCTTGCGTAACCGACTCCCGAACCCAGACAATGGTTGCGATGACCTTGTCTTATACCCATTTGTCAGGTTTTTCTGATCGTTTCCTTTCCCGCTCCGAGGGATAAATAACGAAAGGTGGCGACTCTTCTATTTTGCCGGCACCTTATTTTCGCGGAAGCGACAGCTGGCGACTCTGTTGGGGACTTGATAGTTTCTTGGGATCCAACGTCCCGTATGCGAGTCAGTTTGGGGATCCGACGTCCCCTACGAGAGTCAATCCTAGCGCTTGTATGATTACTTGTTGGGTTGTGTTTATTTATCGCATCTTTATTTCCCACACTTTATTTTCAGTATGATATGATTATCTATGCTGTTGTGGGTGGGGCATTCTGATGAGTGAGAAGCCAGACCCAGGCTTGAGTGTACATAGCATTAGTTGTGAAAATTAGTGGGCGCGTGCTTGCTTGGCAGGCACTAGTGTCTCATGAAATCCATGCTCAGACGAGGTTCTCCCGGTTGACTTCTTTTTCAACCCTTTGGGTTGAGGGGGTTGTTGGTTTGGAGGATTATCGACTCTAGGGACCGATCATTTGGGATTCAGCCGAGTGAGGCCGCTTCATGAGCTGGTGATGCCACACCTTCTGGGTATCGTATCACCCCTCTTGAATGTCTGTGACGCTGATGACCGCATAGGATGCCGAACTTGAGTCAGTTTAGGTCCATACCTGTGAGCAGGGTTGGGTTTGTTGCAGGAAACTTTAACCTTCAAACTACCTGGTTTTCTTGATACTGAATCAGTTTTGTTGGTACCGGAGGTTCTCATCATCAGATGTGTTTGTTCTTGACAGAACAGATTTATGGGATCAGAGGATCTCACCAGCAGATGTATGTTTGTTCTTGATAGAGCAGAGTTTTGGTCCTGTATTAGAGGACCTCATATTTAGAGATGTGCACTTGTTCTTGATAGAGCAGAGCAGAGTTTTGGTCCTGTATCAGAGGACCTTATATTCAGAGATGTGTACTTGTTCTTGATAGAGCAGAGCAGAGTTTTGGTCATGTATCAGAGGACCTTATATTCAGAGATGTGTACTTGTTCTTGATAGAGCAGAGCAGAGTTATGGTCCTGTATCAGAGGTCCTTATTATCAGATGTTTGTTCTTGATAGAGCAGAGTTTTGGGTCCTGTATCATAGGTCCTTTATCATATATTTGTTCTTGACATAGCAGAAATTTGGTCCTGCGTCAGAGGTCCTTATTATCAGATGTGTGTTCTTGACAGAGCAGATTTGTGGTCCGATACCAGAGATTTCTTATTATCAGAGATAGTGGTTGTTCTTGATAGAGCAGGATCATGGTTTTGTTGATACATAATTTCCACAGCACAGTTGCCTTGATCTCCTGCTGCATAATTGCATCTTACATTGCTTTGCATACTCATTTGCATTTCATTAACGTGTGTCTGTGTTGCAGGTACCGTTTCCCCCGATTCAGGATTTCTTGCCTCCTATTGTGTTATTATGCGTTCTCTGAGGAAGACCGTGGCTTACAAGCTCCCGGCCCCTGATGTGGTTCAGCTGACTGGTCTGATTGCCTTAGCAGATGATTCTGTGAGAGACGAATTCAGAAAGTCTTACGACAAATTGCTCAGTTTGGTTCGTAAACCTTCTGCATTCGAGTTGCACGCCCTGCTGCAGTTCTATGATCCTCCGTTGAGATGCTTCACTTTCCAGGACTTCGTTCTCGCACCCACACTAGAGGAATACGCTGATTTGTTAGGTGTGCCTATCAAGAGGCAGATGCCTTTTGTCCATATGGATGCTGAGCCTAATCTGGCTAGTCTAGCTCCGTCACTTCATCTGGATGCCTCCGAGTTGGTATTGTCTAGTTGGAACAAGGTTCCCAGTTTCTCCTTGCAGTTCATAGTGGGAAAGGCTCAGCAGTGCGCCAAAGACGGATGTTGGGTCGTGTTCAACGCCATTCTCGCTCTGTGCATATATGGCATCATTCTGTTCCCCAATATGCCCGACTTTGTAGACTTCGACGCCTTCTGCATCTTTGCTTCAGGGAATCCAGTCCCTACCTTGATAGGAGATGTCTACCATTCCGTCCACTATAAAAACGAGAACAGAAGGGGAAAGAATGTCTCGTGATGCGTGCCCTTGATCTATAAATGGCTTGATAGTCATCTACCCAAGAGGGGTCCCTTTGTTTCGTCTGCAGCCACATCTGAGTGGTCCGAGCGTTTGATGAGTCTATCTGCAGAGGATGTTGCCTGGTTTGATAGAGATAGATTGGGTACTAAGATTATCTTCAGCTGCAGCGGGTTTCCGAACGTGCCTTTGATAGGCAGGAAGGGCTGTATAAACTATAATCCATCTCTGCTGGTCCGACAGTTTGCTTATGCTCTGAGAACTCCGCCGAAGGATGAAGAGGTGCAGGAATCTCTGTACCTCACTGGTCTTCTAGAGGGGGATATGTTATATAAGCTTCAGCGCGCTTGGAATGGTATCAGTAAGAGGGGAAAACCATTGCTGGGGAAAAGCAATAGCCAAGCCTACGCTCCGTATGTGACCTGGATCAGAGCCAGAGCAGATGCTATAGGGATGCCGTTTCCTCCTGCCAAGCCAGAAAGCCCTCCAGTGATTGAAGAGCCTACCACTGTGCCCATTCAGCTGTATAATCAGGTGTTAGCTGAGCGAGATGAATTGAAGAGGGCAAATGAAGAATTGGAGAAAGAATTGGTTCAACTCAGGAGCGAGAGAAACGAAGTTGTTCATTCCTTCAAGAGGTAGACCGTGCTGGTGAACCAGCTAGGAACAGATTTAACTAAACAGATAGTTGAGCGTGAGCGCATGGGTCGAGACTTCAAAGCTCTCAACGATGTACTGGCCACGAAGAAGCAGCACTTGGACGAAGCGTATCAGAGGATATCCAAGTTTAACCAGCACTGGAAGGCCTCCCTAGCCAACAAGAAAGAGCGGGAGGATAAGCTGATGCAACAGATCTCCAAGATGAAGGCCCAGGTGAAGGCTAGTGAGAAGAGGTTTGATGAAGAAACCGCTCGCAGATATGCCGCTGAAGGCCAGCTCAACAGGGCTCTTGCTAACCTGAAGGAGCGCAAACTGACGTTTGAGTCCAAGAGGCGGAAGTTAGAAGATTGTTTCGGCGAAGGAGCATGGGAAGATTCGGTCGAAGGTCTTTAATACACCATTACGCAGAGGGAGTTACTCGTCGAAGGGTTGCTCACTCAGCCTGATCATCCAGAAACAAAGGGGTTGTTAGAAGAGTTTCGCGCCCGTGGCCGTGCTTAACTATTTGTATTCCTTTTGTTTGATCATTGTTGTATGCTGACCATCACCAGGCTTGTTGGCTGAGGTCATGCTGTTGATTCATCTTGTACTCACTGATGTTGTGTACTGCCTTGATGGGCTTTCTTCATATATATGAGATGTTATTTCCATGACTGGACTCAGACTTCTTATTATCAGCACTGACACTCAGGCACTAGGATCGGGAGAGATCTCCCTAACACACAGACACACGTTTGCATTTGCATGAAGCATTTGCATAACGAGCACTTTGTCGTTTTTCCTAACCCTTTTGTGTTTTCAGGTTGTTTCAGGTTGTGCCAGGATTGATCAGAGACCTATTGTCGCTACTGCGAAAATCGGCGCCGGATGAACAGAAGAGTCGCCACCGTGCGTTATTTATCCCAAAGGAGGGAAAGGAAACGCTCGAAGTAAACCTACCGCAAAGACGGGAAAGGAATGGTCGTCGCAACCAAATCCTGGATTCGGGAGTCGGTTACGCAAGGGGAAGGTATTAGCACCCCTCACGTCTGTCGTACTCGACGGGATCCACGCTTGTTTTCTGGTACGGATTGTTATTCTATCTACTCTACAGGTCTGGGGTTAAAAGAAAATAAAATGACTCGGCAAAGTATCGCACTTTATGCCTACGTATTCCCGTCTGGAACGAGAAATCAGAGTCAACGTAGTTCGCCTACCTACGGGAAAGGAGGGGAAGGTTGCTCGCTAGGATATCGCATCCTATGCCTACGTACTTTCATACAGCATGAAAGATCAGAGCAAATGTAGTTTGGGCCACGTATGACACAGGTTTGTCTTGATTGTTTTCTTATCCTTCTGAAAAAGGTTTTCTCCTTATTACGGGTCCAAGCGGACAAAATGACTCTTTGATATTTGTTTTGAATCTTTTACGAAAGAAGTGTTTTTTAGTGTGTTTGCAATCTCTGACGCACTAGAGACTATGATTTGAGAGTGACTACGTCGTATGTCACCCTAAGGGTAACACACTAAGCAATCAGATTACTGAAGAGTGACCCTCCAACAACCTTTTCTCAAATAGCTTAAGGCTCATAACGCACGACATCGATTAACTTTATTAATGTGTTTTTGACTGGTTCTGAGATAAGAAGAGAAAGAAGCTCTAAAAAACCTATGGTTGAAAAAGGGAATCGAAACTACCCTAATGTTGTCATGCATGGATAAGAATCCTAATGTCTATCATAATTCCCTCCTGCATAGAGGAAATCAGAGATCCTAGGGATAAACAGAAAAGAAAGCAAGCAAATACAGTAAAATGCATGCAATGCAGCAAGAAACAATAGGCAAAGTGAACAGCTTCACTTTAAACCTATGGGGAAAGATTAATAAACAATACAACAAAGAAAATAAAACCCCAAAGCAAAGGAGGCATCCCAAATAGCAGCACCAAACTCCTACAGCAAACAGCACAAGCAATAGCTCTGACAGCAACAGTTGATTTACCAGCAAAAAGTTGACAACAACAACCTTCATCTTCATGAATGCTCCTATCCTCTCAAGCTTCACTAAACTTTCAATCTTCAATAGACACCAACTTCAACAAGCTCCCAGCTTAAGCAAGCTCAAACCCCAACCAGTAACCAGCTTCAACAAGCTCCTGACTTCAACTTCAACAAGCAGTAAAACCCTAGCTTCAACAAGCAACCAGCTTCAACAAGCTCAAACCTAAACTTCAATAAGCTTCAACTTTCTCTTTACCAAGCTTTCACAAGCACCTCCAAAGGAGAATCATTCAACAAGATCAGGTTATAATGTTAAGAAACTCAATGACAACCAAAGGAAATCACTAAGAACTTAACATTGCAAATGAAAGGTATCCTCAAAGTTCTACTCACTTGGGCATACCACTCATCCCTCCTAAGGAGAGATGGAGCTTCCCAAGGAGGAATTTATGTCATTGGATAGGATAGAGGCAAACAATGCACTCTATGTTTGACAGAAGAATTTGTCTATTTCAAGCTCTTCCTATTTTATCCTATTTCTCCTAAGTCTTCAATCAACATCTTCAATCCAAGCAATCCTCATGCATCAACCTTGATCTTTGTATTCAATCTTCTCCATTGATGCCTTCATGCTTCCACAAGCCCAAACCAAGCCCACACCCCAAAATAAAAGCCCAGAAACCCAAACAGACAAACATAAACCCCATGTGGGAACACCAAACAAACACTCTATTTGCAAAATATACTAAAAATAGTAAAATGGTGCTTAAAATTCTAAGATTAATTCTAAGGGGATTTATATATCTACCCTACATACCCTATATGTCCCATGACCTAATTCATGCTAAAAATCGCCAAAATAAAATATTAGAATCCACCTATGTTGAGTTAAAACCCTAATTATACTAACCTAATGTTCTCTAATCAAAACTAATTAAGATTAATCCACAAAAATGTGGAATAAATCCAGGGGGAACTTAAGGTTTTAATCTAACTACCAAAAAAAGAATGGAATCAAAATATGAATTTAAATGACCAAACAAAATTCACCAAATGATATGTACAAACAAAATGAAAATAAAATGCAATTAAATGTAAAAATCACCAAAAATAGAAAAAATGCTTAAAATAATATTTTTATTTTTTCACAATTTTCTTCAGACAATTATTAAAACGTAGTAAAAATCTCCATATCAAAAGGATTATTTTTGATTTTATATGAATTTAATCCTAAGCTATATAAAAATGTGAAAATAAAAGAAAATAAAACAAAAATGATAAAATGGCGTGACAAATAGCAAATAATCCAAGTTAACACCAGACTGGGCCCAACTGGGGGTGTGGATAGCGCGTGTGCTACTAAGCCCAAGCACATTAAAAGAAAATCAGGAAATTCAATGAAAAAAGGAAAAACTCCGTGGCAAATAGCAACTAAACCTAGTGTAATATCCTAATGGGCCTAAAGGGAGGGTGTGTATAGCAATCAGATTCAATGAGCCCAACCAAAATGATTAATGAAACGGCGAGTTTTGTATGTGTTCTCTCTTCAGACTTCCAAACTCAATCGTGGCCCTTAGATCCTTCATCTGAGTCCAAGTCAACACCTCATCTGATGGCTCATGTGTCTTCTTCCCCAAACACTCAGGCGAGCCAAGGCATAACCAAACGGTGGCTCACGGTGGAAACCACTGTCTTCTCCGGTGAGCCTCCATTCTCAGGTCATCAATCAAGTCCAAAATTATACCAATCCTACTCGTTTTTCCACGTAGATTACCAATCCAACCTCAGAATCCCTTGAATCTCAGTCTATCTTAAAACACGAAGGGAATTTCAGAATACACACAATTCTTGATCAACACAAATCTTGAATCTAAAGCTATGGATTGAATCCTCATGTTACACTGATTACTTTCCACTATCCAAACATGATTAATTCATCCAAGATCACCATAACCAACTCTCAACAGAATTTGCACTCCATGATCCAACATCATCAATTGCCACCAAACTCTCCAGAATCGTTCTCTAACTATCCTAGATCCTAACCACAAGAAGATTTCTATATAATTCATCCTAGAATGGTGTATAATTGAAAAGTTACATACTTGCAAGGATGAGATCCACAGAAGGTCTTTGAGGCACGAAACAAGCTTCAAATTGATGCAAACACCTTCAATGAAGCACTAGGAACACTCTTCAATCTTCAATTTGGCTTGAACTCTTCTCTAATTCCCAAACCGATTTTGAACTTCTCTTGCAAAATTCAGTTATGTCTCTCTCTCCACAGCACGAAATCACCAACCTCTTCTATCTGCACTCACTCTAAACCATTTATAGAACATATTCATGGGCTTTTGATCCATTCTAGAGGCCCAAAACAGTGGATCCAAATTTCTGTTATGGAGGTGGAAATTCAATACCACAGTCGTGTTTTGCTTGCTTAAGTCAGCTTCCAAAGGTTCTAATAAACCATATGCATCATTGTGAATGTGTTTTGATAGGTAGCTTGGCTTGAATCAGCTTGTGTAAGATTTTGGATGTATGACTTGTAATTCAAGCAAGAGGTTTACAAAGCAAGTCACATATTCTGACCTCTAATCAAAAATGTGTTAATGCCATCCTTTCTAAAACATCTTTTCCAATTGAAATGAGTATATACATGGGGTATTTTGGACCTATAACTTGGATTTTGCATTTTCCCTCCATAAGCTCATTTGAAATCCTTCCATATTTAAACCAATTTTGGGCATTTTGGACTACAAGCCATTCTAGCTCACCATGACCTCTTGTCTAGCCTAAAAATGCCATTCTAAGCACATCTCATGTTGGGAAAAATTTCATTTGATGAGTGGAAGTTGGAGATTTGGATCCATGTTGAAAAATGACTTATAATTCAACTTTCCCAAAATACCCCTGAGTTGCCATGACCATAACTTGAGTTCCACAAATCCTCTTGAGGACTTCTAATACTCAAATTAAATCTAAGATCAAGATCTATAACTCTTATGATGTCCAAGAATCCATTTGAAAACTCCTTGATGGGCAAAAGTTTCTTAGAAGTCAAGTGACTTTCACAGATAAATTTCAATGTCCTCTGATGACCCATAACTTGCAAGAACCATAACTTGAGTTCTATAATTCTCCTTGAAGACTTCTAGTACTCAAATTAAAGGTATTGAGAAGATATACAACTTTCATGTTGGCCAAGAATCCACTTGAAACTTGCATTTTGACTTATCTGGCTTGGAAGTTAAGCCTGAATTAGGGTTTTTTACACTGAAACCCTAATCTAATGACCCCTCCTCTTCTTGATCCCCCTTGACTTCCCCTTGGCACAACACCACATATATATCAAAATATCAATTCATGCATCCCACAACCCCCAATTAAGCCTTGATGCTCTTCAATCACTCAGTTGACTTAGGGTGGCCCTAGGGTTGACCCAGATGAAACCCTAGTTGATTGCATTCAACTGTAGCTCTTGTAATCACACCAATGACTTGCTTCATCTTCAAAATGGTCCTCTAGGCCCTCCATGATGCTAGCACACATTCCATACCCTCAGTTCATAGCTCATATCTCATTGATGATCCTCAAACACACCCCAGATAGGAGAGAAATCCACTGCTTGACCTTCTAACTTCTCAAAGCTTCAATTCCTTTCCTGGTGACTTGAATAGACTTAGGATTGAATAAAACCCCTTTTGATGTGCCTCTTTAGAGAATAATGGCACTTGATCCCTTGCTGGATGACTTGCTTATGCTATGCTATGCAGATGGATGAACTATGTACATGATCTATTATGCAGATAATAATGCAATTTAAAACACAAATCTAGTAAAATAAGTTGGTCAAATTTTAGGGTGCAACAGCTGCCCTTATTCAAGCGGCTTGGACCCGACTGGGTGAAGAGCGAACGGCCTTCAAACATTCGCGGTACGAGCCGGTTGAATACCAAAGAAACCCTGAAATTTGACAACCATAGAAATAAACTGCACCACCGCTTGGAGAACGACATTCGTCGAGTGAGCCTGATTGTTATGGTAACAACGGATCATTCGTCGGAGAATAACTCTGATTTTGACTATCACCACCCATGTAACAACACGGGTACTGAATTATCTTTGCAAAAACCTATGCCTAAAACTGGACTAAACTTGTCAACACAAGAAGAGAAACAAATTCATCCACACGAGTAAAGATCCCATCATCACAGGAAAAACTTATCCACAATTGCCCTTAAATTTCGTCAACACGAAAAGCCATAAATTCGTCATCACGAGGAAATCTTATCATCATAGGAATACAACTTGCCCTCACCAGTACTTTTCAAACTTGTCCTCAGCAGGACTCCATATTCCATCATCATGGAGAAACAAAACTTGCCGACTCCACTGGGGATGGGCTATCCGCATCTCATCAACACAAGGAGATCCTATCAGCATGGGTAATAAAGTTTTTATTTACGTCTTATCAACACAAGAGCTCCCATAAAAATAACTTGTCCACGTCAGGACTCATGTCTCGTCAGCACGAGGAAAATAGATTCATTAACATGAATAAATCCTATCATCATAGGAATACCATTCTTGTACATCTCTAAACTCACATTTCGTCAACACGAAGAAATCCTATTCACATAATCATAAATTGTCCTCATCAGGACGCATATTCCGTCAACACAGAGAGAGTAATCCGTCAACACGAATAAAACCTATCAACATAGGCGTAAATTGTCCTCATCAGGACTCCATATTCCGTCAACACGGAGAAATAATTCGTCAACACGAATAAATCCTATCATCATAGGCATAGATTGTCCTCATCCGGACTCCATATTCCGTCAACACGAAGAAATAATTCGTCAACACGAATAAATCCTATCATCATAGGCATAAATTGTCCTCATCAGGACTCCATATTCCGTCAGTACGGAGAGATAATTCTTCGTCCTCAACAGGACTCCATACTCCATCATCATGGAGAAGTCAAACTTCGTCCTCAACAGGACTCCATATTCCGTCAACACGGAGGAAATAATTCGTCAACACGAATAAATCCTATCATCATAGGCATAAATTATCCTCATCAGGACTCCATATTCTGTCAACACGAAGAAATAATTCGTCAACACGAATAAATCCTATCATCATAGGCATAAATTGTCCTCATCAGGAATCCATATTCTGTCAGCACGGAGAAATCAAACTTCGTCCTCAACAGGACTCCATATTCCGTCATCACGGAGAGAGTAATTCGTCAACACGAATAAATCCTATCAACATAGCTGGGGATATTCTGAAAACCAATGACCGACACCCGTTCTGACAACAGGCGACCACTTCTGAAATTTTGATTCATGGAACCCTGAAATGCTACTGCAGCAACAAACTTGACAAAACAGTCCGCTGATCGGACACGAGAAAACCTCAACCAGTAACTCTGTGGGGATGATGATAAACTGAATCGCATCATCATACGTCTCACGTCAAGACTTTGATTATCTGAAAAGACCCCTGAGCTTTTAGAACTCCATACTCCTGTTGAGAAGCTTTCCTGAAATCGAAAGGTTAACCAACCTGGCTTACGTTTCAACATGCATATGTTTGACAAAAGTGCAATGCTCCATACAGCATGGAAATGTTACGCGTTTTCTAGAGGGATGCAAACATGATAATGCATGCAAATGCAAATGCAGGTTCAGGCTGCTAGGGAAAAGCTCTGATAAGCCCGCTTCATTACGGATGCTGAGGACAAATACCACCCTGCTGGGGAAGGAACGAGTACCACCAAGTATTCCGGCAAAATAAATGTCAGGCCATACAACAAACTCTGCCGGGGAGAGCTTTAAACCTTCGATTTCCACTGGGAGGAAAAAAACACATGCGGGGGAGAGGGAACTCCGCTGGGGAAGAAACGACTTTCTCGGGGAATCTTAACCAACTCCGCTGGAAACAGGGAGTGACTCCGTTGGGGAGAATAGACAAACCTATTGGGGATACTGAACTGTCTGGGCACAGTTTACAACTCTGGAATCTAGACGACTCCGCTGAGGATAAGGAGTCCTTTTGGAGAACCACCAATGTCTGGATACAGCTTACAAACTTTAAAGTTGTCAAATTCTGCTGAGGGTAAACGACCCTACTGAGAAAAGTAAACCATCTGGCTACAATTTGCATACTCGGGACTGAGGGTAGACATCCTGCGGCGAGCATTAATCTTGACCTTCTGGAGAACATCCTCTGGGATAGGTTGCGACCAGCTGGGGGAAATTGACCTTCCTTCAGTAAAGAACATTGTCATCTCAGCTTCGGGAAATGAAGTGCGACTTGCGTGGGGATTCATCTCGCATAAGGATCAAGTCTTTTCGTCACGAGTCTCTGGTTAGGATTGCAAGCTTCTGATCGTCTACTTCATATGGGCAAGAACCCTGCAACACCACAAACGAGACAAGACAAGTCTATACAACCAAATCTATTCAAGTTAGCGTTAGTGACATCATCTTCAGTCAACTCGAAGTTTTAGCAATTATTGGCAAGGGCCAGCAACGTTATACACTTGCTAGTTTTATTAAAACATTGGCGTTTTTTCACATACAAAACAGTAAAGAACAAGTATCAACTATTGAATAACATGCTTTATTGATTGGGCCCCTGAATGGGCAGAGGTTTGTACACTGGATGTAACTCCTGAAAAGAGGAAGTTACGCACAACAAATATACAAGTATGCACAGGAAGCATAAATACAGTGACAAGTCAAATTTGCGCATATGTCGGCAACGTGATGCAGACAAACATCATGAGCTGATCCTCCTATGACTCGCCTGACTCTGGCACTTTCCCGGTATTCAAACTTCTGAAGAGATTGTATCTGATAATCGAATTCCCCAAGTATTCTCCCAACCACCAAGCAATGCAGCATCAAATTCGGACCGCAGTCATTTGCTTTTTAAAATCCCTAACTTTTGCGTGAACCGCCCTTTGCAGGTTTTCAGTTCACTGGGATACCCTTTTTTGCCGAAGCCGCCCAGTGTAGGTTTTCAACTTCGCGGGTGTACATCTTTTCAATTTTATCCCTAATTTTTGCCCGAACCTTTTATTCTGTTTTTGGTTCGCCAGGATGCCCCATTTTTTCCCGGACTCTCTTTTTTTTTTCTGTCCAGCGGGTCAATTTCAAGAAAAGTATTTTTTAACTGCGTCCGAATTCACAGGCGACGTAAAGTCTTCACCATCCATGGTGGACAACAACAATGCTCCTCCTGAAAAGACTTTCTGACAACATATGTGTCCCTACTGCGAAAATCGGCGCCGACTGACAGAAGAGTCGCCACCGTGCGTTATTTATCCCTCAGAGCGGGAAAGGAAACGCTCGAAGTAAACCTCGCAAAAAACGGGGAAAGGTATGGTCATCGCAACCAAAACCTGGGTTCGGGAGTCGGTTACGCAAGGGGAAGGTATTAGCACCCCTCACGTCCGTCGTACTCGACGGGATCCACGCTTGCTTGGGTTGTCTACTGGATGCAAAACAATCTATCTACGGCTGTTAAATCTAAAGGGAAGGGAATTGACTCGATAGAGCATCGCACTCTATGCCTACGTATTCTCAAGAGAGAAAGTCAGAGTCAACGTAGTTCGGGACTACAGGGAGAATGGCTCGCCAAGACCTCGCGTCTTGTGCCTACGTACTTCCACACTGCATGGAAGATCAGAGCCTTGCGTAGTTCAGACTAAGTACGGCTAAACAAACATTCTCACACAGCAGTGAGAAAAACAATTGGTTTCACAGGGTCGCGAACCTATGGGCAAAACTATGGCTTGGTCTCAAATGCACTCGGGCAAGAGAGAAAAATGGGTATCAATTAGTCGTCAGCGGGAAAGTCTCGATCGCACAGCAGCGAGAGAACAAAAGTTAGTCGTTAGTGTGCTCGCTAGGATATCGCATCCTATGCCTACATATTCCCGTCTGGTACGAGAAATCAGAGCAGCTGTAGTTCGGCTACTTCCGGGACCACAGCTCAAATCTCGTTTTATTAATCTCTGAAAAATGGTTACAATGCGTGCATACTGAAAATAAATCTCCTAGGAAACACTATCCTATTCTATCCTGAAAAATTGAATGAAAAATAGCCCCCTAACAAATGGGCTTCTAAACTACCTCTAAAAGGAAAATAACTTCTATGAAAAAAATACACTCTAAAAAATATTAAGTCTACTTTAATATTTTTTCTCTATTTTTCTCCTTTTCCTTTCAACATATTTTCCATATTTTTCTATATTTTTCTATGTTTTCTTTCACAATATTTTTCTCTATTTTTTCTCTATTTCCTTTCAATATATTTTTTCTCTTTTTTCCTTCTCAATATTTTTTCAAATATTTGTCTCTATATTTTCTCTATTTTCAACATATATTCTTTTATTGTTTTTCACTATTTTTCTTCTCTTTCTTTTATTTCTTTTTTCTTTTCTAATATTCTTTTTCTCTAATATTTTTCAATAATATTCTTTTCTTTTTACTTCAAAGAAAATAAGAAGAAAAAACAAAATACAAAGGGAGGGGGGGTACATTGTGGTTTACAGGGGGT
The DNA here is from genome assembly GCA_963859935.3 of Lathyrus sativus. NCBI lineage: Eukaryota > Viridiplantae > Streptophyta > Magnoliopsida > Fabales > Fabaceae > Lathyrus > Lathyrus sativus. Next base: position 458,543,380 of record OZ012738.1, read on the forward strand.
TATGCAAGTAAATAAAATAAAACTGATGAATTGGGCCCAGCCCAGGTTCTCAAAGACATTACAGACCCAGGGGGTGCGGATGCGATCAGGGTATGTGTATACCATTGGATCTCATTGGGCCTGAGCCCATTCTTATCAGGAAAAAAAACATGAGGTGTCCCCAAAAAAACTGTTGGGCCTGGCCCAATCCACCCTTCTCCTCTCTCAACTCTCAGAACAAACAAAAACCCTAGCTCCTTCCTCTCCTTCTTTCGCCGCCGTCAACTTCCTCTCTGAGCCTCCTCTGTTCAACATCCCTGAACCAAAACAGCCCTTCTTCCATTTTCTTCGTTCAACCACTCCTTGAAAACAAGCTATGGTATTGATTGTCATCGAAGATCTGTGTGGGTTTTGAGGATTTCTGGTGATGAATATGCGAGGTAAAAATCGGAGGGGTCGTGTGCGTAAATGCTTTCTAGGTATTTGATGGGATAATTGATGAGCATCTGGAACTGTTGATGAAGGGATTTAACGAAGAACGAGGATTCTTGATGATATTCGTCGAAGATTCGCTCTGGAAATGATTCATTTTGGAAATAATGATCTTGACGACGAAGGGTCTGGATCTTTTCTGAAGAACCTTGAAGGAGAAACGCGTTGGCGGTTTGTTGAACTTTCTGGAAATCGCTTGAGTTGAGGAGCGATTCTGGAGATGCGTTTGAAGTTCTAGAACGAACACGTTGAGTACCTGATGAAGACGTTTGGAGGATCTGTTTGAAGATCGAGGAATTTACGATGAGATCTTCTTAAAGGACCTGGTCAACTCAAGAGTTGATGATCGTGAAGAAGGTTGGATGAAGATCTTGGACGCTGTTGATGAACGGATCTGGAGATTGTTCGTGATGAGTGTTGATCAGAGATGTTGTTAGATGATGATTGTGGTTGATTGGTGATTTCTGGGTTTTAGGTTGTTTCCTGGCTTTCCGGCGAAGTGTATGGCGGTGATGAGGGGAGGACGATGAAGATTAGGGAGGTGGGAGATGAATGTTGGTTCTGGTTTGATCAAAGAAGATGAGGATTGATCGGACTCTGGGTTTTTCTGGGTGTTTGTGGGTTTCCGGTGAGGCTGCGGTGGCCGCTGGCCATGCATGCCGGCCGGTGGGTGCTTTCAGGCGAGGACAGGTGTGGAGTGGTGGTGTGGAGGTAGTGGAGGGTGAGAATGCATGTGGGACGCGTGTCCCCATGCGTGGCAGAGAGAGAGGAGATGGTGCGTGATGGCGTGGCGTGATGGTGTTGTGCAGCGTGGGGCCCTCCTCTTGGCAACACGTGGCTTGCTGAATTTATAATGCTGAGATTTTCTGGATTTCTCTGGATCTCTCTAGAAGATGCTGGAAACTTGGACAGACTGAACTGAACTGGGCTTTTTTGGACTGAACTGGAATGTGCTGGATTATTTCTGGACAAAAATTGCACTCTGGGCCTGCGAAAATGGGCTTAACGAAAATAGAAATAAAAACCAAAAACTGCAAATGAAAATGAATTAGCCCAATTACACTAACTAGACCTAATTAACTAAACTAAACCCAATTAATGGCTAAACTAATAATACTCTAATAAAATTCTAATAAACCTACTAATCTTTTATTAAACTCTAATTAACTATATTACCTATTTAAATTCTATAAAAGAAAATAAAAAGAAAATTCTATTTATTTATTAAAAGATGAAAATCTATCCTATATTATTTCTATAAAAGAAAACAAAACTATATTCTTCTTATTAAAATGATTAAAAAACTATTAATACTATTTAAAAAACTATTAATATCCTATTAATATTCTAAAATGAAAAATGCTATTAAATTCTATTAAAAATTCTAAAAACTATATTATTCTATATTATCTAAAAATATTAAAATCTACCTAATATACTATAAAATGCTAAAAAAAATGATTTAAATCTATTTAAACCCTAAAATAGCCAATAAAATCCAGAAAAATCACAATAAATCCCAGAAGAGCAAAATAAGCACCGACCGACACATAACACTGCGAGAGCGCAACAAAATAGCCGGTAAAAATAAACGGGCACCGAAATATCCCAAAAATGCGATTCTATCTATTTAAACTGATTAAAAAAACACCCGAGACGCGAGACGAGAGCTGTGATCCCTGATAAAATCAAAACAAATGAAAAATGCACTGTATGCAATATGCAGATGCGAATGCGGTCATGCGTCGAAACATCGAGCCAGATACGAGACCCGGTTGGTCAAATTTTGGGGTGCAACAGCTGCCCCTATTCAAGCGACTTCGACCTGAATGGGTGAAGAGCGCTCAGCCTTCAAACATTCAAGGTAGATGACGGTTGAATACAAATGGAACCCTGAAATTTACCAACCGCGGGAATATACTGCAAAACTGCTTTAGAAATAGCTTCCAATAAACTGAAGTTTGGTTGTCACGGCAACAACTGGTCAATTTTCTGATAAATTTTCTTCTCCTTTTTAACACCTGTGTGACGCCACAAGTATTGAAATAATGCTTCGTAAAGCAAACACCTTGATTCCCATCTCTCTCATGGGATCAAATCTGGTCAACTCACAGTTCACTGCGAACTTGAGGACAATTCTCCTGGGGAATTCTGAATTGAACTGCCTGGCACCTATTTTGACAAAGGGGGCAGCTTCAGAAGTTTGATATATGTCAATCTTCGTTGTTGTTGTTGTTGTTTTTTCCGATGCTGACGTATCAACCAAATATGAAGAATCACTCCGCTGGGGAAGAGAAGCTTAACCACACAACTCTGCAGGTGAACAAATTCGAAATCCAATAGGTAACCATCCTGGTCTATGTTTCGACATGCGTATGCTTGATAATGATGCAATTCCCTATATGACATGTAAATGCTATGCATTCTGTTTGAAAATGCGATGCCCAGACGGCATGGATATGCTATGTGCTTGACTTTATATGCAAATGCTAATGCAGGCTCGAGCTGCCAGAGATCACCAGGTCTGAAAACCGCTTGGCAAAATAAATGCCGAAGGCAATGCCAAATCTACTGGGGATGAACTGAAGCCACAGAACCATCTCAGCAAAATAAATGCTAGAAACGAGAAATCAAATCCACTGAGGATAACCGTCCTGCCGGAGAAATGAAAAGGCAACCCTGCTTAGCGACTTCATTGGGGAAAGAAAGAACAACTCTGCTCGGGGATGCTCTCTTCAAACCACTGACAACTGATTGTACTCTGCGGGGATTGACCCAAACTGAGGTTGATTACGCGCAGCATACTGCTGGAAATGCTCCTACTATCAAGGATATCAATCTTAATCTGCTGAAGATACTCCTGATCTTACTCTGATACGGGGTAAAAGACAATCTCGACTCTTCCGGGGATAATAAGCAACTTTCATCTGCTGAAGAGTAGCAATTCTGATTTAACAACATCCACAAGGAATTCGAACATTACTCGGAGCGCTGGCATCCGTCGAGCTTCGTATCGGGAAACATGACAACATGCGAGTCATTGGGAAATATTGTGTCAGATACCTTTAGGTTTTTGTTTTTTCTGGTTTTAGGATAAACATGGATTATGTACACAGTGGGAGATATAAGAAATACTAGACGAGAACTAGCATTCAAAGGTAGACTACCAGGCGAGAACTGATAGGAAAATAGGTTAGGAAAATTGATTTGGTTTTTGCGTTTTTGGACATCAGACGGGGCTGACTGGATAACAGACTGAGAAAAAGACAACCAGGCGAGAACTGGCTGAAAGCTGACGTACCTAGGTTAAAACACACGATGATTAGACGAGAACTGATTACGCGACGATATGTACCAGGCGAGAACTGATACAACTCTTGAAGAAACGGTGACCAGACGAGAACTGGTTACAATAAAATGCACCAGACGGGAACTGACGCTTACGATAAACTGCACCAGACGGGAACTGATGCTTACGGAGGGTGGGCCAGACGAGAACTGGTTACCGATTTGCCAGGCGAGGACTGGACTTTGGAAACGACTGGTTACTGACACGCAACAGATTTAGACTGCAGGATAATGATCCAACGACAGCAAGGCCTTCTTATTTGAAAGGTTCAGGTTTTTGGATAAGGGTAATGTCATGATTCCCCGATACTCAACTCCGGCTGAGGATAAACAGGCTTGTTTGAACAACTTGCCCCAGTATACTCAGCTGGGGATGAAAAGACTGGCTTGCACCACCTGCCCCAATCTAACTCTTGGGAGTACTTGCTCTGAACAGCTTTCTACGAGACGACTTCGAGAATATTTGCCCCGGTATCTACACGATAACAAAATTCAATCTCCACTACGACATCGCCAACCCAGCTGGTTTCAACATTCTCTGCAATGACTTGCCCCTGAATGAGCGTTCTAGCGACTTAACTCAATCTGATTATCCACCTGAAGGTTCTGCTTTCAAATCTCAACGTTCTGCATAACTGCCCCTGATATGCTCTCGAGAAGACGCACTTCTGATCAACTGCTTCTCAAAGAAACTGCCCCTGCTCAACCGAAGCTTCAGGACTTGTCCTCAGACTGACTGATTCCGAACTTACTGGAAGATAATGCCCCTGATTCATAGGTCTTCACAACATTCACCATTCTGGTTCAGACTACTGAATTACTCAGTCCTGCTTGATGATTCCCTGCTGGAATTTCTTCCATGCCAACTACTAACCTGCAATTAGAATCGTCTGTCCACGAATGGTAATCTTAATGCAGTGCTTATGCAGATTTTGAAAAAAATTGAGCTGTCACTCATTTACATGCATATGATTGTGAGTGACGAATGAAACAAAGTTCAAACGTAGTGCTTATGTGATCAGTGAAAAATACAACAAGGATGTGACTAGCAAGTCAAGAAGGAGTCAGGTTACTCAACCTTATCGTAACGCGCTTCAGAATAACCCTACCTCAATTAGGTCTTTTAAGGGTTGTATCGTGGTCGGGTTCACGGTTCGTGAAACAAAGGATATTCGGCTCAAATTTTATTTGCACCCACCCCTTCTACGTGATGATCTCCGATCCTAAAGGTTCAGTTAACCTGGCACAAGCGCTCGCCTCTTCGAGAGGTATGTCAAATGGTAAGAACCACAATTAAGGAACTCACAGGTTTTTTCCCGAGTGATAGTTACTCCTTCTTCGCTTTCGGCGTTTGTGTACACGACTTTGTGATTTGCTGGGGAAAATTTTCTTTTTAATCCCTCTTTTTCATTCTTTTGATTCCCTAATTTTTGCCAGGACTGACTCCTTTTGAGTTCTTTTCGATTTTTTCGATTTCTTTTGAAGTCCAGCGGGATGCCCTAATTTTTGCCTAAGTATTAGCTTTCCAGCTTTTTTTTCTTACTTAGCGGGCTTTCTTTCTTTCTTTTGGAACAAAGTCGTGTGACACTGGTTGTCTTGATTGCTCCGAAAGGATTGTAACTGTCTCACTTCTGATTGGTGAGGTTTGACCTTTTGAGAGGTATAAACTGGTTGGTTCTCGGAAGACAACACTCCTCTGTAAGACTTGAATGCTCGGTCAAGCTAACTGACAACTACCCTGCCCCGGGTTAAGATGTAAGGGTTAGAAAGTCCGAAAAAACTTCTACTTCCTGGCTCGAAGTGGTTAACAAGGGACTAACTCCTTATATCTCCAGTGTTTAGGGGATTTGAAACAATGCCTTGTACGTCATCGGTACGGTCTTATCTGAAAGCATACGATCATTGGTTATGAGTTTAGTTTCATCATCCTCCCTCCTAACTTTGATAGTCACAGTGATAAAGTGGAGTGAATAAAAATGCAAGTGTCAGTGCAATGCAATAAATGAGCGACAGCGACATGACTAATTCAGAAAAATGCATAGTTACTTTATTATTATCACCATTCAAAACATACAATGTTTTAAAAATAGGTAGTAACTAACAGAAAAAGAAACTACAAATGCAAATGATGTATAGTCTGAGAACTGCCAATGCTGAGGCGCCCGCCTGTCTGAACCACTGGCTTTTGCTGGGGAATACCTTCCGAGTCTACGAGCTTAGACAGCTGAGCGGTTAGGATGAACAAACAGAAACCCTTCTCGAAAGGAAATGCGATCCTGATCAATCAACTGCTGTACCTTCGCCTGAAATGCTTTACAATCTTCTGTCGAATGCCCCGGAGAGCCACCATGATAACCACACTGAACGTGGGGATTATACCCAGGAGGGTAAGGTTCTGGAACTGGCTTAAGAGCTTTAGGTTCCACCAAAGACTTCTGGATCAAAGATGGTAGCAACTGGCTATACGGCATAGGCACTGGGCAAAAAGGAGCATTCCTTCGTTCCAAGTTGTTACGAGGTCGATTCTGATTCTGACGCTGATTCTGATAACCTCAGCCACGAGTTTGCTGCTTTGCAATGGAGGCGACATAAGATTCCTGATATGGTGCCCCAGGCACGGCTGTCTGTTCAGTATAACAAGCCACAGAAGATACTGACCGCTGAGAAGACGGAGAACCATCAGATTTCACCGATTCGACTTGAGGATATCCAACATCTGTCAGAACTGCATTGATCATAGTTTCATCTTCAGATTGAGAGCTACAGAGAGATTCAGTTTCACTGGCCTGACCTCTCGAAACATTCGGGATTCTTCCAGTCTTTACACCATACTCGATGTGCTCTCCCGTCCTTACCAACTCAGAGAAATTTGGTGCGACTCCAAGCATTCTTTCGAAGTACGGGCTCTGCAAGGAATTTACGAACATGCCTTTCAGCTCTTGGTCTAGGAGCGGTGGTTGCACTCTACCAGCAAATTCTCTCCATCTCTGAACATACTTTCTGAAAGATTTATTATTCCCTTGAGACAATTCTTGCAGCTGCATGCGAATAGGAGCTTCATCAAGATTATAGTCGTACTGCTTCAGAAAGGCATTGGCTAAGTCCATCCATGATCGGATCTGATCACGCTCTAACTGCATATACCAACTCAGAGGTGCCCTAGTCAGACTATCTTGAAAGCAATGAATCATCAGCTTGTCGTTGTGCACAAATGAAGTCATTCTTCGGCAGAACATCACCAAATGTTGCTTCGGGCAACTATCTCCTTTGTATCTTTCAAACCTCGGCATTCTGAACTTCGGAGGTAACACTAGGCCAGGAACCAGACACATATCTGCAGCACTAGGAGTAACAGCGCCTTTACCTTTCAAGGCTTTGAATCTCTCCTCTAATGCGCGAAACCTTTCAGCATACACGGGAGCTAATGGGTCTTCATTCTTTGCTGTCGGGACCTCTCTTCGGGGCTTTGGCACAGGGAAGGCAAAACCCTGGTAGTCTGAGACATCAACAGAAGGAGAACGTCCGCCTCGGACAACAAACTGCTCACGCAGACCTTGGTCTTCAACAGATGGCTGCACAAGCTGAGCTGCAGTAAGGTTGTTCACTTGCGGAGAGTCTTCGTCGTGCGGAGATCCATACAGAGGATTGGACGTCACGGTGAAACCTGACAAGGTATCAACAAACTGGAAGTTGCTCTCTGACATAGCTACCAATGGTCTTCAGCTGACTTCGATGCTCGATTCTGCTCAAATCTACTTCAACCTCTTGGTCGTCTTCAACACTCACCTTCAGAATCAAAATAACGGCTGGATAAGAGCTCTGACTAGCTGGCGAATGGTATGCAATATGATGCGAAGATGCCTATGCAAATGCAATGCAATGCAACAAATACGGGATCACAGCCCCCACACAATCTAAATACTACTGCACTGCTGACGGAGTATGGTTGCTCTGAAGAGGAGACCAGCATAACGGGTAGGTTGGAAGTCAAGTTTCCTGCACAAAAAAAAAACCCCACTCACGGGTGTGGACCTATATCTGACAAGGTACGGCATCCTATGCGGTCGTCAGCGTCACAGACTTTCATGAGGAATGATACGATTCCCAGAAGGAGTGGCATCGTCGTCTCATGAAGAGGCCTCACTTAGCTAACTTCCAAATGATCGGTTCCCAGAGTCGACAATCCTCACGTCTGGACTCCCCTCAGATCCTCAGGACCGGAAAGGAGCACCTCTGCGAGAACCTCGTCTGAGCGCAGATTTTCGTAGGGAACTGTGCCTGCTCAGCAGACAGGTTCATCTACTACTTCTCCGCAACTATATCTAGGTGCATACTCATACTCAAGCCCAGGTCCGGCTTATCTCAATCATAGAACACCCGTAACACCCCAACAGCAACAGATAATATCAATAAATAAGCCCTAAATAGACAAGCAAACAAGCGCTAGGATTGCCTCTCTAAAGGGACGTTGGATCCCAAAATTGACTCGCTTTCGGGACGTTGGATCCCTAGGAAACTATCGCAGGTCCCCAGCAGAGTCGCCAGCTGTCGCTACTGCGAAAATCGGCGCCGGCTGACAGAAGAGTCGCCACCGTGCGTTATTTATCCCTCAGAGCGGGAAAGGAAACGCTCGAAGTAAACCTCGCAAAAAACGGGGAAAGGTATGGTCATCGCAACCAAAACCTGGGTTCGGGAGTCGGTTACGCAAGGGGAAGGTATTAGCACCCCTCACGTCCGTCGTACTCGACGGGATCCACGCTTGCTTGGGTTGTCTACTGGATGCAAAACAATCTATCTACGGCTGCTAAATCTAAAGGGAAGGGAATTGACTCGATAGAGCGTCGCACTCTATGCCTACGTATTCTCAAGAGAGAAAGTCAGAGTCAACGTAGTTCGGTACTACAGGGAGAATGGCTCGCCAAGACCTCGCGTCTTGTGCCTACGTACTTCCACACTGCATGGAAGATCAGAGCCTTGCGTAGTTCAGACTAACTACGGCTAAACAAACATTCTCACACAGCAGTGAGAAAAACAACTGGTTTCACAGGGTCGCGAACCTATGGGCAAAACTATGGCTTGGTCTCAAATGCACTCGGGCAAGAGAGAAAAATGGGTATCAATTAGTCGTCAGCGGGAAAGTCTCGATCGCACAGCAGCGAGAGAACAAAAGTTAGTCATTAGTGTGCTCGCTAGGATATCGCATCCTATGCCTACATATTCCCGTCTGGTACGAGAAATCAGAGCAGCTGTAGTTCGGCTACTTCCGGGACCACAGCTCAAATCTCGTTTTATTAATCTCTGAAAAATGGTTACAATGCGTGCATACTGAAAATAAATCTCCTAGGAAACACTATCATATTCTATCCTGAAAAATTGAATGAAAAATAGCCCCCTAACAAATGGGCTTCTAAACTACCTCTAAAAGGAAAATAACTTCTATGAAAAAAATACACTCTAAAAAATATTAAGTCTACTTTAATATTTTTTCTCTATTTTTCTCCTTTTCCTTTCAACATATTTTCCATATTTTTCTATATTTTTCTATGTTTTCTTTCACAATATTTTTCTCTATTTTTTCTCTATTTCCTTTCAATATATTTTTTCTCTTTTTTCCTTCTCAATATTTTTTCAAATATTTGTCTCTATATTTTCTCTATTTTCAACATATATTCTTTTATTGTTTTTCACTATTTTTCTTCTCTTTCTTTTATTTCTTTTTTCTTTTCTAATATTCTTTTTCTCTAATATTTTTCAATAATATTCTTTTCTTTTTACTTCAAAGAAAATAAGAAGAAAAAACAAAATACAAAGGGAGGGGGGGTACATTGTGGTTTACAGGGGGTTATGCAAGTAAATAAAATAAAACTGATGAATTGGGCCCAGCCCAGGTTCTCAAAGACATTACAGACCCAGGGGGTGCGGATGCGATCAGGGTATGTGTATACCATTGGATCTCATTGGGCCTGAGCCCATTCTTATCAAAAAAAAAAACATGAGGTGTCCCCAAAAAAACTGTTGGGCCTGGCCCAATCCACCCTTCTCCTCTCTCAACTCTCAGAACAACCAAAAACCCTAGCTCCTTCCTCTCCTTCTTCCGCCGCCGTCAACTTCCTCTCTGAGCCTCCTCTGTTCAACATCCCTGAACCAAAACAGCCCTTCTTCCATTTTCTTCGTTCAACCACTCCTTGAAAACAAGCTATGGTATTGATTGTCATCGAACATCTGTGTGGGTTTTGAGGATTTCTGGTGATGAATATGCGAGGTAAAAATCGGAGGGGTCGTGTGCGTAAATGCTTTCTAGGTATTTGATGGGATAATTGATGAGCATCTGGAACTGTTGATGAAGGGATTTAACGAAGAACGAGGATTCTTGATGATATTCGTCGAAGATTCGCTCTGGAAATGATTCATTCTGAAAATAATGATCTTGACGACGAAGGGTCTGGATCTTTTCTGAAGAACCTTGAAGGAGAAACGCGTTGGCGGTTTGTTGAACTTTCTGGAAATCGCTTGAGTTGAGGAGCGATTCTGGAGATGCGTTTGAAGTTCTAGAACGAACACGTTGAGTACCTGATGAAGACGTTTGGAGGATCTGTTTGAAGATCGAGGAATTTACGATGAGATCTTCTTAAAGGACCTGGTGAACTCAAGAGTTGATGATCGTGAAGAAGGTTGGATGAAAATCTTGGACGCTGTTGATGAACGGATCTGGAGATTGTTCGTGATGAGTGTTGATCAGAGATGTTGTTAGATGATGATTGTGGCTGATTGGTGATTTCTGGGTTTTAGGTTGTTTCCTGGCTTTCCGGCGAAGTGTATGGCGGTGATGAGGGGAGGACGATGAAGATTAGGGAGATGGGAGATGAATGTTGGTTCTGGTTTGATCAAAGAAGATGAGGATTGATCGGACTTTGGGTTTTTCTGGGTGTTTGTGGGTTTCCGGTGAGGCTGCGGTGGCCGCCGACCATGCATGCCGGCCGGTGGGTGCTTTCAGGCGAGGACAGGTGTGGAGTGGTGGTGTGGAGGTAGTGGAGGGTGAGAATGCATGTGGGACGCGTGTCCCCATGCGTGGCAGAGAGAGAGGAGATGGTGCGTGATGGCGTGGCGTGATGGTGTTATGCAGCGTGGGGCCCTCCTCTTGGCAACACGTGGCTTGCTGAATTTATAATGCTGAGATTTTCTGGATTTCTCTGGATCTCTCTAGAAGATGCTGGAAACTTGGACAGACTGAACTGAACTGGGCTTTTTTGGACTGAACTGGAATGTGCTGGATTATTTATGGACAAAAATTGCACTCTGGGCCTGCGAAAATGGGCTTAACGAAAATAGAAATAAAAACCAAAAACTGCAAATGAAAATGAATTAGCCCAATTACACTAACTAGACCTAATTAACTAAACTAAACCCAATTAATGGCTAAACTAATAATACTCTAATAAAATTCTAATAAACCTACTAATCTTTTATTAAACTCTAATTAACTATATTACCTATTTAAATTCTATAAAAGAAAATAAAAAGAAAAATCTATTTATTTATTAAAAGATGAAAATCTATCCTATATTATTTCTATAAAAGAAAACAAAACTATATTCTTCTTATTAAAATGATTAAAAAAACTATTAATACTATTTAAAAAACTATTAATATCCTATTAATATTCTAAAATGAAAAATGCTATTAAATTCTATTAAAAATTCTAAAAACTATATTATTCTATATTATCTAAAAATATTAAAATCTACCTAATATACTATAAAATGCTAAAAAAATGATTTAAATCTATTTAAACCCTAAAATAGCCAATAAAATCCAGAAAAATCACAATAAATCCCAGAAGAGCAAAATAAGCACCGACCGACACATAACACTGCGAGAACGCAACAAAATAGCCGGTAAAAATAAACGGGCACCGAAATATCCCAAAAATGCGATTCTATCTATTTAAACTGATTAAAAAAACACCCGAGACGCGAGACGAGAGCTGTGATCCCTGATAAAATCAAAACAAATGAAAAATGCACTGTATGCAATATGCAGATGCGAATGCGGTCATGCGTCGAAACATCGAGCCAGATACGAGACCCGGTTGGTCAAATTTTGGGGTGCAACAGTATGGCCCTTCGTAGTTGGGGGTCCACTTGCCCCTGTGATCTGCCTGTGGCGGGAGAATCCTTTTCAACACAAGATCGCACATCTGAAAGCTGCGCGAATTTATCTTCTTATCATACGCTTTCTTCATTTGGCTCTGGTACAACCGACCGTATGCTAGAGAAGCTAGCCTCTTCTTATCCATTAAACTCAGCTGGTTCAACCTGTCTTTCACCCATTCTGCCTCGTCGAGTTGGACATCTTGTAATACCCTTAGGGAAGGAATCTCAACTTCCAGTGGTAACACTGCTTCCATTCCGTATACCAACGAGAACGGGGTTGCCCCGGTTGATGTGCGTACCGTCGTACGATAGCCGTGCAAAGCGAAAGGTAGCATCTCGTTCCAGTCCTTATAGGTCACCACCATCTTCTGAACAATCTTCTTTATGTTCTTATTGGCCGCTTCGACAGCTCCATTCATCTTGGGTCGGTACGGAGAAGAGTTGTGATGTTCAATCTTGAAATTCTGACACAGCTCCTTCATCACCTTGTTATTTAAGTTCGAACCGTTGTCGGTAATAATCCGCTCAGGGATTACATATCTGCAAATGATATCTCGTTTGATAAACCTGGCCACCACCTGTTTGGTCACATTAGCATATGATGCTGCTTCCACCCATTTGGTAAAATAATCAATTGCTACCAAAATGAAACGGTGTCCGTTAGATGCCGTCGGCTCGATCTTTCCAATCATATCAATTCCCCACATCGAGAATGGCCACAGTGACGACATCACGTTCAGAGGACTCGGAGGCACATGGATCTTATCCGCATAGATCTGGCACTTATGACACCTTTTTGCAAACTTGAAACAGTCAGTTTCCATAGTTAGCCAGTAATAACCTGCCCGCAGCAGCTTTCTTGTCATAGCATGCCCACCAGCATGTGTACCAAATGTACCCTCGTGTATTTCCTCCATGAGCAACTTCGCCTCTTTCTCATCTACACAACGTAGCAGCACCAAGTCATGATTCCGTTTGTATAGGACCCCGTCCGGATTTAGATAGAAATTACCAGCCAATCTCCTGAGAGTCTTCTGATCGCGACTGGATGCCCCAACCGGATACTCCTGGTTCTTCAGGAAATTCTGGATATCAAAATACCAGGGCTTATCATCGGATGCTTCGTCAATGGCAAATACGAAGGCGGGTCTGTCAAGTCGAGAGATAACAATTCTGGGAGCCTCATTCCAGAAGTTGACTTTATACATGGAAGACAATGTGGCCAGGGCGTCAGCCATCTGATTTTCTGCTTGCGGCACATGATGCAATTCAACCTTGTCAAAGAAAGGCAACAATCTCCTTGCATAATTCATGTACGGTATCAAATTGGGCTGACGTGTCTCCCATTCTCCTTTTATTTGATTCACCACCAGAGCTGAGTCTCCGTATACATCCAGATTTTTGATTCGCAAATCAATGGCTTCTTCAAGCCCCATGATGCAAGCTTCGTATTCGGCTTCATTATTGGTAACCGGAAAGGTCAATCGAGCAGTAAATGGGATGTGCGACCCATGTGGAGTAGTGATGATTGCCCCTATTCCGCTACCATAGGAGTTTACAGCTCCATCAAATATCAACTGCCACTTGGAATCCGTCTTTGGCCCTTCATCCGACAACGGTTCTTCCCAATCTTTCATCTTTAAGTACATGATATCCTCGTCAGGAAAATCAAACCTCATCGATTGGTAGTCCTCAATAGGCTGCTCAGCAAGATATTCCGATAAGACGCTCCCCTTTATAGCCTTCTATGAAACATACTGGATGTCATATTCGGTCAACACCATCTGCCAACGGGCAATTCTCCCAGATAGTGCCTGCTTTTCAAATACGTATTTAATAGGATCCATCTTTGAGATGAGCATGGTTGTATGATTTAGCATGTACTGCCTCAAACGCTTGGTGGCCCAGGCTAGCGCACAACAAGTTTTTTCGAGCATTGAGTATCGAGATTCACAGTCAGTAAACTTCTTACTCAGGTAGTATATCGCATGCTCTTTACGCCCTGTCTCGTCATGTTGACCGAGAACACAACCCATACTCCCCTCAAGAACCGTCAAATACATAATCAAGGGTCTCCCTGCCACTGGAGGTATCAAAATAGGAGGCTCCTGCAAATACTGTTTTATTTTATCGAACGCCTTTTGACAATTTTCATTCCATGTTACAGCCTGGTCTTTTTTCAACAACTTGAATAATTGTTCACACGTAGCTGTTAGGTGAGATATGAACCGAGCGATGTAGTTCAACCTCCCTAAAAACCCGCGCACATCTTTTTCTGTTTTAGGCGTCGGCATATCCTGTATTGCTTTTATTTTCGCTCACGATAAACCCCAGCAGTTTACCCGATCTCACCCCGAAGGTGCATTTGTTAGGGTTCAGTCTCAGCCTGAACTTCCTAAGCCTCTTGAATAATTTCAGCAGATTCACCAAATGTTCTTCCTCCGTCTGGGATTTGGCAATCATATCATCAACATAAACCTCGATCTCTTTATGCATCATGTCATGAAAGAGAGTCGTCATTGCACACTGATACGTTGCCCCGACATTCTTCAATCTGAAGGGCATCACTTTGTAACAAAATGTTCCCCAGGGTGTAATGAAGGTAGTCTTCTCCATGTCTTCTGGCGCCATTTTAATCTGATTATAGCCCGAGAATCCATCCATGAAGGAGAATACGGAGAATTGAGCGGTGTTATCAACCAGCACATCGATGTGGGAAGTGGAAAATCATCTTTCGGGCTCGCTTTGTTCAAATCACGGTAGTCTACACACATTCGCACTTTACCGTCTTTCTTCGGCACTGGCACAATATTAGCGACCCATGAGGGATATTTTGTAACAGCTAGGAAACCAGCATCCCACTGCTTTTGAACATCCTCCTTAATCTTCACAGCCATGTCCGGTCTAGTTCTTCGCAGCTTCTGCTTAACCGGCGGGCATTCTTCTTTTAGCAGCAGACGGTGTACAACCATATTCGTATCTAGCCCAGGCATGTCCTCATACGACCAAGCAAAAATGTCACTGTACTCTTTGAGCATTTCAACCAATCTTCGCTTGACGTCGCTCTGCAGCGCGGCCCCTATACGGATGTTCCTTTCAACCTCTTCCGACCCCAGATTGACGATCTCAATGATTTCCTCATGAGGCAGAATGATTCGTTCTTCTTGTTTTACCAACCAAGACAACTCTTCTGGAACGTCGCCATCTTCAACAATCTCTTCTTCGGTGTGAAATACCGGGTGCTCAAAGTCGAAGTGAGTCATAGGTGGTTCATAGATGTCATCTGAAATAGTAATCCTGCAAAGGAAATGGTTAAATGCTTCAAAACACATACAAAGCGAATAACCACGTTGCCATTTTATTGTAAAAAAAATAAAACAGGAAAAACAGAGATCACAATATTTGTACATGAAAAACGCCTTTTATTTAACGATTAAACAGTGCAATGTACATAACAGAACGACCCTAAGCAAAATCACGATGCCCTGGGTAGGACACCGGATTATTCAACAATTAAGAAAACAAAGCATTACTGTTTAGTTGTCACAGGAACAGTCTCCTGAATAGACCAATTGCAAAGCCCTTGTCCTGGCACGCTCGGCTGAATCCAGGCGTCCATGTCGCAGTCGCTGTCTCCTTCTTCAGAATCTGAAACATCATTGATGGTCTCGTGATATATTCCACTAGCCGTAATTGTTATTGGTCCTTTGAAACGGGGTGCCCCTACAGTAGGCGTTGATGATGACGGTTGATATCCCAACCCAAATCTGTCCATTTTCACGGGAATATCCAGAACCTTGCCCCAGCCCTTGGTCTCACCAGTCTTCACTAGAGCCTGAGCCTCTTTGTATGACGATACTGCCACCTCTGATGCTTTACTCGGCCCTGGAACTTTGTCTTTGATGCATAACCCCTCAAAGGCTTGACAGGGGGTCTCATGGATTTCGCCGTCGACTTCCACGTACTTGAATGACGACAAATGGCTGACCAGTATATCCTCCTCTCCACAGACTGTGACCACACTGTCCCCCACCATGTACTTCAGCTTTTGGTGCAAGGTAGATGTGACTGCCCCAGCACCATGGATCCATGGTCGTCCGAGAAGACAGCTATATGCTGGCTGGATGTCCATAATAAAGAATTTCGTTTCAAAAATCTCCGGCCCCACCTATAGAGGCAAAGTTATAGATCCAAAGACTGACCTTCGTGTACCATCAAATGCCCTGACCACCAAGTCACTAGGCGTACAAATGATCCCCCTGATATCCAATTTCATCATTGCTTTCTTTGGCAGCACATTCAAGGAAGACCTGGTATCTACCAGCACGTGGGACATGACTGCGCCCCTGCATTCAACTGAGACGTGCAACGCCATGTTATGCTCTCTTCCCCTCAGGGTCAAATCAAAATCCGTAAATCCCAAACTATGGCCTGCATTCACGTGCGCCATCACCCCCTCCAACTGATTCACAGAAACATCTTGGGGTACAAACGACGTGTCCAGAATTTTCAATAACGCATTCCTATGGGCTTTGGAACACAATAACAGCGATAGTATGGATATCTTCGACGACATTTATTGAAGGTGCTCAACAATCTTATAGTCACTCTTACGGATAAGACGCATAAACTCTTCTACGTCCTTCAGTGCCGTTTCTTTTTCATTCCTCTGCACAGGAACATTCTCATTCACTTTTCCTTTACCTTTTGCCAATCGTTCAGCCTCTACCTCAGGCGATATAAAAATTCTCCCGCTCCTTGTCATCCCTCCAGTCCCGACAACATTGTCCATAACCCCAACTGGCTGTTTACTGATATCAATTTTCTCCCCATCACAATATGCTTCCAACCCATAATTCCATGGTACTGCCTTAGTGCTTTCATAAGGGATTGGCCCTGCCTTTGTAATAGTGATTGTCGGACGCCTGGCTGGCGCCTTTATAGTTATCGTTTTTCGGGGAATTGTCACCGTAGCAACATCACTTTGCTCATCAGCTAATACTTCTGCAGGTTTCTCGACTGCCGTTCTATCAAATTGCAACGTGCCTTCATCTATCAAGGTTTGAATACCCTTCTTCAATTCAGCACAACCCCCAGCTTGGGTCCAACATTCTAGACAAAACTCATCGCAGCCCGGATACACACCTCCTTCCAATAACCTGCTCTTTATTTCACACAACGGTGTTTTAGATCATCAACATCCATAACCAGATTCAAACCCTCCTCAGTTAAAATAGCATTTGCCCCATGGTTGGGCATTGGCTTCTGTACTATATTCGGACCTGCTCGTCCAAAATTTATGGCCTTGCTATCTAGAAGATCTTGAACCTTATGTTTAAACGCATGACAGGCCTCTATGTCATGCCCGGGTGCCCCGGAGTGGAAGTCACAGTGCTTGTTAACATCATACCCATAAGGAAGGGTTGGTCCCGTGGGTGGCGCCAACGTCCTTTTTTCAACTAAATTCAGCCCCAACAGAGTCTGAAAGAGTTCTGCGTATGTGGAAGGAGGCGCTTCAAACACTCGTTTCGGCTTCGCATTCGGGAATCTTCTTTGGCCAGCATTCTGCCCCTGCTGCTGCTGTTGTTGTGGTGGTTGTTGTTGTTGTCTCTGTTGAGGAATCAGAATCGTGACACTAGCTATCTGTTGCGGCTGATTATACTGGTGTCTTCCTCGGCCTCTGCCCCGGCCACCAAACACTGCGCTAGAATCACCTTGACGACCACCAAATGCTTTTCTATTACCGCCTGACGAAGTAGACTCCCCATCTTGGAATCTTCCCACCTTAATACTATTCTCAATCATTTCACCCATCAAGATCAGATCAGAGAAACTGCCCAACGCAACAGGAAACAACTTCTCGTAGAATATCCCCGTGAATGTTCCAATGAACATATCATTCATTTCCTTCTCCACTAGAGGAGGATGCACTCTTGCCGCCATGTCGCGCCACCTTTGCGCATACTCTTTGAAACTCTCATCTTTCTTCTGTGACAACCCCTGTGACTGGACCCGGTTTGGTGCCAAGTCACTGTTATACTTGTAATGAGTCACAAACGCTTCAGCCAGTTGCTTCCATTTCTTGATCTGAGTGGGCTTCAGCCCCATATACCACTCAAGTGACGGTCCGGATAAGCTGTCTTGAAAGAAATGCATCAGCATTCTTTCGTCATTCGAGTAAGCGGACATCCGTCTATAATAGGAGCGAACATGCACCTTCGGACAAGTATCTCCCTTGTACTTGTCAAATGTATGAGCTTTAAACTTCAGCGGTACCCTTAGGCCAAGCACCAAACCCATAGTGGTCATATCTAAACCAGAAGCACTTTGATTCACTACACCCTTCATTTGTTCCTCGAGCATCTTGATTCTCTGAACAGGATCCACAGGTCCATCCATGCCCCTACCAGAGAATGCATCTTCTTGTTAGTCTTCCATCCAATTAACATTCTTATTTCCGTACCCATCATACCCATTGTTATGACCAAGTCTAGTCTGATTCATCACAGGCCCCCGTCCCCTGTTACCGTACCCTTGAGCGACCCCGGCAGGTCCAAAAGCCATCATTCCAGCACCATTTCCGTTACCGAATCCACCATAGGCCTGATTAGCATTACCAACTCCATCATGTCCGAAACTCTGAGCGTTGAGACCAAACTTCCCATCCTGGTTAACATAATCAAACCCCTGGTCGTTATAGCCAAATCCGTTATTACCAAAGCCATTACCTCCATTATTATCACCGCCCAGATTGGCGTCTCCGAATCCAACGTTGTTAATGACAGTCTCATTACCAATCCCGGTATTACCATTCCCGGCGCCAGCGTCATTGTTCACATTCACAGCAGGTATATTCACCACAGGTGGAGCTACTGGTGTAGGAGTACCATCCCCATGAATGGTGTCAACACGTACATAATTGTGGTCTTCGTTTCCATTCTCGGCATTTCTCGCTAGCAATGGCTGCACCAAAGTTTGCAGGTTTTCCTGCCCATTCACAATTGTCTCCATTGTCTGCATGAACAGCGCCAGCTTCTCACGCATTTCCTGCATCTCGCTCTGCATCTGGTCCATAACTCTTTTGTAGTTGGTACGAGTAGAGTATCGGTGCGGGCGTTGACTTTCAATCCTGGAAGAACCTGGATAGATGCAGGAAATGAGATACAATTCAATAATTACCTGGTGAATGCAATATGAATGCAAATGCAATTATGTAAATATGCTACAGGTTACATTTCCCCGATTCTAGTTCCGGAGAGAAAGCCATTACGGCAATGGAGTCCCTATCCAGCAAGCAATAAACCAGAAAATCCTCATATATAACAAATGCCAAGAGGCTGAGTACAAGAGTTCAACTGAATACAACCGAAGAGACCTCGGCCAACAAGTCTGGCGATGGCCCGAATACAAGTACAAATAACAAAGTGTAAGGCAGAGATACATCAGGCCAAATGGCGTGCCCGGACATCCTCCAATATCCTCATCGTCTCCGAGTGCCCTAGTCGGGAGATCAACTCCTGAATCAGTAAAGCATGCCGCTCGGTAGTGGATCTCAGCTTCGCAGCGTCGTCCCGGGAAGTTCCTTTGCTCAAACTCTCGTCAGATCTGTACCTCTTGGAACCGGCCTTCTCCTCGTAACCTCTCGACTTCTCGTCACTGCCACTGACTCTGGGATCAGCAGTACTCCTAAGGGATGTCACTTCAGCAATCTTTGCTTCCTGGGCTTTAACCTGTGCCTCCAGTGTGGCAATCTGCATTTTCAGTTCGTCTTCGCGCTCTTTCCGCTTGGTAAGCGTGGCATCCCACAAAGCTTCCCACTTGCTGATACGAGCATAAGCTTTGCTTAGAAGTTCCTTCTTGGAAGTAAGCACCTTGCTAACACCGTTCAAGGCTATCCCCACTTTTTCTTTCTTGCTGGTTGCTTCTGTCAGCTCTGATCCCAACCTGTTAATCAATTTGGTATGTTCCTTCACAGTGAAGGTGGCTTCCTTCTTCTCTCGTCGTAACTGGAAGATCTCCTTCTCTAACTCCTCGTTAGCTTTCTTTAATTCCTCATTTGCAGCCAACAAATTGTTATATTTCTCACTCTCTTCTGCAGGAGGTACCTCAATCAATGGAAGATACAGGGGTTCCACAGCAGGATAAGGCATCAAAGAAGTACTAGTTCTCTCACGGACCCATGCCACATAAGGATCATAAGCTCTGTTGTTGCTCTTACCGAGCAAAGCTTTCCCCCTCCTATGGATGCTAGCCCATGCGTGTCTCAACCTGATCAAAACAGCCTCGTCTAATGAGCCTGTGAGATACAGAGATTCTTGTATCTCTTTCTCAGTAGGGGCGGCCTTCAAAGCGTAACCGAACTGTCGCACCAACAGTGAAGGATTATAGTTGATACAGCCTTTCCGTCCAATCAGGGGAACATTCGGAAAGCCACTGCAACTATATATAATGTCAGTACCAAGCATACCCCGATCAAACCAAATGATATTCTCAGCAGATAGCCCCATCAACCGGGAAGGCCAATCCAAAGTATCAACGGTATCAACAAACGGCCCAGTCTTCGGAAGGTGCCTCTGGAACCACCTGTACAGGAGAGGAAGACAGCAGGAAATATTCTTGCCACGACGTTTCTCATTCTTGTAGTGAATAGAATGATAAACATCGCCCAAGAGAGTAGGAACGGGATTCTTCGAGGCGAGAATCAAGAAGGCATCCGAGTCGACAAAGTCTGGAACATTAGGAAACAAGACAATCCCGTAGATGCAGACAACCAGAATAGCGCTAAAGGCAACCCAACACCCATTCTTCGCGCACTGTGTAGCCTTCTCAACTAGGACGGATAAGTGAAAACCATAAGCTCCATTCAGCTTGACCAAGCCTTTTGGAAACTCAGAAGCGTCCAGACTGACAATCTCTGTGAGTGTAGCTAACTCAGGCTCAGTATCAACGTGTACAAAGGGCATCTGATCTAGCACAGGAATACCCAGCATAACATAATTCTCCTCCAAAGTGGATGCCATAATGTAGTATGGAAATAAGAAGCATCTCAGTTGCGGCTCATAAAACTGCATCAAAGTATACACCCCAGTAGTCTCGAAAGCTGAAGGTGTGTACAACAAGCTAAGCAGTCTCCCATAGGATACTCTGAACCCAGCCCTCACACTCTCATCTGCCAAAGCAACTAAACCCAGTAATGAACTGATGTCTAGTGAATGCAACTTGTAAGCAACTGTCTTCTTCAGGGACTCCATGCCTGGCTAGAAGATATCCTAGAATCAGAGGGGAATGATCACCTGCAACATAAATACATGTTAATGAAATGCAATCATGAAAATGCACATGCATATGCAAACAATGGACCAAGTGCAATGCTGATAGACTGGGCTGCTCTGTGCCGAAGCCTGAGAACCATCCAACCTTCATCTCAAACCAAACCATCCACTCAAAAGAACCCTGTAACCATATCTCACTGATAGAGATAAACCAGGTATTCTGAGGTCAAAGGTTTCCTGCAAACAGACCCTCCTACCCCTCACAGGTGTGTACTTAACTCGTAGACGAGGTACGGCATCCTATGCGGGTTCAACGTCACAGACTTTCAAGAGCGATGATACGATACCCAGAAGGTGTGGTATCATCATCCCTTGAAGCGGCCTCACTTAGTTGAATCCCAATTGATAGGTTCCCAGAGTCGACAATCCTCGGGTCAGACAACTTGTCGAGCCCTAAAGGCCAGGCAAGAAGCATCAAAGAGAATCTCGTCCGAGTGAGATTTCGCGGCTAGCTGGTGCGAGCTAAGCAAGCAGGCTAACCACTACTCTCTCTCTAAATCTATATGTGTACTCAAGCTTGGGTTTGGCTTATCTCTCAACATATTACCCCCTACCCACATCAGCAATGATAATATAAGGCTGGTAATAACATTGCGGAAAGTAAAGACAGAATAATAAATCCATACAACACCCCTGACGGGAAAACAAGCGCTAGGATTGACTCGCGTAGGGAACCGTTGGAGTCCCCAGCAGAGTCGCCAGTTGTCGCTACTGTGAAAATCGGCGCCGGCTGAACAGAAGAGTCGCCACCGTGCGTTATTTATCCCAAAGGAGGGAAAGGAAACGCTCGAAGTAAACCTACCGCAAAGACGGGAAAGGAATGGTCGTCGCAACCAAATCCTGGATTCGGGAGTCGGTTACGCAAGGGGAAGGTATTATCACCCCTCACGTCCGTCGTACTCAACGGGATCCACGCTTGTTTTCTGGTACGGATTGTTATTCTATCTACTCTACAGGTCTGGGGTTAAAAGAAAATAAAATGACTCGGCAAAGTATCACACTTTATGCCTACGTATTCCCGTCTGGAACGAGAAATTAGAGTCAACGTAGTTTGCCTACCTACGGGAAAGGAGGGGAAGGTTGCTCGCTAGGATATCGCATCCTATGCCTACGTACTTTCATACAACATGAAAGATCAGAGCAAACGTAGTTCGGGCCACGTACGACACAGGTTTGTCTTGATTGTTTTCTTATCCTTCTGAAAAAGGTTTTCTCCTGATTACGGGTCCAAGCGGACAAAATGACTCTTTGATATTTGTTTTGAATCTTTTACGGAAGAAGTGTTTTTTAGTGTGTTTGCAATCTCTGACGCACTAGAGACTATGATTTGAGAGTGACTACGTCGTATGTCACCCTAAGGGTAGCACACTAAGCAATCAGATTACTGAAGAGTGACCCTCCAGCAACCTTCTCTCAAATAGCTTAAGGCTCGTAACGCACGACATCGATTAACTTTATTAATGTGTTTTTGACTGGTTCTGAGATAAGAAGAGAAAGAAGCTCTAAAAAACCTATGGTTGAAAAGGGGAATCAAAACTACCCTAATGTTGTCATGCATGGATAAGAATCCTAATGTCTATCATAATTCCCTCCTGCACAGAGGAAATCAGAGATCCTAGGGGGGCAAGATTAATAAACAATACAACAAAGAAAATAAAACCCCAAAGCAAAGGAGGCAGCCCAAATAGCAGCACCAAACTCCTACAGCGAACATCACAAGCAATAGCTCTGACAGCAACAGTTGATTTACCAGCAAAAAGTTGACAGCAACAACCTTCATCTTCATGAATGCTCCTATCCTTTCAAGCTTCACTAAACTTTAAATCTTCAATAGACACCAACTTCAACAAGCTCCCAGCTTAAGCAAGCTCAAACCCCAACCAATAACCAGCTTCAACAAGCTCCTGACTTCAACTTCAACAAGCAGTAAAACCCTAGCTTCAACAAGCAACCAGCTTCAACAAGCTCAAACCTAAACTTTAATAAGCTTCAACTTTCTCTTTACCAAGCTTTCACAATCACCTCCAAAGGAGAATCATTCAACAAGATCAGGTTATAATGTTAAGAAACTCAATGACAACCAAAGGAAATCACTAAGAACTTAACATTGCAAATGAAAGGTATCCTCAAAGTTCTACTCACTTGGGCATACCACTCATCCCTCCTAAGGAGAGATGGAGCTTCCCAAGGAGGACTTTATGTCATTAGATAGGATAGAGGCAAACAATGCACTCTATGTTTGACAGAAGAATTTGTCTATTCTAAGCTCTTCCTATTTTATCCTATTTCTCCTAAGTCTTCAATCAGCATCTTCAATCCAAGCAATCCTCATGCATCAACCTTGATCTTTGTATTCAATCTTCTCCATTGATGCCTTCATGCTTCCATAAGCCCAAACCAAGCCCACACCCCAAAATAAAAGCCCAGAAACCCAAACAGACAAACATAAACCCCAAGTGGGAACACCAAACAAACACTCTATTTGCAAAATATACTAAAAATAGTAAAATGGTGCTTAAAATTCTAAGATTAATTTTAAGGGGATTTCTATATCTACCCTACATACCCTATATGTCCCATGACCTAATTCATGCTAAAAATCCCCAAAATAAAATGTTAGAATCCACCTATGTTGAGTTAAAACCCTAATTATACTAACCTAATGTTCTCTAATCAAAACTAATCAAGATTAATCCACAAAAAATGTGGAATAAATCCAGGGGGAACTTAAGGTTTTAATCTAACTACCACAAAAAGAATGGAATCAAAATATGAATTTAAATGACCAAACAAAATTCACCAAATGATATGTACATACAAAATGAAAATAAAATGCAATTAAATGTAAAAATCACCAAAAACAGAAAAAATGCTTAAAATAATATTTTTATTTTTTCACAATTTTCTTTAGACAATTATTAAAATGCAGCAAAATTCCCCATATCAAAAGGATTATTTTTGATGTTATATGAATTTAATCCTAAGCTATATAAAAATGTGAAAATAAAAGAAAATAAAACAAAAATGATAAAATGGCGTGACAAATAGCAAATAATCCAAGTTAAATCACCAGACTGGGCCCAACTGGGGGTGTGGATAGCGCGTGTGCTACTAAGCCCAAGCATATTAAAAGAAAATCAGGAAATTCAATGAAAAAAGGAAAAACTCTGTGGCAAATAGCAACTAAACCTAGTGTAATATCCTAATGGGCCTAAAGGGAGGTTGTGTATAGCAATCAGATTCAATAAGCCCAACCAAAATGATTAATGAAACGGTGAGTTTTGTATGTGTTCTCTCTTCAGACTTCCAAACTCAATCGTGGCCCTTGGATCCTTCATCTGAGTCCAAGTCAACACCTCATCTGATGGCTCATGTGTCATCTTCCCCAAACACTCAGGCGAGCCAAGGCATAACCAGACGGTGGCTCACGGTGGAAACCACCGTCTTCTCCGGTGAGCCTCCATTCTCAGGTCATCAATCAAGTCCAAAATTATACCAATCCTACTCGTTTTTCCACGTAGATTACCAATTCAACTTCAGAATCCCTTGAATCTCAGTCTATCTTAAAACACGAAGGGAATTTCAGAATACACACAATTCTTGATCAACACAAATCTTGAATCTAAAGCTATGGATTTAATCCTCATGTTACACTGATTACTTTCCACTATCCAAACATGATTAATTCATCTAAGATCACCATAACCAACTCTCAACAGAATTTGCACTCCATGATCCAACATCATCAATTGCCACCAAACTCTCCAAAATCGTTCTCTAACTATCCTAGATCCTAACCACAAGAAGATTTCTATCTAATTCAGCCTAGAATGGTGTATAATTGAAAAGTTACATACCTGCAAGGATGAGATCCATAGAAGGTCTTTGAGGCACGAAACAAGCTTCAAATTGATGCAAACACCTTCAATGAAGCACTAGGAACACTCTCCAATCTTCAATTTGGCTTGAACTCTTCTCTAATTCCAAAACCGATTTTGAACTTCTCTTACAAAATTCAGTTATGGCTCTCTCTCCACAGCGCGAAATCACCAACCTCTTCTATCTGCACTCACTCTAAACCATTTATAGAACATATTCATGGGCTTTTGATCCATTCTAGAGGCCCAAAATAGTGGATCCAAATTTCTGTTATGGAGGTGGAAAATCCAATACCACAGTCGTGTTTTGCTTGCTTCAGTCAGATTCCAAAGGTTCTAATCAACCATATGCATCATTTTGAATGTGTTTTGATAGGTAGCTTGGCTTGAATCAGCTTGTGTAAGATTTTGGATGTATGACTTGTAATTCAAGCAAGAGGTTTACAAAGCAAGTCACATATTCTGACCTCTAATCAAAAATGTGTTAATGCCATCCTTTCTAAAACATCTTTTCCAATTGAAATGAGTATATACATGGGGTATTTTGGACCTATAACTTGGATTTTGCATTTTCCCTCCATAAGCTCATTTGAAATCCTTCCATATTTAAACCAATTTTGGGCATTTTGGACTACAAGCCATTCTAGCTCACCATGACCTCTTGTCTAGCCTAAAGATGCCATTCTAAGCACATCTCATGTTGGGCAAAATTTCATTTGAGGAGTGGAAGATGGAGATTTGGATCCATGTTGAAAAATGACTTATAATTCAACTTTCCCAAAATACCCCTGAGTTGCCAAGACCATAACTTGAGTTACACAAATCCTCTTGAGGACTTATAATACTCAAATTAAATCTAAGATCAAGATCTACAACTCTTATGTTGGCCAAGAATCCATTTGAAAACTCTTTGATGGGAAAAAGTTGCTTGGAAGTCAAGTGACTTTCATAGATAAATTTCAATGTCCTCTGATGACCCATAACTTGCAAGAACCATAACTTGAGTTCTATAAATCTACTTGAAGACTTATAGTACTCAAATTAAAGGTATTGAGAAGATCTACAACTTTCTTGTTGGCCAAGAATCCACTTGAAACTTGCATTTTGACTTATCTGGCTTGGAAGTTAAGCCTAAATTAGGGTTTTTTACACTGAAACCCTAACCTAATGACCCCTTGACTTCCCCTTGGCACAACACCACATATATATCAAAATATCAATTCATGCATCCCATAACCCCCAATTAAGCCTTGATGCTCTTCAATCACTCAGTTGACCTAGGGTGGCCCTAGGGTTGACCCAGATGAAACCCTAGTTGATTGCATTCAACTGTAGCTCTTGTAATCACACCAATGACTTGCTTCATCTTCAAAATGGTCCTCTAGGCCCTCCATGATGCTAGCACACATTCCATACCCTCAGTTCATAGCTCATATCTCATTGATGATCCTCAAACACATCCCAGATAGGAGAGAAATCCACTGCTTGACCTTCTAACTTCTCAAAGCTTCAATTCCTTTCCTGGTGACTTGAATAGACTTAGGATTGAATAAAACCCCTTTTGATGTGCCTCTTTATAGAATAATGGAACTTGATCCCTTGCTGGATGACTTGCCTATGCTATGCTATGCAGATGGATGAACTATGTACATGATCTATTATGCAGATAATAATGCAATTGAAAACACAAATCTAGTAAAATAAGTTGGTCAAATTTTAGGGTGCAACACCTATCCACCGCTATCCGACCAGAGCAAATCAAACCAGAATCATGGAGCAAGTGCAAACTGATGTTCAGGAACTCCGCGAAAGAATGGACCGCTTCATGGAGCTCATGCAAGTGGTCGCCAATGGCCAGGATCAGCTCAGAACCTTGGTTCAGCCTCTGATTTCAAGGGTTGATAGCAATGGCGTACTCCATGGTGGGACCGTGCCTACCCCTCCACCAGTTGAAACTCCTCATAATGGCGTCCCCGTGACCGGGGGGAATGGCAGTGCCAACGGCAATGTAATAGCTAACATGGGACTCAATGGTAATGCGACGGGCGTCGGTAATGGGAATTTTGAAGCTAACGTCAATGTTGGGCTGGGCAACGGCAATGTAGGTGTTGAGAATCTGTTCGGGCCTCAGCCGTGGTTAGAAGATCGTCAAGACGATGTGTTCTCTCAGCGAGGTGCCGAAGGTGAGCTGACTGCTGAGGGACGGCTAAGGTTCAAGGCACTCGAGGATAAGATGAGAAATATCGAGAACCAGAACACCCTGGGCGTTGATATGTCCAAGTTGGGACTGATTGCTGATTTCAAGGTGCCTCCCAAGTTCAAGGTACCTGACTTTGAAAAGTACAAGGGCACCACTTTCCCTCGCGTCCACCTGAGATCATATTTCCGGAAAATGTCAGCTCATTCTGAGGACGAGAAGTTGCTGATGCACTTCTTTCAGGACAGTCTGTCCGGACCCTCCCTCGAATGGTACATGAGTCTGGAGCCTACCAGTGTGCGCACATGGAAGGACCTTGTTGAAGCGTTCGTGCACCACTACCAATATAACAGTGACTTGGCCCTGAACCGAGTCCAACTGCAGAATCTGTCGCAAAGGAACAACGAAGGGTTCAAGGAATACGCCCAGCGGTGGCGTGAGTTGGCAGCTAGGGTTCAGCCGCTGATGGTTGAACGTGAGCTTGTGCAGATGTTCGTAGCCACCCTCCCAGGGGTTTATTATGAGCAATTGGTCAGCGGTATGTCCGGAACCTTCTCAGATCTCATTATCACGGGTGAGCACATCGAAAATGGGATCAAACTGGGGAAAATTCAAGGTGATTCATCCCCAGCTGGAGGAGGCAAGAAACCTTATAGTGGCAAAAGACGGGAAGGAGAAATGAGCGCCGTGACCAGCGCTCGAAGGAAGGGTAAAGGCCCTCACCAGCAGATGGCCAGTATAACTATCCCGGCAGTTCAACAGCCACAGCAGCAGCAGCAGCAGTAACCAAATCAACAAGGGTACAAAAAGTATCAGAATCGGGCACCTCTGTCGAGCCGTCACCTCGAGACACCACCCATGTCGTACGCTCAACTATTGCAGACTCTGCTCCAGCTATAGTTGATCCAGAAGAGAACCTTGGCTTCCTTGACAGGGGCACCTCCGCCAGGTTATGATGCGAATGCGACTTGTGAGTTTCACTCAGGGGCACCAGGCCACACAGTAGAGAATTGCAAAGCCTTCAAGCACAAGGTGCAAGACATGGTGGATGCCAAGATCATCAACTTCTCAGATAATGTGCCAAACGTCACGAAGAATCCTATGCCGAATCATAGGGGAGGTGGAGTAAACGCCATTATTGAAGACGAGAGTTTGGATTTGTTGACTGACGTCAGAGATCTGAAGACGCCACTTAGCTTCGTTAAAGCTAAGCTTATGAAAAGAGGTTTCTTTCCAGGTTGTGGAGAGCTGTGTATGGGCTGTGCGACTAGTCCTGATGGATGTGAACAGTTGATAGAAGGAATTCAAAGTCTGATGACTGAAGGGAATTTACAGTTTAGCCGGAGGGCCGAACGTGGATCGGGAGAGGTAATGCTGAAGCAAGATGATGAGGTTGCCACCATCACCATCCCTCGCCAAACGATAACTATTTCTGCACCCAGACCGCCCACGATTACCATCACCAAAGCTGGGCCGATACCCTTCGAAAGCACCAATGTTGTCCCATGGCATTATGGGGCTGAAGTCTACTGCAACGGACATAAGTTGTAACTAGAACCGTTTGGGTCGTCTATGGAGAACCTTGCGGGAATCAGCGGAATTACTCGCAGCGAAAGAGTGTTTGCACCACCTGAGGTCGTGGCGGACAAAGCGGACAGAGCTGATGCAACTGATAAAGGGAAGAGTAAAGTCGTCGAAGAGATCCCGCGTGGGGTAGAAAAAGACTTACTTGTTAAAGACGCCGAGGAATTTATGAGGTTGATTAAAAAGAGTGACTACAAGATCGTGGATCACCTCCATCAAACACCCTCGAAAATTTCCATCCTGAATCTGTTGCTGTGTTCTGAGGCACACCGCAACGCGCTGCTGAAGGTGTTGAGCGCCGCATATGTACCGCAGGAAATATCGGTAAACCAGCTAGAAGAGGTCGTAGCCCACGTGAATGCTGGAAATGGGTTAGGGTTCACTGACCTAGAGCTGACGCCGAAGGGAAGGAATCACAACAGCGCCCTGCACATCTCGATAGAGTGTAGGGGAACGATTATGTCTCACGTGTTGGTAGACACGGGCTCGTCACTCAATGTTCTTCCGAAGAAAGCATTGATGAAGTTGGATACTCGTGGATTGATTTGCACACCCAGTGATCTGGTTGTGAAAGCGTTCGATGGAACCAAACGCCATGTTTTCAGGGAGGTGACGTTGCCAATCCAAGTTGGGTCGGAAACATTCGATGCGGTTTTTTACATTATGGACATCATGCCTGCCTACAGTTGTCTCTTGGGCCGGCCATGGATCCATGCTGCTGGAGCCGTGACCTCCACGTTGCACCAGAAGCTCAAGTACGCTGTCGGAGGTAGCATCGTGACTGTATGTGGCGAGGAAGACATAATGGTGAGCCATTTGTCGTCCTTCAAGTATGTTGAGATGGATGGGGAAATCCACGAAACCCTATGCCAAGCGTTCGAAGGTGTTAAAGTCAGGGACGTAACTCCTGCGATCACTGAGAAGCCAGAGATGACTCTCTCTTCCTTCAAGGATGCCCAGGCCGTTGTTCAAGCCGGATCTACCCCAGGCTGGGGGCGAATTCTAGAGATACCTAACAAGCAAGACAAGTTTGGGTTGGGATATTCTCATACAACTGAAGCCTCCTCTTCTTCTAGCAGTGCGTCGCGAGGTAAAGGGCTGATCCAGTTTACCAGTGGCGGGGTGATATTTGAAAGCGTCAACGCAGTGTCTGAAGACGGCGGAGATAGCGACTGTGACTTAGACTCTTGGATCCAGCCAAGCAAGCCAGGCGAGAGCCTCAACAATTGGTCTGTCAAGGATATCATCCAGATGACAAGCGAAGAGTAATGATTTACTTTTTCCAATCATTGTACAACCCTATGTCCTACCCGGGGCATAGTGGTTTTATTGTCAGGGCCTTGTTTGATTATGTACATGCATTTTATCAATAAATCAAAAGGCATTTTTCTTCGTATTCAAATATTGTGATCTCTGTTATTCCTGTTTTGTATTTGTTTTGAAAAACAGTAAAATGGCAATGAGGTTTGTGCTAACCTGCATATCCTTGTTTTAAGCTTAACCCTTGTTATTGCAGGATCCACATAACAGATGACATCGACTCTGGACCTTCTACGACTCACTTCGACTTCGATTGCCCGATCTATCAAGCCGAAGAAGAGATTGATGAAGATGAAGACCTTCCCGAAGAGTTGGCCCGCTTGTTGAAACAAGAAGAGAAAGTTATTCTGCCTCATGAAGAGGAGATCGAGATTGTGAATCTGGGTTCTGAAGAACTTGTCAGGAATGTCCGGATAGGGGCTGCATTGCAGAGTGATGTCAAGCCGAGATTAGTCGAGATGCTAAGAGAGTATAGTGACGTCTTTGCTTGGTCATACGAGGATATGCACGGACTTGATACTGACATCGTGGTCCACCACTTGCCGCTCCAAGAAGATTGTCCTCCCATTAAACAAAAGCTTAGGAGGAAGAGATCAGATATGGCCGTTAAGATCAAAGAAGAAATGCAGAAGCAGCTTGATGCTGGCTTCTTAACGGTCACTACTTACCCTCCGTGGGTCGCCAACATAGTACCTGTACCGAAGAAGGATGGTAAGGTACGAATGTGCGTCGATTATCGGGATTTGAATAGGGCGAGCCCTAAAGATGATTTCCCGCTGCCTCATATTGATGTGTTGGTCGACAATACAGCTCAGTTCTCCGTATTTTCGTTCATGGATGGCTTCTCCGGCTACAATCAAATCAAGATGGCGCCGGAGGACATGGAGAAAACTACGTTTATCACGCCCTAGGGAACATTTTGCTACAAGGTAATGCCTTTCGGTCTGAAGAACGCAGGGGCCACTTACCAACGAGCAATGGTTACTTTGTTTCATGATATGATTCATCATGAGATTGAAGTCTATGTTGATGACATGATTGCGAAGTCCCAAACAGAGGAGGGACATCTGGTCAATTTGCTGAAGCTATTTGAGAGGCTTAGGAAGTTCAGGTTGAGGCTGAATCCTAACAAATGTACTTTCAGAGTACGGTCTGGAAAACTACTAGGGTTTATCGTAAGCGAAAGAGGCATCGAGGTTGATTATACGAAAATAAAAGCGATACAAGAAATGCCAGCGCCAAAAACGGAAAAAGAAGTTCGTGGTTTCCTGGGCAGAATAAACTACATTGCAAGGTTTATTTCTCAGCCCACGGCCACATGTGAACCGATGTTCAAACTGTTAAAGAAAGATCAGGCGATTATCTGGACGAGGATTGCCAGAAGGCATTTGACAAGATAAAACAGTATCTACAGGAACCTCCAATCTTGATACCCCCATTGGTCGGACGACCATTAATCATGTACTTGACAGTTCTTGAGAATAGTATGGGGTGTGTGCTCGGTCAGCACGACGAGACGGGCAGAAAGAAGCATGCCATTTACTACTTGAGTAAAAAGTTCACAGACTGTGAATCTCGTTACTCGATGCTGGAGAAGACGTGTTGTGCACTAGCCTGGGCTGCCAAACGTTTACGACAGTAGATGCTCAATCACACCACCATGCTAATTTCGAAGATGGATCCGATCAAGTACGTCTTCAAGAAGCAAGCGCTTTCGGGCAGGATTGCTAGATGGCAAATGGTGTTGACGGAATATGACATTCAGTACGTTTCCCAGAAGGCCACCAAGGGAAGCGTATTGTCTGATTACCTTGCCGAATAGCCGGTCGAGGATTACCAGCCGATGAAATTTGAATTCCCTGATGAGGACATCATGTTTCTCAAAGCAAAAGATTGCGATGAACCGTTGCCCGACGAGGGTCCAGACAGGAAATCTCAATGGAAATTGATATTTGACGGGGCGGTTAATTCTTATGGAAGTGGCATTGGGGCGATCATCACGACTCCCCACGGATCCCACATCCCGTTTACTGCAAGACTGACGTTTCCGGTCACCAATAACGAAGCGGAGTACGAAGCATGCATCATGGGTCTAAAAGAGGCAATTGATTTGAGAATCAAGAACCTAGATGTATATGGTGACTCGACGCTTGTGATCAACCAGATTAAAGGGGAGTGGGAGACTCGTCAATCGAATTTGGTGTCGTACATGAACTATGCCAGAAGGCTGCTTCCATTCTTTGATCGAGTGGAACTCCATCATGTGCCCAGGGCTGAGAATCAAATGGCTGATGCCTTAGCCACGTTGGCTTCAATGTATAAAGTCAATTTTTGGAATGAAGCTCCAAGGATTGTCCTTTCTCGTCTTGATAGACCTGTATTCGTCTTTGCAATCGAGGAAGCCTCCGACGGCAAGCCATGGTTCCATGACATCCAGACCTTCCTTATGACTAAGGAGTATCCTGAGGGAGTGTCAACCCAGGATAAGAAGACTCTGAGGAGGCTGTCTGGAAATTTTTATCTCAATCCTGATGGAGTTTTGTATAAAAGAAACCAAGATCTCGTGCTACTCAGATGTGTAGATGAGAAAGAAGCGAGTATGCTCATGGAAGAAGTCCATGAAGCCACATTTGGTACGCACGCCGGCGGACATGCTAAGACAAGAAAGATCCTGAGAGCAGGATATTACTGGCTGACGATGGAATCGGATTGCTTTAAATTCGCTAAGAGGTGTCATAAATTCCAGATTTATGCTGATAAAGTTCATGTGTCGCCGTGCCCGTTGAATGTCATGTCCTCCCCGTGGCCGTTCTCCATGTGGGGCATCGACATGATAGGCAAGATCGAGCCCACCGCATCTAACGGTCATTGCTTCATTCTAGTAGCTATCGACTACTTCACCAAGTGGGTGGAGGCAGCCTCATACACTAATATGACCAAGCAGGTGGTGGCTAAATTCATAAAGAGGGACATTATCTGTCGTTACGGAATTCCCGAGAGGATCATTACTGATAATGGTTCGAATTTGAATAACAAGATGATGAAGGAGTTGTGCCAGAATTTCAAGATTGAACACCAAAACTCATCTCCTTACCGGCCGAAAATGAATGGTACCGTTGAAGCGGCCAATAAGAACATCAAGAAGATTGTTCAGAAGATGGTTGTGACCTACAAAGATTGGCACGAGATGCTGCCATTTGCACTGCATGGTTATCGTACAACAGTACGTACATCAACCGGGGCAACTCCTTTCTCCTTAGTGTACGGTATGGAAGATGTCCTACCGTTAGAAGTGGAGATCCCTTCTTTGCGAGTTTTGGTTGATGTGAAACTCGAAGAGGAAGAAAGGATTAAGAACCGACTAAACCAACTCAGCCTGATGGACGAGAAGAGGTTAGCATCGATTGCACATGGTCGTCTGTACCAAAGCCGAATGAAGAAAGCTTATGATAAGAAGGTGCGTCCTAGAAGCTTTCAGACGGGTGATCTCGTCCTGAAGAAGATTCTTCCTCCACACTCCGATCACCGGGGCAAGTGGACTCCCAATTACGAAGGTCCATACGTCGTCAGCAAGGTCTTCTCGGGAGGAGCTTTGTTGTTATCCACGATGGATGGCAAAGATTTTGCATCCCCGGTGAACGCGGACGCAGTTAAAAAATACTTTGCTTAAAAACGACCCGCTGGACAGAAAAAGAGCATCCAGGCAAAAATGGGGCATCCCGGCGAACCATAAAAAAGGAAAAAGGTTCGGGAAAAAATTAGGGATATAAATTGAAAAAATGTACACCCGCAAAGTCGAAAACCTGGAAGGGCGACTTTGGCAAAAAAGGGTATCCCGGTGAATCGAAAACCCGAAAGGGCGATTCAGGCAAAAGTTAGGGATTTGAAAAATCAAATGACTGCGTTCCGCGTGTGGACTTGCATTGTTTAGTGGTTTGGAAGACCTGAGGGCCGTTTATCTGAATCAATCTCTTCTGAAGCTGAAGCGTCGTAGAAGTATCGAAGTCGAGTGGGTCATAGAGGGATTAACTCATGGTGTTCGTCTACGCCTTGTTGCCGACATTTGTATATACTGATGTATATTTATGTTTTATTTTTGCGCGGCTTCCTCATTCCAGGAGCTTGCCTCTGTTGTAAAACATTTTTACCCATTCAGGGGTTCGTTATCAATAAAATGTATACTATTCAGCAATTCTGTTTGCTTGTTTAGCATTTATTTGTTTTGTTTGCGAAAAAAGAACGCCGATGTTTTTGACAAAATGTGCATACATAAACTTACTGGCCTAGGCCACTGATTGTTGAAACAATGAATTACTCGAACATTGTCACAAGATGATAACCTTGATAGGTCCCTTTGAGAAGGGTATCTTGTCTGTTTGTTTGTGTTGTTACAGGAGTAGCATATACCAGACAGTACGCCGCATGCGTCCCCAAGCAGGATGATTCCTTCTTCTCCAGCAAAGTTCAGCAGCCCCTCCCCGCAGAGTCTGAACATGAGATCGTCGAGCATTGATATGTTCTCCCCAGGCAGAGAAGATTCTCTCCCCAATCAGATGTATCCTGAAGGAATGTCATCTCCCCAGTCGAGTCATATACTGAAGTGTGCAACAATTGATAGTTCAGACTGAAGTCTCCAGCGGAATCGAGATTCCCCACAGAGTTGTACTCTCCCCTGTAAGCAGGATGATTCCTTCTTCCCCAGCCGAGTTTGCAGTTCCCCAAGAAAGCCGAGTCCTTGGAGGGCGTTCGGGCCATGATTGGTTTTCCCCAGTAGAGTGTTGAATAGCTGATGCTGCATTTCCCCGCCGGAGTCGTTACCTCAGGAAAGCTCTGGCTGCGAAGGCCGCGCAGTTCATTTCTGCGATTGACATCGCTTTCCTCAGCAGGTCCAAGGTCTCGTAGAGCTTCGTTCCCCTGCAGCAGTCGACTGAAGTTCATTTCCCCAGGCGGAGTCCAATTGAGATTGGCATGACCTTTTCTCCGTGGCAGGATGATTCCTTCCCCTACCAGAGTGGTTCTTTCTCCTTGACAGGAGGATCCTCCCTTCAGCATTTATTTTGCTGATGGGATCGTAGCATTTTGCATGATTGCATAGCATTTCCATCGTGTGGAACATTGCGCCATTGCCGAAGCATATGCATATGAAACATGAGCTAGGTCGTTACTGTTCTTGTTTTGCAGGTGTTCCTCCGCGGAGCCGTTTGACCGAGATGATTCTTGAATTCCCCAGCAAAGTCGTTTGCCCAAGATGATTCTTGAATTCTCCAGTGAAGGCGTTCGTTTAAGATGATTCTTAAAATCCCCTGTAAAGTCGCCAGAGAAAGCCGCTCAGGATGATTCCTGAAATCCCCGGCAGAGTGAGTGCTCGGGATGATTCCCGAGATCTCCAGCAGAGTTATTGGTTCAGGAGGATTCTTGAAGTCCCCACGAAGTTATTTGCTCAAGACGATTCTTGATTTCCTCAACCGAGATGACCTACCCAGAATAATTCCTGGATCCCCGAAGCAGAGTGACTTGATAGTTCTCCAGAATCCCTAGCGGAGATGCGTCATCCCCAGCAGGTTTCTGAACAGCGAAGTTGAAACTTCCCCTGAAGACTTGAGGATCGAAGTCCAACCGTATTGACGAAGCAGTTCTCTCAGCTGATGCAGAGTGCCTGATGGTAGAAGTTGGATATCCCCAATTGGTTCATGATTGACTGAGAATTCCCGACTTACTGATGAAGTCCGGCTGATGCCCGAAAATTTCTCTGAATGCCCGATGGCATGATTAACTTGATTGTTGACCTGATGAGTCCCGAGGAATGTTGATGCCAGATGGCATGATCGACCATGTATCGCCGGTTACCGGGTGACCAATTCTCCAGCCAGTTGTTGTACAGCTAGTATCTCAGTATCCGAAGATTTGTTCCCATCAGAGTACCGTGTACTTGTGCAGTTGGCAAATTTCCGGGTTTGTTGGTATTCAACCGTCTCGTACCTTGATTGTTTGAGAGCCGTTCGCTTATCACCCAGTCAGGTCCAAGCCTCTTGAATAGGGGCAGCTGTTGCACCCCAAAATTTGCCCAACTCTTCTTTACCTAGCTTATGTTTCATTGCATTCACATTAGCATTATCATCTGCATTTCATTGACATGTGTGCAGGAGATCAAGAGGTATGATAACCAGTCAAGAGCTACACAAGACTTTGAAGCTAGTTAAGAAGGTTATTCAAGTGTTCAAGGGTTGATATCTTTGTCAGAGAAGTTAAAAGATCCCCAGAGAGAGTGGTTGAAACCAAGAGTGTGTGTCTCCTAACTTAAGAGTTGTGAGAAGACCTCAGATGATTCTGAAGCCAGGAATGTGGACTTGAAGCCTTGAGAGAGCTTAGGAGATTTCTTGAAAGCCATCATGAGGCCTAGACAGGTCATTGTGCAAGATTAAGTACACTTAGCCATGAGTGGTGTAATTAGGGTTTAACCAGGTCAACCCTAGGTCAACTGATGATTTGGAGTGGGTTGAGACCCAATACAAGAGCCATGTGATCATGGATTGATACATTGAGATGTTATAAGGATGATTCCAAGGTCAACTCATCATGATTGAAGAGTTTGAGAAGTTTCAAGCTAGGGTTTCTAAGACTTGACAGTGTAAAATCCTCTAGTTTGACCCCTATCTCCAAGGCAGTTTAGCCCAAGATGTGATTGTCATCTCATCTTGCCCCCAACATGAATGTTGTAGAGCTTGCTCTTAACTTTAATTTTAGTGCTAGAAGTCCTTGATAGGATTTGTAGAACTCAAGTTATGACTTTGACAAGTTACAGGTCATCTGAGGTAGGTGAATTTGGGGCTTGAAAGTTACCCAACTTTCATCAAACTTTTACCCTAGAAGGATGATTCCTATGGATTTTTGGTCAACATGAATGTTGTTCCTTATTCTCTTAGCTTTCTAGAGAGTACTAGAAGTCCTTGATTGGATGTGTAGAACTCAACTTATGGCTTTGACAATTCAAGGGCATTTTGGTCATTTAGAGATTACAGGTCATTTCAAGCATAAGGCCATAACTCCTATTTCCAAGCTCCAAATGGATTTTTGTTCAACATAAAAGTTGTTCAAAATGATGTTTTTAGCTTGTCTAAACATCAAGTGTCCATTGATATGGATTATATCAAGCATTGGTTGAAAAAACGTCACATGAAAGCCATTTTAATGAATTAAAATAAGAAAATTCAAAAGAAATGAGAGTAACATGTTTCCAAGTCAAATTTGTGATCAATTTGAATGGAATTAATGTTTTAGAAATATTGGCATTGCCACATTTTGAATTTGAGGTCCATAGAATGGTCATTTGGATGCTTACTTCACATTTAAGAAACATATCATGTACACTCCCTATGTTAAAACCAAAGGAAAAAAACCCTTACATCACACTCCTTAATGATTAAGTGAATGACTTGGAGTGAGTTAAAGGCATGAGTAAGGCTTGAAGGCACATTTTCATGTTGAAATTTGGAAGGAAAGGTGAACATCCAAAATCAATAATTGGGCCTAGTTTGGGCTTGTTATCCATCTGAACACACTATAAGTAAGAATTAGAACGAATTTGGAAGTTTCTGGAGCAGAATTCTGTTGAGAATCCATTGATGTGAAGTGAAGAAAAGCTTGAAAATTTGGAAATGCGTTTTGGAGAATCAAGAGGTTGCAGCAAGAACTAAACATCAAGAATTGTCCACCATTACTCCTTGAAGGATTCTGCATAGTTTGAGGGAGAATTGAAGCACATAACCACCACAATCCGAGCTTCAAGGTTGGTTCTAAGTTCTTGAGATATCTCTTTAATTATGCACTTTTAATCCATTAGAAGCATGTGGTTAGGTTCCCCTTAACATGTAGATGAATTCTGGTTAGTTAATTTCATGGATAGAGACAAGTTAGGGTTCGTTCCATTTCCGGTTGAGATATGGTTTTGGCGAATCACGCGTTTTCAGTGTAAACTAATGGCATGGTTAGATTCCTGAGAAAATTCTGATCAATTTTCATTAAGACATCGTGACCAATGGTTGAGTATAGAAGGATCTAGGGTTGCACAGGGGTGGCCAGAAAAGCCACCGGCGATTTGGGTTGGCGCGCGCGAGTTGCAGTTTTGAAACGAGGAAGATACAATCTTCGCCCTTCGTTAGCATGGAGAGTTTGACTTGGTCTGTGGATCCCAGCGCTCACGTTGAGCCACGCGTCCCTAGCCTTAAACGCATCGTTTTGATTATTGACCTGAGAAGCTTCGCTGCATAGACCATGGGTGAGCAAGGTCGAACCTGGTTGTGTGACATTTCTGATTTTGTGAATTGAAGACTGAAGCATTGGGCTTAGATTGCATGTGATACTGACACCCCCCTCTTCAGCCCAGTCCGAATTTGAATTGATTTTTTTTGCTATTTGCCACACACGCCTATTAATTTCCATTGATTTTCTTTGTTTTTTTTTATTTTATACATGGTTATTGAGTCTAGTATTTTTTAGAGAAAAAATATTTTCATTTCATGCATTTTCTGATTTTATGGGAATTTTGCATTTTAATTGATATTAAAATGGTTAAGTTTGATGCTTAATTTTGATGAATTTTGTGTGATCATGTGGTGATGACTTTGATCCTAATTTTTTTTGTGTGATTAGTTTAGACATGTATGCTCCCATAGCATTTTTCTCACAGTTTTATGGTGAAAATAGGTGTGCTTTCTAGATTGATATTTAGGTGCTTCCTTTTTAGGGTTTAAGGTTGATACCTTAGGATTTAGGACTTAATTTTAGGGCTTAATAGATGATTTAATCCCTGATTTTTGTATGAGGCATTCTTAATTGAGATAGGATCCCTTAGGAATTTTTGTAGAAATTTATAGGATAGTTTCCTATTTTTGGGTTTATTTTAGTTTAGGTGCTAGTTTTAGATGATTCTAGGGCACTAACTCAATTAGATTAACTTCTTTAGTCCCCTTAGACTAGGGTTTTGCTTTGTTTGCCTTTGGTTGAGATTGAAGACAAGTTGAATACAAGGAGAGGATGCTTGAAGTTGCTTGAAGTTGCTTGGAGCTTTGGAATTGCTGGTGCCTTAAGGTGTCTGATGAAGATTTAGAAAGTAGGAGACCTAGGGAGAGCCTTATAACTAGAATGATTTCTTTCACAAATATGGAAAGCATCTTGTGCTTCCATTCCTCCCAATGACTAAAAGTCCTTCTAAGATATTCACATCCCTCCTTTGGAGGGATGAGTGGCTTTATCTGGGAAGTAGAACTTTGAAGGGGCCAGTCTCTCATAATGATGAACCCTTACAGGCTTCCTTTGGTTGTCAATAAGCTGTTTATCATTTCCACTCATTCTGTTAAATCAATTGTCTTCTGGTTTGAGTATCTTGAAAGATGTTGGACTTGAGTTTGAAGAGGAGGACTTCACTGAATCGTGTGGAAGAGGATGATTCCTTGAGCATTGCCATTGCAGCTGAAGCTTGAAGGGCAAGAAGAACAAGTTGATGCTTGAAGATTCAATGGAGATTGAGGGAAGAGCTGAGGCTTGAAGATTGCAGGATGAAGTTGACACTTCCATGTGATTGAAGACTACTCTGGGAAGCTGAAGCTTGCAGGAGAAGAAGACCAAGTTGATACTGGTGAAGCAAAGAGAGCTGAAGCTTGGAGACTAAGTTGATACTTATGAAGAGGATTCAATTGAGATTGAGTGTAGAGCTGAGGCTTGAGGAACAAAGGATGAGTTGATACTTACATTGATGCATTGAGAGCCTGAAGGAATCAAGTTGATACTTGTAATTAAGAGTGAAGCCTGAAGGTGGAATTGGCTGAAGAGTTGAGGCTTGGAGAAGAGAGAATAAGTGGATACTTATGTTTGATGGGTTGAAACCTGGAGAAGAAAGTTGATACTTGTCATGGAAGATGGTAGCCTTGAAGGGTAGTTGAAGTCTAAAGACTGGAGTGCTGTTAGAAGAGCTGAAGCTTGGAGTTGAAAGAGGGGTTGATCTGCTTTCTTTCCTGTATGTTTTCTTTGTTGTGTTGATGTGCCTTGTTTGACTTGCTTGATGCATTAGAACAAGTTCATATCTAGACTGATGTAAAATAGGAGCATGATTGCACTAGAGGTTGACTTGCTCCCTCTGCTTGTATTGTTACTGTATGGCTTTGCTTGCGGGTATTCGGTAGAGCCCAGCTCCCTTGCCCATGTGGTTTGTTGTTGCTTGACAGCATTTCATTTCTTCTGTATGATTACAATCACTTATATTCTGCTTGATAGCATGTCTCTTCTGTATGATTGCAGTTATTCATATCTGGCTTGAGGTTGAGATGAGCTTGTGGAGGCTGATGCCCCACACACATTTCCTCCCTCACTTGCATTGCATGCATTTTACAGTCGTTCACTGTTTAAGCCGATGCTTTATCTGTTTCCGTATCTCATTGACATGATCCCCTAGGAATCTCACTTCCTTTGATAAGGAAGTGATGATAGAACTTTAGGTTGAAACCTATGCATGATAACTTCTAGGAGTTCCCTGTTTCAAACTTCAATCATAGGATGAATCCTTGGCATGATAACATTAGGACTTGATAGTCTCCCGTTAGTTGAGCCTGTTCTCTTCTCATCTCAAAACAGATTAAGATACAGTAATCATGAATGATTTCTTTCGGACGTTACGAGCCTTAAGCTATCTGAGAAAGGATTGTTGGAGAGCTTCTTTTCAACAGTCTGGATGTTTAGTATGGTACCCTTTGGGTGACATGCGACGCATTCACTCTCAGGTCATAGTCTTTAGTGCAATTGAAATTGCAAACACAATAAAAAACACTTCTTCCGTAAAAGACAGAAAAAAAACTTCAAACCTTTTTGCCCCGTGGGCCCATAATTAAAAGGAAGCTTTTCTGAAGAAAAGAGTGTCGTTAAACTTCAGTTCTACCGCAAACAGGCTTTGTCCCTAACTGCTGGAACTGCGGTTTAACCCTACTCGATAAAACA
Source organism: Lathyrus sativus (assembly GCA_963859935.3). NCBI lineage: Eukaryota > Viridiplantae > Streptophyta > Magnoliopsida > Fabales > Fabaceae > Lathyrus > Lathyrus sativus. The sequence goes on from OZ012738.1 coordinate 458,584,649, forward strand.
GATGAATCCGAATTCCCGTAATCCATATTAGCCCGAACTACGTAAGCTATGATCTCTCATACCTGTTGAAAGTACGTAGGCACAATACTGATGTATTGGCGAGCCACCTTCCCCGTGAACCGTAGTTAGTCGAACTACGTTGACTCTGATTTCTCATTCTCTGATGAGAATATGTAGGCATAAAGCGCGACGCTTTGCCGAGTCATTTTCTTTTCTGTTTAGGCCAGCCTTGATAGGTAGATAGATAAACCAACTCGTCCGGTAAACACAACAAGCATGGATCCCGTCGAGTACGATGGGCGTGAGGGGTGCTAATACCTTCCCCTTGCATAACCGACTCCCGAACCCAGACAATGGTTGCGATGACCTTGTCTTATACCCATTCGTTAGGTTTTTCCGATCATTTCCTTTCCCGCTCCGAGGGATAAATAACGAAAGGTGGCGACTATTCTGTTTTGCCGGCACCTTATTTTCGCGGAAGCGACACCCGCAACAGTTTTCTCGTCATTGCATGTCCACCAGCATGCGTACCAAATGTACCTTCATGGATCTCTTCCATGAGCAACTTAGTCTCTTTCTCGTCCACACATCACAACAACACCAAGTCATGGTTTCTCTTGTACAGGACGCCATCCGGATTCAAATAAAAATTGCCAGCCAATCTCCTAAGAGTCTTCTGATCTCGACTAGACGCCCCAGCCGGATACTCTTGGTTTTTCAGGAAATTCTGGTTATCGAAATACCACGGTTTTCCATCGGATTTTTCCTCAACGGCGAATATAAAGGCGGGCCTATCAAGGCGAGAGATAACAATCCTGGGAGCCTCATTCCAGAAGTTAACCTTATACATTGAAGACAACGTCGCAAGAGTGTCGGCCATCTGATTTTCTCCTCGTGGCACGTGATGCAATTCTACTTTGTCAAAGAAAGGCAACAATCTCCTTGCATAATTCATATAGGGTATCAGATTGGGCTGTCGCGTCTCCCATTCTCCTTTAATCTGGTTGACCACTAGAGCAGAGTCCCCGTATACATCCAGATATTTGATTCTCAAATCAATAGCCTCCTCGAGACCCATAATGCACGCCTCATATTCAGCCTCATTATTGGTAACTGAAAAGGTCAATCTGGCAGTAAAAGGAATCTGCGTCCCTTGAGGAGTAGTGATAATTGCCCCTATTCCACTACCGTAGGAGTTAACAGCACCATCAAATATCAACTGCCATTTGGAACCCAACTCTGGACCTTCATTCGGCAACGGCTCCTCATAATCTTTCATTTTCAAGTACATGATATCCTCGTCAAGAAAATCAAACCTCATTGGTTGGTAATCTTCAATCGGCTGCTCTGCTAGGTACTCTGACAGAACACTACCTTTGATAGCCTTTTGAGAAACATATTGAATATCATATTCTATCAACACCATCTGCCATCGAGCAATCCTTCCGGAGATTGCTTGCTTTTCAAATACGTATTTGATCGGATCCATCTTCGAAATTATCATGGTTGTATGGTTTAACATGTATTGTCTCAAACGTTTGGCAGCCCAGGCTAGCGCACAACATGTTTTTTCGAGCATTGAGTAACGGGATTCACAATCTGTGGACTTTTTACTCAAATAGTAAATCGCATGCTCTTTACGTCCAGCCTCGTCATGTTGACCGAGAACACAACCCATACTTTCCTCAAGAACCGTCAAATACATAATCAATGGTCTCCCTGCTACTGGGGTATCAATATTGGAGGCTCCTGCAAATATTCTTTTATTTTTTCAAACGCCCTTTGACAATCTTCATTCCAGGTCACAGCCTGATTCTTTTTCAACAATTTGAATAATGGCTCGCATGTAGCGGTTAGGTGAGATATGAACCGAGCAATGTAGTTCAACCTCCCTAAAAACCCACGCACTTCTTTTTCTGTTTTAGGCGTTGGCATTTCTTGTATTGCTTTTATCTTAGCAGGATCAACCTCAATTCCTTTTTTGCTCACAATAAACCCCAATAATTTACCGGATCTCACCCCGAAGGTGCACTTGTTAGGATTCAGCCTCAACCTGAATTTCCTAAGCCTCTTGAACAATTTAAGCAGATTAACCAAATGCTCTTCCTCCGTCTGGGATTTGGAAATCATATCATCAACATAAACCTCGATCTCTTTATGCATCATGTCATGAAAGAGCGTCTTCATAGCACGTTGATATGTTGCCCCAGCGTTCTTCAAACCAAAGGGCATCACTTTGTAGCAAAATGTTCCCCATGGGGTAATGAAGGTTGTTTTCTCCATGTCTTCTGGCGCCATTTTTATCTGATTATAACTCGAGAAACCATCCATGACGGAAAACACGGAGAATTGAGCAGTGTTATCGACCAGCACATCGATATGAGGAAGCGGAAAGTCGTCCTTTGTGCTCGCTTTATTCAAATCACGATAATCTACGCACATCCGCACCTTACCATCTTTCTTTGGTACCGGTACTATATTGGCGACCCATGATGGATAAGTTGTAACAGCAAGGAACCCAACATCCCACTGTTTTTGAACTTCCTCCTTAATCTTCACAGACATATCTGGTCTGGTTCTTCTAAGTTTCTGCTTAACAGGCGGACATTCTTCTCGCAATGGCAGACGATGAACAACCATGTCAGTATCCAATCCTGGCATATCTTCGTATAACCAAGCAAAGATATCACTGTACTCTTGCAACATCTCAATCAGACCTTGCTTGATGTTGCTTTGCAACACAGCCCCTATCCGGATGTTCCTGACAACTCCCTCGGACCCCACGTTGATAATCTCAATCTCTTCCTGATGAGGCAGAATGATTCTTTCTTCCTGTTTCAACAGTCGAGTCAGCTCTTCTGGCAAGTCGCTATCCTCAACAATCTCTTCCTCAGCTTGAAATACCGGGCGCTCGAAGTTAAAGCGAGTCATAGGAAGTTCGTATTCGGCGTCATCTGAAATATGAATCCTACAAAGGAAATGGTTAAATGCTTCAAATGAGTGCAAACAAAACTCATAACCACATTGCCATTTGTTGTTAAAATAAAAACAAGAACCATAGGGAACACAAAATTTGTATGAGAAAAATGCCTTTATTCAATGATTAAACAGTGCATACACATAAGCAGGTGGCCCTAAAACAAAATCACTATTCCCCGGGTAGGACACCGGATTATACAATAATCAAGAAAACAAATCATTACTGTTTTGTAGTCACTGGGACAATTTCTCGGATGGACCAGTTGCAGAGACTTTGTCCTGGCACGCTAAGCTTGATCCACGCGTCCATGTCACAATCACTATCTCCGTCTTCAGAGTCGGAAACAACATTAATCGTCTCAAAGCAGACTCCCTTTGGAGTAATCACCACTGGTCCTTTGAACTTGGGTGCTTTCTGTGAAAAAGATGTTGATGTTGGGTGATACCCTAGTCCAAACTTGTCCATCTTGACAGGAATTTCCAGCACTTGACCCCAACCCTTGGTCTCACCAGTCTGAACCAACGCTTGAGCGTCTTTGTACGAAGCCACAGCAACTTCTGGCACTCTGCTGGGAACACTGGACTTGTCTCTGATTTGCAACCCTTCGAAGGCTTGGCAAGGCGTTTCGTGGATTTCTCCATCCACTTCAACGTACTTGAATGATGAGAGATGACTGACCAAGATGTCCTCCTCCCCATAAATAGTAACGATGCCACCACCGGCTTCAAACTTAAGCTTCTGATGCAGCGTGGACGTCACAGCCCCTGCAGAGTGTATCCATGGACGCCCAAGTAAACAGCTATAAGCGGGATGAATTTCCATGATATAAAATTCAGTGTCGAATATTTCCGGCCCGACCTGCAACGAAAATGTTATCAATCCAAACACCGACCTTCTCGTTCCATCAAACGCCCTCACAACCAAATCACTTGGCGTGCAAATAATTCCTCGGATATCCAACTTCATCATAGCCTTCTTAGGCAATACATTCAGAGATGATCCGGTATCCACAAGAACATGCGACATTACGGTGCCCCGACATTCCACCGATATATGCAAAGCCATATTATGCTCTCGACCTCTTGGTGTTAGATCAAAATCAGTGAAACCCAAACTATGTCCTGCATTGACATGCGTCAGTACCCCCTCTAACTGGTTGACAGAAACCTCCTGAGGTACATATGACGTGTCCAATATCTTTAACAAAGCATTTCGGTGAGCCTCAGAACAAAGTAACAGAGATAGGATTGAAATTTTTGAGGGTGTCTGTTGTAAGTGCTCAACAATCTTATAATCGCTCTTGCGAATTAGCCTCATGAACTCTTCTACGTCCTTGAGCGACGTGTCTTTCTCTTTCAACTGGGATGGTCCACTTTCATTCACCTTGGCCTTGCCTTTAGCAATCCTCTCTGCTTCAACTTCAGGTGCGGTGAATATTCTTCCACTACGGGCCATGCCTCCCGTTCCAACAACATTGTCAACTGCCCCTGCCGGCCGGCTATTCACCTCAATCTTTTCTCCATTACAGTATGCTTCTAACCCATATTCCCATGGAACAGCTTTTGTACTCTCAAAAGGAACAGGTCCTGCTTTTGTTATTGTGATATTCGGCCATTTGGTGAGCGCCGACATCGTAATAGTCTTCTTTGGGATCGTAACAGTTGCAATCTCATCCTGCTTTTCAAACAATGCCTCAACATGCTTCTCAACAGCGGTCCGCTCAAATTGAAAAATCCCCTCATCTATCATGGCTTGGATACCTCTGTTCAAATCAGTGCAACCCTCTGGTTGGGTCCAGCAATCCAGACAATATTCGTCACATCCGGGGAATACGCCCCCTTTCAACAGTCTACTTTTAACACAACTCAACGGCGTCTTCAATTCATTCACATCCATAACCAAATTCAAATTCTATTCTGTTATGATAGCATTCGCTCCATGATTCGGCATGGGTTGTTGTACAATGTTGGGACCATCCTGACCAAAGTTAATGGCCTTACTATCAAGAAAATCTTGAAGCTTATGTTTGAAAGCATGACAACCTTCAATATCATGTCCGGGCGCCCCAGAATGAAAATCACAATGTTTACCAGCGTCATAACCAAATGGAGGAGTGCCCGTCAACGGGGCCATCATTCTCTTTTCAACCAAATTCAAACCCAACAGCGTTTGAAGAAGTTTAACATAAGTTGAAGGAGGTGCTTCAAATACTCTCTTCGGCCTACCCTCTTGAATTCTACGCTGAGCAGGGTGCATTCTCTGTTGCTGCGGTTGTTGTTACCGTTGCTGTTGTTGCTTTTGCTGAGGTATCGGGATAGTGATACTAGAAACTTGTTGTGGCTGATACTGATTCCTACCTCTTCCACGACCTCGACCACCATATACCGCACTGGCGTCGCCTTGTCTCCTTCCACCAAAGGTTTTTCTTGCACCTCCAGCCGAGGTGGATTCACCTGCCTGAATCTTCCCAATATTAATTCCGTTTTCAATCCGTTCTCCCATGAGAATCATGTCGGAGAAACTACCCATCGAGACATTGAGCAATTTGTCGTAATACATTCCAGAGAATGTTCCAATAAACATATCAATCAACTCTCTTTCAACCAAAGGGGGATGAACCCTAGCCGCAATATCACGCCAACGATGCGCGTACTCCTTGAAGCTCTCACCATTCTTCTGAGACAAACTCTGCAGCTGAACCCTGTTTGGCGCCAAGTCACTATTATACTGGTAATGTTTAACAAAAGCATCAGCCAATTCTTTCCAGCTTCTAATTTGGGTAGGCTCCAGCCCCATATACCATTCTAGTGATGGCCCCGATAAATTGTCTTGAAAGAAATGCATAAGCATCTTCTCGTCGTCAGAGTATGCAGATATTCTTCTGTAATAAGAACGTACATGAAACCTTGGGCATGTGTCCCCCTTATACTTGTCAAATGTTGGAGCTTTGAATTTCAAAGGCACCCTCAGCCCAGGCACTAGTCCCATGGTGGTCATATCTAACCCAGCAAAGTTCTGATTGGCTATCCCTTTGATCTGCTCTTCCAGCATTTTGAACCTCCTATCATTATCATTAGGCCTTTCAAATCCCACGCCTTGTCCAGAGAAAGCGTCTTCCTGGCGATCCTCACCCGAGTTCAGATTCTCATTGCCATATTCCTCGTAACCAGTGTTACAGCCATATCCCTGTTGATTGAAAATAGGACCCCTTCCTCTGTTACCGAATCCTTGGTTGACCCCACCTAGTCCATAACCAGTGTTGAAAGGCACCACCCCAGCCCCGTTGTTGTTCATGTTACCAAAGCCAACATCACCGTTTCCATACCCTTGATTGTTGTTACCATAGCCATTGTAGCCAAAGCCTTGATTGTTGAAACCAAAATTACCATCACGGTTACCATTGCCAAACCCTTGATTATTGTTCCCAAAACCAGTGTTGTCACCTAACCCTTGATCAGCATCTCCAGCATTACTAGTATTGTTAATAACATTCCCATCACCGTTTCCAGCGTTTCCAGTACCAATGTTACCATTACCAGCACCAGCACCAGTATTTCCATTGCCATTGCCATCACCGGCACCACCTCCACCGCTTGTGGGAACGACCACTGTAGGTATCCCGTCTTCCCTGTGAGGAGTTCCAACAGAGTGATAATCAGTATTTCCATTCGCCCGCACCAGCAGCGGTTGCACCAGAGTCTGGAGATTCTTCTGGCCTTTGACCACAGTTTCCATTGCTTGCATGAAAAGTGCCAACTTCTCACGAATTTCTTGCATCTCGACTTGAACTTGATCCATGATTCTCTTGCAGTTGTTTCTGGTAGAATAACGGTGCGTTCTCGGGTTGTCAATCCTGAAACCTGTGAGATGCAGGAAATAAGATACAAATTCAAAAAACACTGGTCATGCAATATGAGTATGCAAATGCAAGTGTATAAATATGCTACAGGTTATATTCCCCCCCCCCCCCCCCCTGATTCTAGTTTCAGAGAGAAGGCCATCACGACAATGGAGTCCCCATCAAGCAAGCAAGGAATCAAAAAAACCTCATACATAAACAAATGCCAAGAGGCAAAGTACGAGAATACAACTGAATACAACTGGAGAGACCTCGGCCAACAAGCCTGGCGATGGTCAAAATACAAGTACAGATAACAAAAGCAGAGCAAAGATAAATCAGGCCAAATGGCGTGCCCTGACATCTTCCAATATCCTCAACGTCTCCGAATGCCCTAGTCGGGAGATCAGCTCCTGTATCAGTAATGCATGTCGCTCAGCCGTGGATCTCAACTTTTTGGCATCGTCCTTGCAGGTTCCTTCCCCGAAACACTCGTCAAGTCTGCATCTCTTGGAGTCGGCCCTCAATTCACAACCTCTCAGCTCCTTGCCAAGGTCACTCAATCTAAGCTCAACATCGCTCCTAAGTGATGTCTCTTCAGTAATCTTTGCATCCTGGGCTCTAATCTGCGCCTCTAGCATGGCAATCTGCAACTTCAGCTCATCTTCACGCTCCTTCCGCTTGGTAAGCGTGGTATTTCACAATGTTTCCCACTTGCCGAGTCGGGAATAAGCTTTGTTTAGGAGTTCCTTCTTGGAAGCGAGCACCTTGCTAACACCGTTCAAGGCTACTCCCACTTTTTCTCTCTTGTTGGTCTCTTTAGTCAAATCTGAACCCAACCTATTAATCAACTCAGTCTGTTCCTTCACAGTGAAGGTAGCTTCATTCTTCTCATGACGCAACTGGAAGATCTCTTTCTCTAACTCATCATTGGCTTTCTTTAATTCTTCATTTTCAGCCAACAATTTGTTATACTTCTCAATCTCTACCGAAGTAGGTACCTCAATCACTGGAAGATACAAAGGTTCTACAGCAGGATATGGCATCAAGGAAACCCTAGCTCTCTCGTGGATCCAAGCCAAATAAGGATCATAAGCTTTGTTGTTTCTCTTACCTAGCAAAGCTTTCCCTCTCCTGTGGATGATAGCCCATGCATGTCTCAACCTGATCAAAACAGCCTCGTCTAACAAGCCCGTGAGATACAAAGATTCCTGTATCTCAACCTCAATAGGAGCATTTCTCAAGGCATACCCAAACTGTCTCACCAGCAAAGAAGGCTTATAGTTGATACATCCTTTCCGTCCAATCAAAGGGACATTCGGAAAGCCACTGCAACTATATATAATATCAGTGCCAAGCATGCTCCGATCAAACCAAATGATGCTCTCAGCAGACAGCCCCATCAACCGGGAAGACTAATCCAAAGTATCAGCAGCATAAACAAAAGGCCCTATCTTCGGAAGATGTCCCTGGAACCACCTATACAAAAGAGGAAGACAGCAGGAAACATTCTTGCCACGACGTTTCTCATTCTTATAGTGAATAGAATGATAAACATCGCTCAAGAGAGTAGGAACTGAATTCTTCGAGGCAAGAATCAAGAAAGCATCTGAGTCAACAAAATCTGGCACATTGGGAAACAAGACAATCCCATAGATGCAGACAGCTAGAATGGCACTGAAGGCAAGCCAACATCCACTCTTCGCGCACTGTGTAGCCTTCTCAACCAGGACAGACAAGTGAAAACCATAAGCTCCGTTCAGCTTAACCAAACCTCCCGGGAACTCAGACGCGTCCAAACTGACAATCTCAGCAAGCGTAGCCAATTCAGGCTCAGTATCAACATGTATAAAGGGTATCTGGTCTAACACAGGAACTCCCAACATAGCAGAGTACTCCTCCAAAGTGGGTGCCAGAATATAGTCGGGGAACAGGAAGCATCTCAGCTGAGGCTCATAAAACTGCATCAAAGTATACACCCCAGTCGTCTCAAATACTGAAGGCCTGTACAACAAACTAAGCAATTTCCCATAAGATACTCTGAACTCAGCCCTCACTCTCTCATTTGCTAGAGCAACTAATCCCAGCAAGGAACTGATATCTGGTGAATGCAACCGGTAAGCAATTGTCCTCTTCATGGACTCCATGTCTGGCCAGAAGATACACTAGAATTAGAGGGGAATGATCACACCTGCAACATAAATACACGTTAACAAAATGCAAACATGAAAAGGCACATGCACATGCAAACAGGAGATCAAGTGCAATGCTGATGAACTGTGTTGCTTTGTACTGAAGCCTGAGAACCATCAAATCTTCGCCTCAAACCAAACTAACCACTCAAATGAGCCTTGTAACCACATCTCACTGACAGAGATAAACCAGGTACTCTGAGGTCAAAGGTTTCCTGTAAACAGACCTACCTACCCCTCACAGGTATGTACTTAACTCGCAGACGAGGTACGACATCCTATGCGGGTTCAACGTCAAAGACTTTCAAGAGCGATGATACGATACCCAGAAGGTGTGGCATCATCATCCCTTGAAGCGACCTCACTTAGCTGAATCCCAATTGATAGGTCCCCAGAGTCGACAATCCTCGGGTCAAACAACTTGTCGAGCCCTAAGGGCCAGGCAAGAAGCATCAAAGGGAATCTCGTCCGAGCGCAGATTTCGCGGCTAGCTGGTGCGAGCTAAGCAAGCAGGCTAACCACTACTCTCTACTTCTAAATCTATGTGCAAACTCAAGCCCAGGTCCGGCTTATCTCTCAATCTAACCCTCTTCCCAGCACAACAACAATAATATAATACTGAAAGAAAAGGAAGAAAGGTAAATACACACAAAACCCCTAGACGGGAAAACAAGCGCTAGGATTGACTCGCATAGGGAACCGTTGGAGTCCCCAGCAGAGTCGCCAGCTGTCGCTACTACAAAAATCGGCGCCGACTATGACAGAAGAGTCGCCACCGTGCGTTATTTATCCCATAAGAGGGAAAGGAAACGCTCAGAGTAAACCTAACGCAAAGAGGGAAAGGAATGGTCATCGCAACTAAATCCTGGATTCGGGAGTCGGTTACGCAAGGGGAAGGTATTAGCACCCCTCACGTCCGTCGTACTCGACGAGATCCACGCTTGTTTTCTATCTAAGGGTGTGTTATTCTATCTACTCTAAAGGTCTGGGTTAAAAAGAAAAGAAAATGACTCGGCAAAGTATCGCACTTTATGCCTACGTATTCCCGTCTGAAATGAGAAATCAGAGTCAACGTAGTTCGCCTACCTACGGGAAAGGAGGGGAAGGTTGCTCGCCAAGATATCTCATCTTGTGCCTACGTACTTTCATACGGTATGAAAGATCAGAGCAAACGTAGTTCGGGCCACGGAGAACACAGGTTTGTCTGACAGTTTTTTATCTCCTTATGAAAGGGTTTTCCTGATTAAGAGTCCAAGCGGACAAAAACAGAGTTTAAATGTTTGTTTGAGTTTTTTACAAAAGAAATGTTTTTTAGTCTGTTTGTAACTTGTACCGCACTAAAGACTTGTGATCTGAGAGTGACCACGTCGAATGTCACCCTAAGGGTACCATACTAAGCAGTCAGATTACTGAAGAGTAACCCTCCAGCAACCTTTTCTCAAATAGCTTAAGGCTCGTAGCGTACAGCACGCGTTATCTTTATTACTGTGTCTTTTGAATTGTTTTTGAGATGAGAAGAGAAAGACCCTAAAACTATGGTTGAAAGGGGAACTAACCTAATATTGTCATGCATGGTTCACAAACCTAATGTCTGTCATAATTTCCTCTTGCACAGAGGAAATCAGAGATCCTAGGGGATAAACAGCAAAAGACAGCAAGTAATATAGTAAACAGTAGAATATAAGCAATGCAGCAATACCAATAAGGCAAGAGGGAAAACAATAGGCAAGAGGAGACAAGCTCCACCTCAAACCTAGAGGTCAACAGCATAATTAAACAGACAAAACAGAGAAAAATAGAAGACTCAGAGGAGGTAGCTCAGGCAGCAGTATCAGACTCTTACAGCAACAGCAACAACAAGCTCTAAACAGCAAAGTTCAATGGACAGCAAAGGCTTCATCTTCAAGCAAGCTTCTATCTTCAAGCTTCATCAATCTTCAAGCTCCAACAAGCACAAACCAAGAGAAGGATTAAACATCAAGATCAAGTTATAATGATAAGAAACTTAATGACAACCAAAGGAAATCACTAATAACTCAACATTGCAAATGAAAGGTATCCTCAAAGTTCTACTCACTTGGGCATACCACTCATCCCTCCTAAGGAGAGATGGAGCTTCCCAAGAGGGACTTTGTGTCATTGGATAGAATGGAGGCAAACAATGCACTCCATGTTTGAAGAAAGAATCAAAACTAGGTCTAAGGCATTTCCTAAAACCCTAATTCTCTAAACTCCTAAACAAAAGCTCCATAAGAGGAAAAGCAATCAACTCCAAGCTCCAATCCTCAATCCCAAGCATCTTCAATGAATCCAGAAGGTCCACCAAAAATAACTCAAGCTTAAACCCATTCCAAAGCAACCAACCAAACCAAACAATCCAAAGCACTCAAGAGAGGAAACCGCAAATGCAAGCCACTTGCAAAATACAACTAAAATAGGAAATGAAATTGCAAAAATCTAATAAAATTCCTAGGGGAACATGAATGTTTGAACAACCTAATATAAAAAGATTGAAGCCTAAATCAACTTCTAAGTTATCTAAACAATTCTTACATTGAGATAGGTCAAGGAAATCCACAAGTTTGGGAGGGTCCTATTCTCAATACCTAAAATAGATCCTAATATTGTTCTAAAAATCCAAGAAAAAATCTAAGGGAACATACATGTCTACCCTAGCACATATTAAAAAATCAAAGCCAAACTATAAACCAAATGAGAGAACTAAATTCAACAAAATAGATAGCCAAATATGCAAAAATAAAGAATAAAATAAAATGAGAAAAATCATATTAAATTGAAAAATGCATGAAATTGCATTTTGTTAATCTCAGAAAATCACAAATTCCATAAGGATCATGAGGATATTTTTAAAATAATTTTGTGACCAAAATTGGAATTTATATGATTTTTGGAATAACAATGCAATTAAAATAAAGAAAATGAAATAAAAAATGAATTAAAACCAAGAAAATAACACAGCCTTTGGATCAGCAAGCCAGTCAATGCACATCCAGCGCTCCTCATGATGCCACGCAATTTAATGAAACGGCAGTGTTTTGGATTAAAACTCTCCACTCTCAAATTAAAACACAGGCGTTGGATCTGATCTGAAGTCAAAGGTCAAGGCCAGATCCTGTGGTCCAAACATCATCTTCTCCAAGTCTCAGGCAGGCTAGGTGGAGATCAGGGATGGTGGTTGGTGGCGGCCGGAGAAGACTCCGGTCATCTTCTCCGGCGAAGGTCCTGGTTCAGGCAACCAAAAATGACAAACAAAATACCAAATCAACTCAGTTTTTCACGTACATTCCAAATCCATCATTAAAATCATCCAATTCTCAACACACAATCAAACACAAAGCAAAGTTCAGAAATAGCATCTTCAACAACTTTCATTAAACTCAAAATTAATGATATAGATCTCTTCATCTCATTACGTACATCAACCTGATCTAATCAACCAACATTGAAACCTTTTGAATCAAGAGATCCAAGTCCAAACAGATCAGCTATGTCATCTTCAATCATCACCAATTGAGTTCAAATCAAGCCTAAAACGATCTATGTCATGTCTAGATCCTAACCACAAGTTCAAATCTAATTGAATCATGCTAAATCATGCTGAATTTTAAGAAATGCAAACCTGGTATAGATCTTGCAACAGAGGTATCTAGAGCTCGTGGCTTGCTTCCAAATGCTCCAGATAGCTTCAATGATCCACAAGGAAAAGATTACACACCTTAATTTGGCTAGAATTGGCTCCAAAATCAGAATCCGATTTCAAGTTGCAGTTGAGAAAATTTTCTTGCTCTTTCTTGCTCTGGCGCAAAATGAAGCTCAAAATTGATCTGAACTCACTCTAATGAATATATAGAAGAGTTTCATGGGCCTATGGATCCAAGTTGAAGCCCAAAACAGTGATTTGCAATTTTCTAATTTTCCTTCAAAATTCAATATGACAGTCGTGCCTTGCAAGCTTGGCAGTGGTTCTAGAATGTTCTCACACCTTGCACATGTCATTTAGAGTGAGTTTGGATGGAGAAATTGGCCTGAATTGCCTTGTGCATTGATTTGGATATGTGACTTGTTTATGAAGTAACAATATGCTATCTCTCAAAACTTGAATTAAACTCTAAATTATGGTATTGCCAATGATCTTAGAATGCAATTTCCAATCAAAAAATGCACTTACTTGCTTGATTTTGGCCTTGTAACACAAAATCCAATTTTTCCCTCCTTTAATCATTTGAATTTTCTTCCTTTTCAAGCCATTTCAAATGTGTTTTTGATATGAGTCAAAAAAAACTCTCATGACCACTTGTTTGCACTCAAAACATCATTCTAATCAACTTTCATGCTGAGAAATTTTCCATTTGAAGCTTGCAAGTTGGAGATTTTGGCCTATGCTTGAAAATGACCTATAATCTCACTTTCCCAAAATACCCCTGGCTTGTAAACCCCATAACTTGAGTTCTACAAATCATATGGATGACTTCTAGTACAATTTAGAATGCTAAGATCATGAGGAACAACTTTCATGTTGGCCAAAAGTTCATGTGAAACCTATTTCTAGGTGAAAAGTTGCTTGGAAGTCAAGTGACTTTCACAGATAAATTTCACATTCATCTAGTGACCTGTAACTTGTCTGGACCATAACTTGAGTTCTACAAATCCAATGGAGGACTTCTAGTACTCAAATTAAAGGTATTGAGATTCTATACAAGTTTCATTTTGGCCAAAGATCCATTTGAAACTTGTATCTTGACTTATGTGGCCTTGAAGTTAGGTACTTAACAGGGTAATTTGCACTGAACCCTAATTTAGCAACTTCCCACATTCTTGACTCTTCTTGATTTGATCTTGGCACCACACCATAAATTTCTTATCACGTCATTCCATGAACTCCATGACCTCAAAGTAGGCTTTGAATTCTTTTCAATTGCATAATTGACCTAGGGTTGATCCAGATGAAACCCTAATTGTCTGCACCTCAACTGTAGCTATTGAACTTGAATCAATGACTTGATTGAGCTCCAACATGGCCCTCTAGGCACTCCATGAGCTCTATACACATCTCATATTCACAATCCATGCTTCACATTTCTTATTCATACCTCAATGTTAGTCTTCAACTGATCAAGACCTCCCACCACCTCCTGATGACTTGGATGGCTTCTCAAGTTTGGATAAGATTTCTTGCTAAGCTTCTCTTGACAATAATCACACTTGATCTCTTATTGGATGAATGATATGCCATGATATGCAAATGATAGAACTATGCAAATGGTGATGCAGTGAAACATAAACCAGGCAAAAGATGTTGAGCAAATTTTGGGGTGCAACAGTAGTCACAACTCCCTTACGGTATTTGATGGCTTTTTGCTATTTGAGGATAAGAGTGATAACTCTTACAGAATTCCTTTCTTTTGTTATCCCTGACTTTTGTCTGAACTATTTTGTTCGAACATACAGTCAACGGGATGCCCCATTTTTGCCTAAGTCTCCTTCATAGGTTTTGACTTAGCGGGCTTTTTTTCTTTTTCCCTTTTTTTCTTATTCTCTCTTTTTTTTTAGAAAGGAGGTGACTACCTAGTTTAATGGATACGGTGAACCATCATCGTCTTTTATGCTGAAAAGCATCTTCGACACTTGCTTGTTGTGTACGAAGGAAAACCTGAGTGCACCACCTTTATATGAAAAGTGTCTTGTATGCACATATCTTTAAGTTAACCGAGAACTACCCATCCTAGGTTTGAAATTTAAGGTTTCCATTTCTGTAAAGAAAGAAAACTCCTACTTCTTGGCTCGAAGGGGTTGACGAGGGATTATCTTCCTTATTTCTCCAGTGTTTAGGGATTGAAACAATGCCTTACATCATCGGCAAAGTTAAATTGAAAGCATATCAACAGCAGTTATGGATATGATTTTCATCATCCTCCCCAATCTTTGTTTTAAACAACAGTTTAGTAAAGAAAAGAAATTTTTGAATTTTCGTATTTCATAACAATGAAGGAAAAAGAAAGAGTGAAACAAATGGACTTAATCAAAAGATGCACAAACATTTCATTAATATTGCCAAATTCAAATAAACAACAGCTTACAAGCAATTCAAATGCAAAGAGAACACAACAAAATGTTGAAACAGTCTACAGCTGCCAGTCTTAGGGAATTAAAATTGACAAAACAAAATTTCAAATTTCAGGCCCATGTGGGGAAACACCTCCGACCACCACTTGCTCCTTGTGATATAGAATTATGAGGGGTTTCACGGGTCCTTTGCCTTTGGATTTAGGAATCACAGCACCGTCATTTGATTTGTCATTTTGAAGTTTCAGCAACTCTTGCAGTCTTAGTTTAAAACCTTCACACTCTTCAACTAGGTGCCCTGTTGTCCCAGTATGGTATCCATATTCTACTTCTAGGTGGTCTTCCTCAAGGATCAAGTGTTTGTCAATGATCAGCTCTTGTACAAGATGGCTCAATGCTATACATGCATCTAAGTTGTGTCCTTCAGCTCCTTTGTGAAATTCACAGTTCAGGTTCGCATTATGCCATGGTCCTGGCACAGGATTGGATAATCGTGGAGTCACTAGTGAGTTTTGAATCAGTAGCGGGTAAAGTTTGCTTAACGGTACTGGAGTTGTTCTACCGCAGGTCTTATTTTTCCTGACATGATTTTTCTTGTTCAATCTCCGACTTTGAGAACCTTGAGGAGGAACAAGCACCGATTGGTGAGAGACTTCAGTTGAACGCCTTAGTCCCCCTATATGATTGTCGTATTTAGAGTTGGTACCACAGTTCAGAGGGTAAGGAGGAATTACTGGTTTCAGCTCCTTTGGTATTATCAATTCGCCTTGGATTAAGTCTGGAAATATCTGATTGTGTGACATTGGAAACAGACTTTCTAGTTTCCTTGGTTTTTGTAGGGCGTGCTGACGCGATTGACGGTTATCCGGTGGTTGATATTGAGAATATCCTTGAGTTGGAGGAATCATCGGAGATAATGCATCCCTAGTTTCTCTGGACATCACATGGTCAAGGTGACCTTCCTTTTTATCATGTTCTGCAATGTCTCTAGAACCCAATTCATCTGACACTTGAGAATTCTGATGTCCTCTTTCAGCATTCCCTGAGCTGTCAAAAGTCCCTCCATTGTTGCCATTTGTCCTGGACATGTGCTAGGTATCCCTTCTCTATCTCTCTGATCAAAAGCGACGCAAGGCTGAGAAATGCAAATGCATAATGCAAATACAATGCAAAAGCAAACTGGTTTTACAAAACTCAGAAGATTGACTAGGCCAAAACCCTTATTTCATCAATCGTTGGAAAAGTTACAACTTTTAAAAATACCAGAGATCGACTGAGTTTTACAAAACTAGTTGCGACGTGAATATGCTTATGGTGATATGATGAGATGATGCACACATAACATGATGACAAGTATTCACAAATACAATGCATACACAAAGACCTCCTAGGCTCAAGATCAAAGCAAGGAGTCAAAGGTCTACCCATTCCCAAGGATTTATACTATGGGTTAATTTGTACCTGCCGAACGGGTCCTTAACAAAGTTCCCAAGGTCAACAACCCATCTTTCCGATATTATCAATTTCCCAAATTACTCGGTAATCGATAATATTCTCAAGAGAGTCTCGCCCGAGTGTAGTATCGCGTATCAACTACTTCGGAAATACTTCCTTATAGCCATCGCACTACGTCCTAATAAGGCCAAAGTGGGGAAGAATGTATTCTAAAAGTCCATAGTGTCATGGGCTCCTTTGAAAGTTGCATTGTTTTCACGAATACTTGATCATCAATACTAAACTTTCAAGAGGGCCTACACTGAGCGGTGGTTTCTCAAGTTAGCTTGGTCGGGAATCAACTCCCTATAAGCCTTCTTGAATATACCACCATCCTATCACAATTTCACTCAAGTCCGGGTATAGGACTGTCTCACCACTCAAAAGCACCCAATACCCAACAATCAAACAAATATATTGACAAATATACATGTTAAGCAAATATTTACCAATATAGCATGCATTTAAACAAAATAGGCTAAACCCTCAAGAAAAGTATCTATCCCCAGTGAAGTCACCATTTCTGTTGCGGTGAGAATCGTGATACCAAGCTATTGATTAACTTGAATCTTAATTCATTGAATTCACAACCGGACTTTAATTTATCCAAAGGAAAGGTCTAAAGAAAGAAAAACCTTTTTCGCAATGTAACAACAACGCTAAGAGATTCGGGGATCGGGGGTTGGTTATGCATAGGGTAGGTATTTCACATCCTAAATATCTGTAGTACCCTACAGGAACCTTTTGTTTGTTTGCATGCTAAGTTGGTAAATGTTTGCTAAGGTTGGGATTGGGTAAAGGGTATAGGTTAAAACCTAAAGATAGTTTCTAAGTTTGCTCGCAAAGACGTCGTGTCCTCTGCCTACGTATCCTAACTAGGATAGAATCAGAGCAATCGTAGTTAACCTCACTAGGGTTGAAGAACACTTGATTATGGTCAAGGTTCAAAGGGGAACAAACATATCCATGCTTGTGTAGAGTTTTATGAAGTTCTCTAGATCTATGTTGAACTCTCAAGAAAGGGAAGCAAGTAATCATATCCATGATTCTTACACAGAGTTAACCAAACTCTATCCTAAAGTTCTACGTTGTAAGACCAATCGGTTCTATCCAGACCAAAAGGTGGGAGAAAGGGGGAAGGTTGCTCGTCAAGATATCGCATCTTGTGCTTACGTATTCTCATTGTCCAATGAGAAATCAGAGCGGTCGTAGTTCGGGCACGAACTACAGAATAAGGGTCAATTGGTTCTTTCCAGACCAAAAGAGGGGGAAGGTTCTATCCAGACCTATGAGTTTAAATCCTATTGGTTCTATCCAGACCAAAAGGAGGGGAAGGTTCTATCCAGACCTATGAGTTTATTGAGCTATCTATGACCCAAAGGTCAATAGAGAGACTTTCCTTTGGAAGGAGAAAGAATTAAGCAACCTGGATGAGAACTAAAGAGTTCCATCACTTTGGGGAAAGTAAACTTAACAAAGCATAAACATTCACACATGATGAATATAAGGGATATGGTTACAACCAATAATAAACAAGAATATTACAATAAGCAAGGATTTCAATCAAGATAAATGGTTACAACCAAAACAAACATTAAGATATTACGATATCAATGATTTCAATCAAGATAAATGGTTATGACCAAAGCAAACATTAAGATATTACAATATCAATGATTTCAATCAAGATAAATGAATATGACCAAAGAAAACATTAAGATATTACAATATCAATGATTTCAATAAAGATAAATGGTTATGACCAAAACAAACATTTAAGATATTACAATATCAATGATTTCAATCAAGATAAATGGTTATGACCAAAACAAACATTTAAGATGTTACAATATCAAGCAATGATTTCAATAAAGATAAATGGTTACGACCAAAGCAAGTATCAAGATATTATAATATCATGAAATGGGGAAGTTCTTACAAGACTAAACACAAAGGGTGAAAACCACAGACATATCTTGACAAATAATGGGGTGCATCTTAATAAAGATGGAAGGGGATCTTAACAAAGATGCATCTTAACAAAGATGAGGCTTCAAATAGGGCTTACAAGATGACGTGTATACTTACAGGTGTCATGCCTAATCAAATAATGTCACAACAAATGTAAGTGAGAAGTTCAAAACTTCATGGGAGAAAACTTTCAAGTTTTAATGATGATTACACACAAATGCTTAAAAGCAAGAGTTTTTGTCAAACTCAAGTACACAAGGATGCTAACAAGCCAAAATCATAAATTTAAAATAAAACTCAAAAGAGAATGAAATTAAAGTTTTGAAATGAATAAATGAGAGATAGGAAGGTGAAAACCCTAAAAACATTCATGGTAGCATGTGAAATGCAAGTAGAAAGTTCACATTTATGTGTTTTAGGTTTACCTCTTGAAGCAAGCTTAATCAATAAGAAAACCAAAGATATTGAGAGCTCTTACAAGGTCTTCAAATGTTCCTAGGTTGATGAATAGATGCTCCAAACAACCTCCAAGCAAGCTAGTGGACGAAATGCCTTGTAAATGAAAAAAAAACTCTAAAATCCAAAGATTTCAAAGACCAACTCACTCAAACCTTGTTACATAAGTGTGGAAGTGATTTTGATAGCTTCAATACATCATATTTGATGTGTTTGAAGTGTTTCTCGAGTTGGAAAAAATTTGGAAATGGTTTTGGAAGGTGTTTTGCAAAAATAGATTTTGAGGGATTTTGGAGACTTAGTGAGATTTTGCAAGAATTTGGTGATTGTGTAAGGGAGAGAGTTCTAGATGGTTTCTAGCATAGAACTGGTGTGTTTGTGATGTAGGAAGTGAGTTCTATTTATAGCCAAAGGCCTTGGATCAAGGTATGGGCAAACGTGAAGCAAATTGCCAATTTTAACCTTCCATCATGAAAATCTTTGAGTTTTCCAATGCAATCTTCATACTTGTCTTTAAGCCCCTCTACTAAGATATTCTCCATGCCCTATATACTTTTTCATCATGCTTGATAGTTTAGGAGGTGACTTGTTAAAGTAAAGTTGATGATTTGACAAGGGTAGCCACCTTTTTTCTCTTTCTTCACTATTCACTTTTGCAACTTGCATTAAATAATGATTTCCTTTGATCTTTGTGCCATTTTCGTGGGAATCGATATTAAAAATGTTCCTTATCAATGCAAACATCATAAATTAGGTTTAGTCTTTGATTAGCATCGATTAGGAGAGGTTTTGGAATAAAAAACTCATGCTGACCTAGTTTTGCGAATGTGAGTTTTTGCCAACTTGTGGATCTTGGTTCTCTCTAACCAGGAAGAGTTATGGAACCCACTTGTACTTTTTAAAAAATCCCAAATTAGGTACTACAATATTTATGCTTGTTTTAGGAACTCATTCCCCTTGAAACTAGGTCAAAAAACCCTTGTGTGGTTAAGGAGTTATGGCTTTGCCCTTTTCAAAACCTTAATTTCCCAACTTTTCGATTACTTATCAATTCTTGATCCAATGGTCACAAAACTTCATGAATAGATGTTATATACCATTAGGAACATAATTTCCTTCAATTTTGGGTCAAAACCATGTTAGTCAATGAGTTGACTTTTTAGTCAGACGAACCGATTGATTGAAGAACTCTGAATCGACTGTTGGTGTTCTGGGTCCTCTGAGGTCTTGAAACTTCTTGAGTGAACTTCACTAAGCCATATGAGCTTCATGGACCATGATTCCATCATTGGAACACTATTTTAATCAAAAGTCAAACTACAGTTGACTTTTCCTGATTAGAAACCCTAATCGGGTGTCCTGAAGTGCACTGTTCTTAATCCTTGGGTGACAACCTCAAATTGGATTCACACTTGACCCAATGAATTATCCTTGATCTTGTTTATAGTTGAATCAATCCAAACCATTGATTGATCAAACCATCGAAGCCTCGATTTTTGACGGTACGGAACCCTGATTCATCTGCATCTTGACAAAGATAGACTTGAAATGGGTTAAGGTTAGATAATCAAATGAAAATTATCCTAAAATGATGATGAGGGTCTAAGGGGTCAAAATTTGGGGTGCAACACCCCGCAGGCAAGCACATAATAGAAACTCCTCATATATAAACATAAGCCCATAGGCAAAGTATAAACAGCAAATGAGTACAAACATAAAGGGACCTTAACCAACAAGTCTGGTGATGGTCCATACAAAAGTCTACGCTACAGAATACAAAGAAATAAATCAAACTGGGTGGCGAGACTGGAAATCCTTCAACAACGCCTGTGTATCCGGATGGTCTGGCCTAGTGAACAAACCACGTATGAGCAACTCCTGCTGACTGATAGTGGACTGAAGATCCTCAACCGAGTCCTCTCTCCCCACAGCCTCCTCAAGTCCACGCCTCTTAGCACTAGCTTCCTTTCTATGCTCCTCCAAGGTTGCAAGCGCTTCATATAGTTTACAGTCACTATGTCTTCTGAGTGCGGCTTCCTTTGAGATCTCCTCATCCTTAGCTTTGAGCTGAGCCTTCTGTTTGATGATATGCGCCTTCAACTTGTCTTCACGATGCTTGCTAGTAGACATGGCAGCGTTCCACTGAGCCTCAAACTTGGAAATCTGCAAATAGGCTTTACTTAACTCTTCCTTCTTCGTGGCTAGAATACGATAAGAAGCATTCAAATCTTGGCCTGTGCGCTCTCTATCTTTAGTCTCCTGAGTTAAGTCTGTTCCCAACTTATTCACCAATTCAGTTTGTTTTTTCAAAGAATACCTTGCTTCTTTCCTTTCACTTCTGAGCTGAGCCATCTCTCTCTCTAACTCTTTGTTTGTCTTTTGAAACTCTTCCTTCTCATGATATACCTGGTCATACCTTTGGATGTCTACAGTAGTGGGCTCTGCAATCTCAGGAGGATGCACAGGCTGAATAGATGGATATGACATCATTAATTCTTTGGCTCTACTCTGAATCCAAACCAAATATGGAGCATATTCCTGACTATTACTTTTTCCCAAGGCAACCTTTCCCCTCCTATGGACATTTCTCCATGCATGTTCGACCCTATCCAAAGTATCTCCCTCCAACAAACCAGTGAGATACAGAGATTCCTGTATCTCTGCATCCTTCGAAGGCCCTCTAAGTGCGTACCCAAATTGTCTGATAGTAATAGCCAGATTATAGTTTATGCAACCTTTCCTTCCGACCAGCGGGACGTTAGGAAAGCTTCCACAACTATATATAATCTCAATGCCCAAAACATCTCTATCAAACCAAACAATATCTTCGGCAGACAATCTCATCAATCGCTCAGACCATTCCGAAGTGCCATCAGTAGCAGAAGACGGACCGGTATTGAGAAGATGACTCCTAAACCATGTATAGAACAAAGGTGCACAATAAGACACACTTTTCCCTCTCCTGTTCTCGTTCTTGTAATGCACGAAATGATAAACATCGCCTAACAGAGTGGGTATAGGGTTCTTCGAAGCCAAGATACTGAATACATCGACGTCTACAAAATCTGGGATGTTCGGGAATAGAATAATGCCATAGATACACAAGGCCAAGATAGCATTGAATATCACCCAGAAACCTTTCTTAACAAACTCCCGAGCCTTGTCCGCAAGAAAAGGTAATGGAAATCCAAACATTCCATTCCTACTGGCTAACTTCCCTTTCAACTCAGAGACATCCAAATGCAAAGCCTTAGCAAGTTCAGTCAAATTTGGCTCTCCCTCAACATGATGGAACGGTATCTGGTTCAGAATAGGTATTCCCAATATATCAGAAAACTCCTCCAATGTAGGTGCTAAAAGAAAACTCTGAAAGGTGAAGCCTCGCAACTGAGGATCATAGAATTGTAACAATGTCTAAAGGCCATTCAATTCATCCAAAGAAGGTTTGCAAACAATATTCAAAAGCCTCACATAAGATTCTCTGAAATCCTCCATAACCTTCTTTTCAACTAGAGAAATTAGGCTTCGCAAAATTCTAATGTCAGGTGTAGGAAACTTGTAGGCCAGGGTCCTCCTCAAGGGCTCCATGTCAACAAAGAGATAACAGAATCACCAAAATCGAAGAGGAAATGTACACCTGCAACATAAACACACGTCAATGAAATGCAGATGAAAATGCACATGCAAATGCAAACAGGGGATCAGGACTACTGTGCTGTCGGCTGAGAAGAACCAGTGCTTCGCCTTGGTACCGACAAAATCACTGACATAAGAACCCCTTTGTACCATGAACACAGGTTTACACTGTCAAGAACTGGGTAGTCTGGAAGTCAAGGTTTCCTGCATAACCCAACTACTCACAGGTATGGACCTATCCACTGAAAAGGTTTGGCATCCTATGCGTTCATCAACGTCACAGACTTTCAAGAAACGATGATACAACACCCAGAAGGTGTGGCATCATCATCTCTTAAAGCGGCCTCACTTGGCTGATCCCAAATGATCGGTCCCCAGAGTCGACAACCCTCAAATCTTAAATTCTCTCAACGGCCCACTGGGCTGGAAAGAAAGACATCAAAGAGAATCTCGTCTGAGTGCAAATTTCGTGGGAACTGGTGCATGCTTAACATACAGGTTCACCACTACTTTTCGCTTCTAATACTAAGTTTGTACTCAAGCCCAGGTCCGACTTCTCACTCAATGGAACTTCCCTCCCCACAGCACAGCAGTAATGATATATGATGCGAAAAATAAAATGCAGAAGTAAAAAAAGATAAATCACATATATACACACACCTAAAAAGAAAACACACAAGCGCTAGGATTGACTCGCATAGGGGATATTCTTTATCCCCAACAGAGTCGCCAGTTGTCGCTACTGCGAAAAAAGGAGGCCGACAATGACTAACAGATTCGCCACCTATCGTTATTTATCCCAAATAAGGGAAAGGAAGCGATCGGAAAAACATGACAAAAATGGGAAAAGACGAGGTCATCGCAAAGAAGTCCTAGGTTCAGGAGTCGGTTACGCAAGGGGAAGGTATGAGCACCCCTTACGTCTGTCGTACTCGACGGGATCCACGCATATTTTGTCTAGCTAAAAGGGTGTGTAAACTATCTACGCTAAAGGCTTATGGAAAAAAGAAAAAGAAAAGAGAAACTGACTCGGCAGAGCATCGCCGCTCTGTGCCTACGTACTCCCTCGTGCAATGGGAAAGTCAGAGTCAACGTAGTTCGCCTAACTACGGCTAAAGAAGGGGGGAAGGTTGCTTGCCAAGACATCGCGTCTTGTGCCTACGTACTTTCGTCTGGTACGAGAGATCAGAGCAAACGTAGTTCGGGCTTACGAGAACACAGGCTGTTCAAAAGTTTTACCCGAGTAGGGTTAACAGACAGTTCTAGCAGTTGGTGTATGCAGCTCGACCATTGGAGACTTAGGCGTTACCGTTTGCGATAGGAATGAAAGTTAACGACACTCTTGTTTATGAAAAGAGTTTTCTTGATTAAGACCCTAAGGGGTGAAAAAGATTTTGAGTTGTTTTTGTGTTTTTTAAGGAAGAAGTGTTTTGAACTTGGTTTGTAACTCATGTTGCACTAAAGACTATGATCTAGGAGCGAATGCTTCGTATATCGTCCAAAGGACATACACTAACATTCTAGATAATTGAGAGGCAACCACCCAATCATCATTTCCAAAATGGCTTAAGGCTCGTAGCGTGCAACAATTGTCAAGCTTTATTAAGTGAATTTAAGTTGTTTGAAGATGAGAAGAGAAAGAGGACGAACTAAGGGGGACTAGACTAAACCCTAAAAGTTGTCATGCAAGATGCACCTAAAGTTGAGCTTGAAAGGGGACTACCTAATGTTATCATGCATGGTTAGAAACCCTAATGTCTATCATACCCTCTCTTGAACAAGAGAGGTTAGAAATCCTAAGGGAAGGAAGACAAAAAGAAGAAGAAACAATAAGAAGAAACAATGCAAATGAAGAATGCAAATACAAATGCAACAAGGAAGACAAAGATACAATGCAAGTGAGGGAGGAAATATGTGTGGGGATGGAACCTCCACAAGCTCATATCAACCTCAAGCCATAGTATGAATAAGCACAAGAGAAAAGGAGAAGAAGATGCATAAAAAATAAGTAACAAAAACAATGAGAAAAAGTCTTCATGGATTCATTACTTTAGGCAAGCTTCAGGTTTCTCCTCAGGAGGAACCAAGAAACCTTAAGTAGTATTCCAAAGTCATAGGACAGAATGGGGATGAGGAGAATAGATCTCAAAAGCTAAAGCAAAACATCATAAGCAACTGCAAACAACAACATCAAAGAATGCAAACAAACACCACTTGTGGAAACACAATGTGCAAACATGAAAGTATAAGATCAAATGAACAACTTATGCACAAGGTAAAGACCTATGAATTGGCACACAAGGCCTATAACAAGCCCCTGACATGAAACAATCAAAATAAGGTTCACCAATAATGCATAACCAAGCTTTTAGAAGCAAAACAAAACAAGTACACTAGCAAAGATGCATAAACATGAAGTAACTTGACAAGATTCATGTGTGCCGAGTCCGTTGAATGTCATGGCGTACCCTTGGCCCTTTTCCATGTGGGGCATTGACATGATTGGCAAGATTAAGCCCACCGCATCTAATGAACATCGTTTCATCCTGGTAGCCATTGATTACTTCACCAAGTGGGTGGAAGCAGCTTCCTATGCTAATGTCACTAAGAAACTGGTAGCCTAGTTTATCAAGAAGGACATCATCTATCGTTACAGAGTGCCTGAACGAATCATTACTAACAATAGTTCGAATTTGAATAACAAGATGATGAAGGAATTGTGCCAAAATTTCAAAATTGAGCATCACAACTCATCTCCCTATCGTCCGAAGATGAACGGCGTTGTCGAAGCGGCCAACAAAAATATCAAGAAGATAGTGCAAAAGATGGTTGTAACCTATAAAGATTGGCATGAGATGTTGCCCTTTACTTTACATGGATATCATACTACCGTGCGTACTTCAACAGGGGCAACTCCTTTCCCGCTGGTGTACGGTATGGAAGTTGTCCTGCCATTGGAAGTCGAGATTCCTTCTTTGAGAGTCTTGGTCGACGTCAAGCTTAATGAGGCATAATGGATAAGAAATTGACTGAATCAGCTCAGCATGATGGATGAGAAGACGTTAGCGTCTATTGCGTATGGTCGTTTATATCAGAGTAAGATGAAGAAAGCTTTTGACAAGAAGGTGCACCCTCGAAGCTTTCAGACAGGCGATTTAGTGCTGAAAAAGGTTCTCCCTCCACAAACAGATCATAGGGGAAAATGGACTCCCAACTATGAAGGTCCATATGTCGTGCGAAAGGTTTTCTCTAGAGGAGCCTTACTGTTATCAACCACGGATGGTGAAGATTTCACATCCCCTATGAATGCAGACGCAGTTAAAAAATGCTTTGCTTAAAGAGACCCGCTGGAAAGAAAAAAGAATATCCAGGAAAAAATGGGGCATCCCGGCGAACCATAAAAAGAAAAGGTTCGGGAAAAAGTTAGGGATATAAAAGAAAAGATGTAAACCCGCAAAGTTGAAAACCTGAAAAGGCAACTTTGGAAAAAAAAGGGTATCCCGGTGAATTGAAAACCCGAAGGGGCGATTCAGGCAAAAGTTAGGGATTTGAAAAGCAAATGACTGCGGTCTACGTATTGATCTTCAGAGTATAGTGGATTGAGGGAGGACCTGAGGGCCGTTTATCCGAATCAATCTCTTCAGAAGATGAAGCATCGGGGAATCATTGAAGTCAGGCGAGTCATAGATGGATCAGCTCATGGTGTTTGTCTGTGTCACATTGCCGACATGTTGTATATTTCTGTGCATTTCTGTAATTTTTGCGCAGCTTTGTCTTTTCAGGGGTTGCATCTATTGTAAAATCTGCCTATTTACAAGCCTTTTGTCAATAAAACATATACTATTCAGTAATTTGTTGTTCTTGCTTTGGCTTTACTGTTTTATTTGCGAAAAACGCCCAATGTTTTGATAAAACTGCGCATACATAAACTTGCAGGCTTTGGCCGATAATCATTAAAACTTCGATTTATTTGAACAATGTCACGGATGATGACCGAGATGATTCCCTTTGTGCAGGATATCTTGTTGTTTGTTCATTTGTAGGGTCGTTACCTTTGGGGCAAATCTCCAGAGGTGTATCCCCAGTAGGATCACCATTCCCATAGAAGACGTATAGTTGAGACTCATTTTTCTCTCCAGCAGAGGCTTGTTTCTACGGGAAAAAGGATGTGCAGGTAGAAGGTGCACACTTCTCCCCAGCAGATTGTTTGTATACACTCATTCCTCGACAGTTCAAGACTGAATTCTCTAACAGGGTAGAATCATCCCCAGAGGGTCGAGATTGATATCCCTCGTGCAGGTCAGGTATGTGCTAGTATCCTCAACAGAGTGTAGGTACGCACTTACTCCTCAACGAGTCGAGTCTAGATTTCTCTCCACCAGGTAGGTTTGGAGCTGTTTTCCCAGTAGCGGAGCAAGTTCAGGATTTTAATTCCCCGCAGAGTCTAGGCGTTTGACTTGGTACTCTCTCGAGGTTTTAATTGGTGATTTATTCCCTAAGAAGAGGTTGATTCCCCGGCAGAGTCAAAGCGAGTGTTGGAATATTATTCCATTGACTCCTAATCCTAGAGTAAGGATTCTTGTAGTAATTAACCAATTACAGTAATAAAATATGGGGGGTTCGGTTTGGATTAAAAAAAAGAGTGATTAAAAATAAAAAGTGATTACAATTTTAAGTTGAAACAGTTAATCTGCTGTTTCTGTTTCCTAACTTATCATCGATCCAATTGATTCCCAATTCCTAAGAGGACTCTATCTCCTTCTAGATTATAATAACAATCAAACAAGTGCAATTGTTATTATACGACACATATACTTAATTTTCGAATTAGGCAAACGGATTAGATACATTAACCGTGAATTAAGCAAACACGGGAACATACGCGAATTAAGCAAATGCGATTAAAACATAAGAACATGAAATCATCGAAATAAATCAATCACCCCTAAGATAAACTGAATTAAGCAAACAAGATATCATAGAGAAGAATTGAAAGGAAATAGTTTTTATTGGAAATTAAAGGAACCTCAAAGTGTCGGCGAAACCGATTACGGCAGATTAACCTAAGGAAGTTAGTTCTCCATTACAATTGTAAAAAGCAAGGAATAAAATTCGAAATAAAACTAGGGTAGCCATTTTGCATCACAGCAGCAACCTTATAAACATAATAAGGTTTGCGTTACACACTCAACTAGGTCGAAAACCTAAACCAGGTTTAAAAGGGAAAAACAACTACATTATCACAAGTCAGGAACTTAAACAAATTATTCGAGACTCAAGAAATCTGAATCATCTTCTTCGTGCAACATGAAAGTTGTATATCTTTTCCTTATCTTTCCAACGACTGGTAGAATGCCTCGATACGATTCCTGTAGCTTCAGTTATGAATTTTTTATTAAAAGCCGCTAATGCTGAAAATAACAAACGAAAATCAAATAAAGCTGAAAATAAATTAAATTTTAAAAACATCATAAAATAGGAAATTAAACAAACTAAACTATAGAAATTCCTAAGTCTAAACATAGAGGAAGGTGCATCAAAATGTACTGATCACCCGCAGATCAGGTTTGATTTGGAAACTGCTACTTTCCATCCTCAACAGAGAGAGTGTGGGATAATTTCCCAGTAAATCTTATTCGGTTATCCCTAGCTGAGAAATCCCCAGTAGGTTGGATTTTTTATCTTCGGCAGAGAGGGGTTGTTCCCAGAGGTGTATTTTGTACCCTAGAAGGACTTCGGTATTCTAGGAGGCCATTCAGGGCTGATTTCCCGGTAAGGCGAAGTTAATCTCAGTGGTTGATTGTTATACCCCGCGGAGTCCCTTGATTTTCCCAGCAGGTTAGACTTGTCTCCAATGTTTGGTTGTCTCTCCCCGGTCGATTCGTCTATTCCCCAGGAGAGTTGTATCTTGGAAGGTCGTTCAAGTCATTTTCTCTCAGCAGGATTTGATTTGATCTCCGACAGAGTAGAGTTATTGTTTAGCATGTTGTGCTATCTCCCCAGTAGGGTCGTTTGTTCCCTAGAAGTGGTAGTCTGAAAGGCCATCCAGGGCTTGTTCCCCAGTGTAAGTCCAATTGTAATTGGCAGATTCCATTTCTCCCCTCGGCGGAGTTGGCTTTGTCTTTTCAGCTTTTATTTTGCTGATTTGGTTCTGGTGCATCTTGGATTTGTGCATAGCATTCTCAGAAACGCGTAGCATTTCCATTTCGTATGGAGCATTACGCAATTTTCAAACATGTGCATTTGAAACATAAGCCAAGTTGTTACCTTTTTGTTTTCAGGTGTGTCTCCAACAGATGGTGGATTTGCTTTTGCCCGTGTGGTGTTTAAACCATGGCAATTTGTGCTGATTTACTTTGCCCATGCGGTATCCAGACCCCGAAAAATGTTATTGTTCTTTTCTGGCATGGTATCTAGACCATGGCGAGGTGTGATATGATTCTTTAGCCCATGTGGTATCCAGACCTTGGCGAAATCTTTGACGGATGTGTTGCATCTTATCAGGTGCTTCCCAACAAAGTTGCTTGGTTAAGTTTCTCTTTCCCCAGCGGAGTTTCTCTTGTGAATTGCCGTTAAATTCACTTATCAACTGCGTGTTGATCCGGCCTTCGGGTTCGATGCTCGCTTTTATTTAGCGAATGCCTACTGGTTTTCAGATGTTTTCTCAACTTCGTGTTGAGCCGACTTTTGGGTTCGATGCCTGTTTTTATTTAACAGATGTCTAACGGTGATGTCAAATGTCTTCTCAGCTTCAAGTTGAGTCGGCCTTCGAGTTTGATGCCTTGTTTTTATTTAACAGATGCCTGACGGTGATGTCAGATGTTTTCTCAACTTCGTGTTGAGCCGGCCTTCGAGTTCGATGCCTGTTTTTATTTAACAGATGTCTGACGGCAATGTCAGATGTTTCTTCTCAGCTGCGGGTTGAGTCGGCCTTCAGGTTTGATGCCTGTGTTTATTTAACAGATGCCTGGTGGCGATGTCAGATGTTTCTTCTCAGCTGAGGGTTGAGCCGGCCTTCGAGTTCGATACGTGTTTTTATTTTTAACAAATGCATGGCGACGTTGTCAGATGTTGTTCTCAGCTTCGTGTTGAGCCAGCCTTCGGGTTCGATGCATATTGTTTCAATAGATGCCTGATGGTGATATCAAATAATCTTTCCAACTTAGTGTCGTTGCCTGCGTTAGCAGATGTTTCTTCCGACTGCGTGTCGATGCTTTCTGATTGGTAATTAGTTAGTTTGTTGCCGTTGCAACTATTAGATTCAGTTATTTTCAGAGATTTTTGTTCTAGTAATAGTTTGCAGTTCTATTTCTGCGGTTTGCAAATTTCCGGATTCTTTGGTATTCAACCGTCTTTTACCTTGATTTTTTGAAAGTCGTTCGCTTTTCACCCAGTCAGGTCCAAGTCGCTTGAATAGGGGCAGCTGTTGTACCCCAAAATTTTCCCAACATTTTTCTTAACTTGGCTTATGTTTCATTTCTTTCTTTTGCATTTGCCTTAACCAGGAGTGCTTATCTAATGCTTACTATCATCAAGAAGTGGTCAAAGCTCTCTGAGAGAGAAGATTGACAAGTGTTGATTGCCTACTATCTTGGAGGGTAATTGAGGATCATCAAGGGTTCACAAGGCCATGGTTATGGATAAGAGGTGTTTTAGAAGCTCAGTGAGTGCTTTTGAAGTCATTGTGGAGTTTGTCTAGGCATTCATTTCACCTGCAAGAGGTTGCAGTCAAAGGTTGTGCACCTAGGGTTCCATCTGCTTAGTTCAAGGTCAACTATGGGCTTGAAGGAGTTGGAGATTTGGTTCTAAGTAATTGGAGTCATGGGAAGTCATGTTGAGACTCTAGGATGTCATATCAAGTTCAAATCAAGTAGAATCAAGAGTCTAAGAAGTTACTAAATTAGGGTTTCAGAGGGTTTCAGTGTAAAATCCCCTTCTTTAGTGTCTAACTTCACGGACCATTTACCTCAAGATACAAGTTCAATCTCATTTTCATGTAAACATGAGACTTGTAAGGCATGTTCTAAGCTTTCTTTTAAGTACTAGAACTCATCTATTGGGTTTATGGAACTCAAGTTATGATGCCATCAAGTTATAGGTCTCAGATGAACATATTTTTCAGTCAACAAAAGTCAACTCACTTCCAAGGCACGTTTGACCTAGAATCAAGATTCTCCTCAACTTTTGATGAACATGAAATTTATTCCTCATGATCTTAGATTTCCAAAAAGTCCTAGAAGTCCTTGATATCATTTGTGGAACTCAAGTTATGGATCTCGCAAGGAAGGGGTATTTTGGGAAACGTTGATTATAGGCCATTTTGATTATGGGTCATTTACATGCACTTAAGTACTTCAAATGAAACTTCAACCAACATGAAAGTTTCTCCAAATAACTTCAATTACATCATTAAACTCAAGATTAGCATGAAGTATAAGTTATTATGTACATTGGGTGGGAAGTTCCAAGTGGAAATAAATTTAAAATCATTATTTGAATTGAATTGATTATAGGTCTTTTCCATGCCTTATTTTGATTCAATTTCATTCACATTACTTCAGCAAGTAAAATGCACAAGTTAACTTTGGTTCATGAAGGCAAAAAACCGTGAATTTTCAAGTTACTTCACAAGGAAGTTTCACATTCAAACTCCATAATTGGACCATAAACAAAACCCAAATCAATTCCAATATGAAATTCAAACCCCCAGCTGCAAGACCAAGGGATTTTCATGTGTGTAGCAAGTGAGTTTCACGTGTGCATGGAAAGCATTTCTATTTTGGGCATTTTCAAAATTTATCACAATCAGGCTTCATGGGCCTCTAATTCCCATCCAAATCCATCATATATAAACTGAAATTGAGAAAGGAGCTCTCAAAAGTGTATTTTCATGGAGGGAAGAGCAAAATCAGTTTTGAAAATTGAAGGAGAAACTCAAAATCGTGAATCAAAATTCAGAGCAATTCAACTAAAATTGAAGCAAGATTCTTCTTCCTCAAGCAAATTGGAGTGGATCTGCATCTTTTGGAGCAAGCAAGCAAGCAACAGAAGCACCAACAGAGTGTCTCTGTTAAGTAAGTTACATTTCAACTTTCCTCTTATTCTAGAGCATGATCTAGTTCCATATTGGCTGCATCTGAAGCCCTACCTCGTGTAGGCCATGTTTGAATGTTTGATTTCCATGTTTGATGAAATTTGCAGATGTACATCTCAACTTTGATCCATTCGATTCTCTTTATGTACGCATTTTTAAACTAATGGATCATGGATTTGGAATGTGCATAAGCTTAGCTTCATTTTGGTATACAATTTGGCATGTTTTGGTGAGTTTTGGTGACCTGAACTCTGGCCACCTCGCCGGAGAAGACGACCGGAGCAAAGGCTCCAGCGTCTGATTCAAAACTAAGGTGATCTGATGTGTATCATGTTTGACCTCTTGACCAAGCGTGATGGACGATCCAGATTCATTTGACATGATGACTTGAAGTGTTTGACTTCCACATCAATTAGTGATGCGCAATGTTTTGGCATTGGATTGAAGCCTGAGTGGTTTGGGCCTTGGTTGCTCTTTGCACCCCCATGCATTTCAGCCCAACACGCATATGAACTAATCCTTTGTTTTCTCTGTTTGCTGTTTACACCTCCTTGCATTTAATTGTTTTATTTTCTTTATTTTATTTCTATTTTGATTTTAATTAATTAAAAATATTTCCAATCATGATAAAATTCAACCAAAACTATTTTCTAACACTTTAATGTGTTATTTAATTTTTCATCATTTTTAATTTCCTTTTCCATTTATTTTTCAATTTAATTTGAATTTAATGATTGGAAGTGTTTTTAACTTGTTTTCCATTTGTTCTTGCTTGATTCATAGACCATTTGGAACCACCAATGAGTGAGACTTCCTCCGAATTTTTATGATAAGTTGAGGTGTCTTTGAGGCTAGTTTTGGTCAAGGTTTGACCTATTTTTGGTTGACTTTCATTTGCTTTTGTTTGACCCTCGATAAATGCCATTCAAAGTGGAGCACCCTAGTGGATCAATTCTTTTGGTGATGCTTTGATTGGATTTTGGATTTGGTGCATTGGCCTCTGGTTGCCGACATCTTTGAGGGCTTTTTGCATTTTATTTGGATTTTATTGAACCATTTCACTATTTTTGGTGTACCTTGCAAGTCAAGTTACCCTTGTGATGGTTCACATATGCTAGTTGACCTAGTTCTTGTGGGAAATGACCCTTGTGGATCCCATATGTTTCCAAAACCTCTTGACTCACATTCCTAATATGTTGAAGTGGCGGGTTGCAAGTTTATAGGTTATACACTTGGTTGGTTAATGTTACAAGTTGCATTTGATTATGGCTTTCCATTTGTCTTTAATGTTGAAAGTGGTTTGAACTTAGTTTCTTTACCATGCTTCATCTTGCAACTTGTTTTGCTTTGCTTTCTTCTTTGGTTTGTGCACCTTCTCCTTTTGTTCTCACTTCTGTCCCCAGGGCTTTGAGTTACATTTAGGATGATTTGGTACTCCTTTGGTGGTACTTGGAGTTTGTCTTGAATGGTGATTCACTTTGAGAACTTTTGTGCTTTCTTTGTGCATGATCATTTTGATGTTTATGGTTGAGGTTTCTCATTCTGTTGCTTGCTGCCCAAACCCATTCTCCTATCCTCATCTTGATCATGTCTTCTTCTCTTTCTTATTTGTTTTCCTTTTGGCCTAGTGATTGATGCTTGAATGGTTGTAGGGGCTGTGACTTCTCCCATTGCATCTCACTTTTGCTTGGACTTGTTCAAGTCTTCTTTTGTTTGCATTTCTCATTTGTTTTTCATACCTTTGTTTGCTTGAAGAGGTTGAGATGTGCTTGTGGTGGTTACTGCCCCACACTTTTTTCCTCCCTCTTTTCTTTGTGTTGCATTTCATGTTTGCATCCCTTTCTTCCTTCTCACTTGTGATTGATTTATCTTGTGTTTACTTGGTTTTGTTTGCCATGATCCCTTAGGATTCCTAGTCCCATTTGTTTAAGATGGGAGGAGGAGAGACATTAAGTGTTCAATCCAAGCATGACAACATTAGAGTAGTCTTCCCTTTTCATCTCAATCATAGGTGTACATTGCATGATAACATTAGGTTGAGTTTCGCCTCCCTTTTAGAGTGTGTCTTCTCTTCTCATCTCAAAACTTCTTCAAAACATCTAATAAAGGATAATGAGTGTTGTACGCTACGAGCCTTAAGCATTTGAGAAATTATAATTAGGGGGGCCTCCTCTCAATTGTCTAGAGTGTTTAGCGTATTCCCTTTGGGCGATATGCGACACATTCGCTCCTAAGTCATAGTCTTTAGTGCAACATGAATTACAAACACAATTCAATTCACTTCTTCTTCTTAAAATACTCAAAAACAAACATCAAACTTTTTCTCCTTCGGGATTAATGGAAAACCATTTTCAAAAAGAGTGTTGTTAACTTTGGGTTCTACCGCAAACAGGTAACGCCTAAGTCTCTAATGGTCGAGTAGCAATACACCTAACTGCTAGAACTAAGGTTTAACCCTACTCGGTTAAAACACTTAAACAAACCTGTGGTCATGTCAGCCTGAACTACGTTTGCTCTGATTTCTCGTACCAGACGAGGATACGTAGGCACAAGACGACGATGTCTTGGCGAACAACCTTCCCCACCTTCACCCGTAGTTTTCTGAACTACGTTGACTCTGACTTTCCCATTGCACGAGGGAGTACGTAGGCATAGAAAGGCGATGCTCTATTGAGTCTTTTTTCTTTTCTTTTGTCCCTGTGGCCTGTAGCTTAGATAGATTCACACCCTTTAGATAGATAACAAGTGTGGATCCCGTTGAGTACAACGGACGTGAGAGGTGCTCATACCTTCCCTTTGAGAAATAACGAACGGTGGCGACTCTTCTGTCCTTGCCGACCCCTCTTCGCAGCGATGCGACAAGAAGGAATATGAAAATATCGATAAAACCTTTAAAGAGATAGAACATGATCATCGTAACCAAATTCTAGGTTCGGGAGTCGATTATGCAAAGGGAAGGTATTAACACTCTCTACGTCCATTGTACTCAACGGGAACCTCTTAATTTGAGTCGAGAGAAAAGTTTGCCAAGTTGTTTGTTTTTTTCTAAAGATTCGCTTCAAAGGGGAAAATGAGTTGTTTTATATTAGGGTGCTCGCCAAGGATTGGGACCCTTGTGCCTACGTACTCTCTCGTGTAATGGGAAAGTCAGAGCGTCGTAGTTCGTGGGACTACGGGTAAAGGTTTGGGGAAAACGAAAGATGGAAGGAAGGTAGAAAAAAGAAAAGGTAGCTCGCTAGGATCTCGTAATCCTATGCCTACGTATTCTCATTGACAAATGAGAAATCAGAGCGTTCGTAGTTCGGAACACTACGGTTGGTTGGTTTGTGTTATAAACGAACGAGTGTTTATGTCGCATTCTAACTGTTAAACGTTGGCTTGTCTGCTCGCTAGGGGAGGCTGAAGTACGAGTTCATATACGCAGAAGAATGGACTAAACAATGTTCTTTACAAAAGTGTTTGAGTTGTGGATCGCACGGGGGCAAGGAATTAGTATTTTGAGAAGTTTAAATCGCACGGAGGCAAGAAAAGAGAGTTGGACGTGTTGATGTTTTAGTTGAGAAAAGAGAATTGATTTGAATAGGTTTAGGGTTTCGATCACACGGGGGCGAGAAAACGAGGTTAGATTGGTTAAGTATTTTGAGAGAAAATGACAACTATTCGATAAGCGAGACATTAGCCTCGCAACCAATCGAGGCATTATTGGAATGCTATATCCCAACGACACCTTTTTTATTCAATTAATTATAAAATTGTGTTTGTAGGACGGCGAACACCTCGTCCAAGTATTTAGGACAAGCATTTTAGGGACGAAAGGTAGAGCAACCCACAATTCAAGACGTGCGCCCCAAGAGCGGTCACTCAAGAATCCAAGGAGTGCGAGACTCTAAGAACTCAGTTCTTTCGTAATTTAGTTAAGAAAAGATTTGAATCGATTAGCGTGTATTAGGGTTTTAGATTGAGAAAAGAGTTTGATTTGAATTGGTTTTTAAATTTTCAATCGCACGGGGGTGAGAAAAGAGAGTTTGATTTGAATTTGTATTTTGAGAGAGAGTGACGACTATTTGAATAACGAGACGTCGGCCTCGCAACCAATTAATCGGGGCATTATTAGAATGCCAGATCCCAACGATACCTTTTTCATTCAACTAATTACTAAAATGTGTTTATTGGACAGTGAACGCTTTGTCCAAGTAATTAGGGCGAGTGTTTTAGGAACGAAAGGTCGAGCAACCGATAATCCAAGAAGTGCGCCCCAAGAGCGGTCACTCAAGAATCCAAGGAGTGCGAGACTCCAAGTACTCAGTTCTTTCGTAATTTAATTAAGAAGACGATTTGAATTTGATTAGCATATTTCGGTTAGCTGCGTTAGGTATTTTAAACAAATTAAGTATTTTAGGAATGAAGGATCGAAAGGATCACAACCCAAGGGAATGAACCATGTCCATACCGTATCGCCACTTCGTTATGGCACATCCAACAACACGAATCTGGAATTTGAATTCTAAACAAACCGTACAAATATTTTACAAGTCCAACCAACATAATTGATTATAACAAGAACAACTTATATTAGTCAATAACCTACATAACTCGACGCAAACAACACATAATTGAAATAATGGATCACATAGAATCAATATGCAGCAATAATGCGCATGCTGCATCATCCTAACAGCAACAACATTGTAATGGTTTTGAAACAAAAACTCGAAGCTGTAATGTTACTCGGAGTCATAACCACAATGTGTTGAAATCATAGTGATATTCGCAGAATCTCATTACTCCAAATCTTGAGCGGCATCAAAATGTTGTATAAACGAAATATTGCTTGAACCGACTATATAGAACCAGCCAAAACAAAACAGCAACGATTCTTCATAATGTTTACGTAACATAATAATTATTATTATTATGAACAAAAGTATAAAAACAATTATAAACAAAATTACCCACACCAAAGGTCAAAATCACTGACGTCTGCAGGCTTAAATTCGAAACTTTTCAATCACTAATTTTTCTCGTATATTTGAGACACAATTCGACCAGTCTGTATGTATATCCAAGAAAATTTATTCTGGCTAATCATTTAGAAATCATTCATGCTGAAATGCACGTTATGCTGTACAAGCAGCGCAAATTAAAAAATAAAGTCAAACAAATGAAATTTTGGAAAAGGTAGGACAAATTTGGGGTATGACAGGAAGATGGGAGTATTCATGACTTTCACATGAATGTCCTTGAAATAGATAATGCCTTTAGTGCCTTGGGAGAAAAGATATCAGAAGAGAAGTTGGCGAGGAAGATTCTTAGGTCTCTTTCTAAGAAATTTGACACGAAGGTCACAACCATTGAAGAATCACAAAAAATTAGCAATATAAGAGTTGATGAACTAGTGGGGTCACTTCAAACCTTTGAATTGGCCATGAATGATAAAATTGAAAAAAAGACCTAAAGAATTTCTTCTGTATCCAATGTTGAAGATAAAAAGGGTCAAGCAAACCTGGATACTGATGAGGGACTATTAAATACCATTTTTTACTTGGGAAGCAATTCAATAGAATTCTAAAGAGAGGTGATAGAAAAGGAAGGCTGAGTGTCAAAGACATCACATCTGACATCAGGAATAACTATAAGTTTCAAAGGAATACCAGAACTGAGGAGAATGAAGATCAAGATAAAGGGGTTCAGTGTTATGAGTGTGAAGGTTTTGGTCACATTAGGCCAAAATGTCCCAACTATATCAAGAAACAGAAAAAAAGGGTTGATTGTTTTTTGGTCTGATGATGATGAGTCAGAAGATGAATCTAACACAAAGATTGATGAACTTGTTAATGCTCTCTCTGGCAGATGGGCTGATGAAGTAGAAGCTTGTGATGAAAATGATCTTTATGAAGATCTGGATGTGGACTACAAGGAAACCTACAACAAGTGTGAGGAACATCAGAAGATAGAGGAAAATAAGAGAAAGGCCATAGCTGAATTGGAGAATGAGAAGAAGGAACTCTTAGGTGTTATCTCTCATCTTCAAAGTGAGATAACTCTCCTAAATTCCAAGCTCAATACTGTAACAGATTCCTTGATAAGGATGAAAAATAGGTCCATTAGAATGTTATTAGCCATGGCGGCGAAGTTCGACCTAGAAATTTAACAAATAGATGTGAAGACAACTTTTCTGTATGGTGATCTAGATGAAACGATCCTGATGAGGCAACCTGAAGGGTATGTAGAAAAGGGAAAGGAAGATTATGTATGCAAGCTGAATAGGTCTTTGTATGGCCTGAAACAATCTCCTTGACAATGGAATAAAAGGTTCGACAAGTTCATGGCACACATTGGTTTCACTAGGAGCCAATTCTACCATTGTGTTTACTTTAGATTTCAACCTAGAAATTCAATTGTTATTTTGTTGCTTTATATGGATGACACCCTCATAGCAAGAAATAGTGTCGAAGATGTTATGAAGGTAAAGGTTGAACTCGATAAGGAGTTCGACATGAACGATTTGGGAGCTGCCTCTAGAGTTCTTGGGATTTATATTTAGAGAGATAGAAAGCAGTCAAAATCATGCTAATCTCAAGAGACATACCCGAAGAAGATTCTCAACAAGTTTGGTATGTCGAAATCAAAGCCTGTTATAACACTGACTAATTCTCAGTACAAGCTGAGTTCAACTCAAAGTCTTAGTACTGAAGTTAAAAGAGCCTATATGAGTAGTATCTCGTATGCTAGTATA
Source organism: Lathyrus sativus (assembly GCA_963859935.3). Lineage (NCBI taxonomy): Eukaryota > Viridiplantae > Streptophyta > Magnoliopsida > Fabales > Fabaceae > Lathyrus > Lathyrus sativus. Next base: position 458,623,130 of record OZ012738.1, read on the forward strand.
GTAGGTTCTTTGATGTATGATATGGTTTGTACGAGTTCATACATAGCGTATAGAGTGAGCCTTGTAAGCACGTATATGGTCAATCCTGGGAAGGCGCACTGGCAAGTATTAAAGTGGACTCTTAGGTACATCAACGGGTCTCTGAGAAGAGTCCAGATTTATGGTGGAGCTTGTGGTGATGATAGTAAAGTCGAAAGCGAAGTATTTGTCAACTCTGATTATGCAGGTTGTATGGATTTCAGAAAATCTATTTTTGGATATGTGTTCACTATGTTCAACACATCAATCAGTGGGAAAGTGACACTTCAGAAGGTTGTTTCCTTATCAACCATTAAAGCATAATATATTTCCCCCAGTGAAAGAAGCATTGTGGCTTGAAGGTTTTGCTAAGGAGCTGAAACTTCAAGATCGAGTTATAACTATTAAATGTGATAGTCAAAGTGCAATACACCTGTCAAAGAATTCATCCTATCATGAGGGAACCAAGCACATTGATGTAAGGTTGCACTTCATCAGAGTGATAATCGAGCGTGGAAAAGTTCAAGTGCCGAAGGTTTCGATTGATGACAATATTGCAAATATGATCACCAAGACATTATCGAGTAGCAAGTTTTTCCACTGTACGCAGTTGCTAAAGTTGCATGATGAAAGGTAGTTTGTTCCCTTGTTCTGTGTAGAGTTTGTTCCAAGGTGGAGTTTGTGGTATTTTGGATCGAAGTCTAGTGTCGACAAGGGTAGCTTCATGGTTCGTCAGAAGGTTTAGTATGAAGTCGAAGTCTGTTCACATATTGATCTTGTAAGTTGTAGTCGAAGTATGCTCAAGCATGCAGTAGTCAAAATGCTAGGATTGTTAGCATGTCGAATTGGGTCTGTTTTGTAAGCTCAATTGTTAAGTTAGCTTGTAATCTAAGTTATCATTGTAGTCTATAAATAGACTAGTTCTCTCAGGTTATCGTTGAAAAATAACTGTCTTATTGAGAAAGTAAATAGTAAAATAGATTTAACCAATTCTCTATTATTCATCTCTTTTCCTTTGTGAAACCTAATAGGGTTTTCTTGTGTTTGTTCATAAAACTCAAATCTTTTGATTTTACTCCTTTACAGATATTGAAGACATAATGAACCTCCAAATAATTACCAATCTTGTTGGAAATGTCGTTATTTTGGAGAGTATGGTCACATAAAGCCTTTCTGTTACAAATTATATGGAAATCAAATATCCTTAGTTCAGTCCAAGGATAAGCCAGTTAGCAAAAACGGAAGTATTATAGATAGGGGTGTTAATCTTATAGCTCACACATCCTTGAGAGCCTCAACTAGAGAAGATTGGTACTTTGATAGTAGATGTTCTAGACATATTAAATGGGTTCAGAAGTTGTTGATGGATATTAGGTCCCTATCCATAGGTGCTATCAGAATTGGTGGTGGTGTTAAAGGAGAAATTAAAGGAGTTTGGTAAATTGATGGATGCTGGATCACCTAGGTTGGAAGATGTTCTTCTTATGAAGGGACTAACTGTTAATCTCATCAACATTAGTCAGTTGTGTGATCCGGGTTTGTTGGTCATTTTCTTCAAGTCAAAATCTCTAGTCAAAGATGAGAAGAATGATGTTCTGATGAAGGGTATGATGTCTAAAGACAATTGATATCTTTGGGAACCTCAAGAGGATGAAGTGAAACTATGACACTAGAAACTTGGACATCTTCTTCTCAAAAGAATGAAGAAAATCATATCTGAAGGAGCCATTAGAGGAATGCCTGAACTCAAGGCTGAAGAAGGGAAAGCATGTGGTGAGTGTGAAATTAGGACAAAAACCATGACGTCACACCCAATGTTGAACCATCCGACTACTTCTAGAGTACTGGAACTTCTCCATATGGGGGTTATAAGATCTATGGAAATAGAAAGTATGGGTGGAAAGAAGTATGTTTTTATGGTAATAGATGATTTCTCTAGGTTTACATGGGTAAACGTTTTTAAAGAAAAATCAGACATCTTTGAAGCTTTAAAAGATTTATGTCAAAGTGTTCAAAAGGAGAAAAAGATTAGGATAGTCAAGATTAAAAGATATCATGACAAAGAGTTTGTGAATTCCCAATTCACTGAATTCTGTGAGTTTGAAGACATCAGCTAAATTTTTTCTTCTCGGCTAGATGGAATTTTGAGCAAAATACCTTAGATATACAAGAATCAGCTAGATTCATGCTTCTTGCTAAGCACCTTCCATATCATTTTTGGGCTGAAGCTATGAATACTTCATGCTATATTCATAATAGTGTCACTTTGCGATAGGGCACTTCATTCACTCTCTATGAGCTATGGAAAGGAAGGAAGCCCACAGTGAAATACTTCCATATTTTTAGAAGCAAATGCTATGTTCTTACTAACAAAGGCCAAAAGGGTAAGATGGATCCCATAAGAGATGAAGGGATATTTATGGGTTATTCTTCAAGTAGCAGAGCATATAGAATCTTTAACTCTATAACTGGGATGACAATGGAATCTACTAGAATGGTGATTGATATTTCAGGTACATAATAAAGGATGAATGTTAGGGACAATGTTGAAATATCCTTTGTGCAGACTAGTGAGGTAGGAAAAGAGAAAAACAATAATTTCTATGGCATTATTACTTCAGATCTCTCTGGTAAGGATAATTTTGATCAATCCAACAATCTTAGTGCAAGACACTCTATTGAGAGAAACGTTCATGGGATTACAAAGGAAATATCAAGTTCAAGTCTTGTCTGTAAGCTTGAATCAAGTATGAGTTTTATTATTCTATAGAAGAAGATCTTGAATTACATCATTGGAACAAGGTATGGTGATGTGCATTACTTCTACAATACAAAGGTTATGATAAAATAATTATGCAAAGTTAAATGTGTGAGTGGTAATGACAAATAGTATGACTTCCTGGATTAACAAGAAGCAAACATGTATTTCTTGGTGTACTACTGAAGCTGAGTATGGTGAAATTAGAAGAGGTTGCTTTCATTAGTATGGATGAAGCAGATACTGAAGAAACATGATGACAAGACTGATGTTTTGACATTATATTGTAAGGATCTGAATGCTATTAGATATTTTAACCAATCAGTCTAGAATAAGAACCCTGATAGGTATGATCAACTTATCAAGAATCTTGATGTGATTTTGAAGTGTGTGGACACTAAGTAGAAGCTGACTGTTATGTTTACTAATGCCTCATACGGAAATGTTTTTGAGAACATAAGTTGTGAAGTGAGAAAAGGCATTGTTGAGGAGTTGTAGCAATTACAGAAATGGAAGAATGCAACATATATTACACATTTCCTCTATCCTCTTATGTGTGGTAGGCCTGAGCAAGCGAAGGTTGTTAGTAGATGGAATAAAAGATTTTTGCAAGATAGAAGGACAAATTTAAATAAGACATGTTTTAAGGCTGTACAAGGAAGATCAGTATCCACACTCCCAAATTTTGTGACAACTTCAAGGAGTGTAGAAGGATCTTTGATATAGGCAAGAGGTGGAAGATCATCTAAAATGGTCTATATGTGTGCTTCCATATGATCTTGTTTGTTTCCATTAGTGTGTATGATTTATGCATTATTTGTGTTTGTTTCCATTAGTGCGTGTGCTTTAGTCATTTTATGTGTTTCCATTGTTTACGTTTACTCTGTTTTCTTTTTTAAAATTTTTGGCTAAAAAGGGGGAGTAAAGTGTTGATATGTTTGTTATTTCGAATGTTGGATTATATGTCATGAAATCATGTCATGTTCATACTAATGCTAAGGAAAAGAAGTTTTTCATTGTTGTTGCTTGTTTGTATGCAACATTTAAGGGGGAGCATGATAGCCTGTCATGCCTACTGGTGTTGCTACTAATATGGAACCATATGCTTTGTCTGGGAGAAGGTATTATTCTCTGCAGTAGGATGTGATGTTTAGGAGGAGTCTGTGTATGTTTGGTGTTTTGAAGTTTGGTTCCATTTTGCAAGAGTTTATGTGTATTTTCTTGTGTTTTTGGTTTTCCCCTTCAAGGGGAGTACTAGTTATGTATGACAGGGGGAGCTTTGTACTTGTCTAATTTGTATCTGTAAGGTTGTAGGTTGTACAAAGCTTACATGTTCTCATGTAGCTTGTGTTGGTCTGTTTGATCTGTGATGTCAGACTACATGTCTTAACATTATGCTAACAGGTGTGGTTTATTGCCTTGACAGTTTTTGGGTTTGTGGTTCTTGTTGTTTGGTGTGTTTGTTTTCTTTCGCTGTGTATGTCTCTGATGTGTGCTAAGGTTGTTTTAGCCAAAATTTGCCAAAGGGGGAGATTTTAAGTTCTGTGTCTTTTGGATTTGTTACATTTTGGTAAAACAACATGCTGTTAGCAAGATGATACATCAGATGTTATGCCATTACAGTCAGACATCATGTTCACCATGATGTTGTGACATGTGACATGACATGTTATACCAGAAAGTTAGGACATGACTATTTTGGTATTTTTAGTGTAATTTTTTAGTGTGTTCTGATTCACACATTTTCATTTTTCATGGGAGTATATTGTGGGAATTTCTGTTTTGACAGATTCTGTTAGTTTTCTTAAAAATGATCAGTGTGCCTTTTTAGGAAACTTTTTATTTTGTTTATATTATTGTGTAGAAGATTATGCTTCATTTTTAAGTTGATTCCTGGTGATTTTGAGCCTCATGAAGCTCAAGCCCAAGTGGATAGAAGACTATTTAAAATAGAAGACCTAACCTTATTAAAAGAAGAGAACAACACATGAAATTTGGATAATTAGGACTAGTCGTGTTTATTGCATGTCACTCATGTATCTTTTGATGCATTAAGGTTGACTGATTATGCATTATTCATTGTCCACTCAAGCTTTTAAGCAAGAGTGTATTGTTCTTAGTTGAAGCTTTTAAACAAAACCAAGTATTATACTTTGAAGGGTTGGTACTTCTATTTTATGTAGTTGTTGAATTGTTAATGGGATTGTGACTGATTTGGAATGAGAGGGGGATCTCATATCTAGAGGGTTTCTAGGTAGAAGTTGCACAAGGTAGTGATTAGGCGAGAGTTGTAAACGGGGGAGTTTAGTTTTGATCTGACTCGCTACGGTTTTTTGGAAACCTTTTTCCTACTGTGCACCGCTCTCCTCAAGAACCAAATAATTGTATCATGTGTATTAAAATCGGTGTGCACTATAGCACTTACATCACCGGAGTGGACGAACCATTCAACCACAAAAGTCGAGACTTGGTCGGATCATTTTATGGAAACGGTGCAAGACTTTGAGAAGTTGAATAACATTGAAAAAGAATCAAATGTACAAAATTCCAAGGGGTACCACCTATAGATTTATCCGACGACATTTGTTTCGATTTGTTTTAATTTCTTATTTAATTGGACAAATAATTGTATGTAATTGTGTCTCAATATAAATGAAGTGTAATATATTCACCTTTTTTGCATATTATATCTTGATGCATTTTTTATCTTCCACATATCAACATTTTTTCTTTTCTAAATGAAAAATTAGGTTTTGTTTTAGGGTTCTGTTTTGAATATGGTTCAAGAGAGGTTTCAGAGATGCATCTCCGGAACAAGATAATATGGTGTGGTTCCGAAGATATATCTCTAAAATCAGCTTGCTAGCTATTGAGCGGTTCATATTGATTAATGGGTTCTATAAATTAAAGTGCTCTAATGTTATATTTCACACAACATAAAAATATCTCAAATGTCACAAATAAACATCTATTGGTATGTCTCAAAGGTCTCATTCTCCATCTCTGCACCCAACGAACGTTTAAACTCACCGATTCCACCTCCCTCGAAGATATCAAAGATGAAATCTTCCATCTCCTACCTTACGAAGACAATCGAAATATTGTGAAGGTCGAGTACCGTTCACCGCCGATTGACAACGGATGGAAAATTGAGTTCAAAAAATGTGAACTCAAGATGCAGGTAGATGTAAGGGCTATGTGGAATACGTATTTCTGTTTTAAAACAAAAGTTTCGCTCAAGTTGGAATCAACGACTTCGAGATTGGTCGAAGATATTGCAAAGATGTTGAAGCGTCCACCATAATATTGAATTTTAATGTTGTATTTTATGTAGAAATCATCATTATAATGCTTATTTTATGTTATGGATGTTAATTTCATTTTGGAAAGTTACTTGATTTTGACTCAACTACTTATTTGTTTGTGTTACGAAAATGCATCAATGGAAATATTTTTGAGATGCATCTCCAGAATAAAGTAAACAAAAAAATGCGCTACTCAAAATGATATTTGTTGAGTGTGTGCTAGGGCGCGTCCAGAGAAACATCTTTGAAAACATGGACATATTTGAAAATTCACGTGGTGCATTAGAAACATATAAGATCCATTTTTAAGAGAGCTGTCATATTAAAATCCTAAAAGACAGAAATGACCGGAATCAAGTTATGACAACTTAATCACCGACAACCATAATCTCTTTCACGTTTTCCTTAATTTATTTTTCTTATGTTACTTCCTCTCTCCTTTATTGCACACCATTCCACAAAATTATGTACCGCATTGTGATTCATGATAGAGTTCTTTGACATAAATCAACGATTAAGTGAGTTGGTTTGTGTTATTTATTAGAGGATTGCGATAATTATTTGAAAAACTATGCTAAAAATATATCCTTTTGTTTAAAGAAAGGGTGTGTGTGCTCATGTATCTTTTAGTATCAGATTTTATATTAGTTATTTTATAATGACATTTTCTTGATTTAAATAGGGATTAGTACGTATTCATTTGTATCAATTTTACTATCAATAAGAATATTCTTTCATATTTTACTTAAAATCCCACAACATTAACAATATTCATAAAATTTTCACTTGTTTTCGGTTTTCTTCAATGGGAAAGAAAAAGACAGAGGATGCAGGTCCATCTATAAAGGCTAAAGCAAGTATATCATCGACAAAGCCTTATTTGACTTAAGTGCTAGAGTTAATTCGATGCCACTTGGCATATGTGATAGGCTGAATTTAGGTGATTTGAAACCAACAAAAATGTCCCTTCAGTTAGCTAACCAACCAGTAAAGTACTTGATAGAAATACTGGAAGACATCCAGTAAAAATCATCCACCTATTTATTCCTACAGATTTTGTAGTGATAGACATTAAAGAGGAATCTCATATCCCAAATGTTGCTAGGTAGACCTTTCTTAGCTGCTACTAGTGCTATAATATATCTAAAGAGAGGAAAACTTACCTTCGAAGTTGGTGAGGAAAAGACTGAGTTGATACTATCCCAGTTCATGAAAGTTGCTGATATAGATGACATATGTTGATTTGTAGACATAATAGATGAGTGCTTAAAGGAGTTATCATTAGAGGCACTTCCAAATGAAGAGTTGGTTGCGCCTCCGACACTAGAATTTAAGGAAGATGAGACTGAGGTTTATTTATATGAAGGTTTAGAAGAATTCTTTGTCCTTACTCCAAATCTGATGTCTGACGCAGAGCAACCGAAATTTGAGCTTAAGAAGCTGCCTCAAACCTTAGATACGAATTTCTAAAAAGTGAGCTTAACTAGCCTGTCATAGTAAATGCCGATCTAGGTAGAGAAGAAACTGAGAAACTCCTTGTTGTTTTAAAAATATATCCCAAGGAACTAGGATACACCATCAATGACCTCAAAGGAGTTTAGAAGATCATGAAAGACAGTTTGCGAATGACATGACAAAATAAAATATGGCTCCATGGTACATAGTTGCTACTTTGAAAGATAAAAGTCCACAAAACCTCACAAGCATTAACAAGGTGTATAAGGCTAAAGTTAAATACAATACGAGCAACAAAGGCCCATTGACAAAAATGCAGCATCTGCTGAGTCTTATTCATGGAGAGAAATACATGTTCTAGACAATAAACAGGGACAATTCGAATATTATTGCTGATATATTTTGGATAAATCCTGATTCAGTGAAGTTATTGAATATGTTTCATATGGTGTTGATTTTTTATTGCACGGTGGAAAGGATCTAGAAAGGGTAAAAGTAAGTGGTGCCAACCAAGATGCGTGTGGTTGATTCATTAGAATAACACGTGGGTTACCTTATTCTTGTCAACTTTCCGGTCTCCAAATACAAGATGATTTTGTTCCTTTAGAATCAATTCATCTATTTTGGAAGAAATAAAACATTTAAGAGCATGAGGTCACTCATGAAGATAGCAGGTCACAGTTCTATTTAGAAGAATAATGTGAAGAGTTGAAGAGATATTTCAGTATATTGAATTTTGTAGGCCAAAGGGTGGTGATGAAAAAAGTTCAGGAACTAACACATCCATCCACAACTTCTATATGTCCATCACTAATGAAGTACAAGCAAAAAAAGAGTTAATAAAAGCAGCAAGGGTCAAGAAAGTGATGTGCATCGTGATCCTTCACAGTAGGAGTATGCTGAGGGCTTGGAGAGAAGTCATACTATGAAGAGATCATGTATAAAACGAAATGGCAGACAACCTTCTAGCCAATCTTCGAGATATCTTTACTTGTCGTAGTTTCCTGATTTCTTACATGACTACATTATTAACATTTTTTATGCAGGTAAAGATGGAAATTATTGTTTTCATGCGAGACACGTAAGACACTAGGAAGTCAACATAATTTGTTTTGTATTTGTATTGTAGTATATTTTGCATCTTATGTATATAATTTTTCAGGTTAATTATTATATTGTCATACTGTTGTGTTAAAAAAAAGTCAAAATCTTTATATAAAAAACAAAAAACATTTTAAAAACCCCACTCTCTGTCAGATTTTTCAAAATTTTCGAAAATTCTGACATATACTGGATATTTCAAAATATTAGGTATGTTGTATAGACTACCAGATATTTTGAAAAATTCAATATAAAAGAATTTTTTCCATTATACCTTGGATTTTTGTCGATCGTTTCAAATTATCTGGTACTTCTTCATTTAAATTCGAAATATCTGATATTTATTCATAAATTTTCAAAAAAGTTCGGTATAATGCAATAATTTACGAAAAACTAATAACATTATGCCAGGGCATTTTGGTGAAAGCATGCAAAATATGCGGTGCCAGGTCAAACTTAGGGGTGGATGGTTAAATCCTCTTGAAAATTTTGAGAATTTAACCTACCACCTACAAAGTTTAACCTGACATCCCCGCATGATTAATTAAATCTACAATCCCTAAAAAAAATTAGATCAAAATGTGCAAATGAAATATCTGGTAGTTCATTAAAAAATTCTAGTATCATTAAAAAATTCTGGTAGTCATCTTAAGATTTATAATTTCAAATTATATTGGTTTTTTTTAAAAAGGTCGGTGTTTTTTAAAAACACCGCGTGATAGCAAACGTTTTGGAAAAACAAAAGCTCTGGTAGTTCAAAATACAAAGATAATTTGAAACGCCCTTAAATGTACTTGATATTTCGAAAAAACCAAATTGTCAGTAGTTTAAATTTTCAATGGTGAAGATTTTGCCTACAATTTTGTATGGGTATGATCACACCAACCATTTTGTGTATTCCTAAATGAATCAAAACTTGTATAAATAGGGTTCATGTATTGTTAAAAAATATCATAGAAAATGTCTCACTGTGTTCTTTAATGGGGTAAACCCTAGAGTTGATTTTGTGTTCTAGGAAGACACCACTTGTCTCTCTCTTCTAAGATTCAAATTGAATAATATGGTGACTGACACCAAGAATAGATAGGTGAGTAAGATTGAGTTCCGCCTCCCTTTTATTGATATTGATGGAAAAGTAAAATACAATCGTTTTGAGCTGAAGACTAATGAAGACGTAGAAGCTATGTGGAGAAAATATCGTTGTAGGATAACAAAGGGACCGATCGAGTTTGAAGTAACAATTTATAAAATCGTCTGTATGCTAGAAAAGTTCATCTCTCGCATAATACTTTCAATGGATGACCATTCAACCGTATCGTACGCCTTTTGAATATCCATTTGGATAGCATAACGAGGGGATAGGTATTTTCTGCTGTAACCTTTCATTAACTCATGGGCAAGCATGATATTATCGTGTATCACTCTTCTTGGAATAAACGCAGACTGGCTATCATCAATGACATTAAGGAGGACATTACTCAATCTATTTGTCATGATTTTTGAAATCACTTTTTATATTGTACTGCAACACGCTATTGGCCTCATGTTTCTTATCCTCTTAGCCTCCAAAGTCTTCGGAATTAAAGTGTCCAACGCACGATTCACAGCAGCAAACAGACAATTCTGAAGAAATAAATCTTGCATTTCCTCAATCGTATCTTTCTTAGTGACGTTTCATGTACTCTTGAACCATAATCTGTATGTCACATGGTCAACATATCCTATAAGCACTAGATAGTCATTGGGCCCTCCAGGGAACTCTCCGTCAATGTGTACAGTTGGCTTCATTAAAGCCAGAGAAATAACCTATGAATCAACAGTAATAGTATCCTCGACGCCACTTGTCTCAGCCACCTCAGTAGTATGGGCTGCATCTATTTCGGCCTTAGTGGTAATATGGGTCGCGTCTGTCTCGGCCACCTCAGTTGGGTCAATAGCACCCTGACCTTCTACCTCCTCAACTTGAACATCCTCAACAATATGCTCATCAACATCATCTATGGCCTGCTCATCAGCTATATCAACTTGGCACAAAAGAATTGTGCATCAAACCATTTCCTATGAGAACCATTTAGGGCTACTCTCCTTGCCCGTAGCTGGGAAGACTCTACATCAGCTGTCCTAGCATGGACTCTCATTGTATCTCTATCGGTGGTCCTAGAAGCACATATTCATTAATTCCTCTAGTTCTCTCTGAAAAATGATAAAAAATTTTAATGAACTACCGACAATTTCAAATAGTCTGGTAATATACTACTAATACTAGTAATTTTAAAATGTGTGGTGCCATGTAAAATAATTTACAGTACCACCATTTTGAAAAAAAACGGTATAAATGCATGTATTTATATCAACATTTTCAAAATGTCCAGTAAAAAGACATTCATTTATATTAGTTATTTCAAAATTCTTAGTATAAATACATGCATTTTTATCAGACATTTTGAATATGAGAATTATGATTTTTTACGGAGCATTTCGAAAATGCGGGTAAAAACGCATGAAAGTTGAGAGAAATCTTTCTTTTTATGAAAATTTTGGTATGAACTACAAAATATTTACGGTGTAGCTAAGAATTTTTTATAAAATACGAAAGTTTTGCAAGGATTTCAAATAATGGTTTGATAGTTGTGTGGGATAATATAGTAAATTCACACAAGATATGAAAGTGTCAGGCATAGGTTGGAAGGTGGCATGTTAAAGAGAATTCTACCTGCTACCCTCCTAATTATACCAGCACCCCTCCCCCACCCATATTTCCGTGTTGACAAAACTTCCTCTAAAAAATATTTGATAGAAATGTGCAAACGAAATTTCTGGTAGTCTAATTAGAATTGTCGGTATAAATTAATACTAGTGTTTTTACAATTGCTGTTATGTTTGGAAATAGATCGGTATTTTCAAATATTACCATGCCATACCAGAAATTTTGGGATTTTTTAAATTTCTGATTGTTACAATTTTCAACATTATAGATTTTACCGACCATCTTATGTGATCCAAAATGAATCAAAACTTGTATAAATAGGGTCCTTGTGTTGTTAAAAAAAATATCATAGAAAATGTCTCACTTTTCGCATAAGGCAATTGTGTTCTTCAATGGTGTCAAACTTGAAGTTGTTTCGTGCTCCTGGAGGACACTACCTGTCCCGCTATTCTGAGATCCAAATTGGAAATTCTGTACCATTTTGAGTTTAAGACTAATAAAGACATGGGAGTTATGTGGAAAAAATATCATTGTAGGCTAACAAAGGGACCGATCGAGTTTGAAGCGGAAATTACTAGATTTGTCAACGACATAATGAAGATGTTGAAACACTTAGAATCATTTGTTAGTGTCTAGGTTATGTTTTTTATTATTGTTAAGTTATGTTAGTTGTAATGTATTAAGTCATGTTAATCATGCAAACATGTAATCGACATAATTTTATCTAATAAAATGTGCAATGGTAAATAGTCTGAGTCATTATATACATCCATAATACAAAAATAATACAAATATAATACAAATGTTTATAGAGGTCTCCCACGGGCTATGCATGTTTGTTCCACACGCTATTGTTGGTAATCCACACCAACTGGAGGCGAGGGACGTCATCAACAAGTTCCTGGTTAGTAACACGAGCTTTAAATAATCTACCAGCAATGGGGAGATGCAACAAAGAGGAGACATCATCCAAAGTAATAGTCATCCCCCTAAATGGAAGATGAAAGGAAGATGTCTCCTTGTGCCATTGCTTAACAAAGGTCATTGAGAGTGAAGCATCGAGCATGGGCAGTGAGAAGTCAGTCAATGACAAAAGACCTCCCTCATCAACAATCAACCTGACTTGCTCAGACATCATACCTTTTGGAGACCTCTTCAACTTCCCCCGTGGGATGTGATCTTTAGTGTGGGACAATCCTGTAACAGACAAAGAAAAAAACATCATTTATGCAATAATAAATAATTTCAATTTATGCAACAAAAAAATTAAAAACAAAACATCAGTTATGCAATATACCTATCCATGCCATAATCTATATGTCACATGATTGGCATATCCGGTAAGCACTAAATGATCATTGGGCCCTCTAGAAAACTCTCCGGCAGTATGTACTGATGACTATGTTGAAGTAGGAGTAGTAACCTCTGTATCATGAATAGTAGTAGCTTCGACATCACCTGTCTCAGGCACCTCAGAATATGGGACACACTTATCTCGACCTCAGGAATATCAGCTCCTCTCAGATGGGGCAATAGCCTCATCAATTTGCACCTCCTCAGAATGAACAACCTCATCAATCTGCTCAATGACATCATCATCTCTCTACAACTCCTTAACTCTAATAGCTTGGCATCGGGTATTGCAGGGTGCACGAAATTTCAATGCAATTGCCAACCGTTTCCGGTGAGAACCGGTAGGGACTGCTCTTCCTGCTCGTAGTTGGGAAAACTTTTCCTGAACTGCCTTAGTAGGGATGCTCATGGACGGTTAATTTCTATGACCAATCCATAATCATAAATAATCCATATGTTATAACTGATTATTAAAACCAATTGTCATAACCGGTTTTTATTTTTATAAAATGGTTATAAACCAGTTATTAACCGGTTATATCCATAACCAATTTTATAAATATTTTGATTTAATTTTATTTTAAAATATGTTTTTTAGAGAAATTTTTATTTAAAAAATTATTTTTTTTTAAAAGAATCATTTTTTTAGTTTTTGAAAATTTAAATAAAAATTGACTAATTTGATTTTTATTTTGGATATGGATATCCAAATTATGAATTTGGTTAAAACCATATTAACAATATATCCAAAATATGGATTTGATTAAAACCTTACTAATAATTAACCGGTTTTTAATAACCGGATTTAAATATGGATATGGATAATTTTAATAAACGATTTATTTGAGCACCCCTATGCCTTAGCACGGGCTAAAGTTGTCTCTCTACCTGTGGTATTAGAAGCAATGGATACATCCTTTCCCTAGTCCAAATTAAAAAATAGAAAAAAATTTATAAAAAAAATAATAAACTATTGAAAATATACGGTTAATATCGTCAATTTCCATATTTCCGGTGTAATGGTAACAAATTTACACTATCGGCATTTTGAAATTGTCGGTATAAATGTATGTATTTATATCGCCGATTACAAAATTGTCGATAAAAACTCATGCAATAATACTGTCAATTTCAAAAAAGCCAGAATAAATACATGAGTTTTTACGGGAAATTTTGAAATTTCCAATATAAATGCATACAAATTGATCTTACCGGACCAGAAAGAGAATCAGCGGCCAGCAACACGTCGTGAGCTCCAAATTCGTCGGTGGTGGAGAAGAGAATGTGGTGTACCTGCAAGACACTTTGATGTCAAAGTGAGGTTCAGAGCGAAATAGAGAGCAAATACAAAAAGTGAGTATGAGTTAGAATACTTGAGCCTCATGTGGAGGAGGGTATTTATAACGTGCCCTCAGCGTTAGGCCAACGATCATCTGCTTTAGGTTGGATCGCAAGGCCCACAATAAATGACTGCTAGGATCCTACGTAGAAGTAGGGAAGACCCGCACGTAGTCTTTGTCCTGAATCAACTGTCCCATGAACTCCGGAGAGTGGATGACCTGTTCTCTCGGATGCGGGTAGTCACCTGCATGATTTGAAACATCATTTCTATCGCGGAAATTTTGATGCTTTTGAGAGTGGGTATGAACAGTGTCGTAGAGAGGTGAATAAGAAGTATGAGATTTGTGACAAGCAATTAAAAGCAGCTAGAAGGACTGGAAACAAGGCCCAACAAGATAAGGTGAAGGATCGAGCTAAGTTTGCAGCTGCTAAGGAAGCATCGAAAAGCAAAAGTAAGGGAAAAGGTGATGATAATGAGGCCCAAGTAGAGGTACCACACAAATGGAGAGACTACAGCGTGTCGTTCCACTTTCTTGAACCTACTGAGTTCACACCTCTACTTCTGCAGGTCATTAATGTGAGCTTCAGCTATCCAAACCGAGAGGATTTCAGACTCTCAGATGTTGATGTTGGCATTGATATGGGGACTCGTGTTGACATTGTTGGGCCTAATGGAGCTGGAAAATCTACACTGCTAAATCTTCTAGCAGGTGATTTAAATCCAAAGTAAGGTGAAATTCAAAGGAGTCAGAAGTTGAGAATAGGGAGATACTCCCAACATTTTGTGGACCTACTGACGATGGACGAAACACCTGTTCAGTACCTCCTTCGCCACCACCCAGAGCAGGAGGGATTTAGTAAACAGGAGGTTGTCCGTGCAAAATTTGGAAAATTTGGGCTACTTAGTTGTAATCATCTTACCCCCATTGTCAAACTATCAAGAGGGCAGAAATCTCGGGTGGTTTTCACATCGATATCCATGTCAAAACCTCACATTTTATTGTTAGATGAACCCACAAATCATCTGGATATGCAAAGTATTGATGCATTGGCCGACGCGCTGGATGAATTCACGGGTGGAGTTATTCTTGTTAGTCACGATTCTAGGTTGATATCACGGGTCTGTGATGATGAAGAAAGAAGTCAAATTTGGATTGTTGAGGATGGCACAGTCAAAATTTTCCCTGAAACATTTGAAGATTACAAGGAAGATTTGCTGAAAGAGATTAAAGCTGAAATTGATGATTGAGCTTCCTCTTGTAAGAAGGCCACAATTTCCAAATGCATTTCTTTATTATACACTTCTATCTAAACTAACTTCTTTTATGGATTTTAAAGTAATTTTATTACTATACATAATTAGTATTACACGATGAATTGAATTTTTTATATCCATATTCTAATCGTTCCAGTTTTTTTAAGACAATAGTTTTTCTTTTGTATAATTTTTTAAAAATTAAAAATATTTTAATTAATTTTGTGAATAAATAAATATGATTTTATTAAAAATATGTTAATGGATGAATATTTTAAAAAAAATTTAACAGATCGTTAATAAATTAATTAATTGTTTTGATCTATCTATTATCTTTTCAATTAAATTTAAATCCATCCAATTTATAAGAAAAAAAAAATTTGTCCAATTCATTCATTTTACTACCCTTACTAAATAAATACTATAAAACTATATAATTGATCTATCCATTATCTTTTTAAAAGGAATAATATAAGGAGCATTTAAATAAATGTTTGAGGCATCATTATTCTTTTTTCATAACTTTTCTCCGACATTTTTATAACTTCCATAAAAATATATAAAACCATAACAATTTTAATGTAATTGATTTATTTTCTAATTATTTAATACAATTTTGATTACCCTTGCTAACACTTTAACATTAATGTACAGAGAAAGAAAAAGGGAAAAATAAAATTGAACAAACAAATGAACTAATGAGACAACAAAAGAAACTGGAAATCAGAAGAAGAGGAAAGAGTGAGAGAGGAGACTAGTGAAGAAAAAATAATGGAATTATTTTTATTAATTTGTTAATTTTTTAGTCATATCATTTTTTTTACACTCTTCTTAACTTAAGTCCTAAGAAGAGGGAAATTAAGGCAATTACATAGGAATTAATTATCAACAAGTCAAAGGACTCAAAGAATGGTACATTAAGGGATAACCTATCTTTGATCTAAAGTGTAAAAAATGATCAGATGATCATTTTTCAACATATTTGAACCAGAGAAGATTGAATCAACCAAGAGATCATCAATCAAGAATTAAAAATGTTGAAGATATGATCAACCAAGCAATAATCAAGAGGCAAATCAAAATATTCAACATTATTGAATAAATGTAAAATAAAAATGATTTTAAAATGGAAAATTAAAAGAAAATTCAAAAGAAGTATCAAAATGTAAAAGAAATGGTTGAGAAAATTATGAGAGATCAGAAAAATTATGAATAAGTGGATCTCAAAAGTTGGATGCAAAAATATTCGAAAATGATTAAAAATAAAATTGAAAATGAAAATTAAAAAGAAAAAAAAAAGAAAATATCAATTAATTGAAAAAAAAAAGATTTTAAAAATTATGGAAAAAATTTATGTGGTGCAAAATATTTTTGGAGATTTTGTGGGAAAAAATGAGTTGAAAATCAATCAAAATAAAATCAGAAAAGAGAATAGAAGTAAAATTTAAAAAAAAAATGAAATGAAGCGCCAACGACTAGTTTTTATTTTTGCTGCAGAGCCATTGATTAGCTCTGAGCAAAGAGAATTTGCTCAAGAACACAAAGAACTCTATTTCTTCAAAGTAAAATTAAATGATTGATACATAATATAAATCTAAGGTAATAGAGGGTTTTTGATCAGTGAAACAAGATGAAGACACTAGTCACTTGTTTGTTTAAGAATTTAAATCATAGCTACCTTTTTAGTTGAAGCTTAGGAGGTCAACAATAGTGGAAATGGAAATCTGGTTCCACGAAGTTTCAGGCCACGATAATGCTTCAGTTATTTTTAGAGGAAGCCTTCTTGGCATAGATTCGAAGCAAAGAGAGCTTGAATCAATAGAACTGTTAACTGGTTTTTGGAGGTTTCGAGCTCAAGTGTAGAAGAAGATTTTTGGCTTTCTAAAGCTTGCAAATAAAGGAAAATCAAACCTATATTTATAGGAAATGAAATGAGGTTATGGTACGTGTGAAATAGATCTGAAATCGTGTGTATTAGGGATGAGTTTTGTGATTTGCAATGCTTGTGAGGTGAGGGATGGAAAACATGATTCAATAATGTGGCATGGTCGTTTTGCACTTGCTTGTATGTGTTTTAGGTTCACAAATAACTTGCACATGGTTTGGTGGTCCAAGATTGAGATTGGAGTGAATTTGGTAACCTAAAACTTGCGCAAGAAGCATAGTACATGGTGTCATGTTTGAAGCTAGGCCAAATGAAATCCACCTGTGCGTTTTGAAATATTGTCCGTGCCAAAAGGTCACCTTGTTGTAATGAATCAAAGGTAAAAGAATCACTAAAAATATGGCTTAAGTTGAAAATGACATGCTCTCAAAGTTCAAGTCGATCTGGTTTCTAGGTCAGGCATTAGGTCGAACTAGGCTTTGGCATGTCTGGCCAGTTGAAACCTTCAAGTTCATGACATCACAACTTTTAACGCCCTCGTGCATTTTGAGTCAAAATTAGGCCAAATGATATTTTCCATAATCTTAATAAAAGGCACAAAGAAGTTTGTCAATTGGATGCTTGAGCTGGAAATGGCATAGGTGGAAAGTAGGGGTTTTTAGACGGTTTTGGGCAATTTTGACAACTTATTCACTTCCAAAATTGAGGTCCTTAAAGGTTGAATTAATGTTTGATCCTTGAATCAAATTTGTAGAGGAGTTAATTTTTGACATTTGGCTCAAAGTATCTTTCAAAAATGTTGAGAAATGAGAAAGTTATAGTGTTTGGACCAAGAACATACCATACTTGAACTTTAGGCCACACAACCATGCACCAACATGTGATTTTTTTTGTAAGATCTCAAATACAAAGGCATAATGATGATAACATGAATACCAAATGAAAAAATCTTGATTGAACATGAAAAATTATGAAGATGTCTTGTGAATTTTATTGATATGACATGGAAATAAATACATGAACCACTCTTGAATCAGTGACACAACTTTGAATCTTTCTTAATAAAAATCCCCTCGTGCCACTTGCCTTAACTTGAAACTATGATCTTCTCAGTCCCATATTACCCACCTAAATAAACACAAAGAAAAACAAACAAGTACCACATCTCTTGATGTTTTGGTTAGATGACATGTGACAAAAGAAAAACCCTAATCACACAAGGTAAACTTGTGACCAGCCATTCTTAGGGACCAAGAATCAAATGATATGCTAATGAGATGATATAATGAATATATGATAAAAAAAGATAGGGTAAAAATAAGGGTATGGTTGCATAAAGAAAAGGATGGTGAAAGTCAAAAGCTCAATTATTCTTACATATGCAAAGGAATCCAATGTCTTAATTACAAAGACCGTGGTCATATTCAAAATGAAGGAGCAAGTGTTCCATGGGAATAGAGAAGAATCTCGAATGTCTCAAATAATGATAAAGGTGAAAATGATCAACGAAATAACGGTGTTACACAAGATGGTGCACAAGATGGTTCAACCTCTTACTGATACTTCTGATTTACCACATATGGACTTTATGAGACTCGGACAAGGGTTTGTCATTGAAGGGAAGGCTGATGGTCAGAATGGAGGTCTTCCTAGTATTTAATAATCAATTATGTTTTAGAAGAAAGAGTTGAAAAATAAGGGGAATTATGGCTTGTCTGGAGTTGTATTTTTCCAAAAACATGATAGTAAGTTTGGTAAAACTGGAATTGAAGTTACTCTTAATATATTGAATTCTAGCCAAATAATTTTTGACAAGACATTTGTTCCAAATATTTCTCCCCACAACATTCCACAAGTTAAAAAATATGATCTAGTTGTTGGTGGAATTTTGATTATTGTTCCTCACATGTATGGGCATATGAAGAATCATCATCTCATTGAGATGTCTTTTAGAGAAGAATCCCAGGAATTCAATAGAGTTCTATACGAGGCATTGCAGAAGCATAAATAATAAAGCATAACACAAGTAAAGAACACATGATATATCCTAGTTCACTTGAGCAACTCTCAAGCTAATCCAGTACACTCTTCCAAGGTGATTTCGCCTCACTCAAGCAAGGACTTAATCCACTATAATCAAACTGATTACAGTTGCACAAGCTAACTGCAGGTGACTAACAAATAGGCAATGACACGTTCAGGGATCCCTTAGGATATAACGTTCATTGACACCTAATAGAATCCGATCACAAAAGATCTCCTATTAGGATACCACAAATGACAACTATCACTTGTCATCTCAAGTATTCTGATCTTCACAAGATCACTTGAGGAACCACTAATTCTAAGATGAATTTGTATTGTCGGAGATTACATGAGTGCTTCTTATCAAGCAGATTACTCCTAATTAAGTACATAGCAAGTATTGAGCAACAACTCCTTACTTCCTAATACAGAAACTAATCTAAGGATAAATCTCTATGAGATTATAAAAACATTAGTTTCCATATGCTTAAAAGCTTTTCTTATGTGAGCACTAAGGCTTCTTCTCATTAAGCTTTTCTTTATCTTTCTCTGTTCGCCACATGCTTGCTAGCATGCTAGCGTTGCTTTTCTTTAGCAGCTCCAGCTGCGTAACTCACTCAACAACAGCAGCATTTGAAATAATCAAATGATCTTCTTTTATAGTGCATTCAAGAGAGATATTGTGAGGACAGAGATGTCCATTCAAATATTCCAACGGTCATTTCCAACTGATAGAATACTCACATGTCGTATAGTACTGACATCACTTTTCTTTTCCTTTTCTTGCAACGTTAATATATCGTTGTGAGAGACAGCTCTTATCCACAAATGATGTGATCTTCATTTATCAGCTTGAACAGATCAAATTTTGGCTTTGGTTCTTCTTGTTTATCAGAGTTTATAGCAATAGCTTATTTGATTAACACGTCTTTATCTGGGTGAAGCTATATAATCTTCAACTTCAAAATCTAGTCTTCAGAGTCTTTCTGCACTTGGTCTTCGGAGCCTTCATCCTTCAGAGTTTCAAGTTATCAGAGTCTTCAGCACGTAGATCTTCAGAGGATTATATCTCGGATGCGCTGATAGCTTCTAGATCAGATACACTTCTCAGAGCAGAATCCACAAGAGCATTGCAACTGCAATATACAACATCCTTGGATCTTACTGATCGTGATCAGATACAAAGGCAAACTTGCTTCTTCAATATGCTCTATTTTCTTTCAGATCAGATGCACTTCTTAGAGCAGAATCCACAAGAGCATTGCAACTGCAATATCCAGCGTCCTTGGATCTCTCTGATCGTGATCAGATGCATAAGCAAACTAGCTTCTCCCATAAGCGTTTTATGATACATCACACATAGTAACTCTCATATTGTATTAGCTGCACACATTGATGTTGTTTGTTTGATCTTATATATTTAATTATCATGATTTGCACATAACAAACATTAGAACATAAAATGGTTCTTTCACAAATACTTAATTGTTATCATCAAAACATAGAGATAATCATGTAGAGACAAATCTTGCTCTTACAATCTCCCCCTTTTTGATGATGACAAAAACATGTATTTTGATAGAACATCTTATACAGGGTAATCACCAAGCATAACATATTCAGAGTTTTGAGCAACAACTCCCCCTGAATGTGTTAACCTCAAAATTTCATTTTTTTTTTGTTCAGAGGCTTAGTCAGATCCCAAGACTCACAGAATATAAATTTTGATATAATAAAAATATAATAGACTAGAAGGAATACTTCCCTATGGTCTATCAGAGCGTAAGTCTTTAGCATTTGGACTTGTTCTGCAGAACTCCATCTTCAGATCTTTTAGAGCTTATCTTCTTTAGACATCGTATCAGAACCATATAACTTCAGAGTCTTCTGAAGCATTTGCTACTGTTCATCAGAACATCTGTAGCACAGAGTTTTAACAATTCTTTTCTGATAACTTAGCCACGCTATTCTTTCAGATGAGAAACCCCCCTGAGTTTCAGACTGGGTGAAAATCAAATGTCCTGACTTGTGAACCTTTCTGGGTGAATTCCCCTTGGCTACAATAGGTCAGATATTTGGATCTTCTGAGCTTGATACAGTCTTAATTCTTGGTCTCTTGAAGCTAATTGATTCTGAGTCTGATACCAATTAGTTTAATACTGAATTTGATACTAATTCTTGATTCTGAGTCTGAAACCAATTCTTGCTTCTATGAAGATTTCTGATTCTTATGTTCTGATTATCATAATCACAGACAGTCTACATCTTCTAAACATTAGGATTCCAGATGACTTTAACTTTCATCCTCTGAACAGTATTGGGTCCATCTGATTCTGATTCTGAATCTATGTTCACGAAGTGTATAACTTCTATTAAATGAACAACCAGTTCATTTGAACTCAGAGTTCTTTCATTTGACCTGTCTTTAGAATGCCTAGTGAACTTGTTTAGAGTTCCTCGGTAAAATATCAAACATACAGTTAGTAGTAAACGCAATTTATATCAGAGTTGATGTTTTGCATTCTCTTTAGGTTATATCATATTATATTCTATTTCTCCAGGTTATATCAAAATCATTTTCTATTTCTCCCCCTTTTTGACATCACCAAAAAGATGAGTTTTCATTAAAAACAAGATTTAAAATATATTCTATTTCTCCCTCTTTTATATCAAAAAATAAATTAATAGAGTCAAGAAATAAAACCTGAGTGCCAAATTCTTATAGATTGACATCTTTTCCAGAATTTGTTGAAGCATGCACATAAGAGAGTTGTTGACAAGTTTCTGTTTAGCAAAGCTTTCTCTGAAAACTTGTTGTTATTTCTTCATAGTTTGTTGATCTTCTTGAATCTCACTATCGTCACGTTCTCAATGTACAAGAGTAGTTTCCAAAGAAGAACCAACTACAGTAACTTGCTTAGCCTTCTCAGCATCTACAGCTTCTTGTGTCAATCTGACAGTTTCTTTTCTTGAATCTTCCTATGCTAAACTTCTCACTTCTTCAGCAGCTCTTTCTTCAGCTGCTTGCCTTGCCTTGCTTGCCTTGCTGCTTGCCTTGCTGATTTTCTTTTTAATCTTTTTTTTAATTATGTATTGTATTCTAAATTAAAAACAATAAAAGTTATTCTAACTAAAATGATTCAATTCTAATAATAATCTAAACTATCTTAATTAACTAATAAAATCTAAATAGAATTCTAATAAATAAATAAAAATAAAAATCTAATAACTATTATTAAAAAAATCTATTTCAATAAACAAAAATATTTCTATTTTCTAAAAAAATACGATAAAAAAAACTAATTAAAGTAAAAAAGAAAATAATTCTAATAAAATGATAATCTAAAAAATAAAACTATTAAGAAAATCTAATAACTTTAAATAACTCTAATTAAAAACTATTTCAAAACCAAATCTAACTAAAATAAAAACCTATTTCTAAAAAACAATATTAAAACCTATTTAAATAAAAATTCTAAATGTAAATAAAGATGTGTACAAAATATTGTATTTAAAAAGAAAAAGGAGAAATCAAACAAAAAAAGGAATTTTTTTTACAAAAATACCCTTTGGCCACGTGTCACGCTCCTATTGGGCAAAAAAGTCGAGATTTGAAAAACGCCTAATCGGGGGCGAACACGTGTCTAAACGGCATGAAATTCAGTGAAAATGCTAAATAAAAATGCAAAAATATTTACAAAAGCTGGAGGGAAAATTTAGGGTATGACAATAAGTACCATGGAAGATGCCTCTACTCCTTTCTTTAATATCTGCAGCAAATAAATTTGAATGGTGATACTCACATTCCTATGAGACCATACATGTAAGTCCATACATGATTTCCTTTGCCTTATTCCATATTGTGATAGTTGTGCCATAATTCATTCTAGAGTATCAGTCTAGGATAAGTCATGATATGAACAAGATCTTATTCTTAGCAGAATCATTGATTTCATTGTCTTGGAATAAGACTTTGAAATCTTTGATAAGAAAAGAACCAGATGATGTTAGCTATCAAAGAATGGCATAAAACAAATTAAAGCTCTATCATGTAATTTCTTTGCAGAACACGAAGAAGAATTGAAGGTTTCTCAAAGACTTTCCTTTAATACAGATTCCATGATGGCCCTCAATCAAAGAGCAATGGAGCCTTTTAAGATATCACCTTAAAGAACAGAATTCTTATTATCAAATATTGAAGCAAGATAGATTTGGCATAATCTCTCTCTCTCTCTCTCTCTCTTCAATACTTGATTTTTATTTCAGTACTCAGATGCTTCTTCAGAAGTAGTAATGATTGGCAGAGCCAAATTACTCTTTCATCTTGATCTTGCACTAATGTCTGCTTCAAATGAATAAGAAGTGAAGACCTTCTGACATTAGGTTCTGGTAGTGTTTCTCCTTGCTTTCAGATTTGGGAAATCTGTTGAAATACTAATATTTTAGAAGCTTTTGAAGTTACCCTTCTATCATCAGATGTCACATTTCATTCACCCAGTTAAAGAAGTCTTCTGATTAGGAAGATTAATTCCTTGTCATCAGTCATTCCATAGGAAGTATCCTTCAACGGGCTTTGTGAAAGATAATCTGTTAGATAGTTTTTCATCATCTAATTCCATTTCTTTTCTTTGAAGGTTGTAAGATAAATCGACAGAGCATAGTAAATTCAAGTTGTATAACTTCTTAAATAATTGTCTACTCAAGTTTGAGTCCATAACTATATTCTCAGGCTTTGCTTGGGAATATTAGATGAAGCGTAACTAGACAAGCTTCAAAACTTATTCCCATAAATTTGAGCACAAGACTTCAAGAATAGTCTAAGCATTAGACATATCAATGATGTTGACATACTCGAAAGTGAGATAGAGCACCTACCAGAATGCAACTACCTCTGAAGATATTCAATAAGCTTCTTTTGAGCTGGTGATAGAGATTTTCAAACCTTGATAATCTCTACACCATCAACTTCTATAGTAATACCTTTCTCAAGGATATTCTATAGACCTTCATCAAAAACCTTTATCAAGACCAATGAGTTAAAAATCTATTTTGCTTTTCCATCATTTAAATTCAGTGGAATCACCCTTTGAATATGGTAGAAAAAACGTTATGCTATTTTCATGTGGCACTTGATTTCTTCTTGAAGGAAAGTCTTTAACATGCATACTTTTCTTATTGGATCATAATCTGCATCGATGTTAAGGGTTAAGCACATACCAGACTCTGATACCAATTGAAGGTGATAAAAGTAAACAAGAAGGGGGGAGTTGAATTGTGTTTTCCATTTTCTTAATTTGTGTCTGATCATAGTTCAGAATCTAAAATGGTGTTCCGATTCTGATTATACTTAGCAGCAGATGTTAACAGAAGCAAATAAATAATAGCCAAAGACACAAAGATTTATATTGGTTCCTCCAAATTGAGGTTAGTCTAGTCCCCTTGCTTCACAAGAGATTTTCTCTATAACCAAATCATGATTACAATCGCTTATGCATTCTTCATAATTCTTTTACACTACTCATACCCTAGGTCCAAAATTTCATGCTCAAGTCCTACAGACTCATGACTTCTTCTCTAGGTTCCATGAAACAAGCTTTCCTCCTCAAATCCCTCAAGTTCAACACTTCTGCTCCAAGTTCCACAAACCGAGCCATCTTGCTCACGCCACACAGGCCCAAGACTTCTGCTCCAGCTTCCATGAAATGAGCCTTCCTGATCAAACCCCTCAGGTTCAAGACTTCTGCTCCAAGTTTCACAAACCGAGTCATCCTGCTCAATCAATCTACTTGGTTCAGACTTCCATTGCTCAAGCGCATATCATGAGACTTACATGGCTCAAGCATCTTAGCGAGAGACTTCATTGCTCGAATCCTAATGATACAAAACTTATGCTCAATCAATCCACTTGATTAAGACTTTCAGTGCTCAAGCACATAGAATGAGACTTACATGGCTCAAGTATCTTGGCGAGAGACTTAATCTAAACTGCTAAGCAAGTTCAGCATAATAGAGAACAAGTTGTACCTGATACTAATATCAGAGGTACGAGAAATCATCATAACAAAGACCTAAAGCTCTTAATATTTCTATAATTATAAATCGACATCATTTCACATTTTTCTATCAACTAGGGGAAGTGCATTGCTTGCTCTCATCAATTAAGGAATTAAAACAAATGTGAAAGCTTTCTTTCACCTCCCTGCTACGGCCCGTAGAAGCTGTTACGGGTGGTCGTAGCAAACCTCTGCATTTGGTACCATTGGGCTTCAAATGGGGACATCTAGGTCTTCTGCTTCTATTGCCCTTAGTAGCCCACAGGTTTTTGTATGGAAGAAATTTTCATTTTGGCCCGTTTTACTTGTCTTTGATCCCTATTTTTCTTGGATGCTCATTATACCAAAAAATTAGCAAGAAAGGATAAAAAAAAGATAATTGAATCGAATGAAATACGGTGAAAAAACTAAAGGAAAACAACTTGAAATAACAATGCAAAGACCACTTATTACAGTAGCTTCTTGTTGTTGGTCTAATTACGAGATCTTGGTCTCAAGCTTTTTGCTTTGACTGCCCATAACTTCTACCTTATTATCTAACTACTTAATAAACTCATTGGTATGAACATTTTGGTTCATAAACTCTTTATTCTACTGAGTCTGAGATAAGACGAATTTTTCTATCATTAGTTCCAAATTAGACTTATTGGGTGAAGTAAGAGAAACTGGGGATCCTTTATGGTTTTGGAAACCAGGTGGAGTAGTGGGTGCAGGGCCAGGTGTAAATAAAGTATTATTATTCTTGTAGGGGAAATTTGGATGATTTCTTAATCCAAGATTATATGTGATGGAATTAGGATTTCCTTGCACATAATTAGTCTGATTAAGAGTATGTTCAGCTAATAACTGACAATCAACAGTGACAAGTCCTTTGATTCCATAAATTTCACAATTGGGAGTCACAACAGCTACTGTAGGGATAATCGTCAAGTTGTCTATGTTTGGAGTAAGAGCATCTATTTTGGCATTCATATGACCAAATCTGCTTACCTCGTACATACCACCTCTAGGTTATAACTTTTCAACAGAAGCATGTTCTCTTCCTAATTGATACTGGTTCTGGGCTATATTCTTTATGAGTTGGTAGGATTTTTGGAAGGGCTTATACATCAAAGCACCTTATGCCATAGTATCAATAATCATTCTCATATTATAGAGAGAAGCAACATAGAATGTGTGGATTATCACCCACTTTTCTAAACCATGATGTGGACAAAGTCTCATCATGTCGTTATATCTCTCCTAGACCTCAAAAAGGGATTCACCGTCGGCCTGTTTAAAATAGCTTATCCGGTTTCTTAACACCGCTATCTTGCTTGGCGGGAAATACCTTGATAAGAATTTCTTTTCTAAGAATCTCAAGGAATCCGCACAAATGAAAGACATGGGTGGAAGAAATGACATTATATGTGCAAAGAATAATAAAGGAAAATTCCTTTATGACTTTGAGGCTGGTATGTTAAACAAGATGTCTGAAATTAAGTTAACTCTTAAAGGAAGCTTCACTTACTTTCTTGACCTATAAGTAAAGCACATAGCATGAAACTTACATGACTCAAGCATCTTGGCAAGAGACTTCCTTGCTTGAATCCTAATGATACAAGACTTCTACTCAATTAATCCACTTGATTAACACTTTCATTGCTCAAGCACATAGCATGAGACTTACATGGCTCAAGCATCTTGGCGAGAGACTTAATCTAAACTACGAAACAAGTTCATCAGAATACGGAACAACGTGTACTTGGTACTAATATCAGAGGTACGGGAAATCACCATAACAAAGAGCTAATAAAGCTCTTAAGATTTCTATAATTATGAATTCACAAAGTTATGATGATAGAAATCTTCCTACTCAAACCCCTCAGTTTCAAGACTTATGCTCCAAGTTTCACAAATCGAGCCATCTTCCTCAATAAATATACTTGGTTAAGACTTTCATTGCTCAAGCACATAGCATAAGACTTACATGGCTCAAACATCTTGGCGAGAAACTTCCCTGCTTGAATCTCAATGATACAAGAGTTCTGCTCAATCAATCCACTTGATTAAGACTTTCATTGCTAAATCACATAGCATGAGACTTACATGGCTCAAGCATCTTGGTGAGAGACTTAATCTAAACTGCTAAACAAGTTCAGCAGAATAGAGAACAAGGTGTACCTGATGATACTAATATCAGAGGTACGGGAAATCACCATAACAAAGACCTAAAGCTCTTAAGATTTCTAAGATATTCAATGTGTAAGAAATCTTAAGGCTTTTACAATTACAACCTACAACAGAAAATCTGCATACACGATAGAGTTGATGATTATTGATCTTGTTACTCTTTCATCTGGTAAATCCTTGTTGAAGATTCAATTTGAACCTTCAGCCACTTATATAGCAGTTGCAGGAGACTAGCCATTGGAAGAGATAACTTGATCAAGTGTCTTTGTTTTACTCAATAGTATAAGAGTCGTTGAAGATAGTTACACCAAAAGATCTTGATCCATTGTGTAACATGTTTAAACATTGACTCTTCAAAAACATGTCAACCTTTCTTGAGCCTTGTGAACTCAGACTCTAACTGACAAACTGATTTGGCAATGTAACTTGTTTTATGCAGTACGAAAAACTTCGGGTTTGTCATAAACTCTTAATGATTCCAGAAGGCAATTTATATTTACCAAGTGTAGAGACAGTTATATTGCTTTTTCTTATGCTAAGGCCTTCAGCTTCAGAGTCTACGTCAGACATCACTTAGCAAGTGTTCTTCATATTCTGCACCACCAAAAACTAGCAATTCAGCTTCTCGCAAGTTTGTCTTTATATATCAGATTCTGTATATAAATATTTACAAATATTAGAACCTACATACAAGAAACACACATCAAATATAACCATTGTTCTTTAAATATTTTATTATCATCAAAATCCAAAAAATATATGTCATAAACAAATCTTATTCTAACAAATAGAAAGTGAAGAAGAAATACAATAGTAACGGTACTTGATGAAGAGGAATGAGTGACGATGAAGAAGAAGGAAGAAGTTGGTTGTAACTGAAATACTATAGTTTTTGGTTAGATGGGATTGCAATTAGAATGATGATATCACTTGTTGAATCAAAGTATTCTCTCATACATTATTAGGCATAACTGTCCTTATATACAACATATGCATGGAGCTTTCATCATTAGTTGAACAACAAACAATTTACAACTAACTAAAAACAAACTATACATCTGAGTTATGTCCAATCATAACAAACTATACACTACATATCATATCCACACAAAAAATACCATAGGACATACATTACAACTGATTAGCTCCTATATATATAGAACATAGTACTCCTAGTTTATTATAATCAATACAACATTTTATAGCTAATTCTTAACTTGACAATAAAGCAAATTATAGAATATTAAGATGGAATTTAATTCATTTAGCCAATCTCACTTAGCAACATAATATTAGACTATTGCGGTGGTGCACCTATAAACTATATAAATATTTCTGGGTTATAAACCCTAAATACATTTTCCCTTATGATTTTCTAGTCAATAATATGGTGACATTAACAAACTTAGTTTTCTCCTTGGACATCCTATCAATCAAAATTTCTTGATAGCGATTAAAAAGGTCTTCAATAATAGACTCTCCAAAATGGTCAACTAGCAAAGGTTCAGAAACAGCTCTCATGCACTGTGTAACATTGTATGCACCATCATTGAGATATTCAGACTTATGAGACTCACATGCAAAAGCATTCCATTCATCAAGAGCATTCCAATTCACTTCAGAAACTTCCAATCGATCGACACTAAATGATCCTTCTTTGAGAACTTCCAATTTCACTTCTGATGGAGAAGGAGTGTACTGAGGGATGTTGAAAGTATCAAGTTGCTCTTCTTTTATGATTCCCTGATGCACATAAAAATCAACACTCAGATAAAAACCTACTATAGGCACCTAAAAAGAATTGTATTTAGGATGAGACATCTACCTCCAAAACCATATGGTTAAGAGCCATAGCCATGAGCTCCCAAATGTAGCAACACTCTTTGCTACACATATTATCACTTTTTCTTCCTAAAAACGTTAGAATCATGCGACCTCCCTCCACTACTTCCTTTGCACGACACTCTAAAAATTTCGAAAAATCTCTTCGAAATTGGTTGTAGTAAGCAGTGAGTACATTTGAAGGGCTTGTACTAGCCATGTAAATGTTTCCTTTATTGTTGTTTACATTCTCAGGAACCTAAAAAAATCATCCATAACAAAATGTAAAAATTATAAAAAAAAAAAAGAAAAAGGAGTTAGAGAGAAAAGTTAAGCAATTAAACCTTAGATAGCCACATAAGACTATAAGATGAATGAACCAAATGCAAGCTTTGCTTAGGAAAAATCCTGCCATAGAAAGAACCAGGAACTCCAGAGATATAGCATGGTCCCATTTCAGTTTCTATTTCGCCGCGTAGTTCCTTTTTGAAGCTATCAAGAGATCTAAAGACGTTGTTGAAGTCGTTACCGGGTAAATCATTCAAGAAGATACTATATTCCGGAGATTCATGATTCATCTCTAGACAAAGCTTTTCCACAACCTTGATAAAGTCTGATACCACCAACAAAGTGTTTGGTCCAGAAGAGCAACCTAAGTCTGCAATTGCTAGGGTTCTTGGAGATGTACTACAATAGAGACTAGTTATGGCTTCTTCTCTAATGGACTTTGTCAAAGAAATAACCTGTTGCTGTAAATACAAAAGGATTATTAGTTATTACGCACGTTCGAATTCGCTACATCCCACTTACACGGTAGATAATAAAAAATAGAATTGATATATACCTGAACTAAGGAGTTGTTGGAATAGCTAGCTTCTCCAACACCTCCATTCATGTGAAGAACCTGTGCTACATTCATTTTTGTTATTTTTTCTTTCATTCTTTCTCAGTCTTTTGATTTTTTGTTTCTCTGATTTTAATTAGAACCATACCACACACATTTATATATAGATGTGTGAAGGGTACTAACGAAAATCGTTACTCTTGTGTTTCAACAAACATGGATCTTTTTCGTGGATATTATTATTTCCCTTTTTTTTAAGTATTATAAAATAATTCCTTAATTTTTATGAATATCTGTGACATGTGATTCACCTTAAGTGGGTTCTGAACAAAGTTGGTTCACGTATGATTTTTTTCCTCGCAACTTCAAGATATTCACGTTTGTGCGTTAAATGTCACATTTCTCTTAACCCAACTTTAAACATTTGAGAGTGACCACCCATAAAGATGGGTGTATTTTAGTGTTCGGCAAACCAGCATGTCTCGTAATGATTTGTCCTGCAAAAATTTGTAAAAGAATAGGATGGGACATAGCGGACATAATTGATAATACGGGTCTAAACTTAATTCGTTTCGAAAAAAATTAAGGGTAGGACAGAAAAAGTCCGTGGACACCGACGAAAAAAATGGAACAAAATGGAACAGACACATTAAAAAGTGAGAGTTTAAACTCTTACTCACTCTGCGTTTTAGTGCCGACAGAACACTCGTACTCAATAGACTGGTCCCGTTTTGCCGCCCCTAATATATATTTGGCCGTTGCTTTTTTTTTTTCATTGTTTTTGTTTTTTTTTTAAGTGTTGGACTCTTATTTGTATCAAAATATTTTAAAGGTGGGTGAGTATTAGGAGTGTGCAGAACCCAATCCAACCCGAAGACCCGTCTCAACTCAATAGTTTACGGTTAGTCTTTTTCCCGTCTCATGTAAAAAAATAGAAAAACATAACTGTCCAAAAATGAATCCGGTATCAAGTGAGACGGGTTCGGATTGACCCTCGGGTTATCCAACCCGTCCTAATATTATGAATGCACATGTGATACTATTTATTTATTTAATTTATTAATATATTTAGATTATTCCAAATTAACAATAGACTTTTCTACTTTCCACCTCATAATTTAATATATGCACTAAGTAAATACTAAGTACACATCTTCTTACTTTCCAACTTTCACACTTTTGTAGTTCTCTTGCATTATATTTTTTATTTTACATTTTCTTATTATGTTTTAGGGAAAATAAAAAGGTGATGACATATATAGAATTACATCATGTTTTTTATTTTTAAAAATTGACTTTAGATGTATTCATTGTTTTTCATTCATGCTAATGATTTTATTCATATTTCTTATTTAAATGAATTTTTTAAAATACTATAATAAACTTTTTAAGTCACTAAATTTTTTTTCTCCATATATTTCGGGTCAACCCGATATCGTCTTACATTAACCCGGTCTAAACTAACTTATATATTATCGGGTTTTTTACGAATTTAGGTACGGGTTCGAGTCATTAAAATAACCCGATCAAAATTTAGGACAGAATTAGAGTTAGTCATAATTCATCCTGACCCGTCTCTTACTCACCCCTAATGAGTATTTCTAGTACTCAACTCCTTCTCATTTTCATAAAAGAGTTGTTGATAATTAACTAAATTTTCATAAAAGAGTTGTTGATAATTAACTAAATAGAAAGTTAAATATATTTTAGCAGAATTACAATGCAATATATTAAAAGCAACATAAACGAGTAAAAAACAAATAAATATATTTAACCACACTTTTTGAAAAATAAATATTGTTGATTTTCTGTCGTTGTAATTTAGAAGCATGTGAGTCAACACAAACATTTTCTTTTATTAAAAACGTTTTTGATTTTCTTTATAAAATCTTTAACTTATATGAGACACTCATTTCATGAATGCGAACTCTTAAAGGACATTGTAGGGACGATAAACACAAGTTAGAGGCGATCGAATACGCAAGAGAGCAACATCATCTTCCTCTTACGAAACATAGTCATATTTATCTTTTTTTCATCTTTTTATTTTCACATGTTTTGAATCTGTCTTTATTTTTCACAATCTAGGTTATGTTAATGTTAGGTTATATCTTCACAAGCTAAATTATAACTATATAGGTTCATGTATTTTTTTTAAGGTTATATTAGATTATTGATATCTCTCGATAATATTTGTGGTATTGGTGTATATTTAAGTAAGACAACTTTTGAGAACGTAAAAGGCAGAATATTAAGGCTTTAAATTTATCATAGATAACATGTGATTAAATAGGGTTTCATAATAGTTATACAATGGTTATATGGGGCCTCTATTTGTTTTTTCATGATTAAATTACGACTAATTTACATAGGGTCTCCAAAAAATTTAGACAACTTTGTATTTAAGTTTATGAGATATTGGATCGAACTCTAGTATGTTGTCGGAGTAATGTGTGTTGTAGTCGAAGTTTGTTCCAATATGCATTAGTTAATATTGCTAGGTTTGTTAGCATGTTGAATTGAGTCTTACTTGTAAGTCCAATTGTTTAAGTCCGCTTGTATCCTAAGTTAGCTTGTAATGGGTAATTGTTAAAAAGCTCATTAGGTTAGTGTGTTATTTTTCTTATAAATAGCATGCTAGTCTCTCATCTTGTATAAGGAAACATAGGAAGATAAAATCTTAAATCAAGAGAGAGAGGTTATTTGTTATTCTTGTATACTTGTAATCTTGTTTGATAGGTAAAGGAAAGAATAGCAGTTTATAACCAATCTTTGTTATTTCTTCTTGTTCTTCTTGCTTGTTTTCTTTGTTAACCATAACCCTTGTGTGTTTCTTAAATATAACAAAATCGTTTATATTTTGTTTCAAGGCCTTATATTCACAACAAATTGGTGTTGTGAGCGTGGAAAAGATGTCTTCAACAAAGTATGAGATTGAAAAGTTCACCAGAGTGAACGACTTCGGTCTGTGGTGTTTGAAGATGAAAGCTCTATTGGTTCAACATGGTTGTTTGAAAGCGTTGAAGGAAGAGGTAGCCATAGACATTGCGTTAACGGCAAAAGAAAAGACGATCATGATTGAGAAAGCCCACAGTGCAATGTTGTTGAGCCTTGATAATAAGTTTCTTCGACGGGTATCAAAGGAGACTACAGCATCGGGGTTATGGGTGAAACTTGAAAGTTTGTACATGATCAAATCTCTGGTGAATCGACTCTACTTGAAGCAAGCTTTGTATTCATTCAAGATGAGTGAAGACAAAGTGTTAGCTAAGCAGTTGGACATGTTTAACAAGCTGATTCTTGATCTTGAAAATATTGATGTGAAGATCGACGATGAAGATCAAGCACTGTTGTTGTTGTTGTTGTGTGTTTTTCCCAGAACACATGCTCACTTAAAAAAAAACTCTCTTGTATGGAAGGGAGTCCCTGAGCTTTGAAGAAGTTCAATCAGCCTTGTATCCTAAGAACTTGAAAAAACGAAAGGAGCATAAAACTTCGACGGTGGACGAAGGTTTGGCCGTTAAGGGAAAAATCTTGCGAAAGGATGGTAAATTTGACAAGAAGTAAGGTAAAAGTCAGCAGAAGTCTTATAGTGGCGAAACATCTGGTATTCGATGTTATCACTGTAAGAAGAACGGTCACACAAGAAAGGTGTTCTCCAAACGCCTAAAAAATCATGGAGGTAAGGATAATGGCAACGCAACCATTGTTCAAGATGACTTCGACTCACTTGATGTTCTTGTGGTTTCAAGTGGCGACTTAAGAAAAGAGTGGATTATGGATTCAGGTTGCACTTGGCACATGACTCCAAACAGAGAATTGTATGAGGAGCTATGTGATCAAGATGGTGGATCAGTGTTGCTGGGAAACAACAAATCATGCAAAATTGCAGCTATTGGATATGTGAGATTCAAGCTCTATGATGATTCAATAAGGTTATTGATTAAAGTCAAGTATGTACCTACTTTGAAGAGAAAATTGATTTCTCTTGGTGAATTCGACAGGAAGGGATATGTTTTTCAAGGAGAGAAAAATATCCTAAGAGTCATGAAGGGGTCGAAGGAAGTATTGAGAGGCGTGAAGAAACAAGGCTTGTATACCCTTGAGGCGGAGGTTGTAAGTGGTTCGACAAATGTTGCATCCACGAAACCTGTGTCGAAGACAGAATTATGGCACATGAGATTGAGTCATGTTAGTGAAAGAGGCTTGGTCGAATTGGGGAAGCAGAATCTGCTAGGAGGTGACAAAGATGAAAAGTTAGAGTTTTGTGACTCTTGTGTATTTGGTAAATCCTGTAGGGCGAAGTTTAACAAAGGCAAGCAAAGAACACATGGATCCCTGGATTACATTCATGCTGGTCTTTGGGGGCCTGCAAGGAATCCTTCACACTCAGGTGCAAGGTATTTTCTATCCATCGTTGATGATTATTCCATAAAGATATGGGTATTCATCCAAAAGAAGAAGGATGAAACTTTTAAGAATTTCAAAAGTTGGAAGGTTCTATTCGAAACTCAAACTGACAGAAAGGTTAAGAGGTTGAGAACTGACAATGGCCTTGAGTTCTGCAACGAAGCGTTCGACACTTATTGTGTTGATTCTAGAATTGCAAGGTATAAGACTGTAGTAGGTACTCCTCAACAAAATGGCTTAGCTGAAAGATTCAATCGAACAATCCTTGAAACGGTTAGATTCATGTTGGTTAGTGTTGGATTGAAGAAGGTGTTTTGGGAGGAGGCTATTTTGGCAGCAGCCTATTTGTAAGAACACAGATTGTTTCTTAGTAATATCTCTATGTTTTGATGATAACTCTTATGAAATTTTGTATTAAAGAATTATATACTCTAAAATTTGTACATGAATATCTGCTGCAGATGTTAAAGTATATATATATCTAAGAGAAAATTAATCTGAACATGGAACTATGGAAGGCTCTGAAGAGTCATAATCATCTTATAAGAGAATCTGAATGCTGTCTGCAGAAGGATCTGAAGCAGAAGCTACAGAAGAATCTGAAGCAGAAGCTACAGAAGGATCTGAAGCAGAAGACTCTGAAAGATCTGAAGACTCTGAAAGATCTGAAGACTCTGAAGCATTGAAGATCTTTGTATGAGAGTTAAGAATCACAGTTTTTCAGAAGACTCTGAGAGTATTACACGCTGCATGTATTGAGGATCTGATTCATAAAACTCTGCTCTGATAGAACTACACGCTAAAGCACACTTGCTGTATTACTCTGATTCAACAAAATCTGATAGGCATCCAAGACTCTGATCACGCAGACTCTGATGTTTACTTTGCTGAAGTGAAATACTTGTTGAAGAAGAATTCAAAGTCATATCCTCTTTCATGCTTGACACTAGAACACAGACCAAAAGCATTTCTCTGTGCATTCTACTTCCAGGAAAGGTCATGTGATGTAAAGACAAAAAGGTTCAGGCCTTTTCAATACACAGCCTCCAACGTCAAGACTTTGTGAACTACTGTGCATATAAAAGCAAGTCTTCCTCATCTTCTTCAAAAGACGAATCTTTAGACAGAAACTCTTACAAGCTCTCATAAAATATTCTTATTCTCTTTGCTGAGTTTATTCTTTTGTTCTTAACATTAAGTGAAAAATCACTCTTGTGATAAAGCTTGTTAGAAGCATTCAAACACTTGTATTTATCTTACATTTCATTGTAATAGTTCCTTGAGAAGATCCAGTTGGGATCAGTAGTTCTTGAGAAGACTAAGAACAGTTGCTCTTAGTGATTGCTATTGTAATCAGTTGATTAATAGTGGATTAAGTCCTTGTTTGAGAAAGGCAAATCACTCTTGATAGGGTGGACTGGAGTAGTTAAGTTTAACGAACCAGGATAAAAATCTTTGTGTTTTTATTGCTATAAGTTTTTATAAATACTTATTCAACCCCCCTTCTAAGTATTCTCTCACCTTCACTATTTGATAAATAGATGTCCCTTGACTGCCTTGGGAATGAAGACACCTGAAGAAGTTTGGTCAGGACATCCACCTAGTCTCGACAGACTAAGAGTATTTGGATGTGTGACCTATGATCATATTAGGCAAGACAAGTTTGAACCTAGAGCTATGAAATGCATGTTCATGGGATACCCTGAAGGAGTCAAAGCTTATAGGCTATGGTTCCTAGAGCCAGGTCACATGAGGTGTATCACCATTAGAGATGTAGTTTTCAATGAAGCAGAGATGGCTTTTAAGAAAACTGATGATGTTGACGATAAGCTAGAACAGGGAGAGATTCCTGCTGAGGTGAAGCATATTAATGTTGAATTGTGTATCCCATATAAAGTCAAAGAAGATGTAGAAGATGTTGTCGAAGATGAGGAGACTGATAATGACTACCTGCTAGCAAGAGACATATCGAGGAGAGTCATTAAGCCACCTCTGACTCTGACGCTGAAGAGGTAATGGCTAAACTCACTAAAGATGAACTTATCAAAGTGTTATCAGAAGTTCTGAAGAGCTATAACAATATTAAGCTCAAATACAAGGAGCGTCAAAGCAATCTTGTATCTGAGAATAATATTCTCAAATCAGAAGTGGCTGAGCTAAATGAAAAGAACTTAAAAATGAAAAATGATTTTGAATTAGCTCAACAAGACTCTGATTCTGAAACTGAGTCTGAATGCAAAAATATTTTGGAAAAATATGACTACAACTTTCAGAAGTTTCTTGCAAAAAATATAGACAGAAGCAAAATGGCTTCTATGATCTATGGAGTTAGTAGAAATAACAGAAAATGAATTGGATATAAATATTCCTCTGGAAAGGATTTAAATGCAAAACCTGTTGATAAAATTATCATCAAGAAGACTCCTTTATATTCTCATTTTAAATTTGGTCACTTGAATGGTATTAAACACACTCGTTCTGAAAAGAACATTCATGTGTTTAAATCTAAGGCTAGTCAGAATAAACCTTATGTTGAAAAACAAAATTTTATACGAACCTTCAGAACAACTAACCCAAAAGGACCCAAAAAGATCTGGGTACCTAAGAGTAAAATAATTCTTGTTGCATATGTTCTTAGCAGCAAGGTCAGGACGCCAGTCATGGTACCTGGACTCTGGATGCTCGCGACATATGACGGGAGAAAGGTCTATGTTCCAAAGTCTAGAGCTTAGATCTGGAGGTGATGTGAAATTTGGAGGGAATCAGAAGGGCAAGATCATTGGATCTGGCACTATTGGAAATGGTAACCTTCCCTCTATTACTAATGTTTTACTTGTAGAAGGATTAAAGCATAATCTATTGTCCATAAGTCAATTAAGTGACAATGGTTAATGACATAATCTTTAATCAAAAATGTTCTAAAGCTATTAGTCAAAAGGATGGCTCAATCCTATTTAGTGGAAAGAGGAAGAACAACATTTATAAAATAAATCTTTCAGAACTTAAGGATCAGAATGTTAAATGCCTCTTGTCTGTTAATGAGGAGCAATGGGTCTGACACAGAAGATTGGGGCATATTAATATGAGACGTATATCTCAGATTAATAAATTTAATCTTGTCATAGGACTTCCTAAGTTGAAGTTCACCTCAGATGCTCTTTGTGAAGCATGTCAAAAAGGGAAGTTTTCAAAATCCTCTTTTAAATCAAAAAATGTTGTTTCTACTTCCAGACCATTAGAATTACTTCATATTGATCTGTTTGGACCAGTGAAAACTGCATCCATCAGAGGCAAGAAGTATGGATTAGTCATTGTTGATGACTATAGTAGATGGACATGGGTAAAGTTCTTAAAACACAAGGATGAGTCACATTCTGTGTTCTTTGACTTCTGCAAACAAGTTCAAAATGAAAAAGATTTTAAAATAATCAAAGTCAGAAGTGATCATGGTGGCGAATTTGAAAACAAATATTTTGAAAAATATTTTAATGAAAATGGCATTGCTCATGATTTCTCCTGCCCTAGAACTCAACAACAAAATGGAGTTGTAGAGAGGAAAAATAGAACTCTGCAAGAAATGGCCAGAACCATGATCAACGAGATTAATCTGGCAAAACACTTTTGGGCAGAAGCAATAAACACAACATGTTACATTCAGAACAGAGTGTCTGTAAGACCTCTTCTAGAAAAGACTCCCTATGAATTATGGAGGAACAAAAAGCCCAACATTTCTTATTTTCATCCTTTTGGATGTATTTGTTATATGTTGAACACTAAAGAGAATCTTAGCAAGTTTGATTCTAAAGCACAGAAGTGTTTCATGCTTGGATATTCTGAACGCTCAAAAGGCTACAGAGTATACAATACTGAAACACATATTGTGGAAGAATCTATACATGTTAGATTTAATGATACGCTTGGCATTGAAAAGCCAAAGTAGTTTGAAAGTTCTGCAGATAGAGAAGTAATCTTCACAGGCTCTGAAGGCTCAGAGGCAGAAAAAGCTCAAGAAGAAGCTACGCCAGATGCAACTCCATTAGCTGCTCAGATGAATAACATGAATATTTCTGAAGATCTAACAGTTAAAGGATCATCCAGAATCAAGGCTTCTCATCTAGAAGAAATGATTATTGGGAAGAAAGATGACCCTATAAGAACAAGGTCGTTTATCAGATCATCTGGAACATCACTTCTTGGGTTGGTGTCTATTATTGAACCAACATCTGTGGATGAGGCTCTGAGTGACAATGATTGGATTCTTGCAATGCAAGATGAGCTAAATCAATTTACAAGAAATGATGTGTGGGATCTGGTTCCTAGACCAAAAGGTTTCAACATTATTGGAACAAAGTGGGTATTCAGAAATAAATTAAATGAGCAAGGAGAAGTTGTAAGTAACAAGGCAAGGCTGGTAGCTCAAGGGTACAATCAACAAGAAGGTATTGATTACACTGAAACTTATGCTCTAGTGGCAAGGTTAGAATCTATACGCCTTCTTATTTCATTTGCTACACAACATAACATCACTCTTTATTAGATGGATGTTAAGAGTGTCTTCTTAAATGGTATTATAGAAGAAGAAGTTTATGTCCATCAACCTCCTGGTTTTGAAAGTGATAAATTTCCAGATCATGTTTTCAAACTCAAAAAATCTCTTTATGGATTGAAACAAGCTCCCAGAGCTTGGTATGAAAGATTAAGTAATTTTCTTCTGGAAAAGAACTTTATCAGAGGCAAAGTGGACACAACTCTTTTCTGTAAAACATCTAAGAAAGATTTACTAGTTTGTCAAATTTTTGTGGATGATATTATTTTTGGATCTACCAATATTTAACTGGGAAAGGAGTTTGCTTTATCTATGCAAGCTGAATTTGAAATGAGCATGATGGGAGAACTGAGATTCTTTCTGGGAATTCAAGTCAACCAGACTCCAGAATGCACATATATTCATCAGACCAAATATGTTAAAGAGCTTCTGAAGAAGTTCAACATGACTGATAGTAAGATGGCAAAGACTCCTATGCATCCAACAAGTACTCTTGGTAAGAAAGAGGTAAGTAAGAAAGTAGATCAGAAACTCTACAGAGGTATGATAGGATCTCTTCTCTACATAACTGCTTCTAGACCTGACATTTTGTTCAGTGTATGCTTGTGTGTAAGATTCCAATCAGATCCTAGAGAATCTCACTTAACTGCTGTTAAGAGGATTCTAAGGTATCTGAAAGGTACTACTAACGTGGGTCTGTGTTACAGAAGATCTGATGAATATACATTAGTTGGATTCTGTGATGTGGACTATGCTGGAGACAGAGTAGAGCGTAAAAGTACTTCTGGAAGCTGTCAGTTCCTTGGAAGTCATTTGATCTCATGGTACAGCAAGAAGCAACCCACAATTGCACTTTCTACAACAGAGGCAGAATATATTGCTGCTGCTGGATGTAGTACGCAGATGCTCTGGATGAAAAGTCAATTAGAAGACTATCAGATCTTTGAGAGTAATGTATCTATCTTCTGTGATAATACTTCTGCTATATGTTTGTCTAAAAATCCAATTTTACACTCTAAGGCAAAACATATAGAAATTAAGCATCATTTCATCAGAGACTATATTCAGAACGGTATTATAAACTTAGCATTTGTTGATTCAGATCATCAATGGGCTGATATTTTTACAAAACCCCTTGCTGAAGATAGGTTCAAGTTTATTCTGAAAAATATTGGTATGGATTTTTGTCCAGAATAATATTTATCAGAGGCAAACTTCTCAGATGCAAAATGTTTAATGCTCTGAAGTATTTCATCTGTTAATTTATTCATTTTCTTGAATTATTGTATATGTGTAAATCTGAACTAACAATGCTCAGAGGATCTGAACGTTGGCTAACGTTTCATTTCTCAAGAGATTTCAGAAGCACATGCTAGCAAACACGTGTAGCTCAAAAACTGGAAAGGTAGAGTGCACTTTACTGAATTAACGTTTGAAGTACTGCTTTGAAAATCTGATTTTTCTTGATTTTCCCCCCATCTGTCAGAATCATAATTGTTGTGCAATGATGTTTTTAATTTTTCATTTAATGCTATGTGAAGCGTGCTTATGTGATTGTTTGTGTGCCTGATTTTATCTATAAATACCACAAATCACACCATTTCACACTTTTCACCTCACGAACCTTTTATGCATTTTTGTCGTCTCTTTGCTCTTCATCTAAACCCTAAACCTAAAACCTAAAACCTCTCACTCAAGAACAACAATGGCATCTTCTTCATCAACATCTGCTCAGATGCAATCAACCACTGTTGTTTCTTCTCCTAATGCTGAAGCGTACAAGGAACCTGTGAGAACTCTTCTCACTCCAACTGTAAAACTGGAAGTTCTGAGTGAATGCTTTGTAGATTTTGATTCCATTGAAGAAAATGGGTTTAATCTTTCTTCAACCATTCAAACTCAGAGTTGGACAAAGTATTTTGACAGGCTTATGGGTCCTGTTTATCCAACTTTGGTGAAAGAATTCTGGATACATGCTCAGGTGTGCCCTAAGTTCATCCATTCTTCTGTCCTTGGAAAGGAGATTGTGATTACTGAGAAGCTGATCAGACAACTTATTGGGTACTCTAAAACTGATGGTGAAACCATTCTACAATCTGCTCGTGTGGATCTTGCTGATGTGTTTTAAGAAGTTAGTATTTCTGGGGAACCAACTAGCAAAGTAAGGGAACTGAAGCCAGTCTACAGAATTTGGGCCAAGATTTTCATGAGTTCCATCTTTCACAGAAAATCATCAAATTCTCCAGATTATGTCAGTGCTGAAAAACTCTACTTCATGTTCTGTATGAGCAAGGGAAAGAAGGTGGACTTGCCTTATCTTCTGTTTAGTCACCTTCTGAATCATATAAAGGAAACAAGAGAAAAAGTAAGATTCAAAACTGGAAAAGTTAGGAATTGGATTCCTATGGGAAGACTGATATCAAATATTCTGATTGAGAATCGTCTGGTAGAACATCTGTATGCAGCTGGATTGATAGAGGATATGTCCTATGTCATAGGTTCTGTCATCAATGGCAATACTCTGAAGAGGATGAAGGTCATCATAGAGCTTGCCACCAAACCTAAGAAAACTGCTACTAAGGATGTCAGCAACAGAAGGATTCCTGTTGAATATTTTCCAATGTTCAGTGCTAACGAACCAAGGGAGATCATCTTATCCTACATAGCTGATTGTTTGTTAAATGGTGTTCCTCTGCCTGTTAACATCGTCCAGAAGGAAAGAGAAGTTCTGCCTAATCTTCTTAGAGAAAGGTGTTCAAAGAAGATTGCTGAAGAAGGACCTGAGGCTCAGCCTAAGAGAAAAGCCTCTGAAGCTGCTGCTAAGCCTCAGAAGGTAAAGAAAGTGAAACCAACTCCTCCAGAAGCAAGTCTGGAAGACATTAGAGAAACTATCAAATAGGTATTAACATCTGATCCAACACCAACCATTCACTCTCCATTACCTTCACCTCCTTCATCACCTTCCAGACCATAATCATCTGTACCACCATCATCTGGGATTCATTCATCTGAACCCTCTCCATCTCAACCTACAAATTCTCAACCATCGTCTGTACAAACTCCATTTGAACCACCTCAACCAGAAACACAACCAGAACATCAACAACCAGAACAACCTCAACCAGAACCTCAACCACAACAACAACCACAACCAGAACAACAACAACAATCACAAGAACATCAATCTCAACCCATTTCATCTGAACCTTCCCAACCAACACCATCTGAACAACCCTCAATAATAGAACAATCGTTACCTATTCCAGAACCCTCTATCATTCACTCATCCAATGACATTCTTGATTTGGAACCACTTGCAACCATGGTTGTCTTGTCATCCACCTCATGCCACTCCACTGAATCATCTGATTCTGAATCAGAAGTTCACTCACCCTCCTGTTTACACATTCCTGATCCATTCAAACCTACACTTTCTGACCTATCAGCATCTGACCAAATCAATCGTAGACTTTCACTTTGCTCAAAATTCAACCTCTCAGATTTTCAACCTTCATCATCTGAAGCTAAAATTTCACCAACCCCTACAACTCAACTCACCATACCACAACCATCTGAACCTCAACCATCTGCACCTCAACCATCTGAAGCTGAAATTTCACCAACCCCTACAACTCAACTCACCATACCACAACCATCTGAACCTCAACCATCTGCACCTCAACCATCTGAACCTCAACCATCTGCACCTCAACCATCTGAACAACCACCATCTGATCCAACACCTCCTGATACCACTTGTGAACAACCTCAGCCAAACTCTGAATCTGCTGAAAAGGTGACTCTTGAGGAATATCTTTACCCTAACCCTAGATCAGATGTTGATAAACTATTTGAGAATTTCAAAAAGGAAGTTCGTATGGGGATTGCACGTGTGGAAGAAAAGTGTCTGTTCAGTATAGATCCTGTTAAGTCAGAAGCTGCTTGGGATAAATTTATCTCTAAGTTCAATGTTGTGGCTTCTCATCTCAAAGCAGTCTGTGCTGAAGATGCTAAGGCAAAGTTTGTTGAATTGGTCAGACAGACTCAGATGAGCATTCCCAAACCACCAGTGCTACTTCTGGAAGCTGCTCCTGCTGAAGACTCTCCATCTGAAGATGTTGCATCTGATATGGACATTGATGTGTCTGAATCTGAAGTGAAGACTGACAATTCAGAACTTGTGAAAGAGGTTAAGGAAATCAAGTCCTGGATGATCAAACAAGAACAAACCACTGAAGAGATTAAGACTTGGATGGCCAAGCAAGAAGAGTCTACTGCAAAGATCACAGATCTTCTGAC
The DNA here is from genome assembly GCA_963859935.3 of Lathyrus sativus. Taxonomy (NCBI): domain Eukaryota; kingdom Viridiplantae; phylum Streptophyta; class Magnoliopsida; order Fabales; family Fabaceae; genus Lathyrus; species Lathyrus sativus. The sequence goes on from OZ012738.1 coordinate 458,666,478, forward strand.
CCTGATTGCATCTCGCCAACCTTAGCTTTTTTTTTATTTTATGTTTTTGCACTGTTGTTTGCATCTGTTTTATTTTGTTTGTTTTTTATCATCTGTTATGTGAACCATCTGAATGAATGAACATGTTTGTTTTGCTTTTCTTCTGTTATCTTTTCTGTCTTTACACATCTTTTTGATTATGACAAAAAGGGGGAGAAAAAGAATCTGATTGTTCAATCCATAAGCAAATACTAAAACGAAATTCAGACATATTATTAACTATCTTTAAATTTAAGTCTTTCGAATTTTATTGTTTCATCTGACAAAATAAATTCATTGAAGTTATCCTGAGAATTACCCAACCAGACTCTGATTCTTGAAGCAAACTGTACTCTGATTCTAAACGAAAAACCAGACTCTGTGTCTGAAAGAAGTCATCAGACTCTAATTCTGAAATACACTCAAGCAGAAAGGGAAGTATTCTTTTCCTTTAGAGTATTCATTTTAGGGGGAGATTCTTAATCTCAGGGGGAGTTATAATTACTGCTTTTTTTATTGAACAAAATTTCTCATGTTTTGTCATCATCAAAAAGGGGGAGATTGTAAGAACACAGATTGTTTCTTAGTAATATCTCTATGTTTTGATGATAACTCTTATGAAATTTTGTATTAAAGAATTATATACTCTAAAATTTGTTCATGAATATTTGTTGCAGATGTTAAAGTATATATATATCTAAGAGCAAATTAATCTGAACATGGAACTATGGAAGGCTCTGAAGAGTCAGAATCATCTTATAAGAGAATCTGAATGCTGTCTACAGAAGGATCTGAAGCAGAAGCTACAGAAGAATCTGAAGCAGAAGCTGCAGAAGAATCTGAAGCAGAAGACTCTGAAAGATCTGAAGACTCTAAAGCATTGAAGATCTTTGTATGAGAGTTAAGAAGCACAGTTTGTCAGAAGACTCTGAGAGTACTACACGCTGCATGTACTGAGGATCTGATTCATAAAACTCTGCTCTGATAGAACTACACGCTAAAGCACACTTGCTGTATTACTCTGATTCAACAAAATCGGATGGGCATCCAAGACTCTGATCACGCAGACTTTGATGTTTACTTTGCTGAAGTGAAATACTTGTTGAAGAAGAATTCAAAGTCATATCCTTTAATTTGGCTCAACGACTCTTTCCTCTTTCATGCTTGACACTAGAACATAGACCAAAAGCATTTCTCTGTGCATTCTACTTCCAGGAAAGGTCATGTGATGTAAATACAAAAAGGTTCAGGCCTTTTCAGTACACAGCCTCCAACGTCAAGACTTTGTGGACTACTGTGCATATAAAAGCAAGTTTTCCTCATCTTCTTCAAAAGACGAATCTTTAGACAAAAACTCTTACAAGGTCTCATAAAATATTCTTATTCTCTTTGCTGAGTTTATTCTTTTGTTCTTAACATTAAGTGAAAAATCACTCTTGTGATAAAGCTTGTTAGAAGCATTCAAACACTTGTATTTATCTTACATTTCATTGTAATAGTTCCTTGAGAAGATCCAGTTGGGATCAGTAGTTCTTGAGAAGACTAAGAACAGTTGTTCTTAGTGATTGCTATTGTAATCAGTTGATTAATAGTGGATTAAGTCCTTGTTTGAGAAAGGCAAATCACTCTTGATAGGGTGGACTGGAGTAGTTAAGTTTAACGAACCAGGATAAAAATATGTGTTTTTATTGCTATAAGTTTTTATAAATACTTATTCAACCCCCCTTCTAAGTATTCTCTCACCTTCACTATTTGAGAAATAGATGTCCCTTGACTGCCTTGGGAATGAAGACACCTGAAGAAGTTTGGTCGGGACATCCACCTAGTCTCGACAGACTAAGAGTATTTGGATGTGTGACCTATGATCATATTAGGCAAGACAAGTTTGAACCTAGAGCTATGAAATGCATGTTCATGGGATACCCTGAAGGAGTCAAAGCTTATAGGCTATGGTTCCTAGAGCCAGGTCACATGAGGTGTATCACCATTCGAGATGTAGTTTTCAATGAAGCAGAGATGACTTTTAAGAAAATTGATGATGTTGACGATAAGCTAGAACAGGGAGAGATTCCTGTTGAGGTGAAGCATATTAATGTTGAATTGTGTATCCCATATAAAGTCAAAGAAGATGTAGAAGATGTTGTCGAAGATGAGGAGACTGATAATGACTACCTGCTAGCAAGAGACATGTCGAGGAGAGTCATTAAGCCACCTCAGAGACTTGGGTATGCATATCTTATAGCTTATTCCTTAATCTCTGCAAGTGAGGTTCTAGACGAAGAACCTAAAGACTATAAGGAAGTTATGAGGAATCGAAAGAAGACTGAATGGATGAAGGTCATGGATGATGAGATGAAATCTCTTCATGATAACAACACCTGGGAATTGATCAAGAAACTTGTTGGAGCCAGGTTAGTCACCTGTAAATAGATTTTCAAAGTTAAGGAAGGGATCAAAGGAGTGGCGTCGAAGAGATACAAGGCAAGATTGATCGCTAGGGGGTTCACTCAGAAAAAAGGTGTCGACTTCAATGATATGTTCTCTCCTGTTGTGAAGCCCAAATCCATTTGAATGTTGCTTACTGCAGCTGCACAATTTAACCTTGAATTAGAACATATGGATGTGAAGATTGTGTTCTTGTATGTTGATCTAGATGAAACAATCCTTATGAGGAAACCTGAAGGGTATGTCGAAAAAGGGAAGGAAGATTATGTGTGCAAACTGAATAGATCTTTATATGGGCTGAAATAATCTTTTCGATAGTGGGATAGGAGATTCGACAAGTTCATGGCATAGATGAGTTTCATTAGAAGTCAGTTCGACCACTGTGTTTACTTCAAATTTCGACCTGGTAATTCATTTGTTATTATGTTGCTTTATATAGATGATATTCTAATAGCAAGCAACAATGTCAAAGATGTAATGAGGGTGAAGGCTGAACTCAATAAGGAGTTAGACATGAAGGATCTAGGAGTTGCGTTCAGGATTCTTGGGATTAACATCCGAAGAGATAGAAAGCAGTCGAAATTATGCTTATCTCAAGAGGCATACCTACGTAAGATTCTCGAAAAGTTTGGTATGTCGAAATCAAAGCCTGTTGTGACTCCGACAAACCCTCAATTCAAGCTGAGTATAGATCAGTGTCCCAATACTGATGTCAAAAAAGCTTATATGAATAATATTACATATGCTAATATAGTGGGTTCTATAATGTATGTTATGGTCTGTACTAGGCCTGATATAGCATATGCAGTATGTCTTGTAAGTAGGTACATAGAGAATCCTGGAAAGGCTCACTGGCAAGTATTGAAGTGGATTCTAAGGTACATAAATGGGTCTCTGAACAGAGTCCTAATTTATGGTGGAGCCTTGGGTGAAGATAGTAAAGCAATAATCGAAGGTTATGTCGACTCTGATTATGCAGGTTGTATGGATTCCAGAAAATCTATTTCTGGATATGTGTTCACTATGTTTGGGACAACAATCAGTTGGAAAGAAACACTTTAGAATGTTGTTGCCTTACCAACCACTGAAGCGGAATATATCGCCCTAACTGAAGTTGTGAAGGAAGCATTGTAGCTTGAAGGTTTTAATAAGGAGCTGAAACTTCAAGTTCAAGTTGTCACTGTTAAATGTGATAATCGAAGTGCAATACATCTGTCGAAGAATTCAGCCTATCATGAGCAAACCAAGCACATTGATGTGAGGCAACATTTCGTCAGAGGAGTAATCGAGCGTGGAGAAGTCCAAGTGCTGAAGGTTTTGACAGATCATAATACTGCTGATATGATCACCAAGACTTTGCCCCGTTGTAAGTTTTTCCACTATATGCAATTGATAAAGCTGCATGAAAAAATCTAGTTTCTTAATGTTATAGAGTTAGATCCAAGGTAGAGATTTGTGAGATATTGGATCGAACTCTAGTATATTGTCGGAGTAATGCGTGTTGTAGTCGAAGTTTGTTCTAACATGCATTAGTCAATATTGCTATGTTTGTTAGCATGTTGAATTGGGCCTTGCTTGTAAGTCCAATTATTTCAGTTAGTTTGTACCCTAAGTTAGCTTGTAATAGGTAATTGTTAAAAAGCCCATTAGGTTAGTGTGTTATTTTTCTTATAAATAGCATGCTAGTCTCTCATCTTGTATAAGGAAACATAGGAAGATAAAATCATAATTCAAAAGAGAGAGTTAATTTGTTATTCTTGTATACTTGTAATCTTGTTTGATAGATAAAGGAAAGAATAACAGTTTATAACTAATCCTTGTTGTTTCTTCTTGTTCTTCTTGCTTGTTTTCTTTGTTAATCCTAACCCTTGCGTGTTTCTTGAATATAAAGAAACTGTTTATATTTCATTTCAAGGCATTACAAGTTAGAGGCGATCGATTACGCAACAGAGCAACATCATCTTCCTCATACGAAACACATATTTATCTTTTTTGTTCATCTTTTTATTTTCACATGTTTTGAATCTGTCTCTATTTTTCACAATCTAGGTTATAGCTATATAGGTTCATGTATTTTTTAGGTTATATTTAGATTATTGATATCTCTCGGTAATATTATGGTATTGGTGTATATTTAAGTAAGACAGTCTTTGAGAACGTGAAAGGCGGGATTCGCACAAGGATTTAAATTTATCATAGTTAGCATGTGATTAAACATGGTTTCATAAAATGTTTATAATATTTATACAATGCTTATATGAGGCCTCTATTTTTTTTTATGATTAAACTATGACTAATTTACATAGGGTCTCCCAAAAAGTTGAGACGACTCTGTATTTAAGTCATATACAAAATATTTGTTAAAATGAACTTTATGACATATAATTTTGTAAGATTTAACAAATCAAATCTCTTGGAATCGAATTCATGGTGAGGAAAATGTGATGTTATCTTTATTTGATTAGTTTCTTATGATTTTGAGTAAACTAAAGCTTTTTGTATCGAATCCATGGTGAAGAAAATCACTACCACAAAATAGACCTTTTGTAACACCAATTTTATAACGGTCATAGTGTTAATTGTGGTAATAGTTTATTTTTGGACGCTTTTTTTACTAAAGTACATGTCACAACGGTGAAATGAAGCAATTGTAGTGAAAGGTACACATAATGAAATGATTTGAATTGCAACACCAATAATTAGTCATTTATCATGATAAAAATCTGATTGACCTTGTATATCACCACGGTGTTTATTATTAACTGTGATGAAATGTGATACTTATTTATGTATAAGCGAAACTATTTCTCGCTTCAGTACATAACATTCGTCTCTCTCAAAACAAAACCCTAACAACTCTTTTGTTCGTCTCTCTTTAAACAAAACCCTAACAACTCTGTCACACGCCTCTCTCATATGGAAACCCCAAAACAAAACTATAACATTAAATCTTAACCAATGGGTATTTACAGGTTCGTTTTCTCTATAGTTTTTTTTATAAAAAAATCTATTTCAATAGCTTATTTCATGATGTATGAACTTTCTTCTTGTTTTGACTTGTAGGTATGGATGTTTGTTTAAATAAAGAGGACGAAGCTAAAGTTAGCGTTACAAACTTGTAGGTAGTGATGTTAGGTTTGCTTCTTTAACTTTAGCTTCATTCTCATTTCATTGTGGACATGTTGCAAACTTGTAGGTAGTGATGTTAGGTTTGCTGCTTTATCTTTAACTTCATCCTCATTTCATTGTGGACACGCCATTACAAGACATATATGGTATGTTTCTGAAGAATTATATGACTTGATATGTTGTATTTGTTATTTGTAGTTTGTTGTTGATGAATGTTATTGTTAATGTTTGTTTAATATATGAGTTTATTATATATTATGTGGTTTGAGTGTTTTTTCAATCCCTTACTGAATATATAACTTTCCAAACTTCATTAGCAAATTATGATACAATAGACAAATTTGTATTAGAAAACAAGTACACGTTCAATTTTTGAAAAGAATTTTTCTCACCGTTAACTGCATGTTGTTCTTTGATACTTAGAACTTGGTTTAATGATTGCATGTCTTCGACTACCTTACTCTCCACCTCTAATATTGTTTGCAAAGTAGATAATATTTTGCAAAAAGATCTAAATATGAAGGCATAGGTGGTTGAAGAACTAGGATCACTAAACCAAGTTCTTACTGTCAAAGAACAAAATATGGATAAGATGTTGAAGAACTCTTGTCTAGCATTGAACTTGAACTTGTACTTCTAATATAAGTTAATTTGTTATATTATAATTTTTTAGTGCATATTGAAAGGTTATATGTTTAGTGAGCATTTGCGAAATAAATATTCCATATAATTTATAATAAACTCAGTTCTATATATCACAATGGTTGTTTAGCACAACCGTTGTTAAATATGTTGCATTAAAAAATATCACAACGGTTGTTTAAATTAACTGTTGTAGTAGGTAGTGCGTTATGTAGATACAATCACGGTCGCACGTTTGTGGTAGAAAGCATCATACATACAATCACACCTTACCTCACAACGGTTGGGCCAACATGATGGTATCCCATTTTCAACCATTGTGATATGTATTTTTCCATAGTAGTGAATGTAATTTCGTTTTTGTTTAATTAGTTTCTGATTACTTCGAGTAAATCAAAGCTTTTAGCACCAAAAGTGTTAGGTCAAAATCGGTATTATTGAAATATCACATCGAGTAGAAAAATAAAAATTATTAGAATGTTAATATAAATATAGAAAGATAACTTAATTTTTTTTCAGCATAACAACTCTAGCTCTATGGGTGTAATTGGGTTTGGTTATTTGTGTGTTGTGAGAGGGTTTGTAATTTATATGTGTTAAAATAGAACAAGAGAAATTTTGAGATGCTTTCGTTCAAACATTTTAATTTAAAGGATTTGTAATTTTTCCATTAAAAAATTATAGTTGTGCGGGTTTGCAATTTTTTCTTGTAAAATTTATAATTGTATAAGAGAATTGGTAATTTTATCATTGTAAAATTACAAGTAATAAAATATTTTTGTTAAAATATTTTTGATGTAGGTATAAAATTAGGTCAAAATTGGCATCTTGGAAATGTGTTTTTCTATCTTGAAATTAGGTTAAATTTTTTTTATTAAATTGGTCTTACAAAGGATGTTGGTGCACTCATTTTGTATTTATAGATGACTAGATAAAATGCTGGCTCAAATGGATAGGTGATTTAGAAATTTTATTTGGAGAAGAGATATCCTCATATAGAAAATTTGCACAATGTCTTAGTCTGTAGTGTGCAGGTAAGTCGATTAGGGAGGTTTGGGGCCTAAAATAAGCTAGGTAGATAAATGATGCCTTGACACCGGAGCTTACATAGGATTTTCTTATATCTAAGAAGGATTGGGTGATTGTTTCTAGAACTTGATATATTCATAATAGAGAGTCCCATCGGTATCACATGAAGTCATTTATCTGGCCAAGGATATATCGCCACCTGATACGACTGATGGAGGATTTTTGATGGGTTATAGGAAAGGTGGATAACATCAATTTCTATGAATCTAGGAAACTGTTGTCTACAAAGGTAGAAAATCTTATTTAAGGAAAAAGATGGTTCATTCCAAACTTTATAACGTAGAATTATCCAGGGAAAGCCGCTTTTATTAACCATATACATATTATGAAAAATCTAAGGCAGAAGAGGGCGAGGAGTAGTTGTAACACTTGATGCCGAAGAGGGCAGGGATTGGTCTCCTGAATTCACATCAGTATGAGAGGGATCCTAAGGTTGTATAGAAATGAGACTGCACGGTTGAAGGAAGGCTTATAATAATTAATTGGTACTACCTATACCAACAATGGTAGCCTATTAAATAAGAACTCCATAGTTAAGCATGCTTGACTTGGAGTGGTATTTGGATGAGTGATCTTCTGGAAAGTTTCTCATAAAGTGTGTGAGTGGGAATAAAGCATGCTAAAAATACTCGTGTTGGTTTGTGGGGTTAATCGGTAATTCTGAAAGAAGTTTGAGGTATTAAAAATGGTATCAAAGTAGATCTTTCCCAATACGATATGGTTCGGGGAAGAACCAAGCGGAAGTTAGAAGGCATGTAACACCCGAGACCAAAGCAGGCAGGGATGGGTTGTAAAATTCGTCGAAGAGGGCATGGAGTGGTGCCTAAATTCAAATCATAATAAGAGGGATCTTGAGGTTGTACATGTATGAAATTATATGGTTGAAGGAAGACTTATAAGGATTAATTGGTACTATATATACCAACAAGATGCATCTTGTTTTCGATATCTTAATAAATAAGAACTCCCTAGTTAAGCGTAGTTGACTTAGAATAGTATTTGGATGAGTGAATTTCTAAATTTTTTTGAAAAGCGTGTGAGTGGGGACAAAGCATGTTGAAAAAATCCTTATTGGTTTGTAGGGTTAGTCAGTAATTTTGAAAGCAATTTGGGGCATTACAAATACCGCTTGGTGCTAAAATTTATGTGTTGGGTCAATCCATATAGAGTTTTCCTATAGATTTAAATGGAATCCTACAAGTGAACGGTGAAATTGTTCTATTAAATTAGTAGGTAGCTACGTCAGATATCAAATTTTTAAAAAAAATTAAAGATTCATTTTGTCTTGGAAGTATCATGGCGATGAATAAATCTACCTTTTATGTTGGATGTTCGACGGTGATATGAAATTTAGTCATTCTATAAGAGTATACATGGCAACGTAACCAATAACCGCAGGTACCCACCCGAACTCATTTTGAATTTGACGAGGAAAATCTGTTTTGATTGGGTTTGGGTTCAGGTCTGAAGTTTTTCCGATTCTAAAATATGGGGACGGATCGGGTAATGGGAGCACTAGGATCCACTCTGATTCCGTCCCCAAACCCGTCCCGTTTATTTTATTATGTATTTTATTATTTTAGATTTGATAGTTTAGAATATTAAATATATGATTAATGTTTTAATATTTTGATTTGTATTTATTATTTAAAATATTTGAAATTTATGTATGAAATTTTTTGAGATTTTTATTTTATTTTACTATTTGTAATGTAATTTGATTTTTTTTAAATAACTATTTTTATTAAAAAAAAATTGATTTCACAAAAATAGATGGTGGTCGGGCTGGGTGGGAATACTTGAACCCAACCCAAATCTATTTGGGACGGGTTTGGATTTTAATTCTTCATCCTCGATGGAGATTATGGCGGAGAACGAGATTATTTTGAGATTCGACTTTGGATTTAGAAATGGTAAAAATCGTTTTTGACATGTGTAACATCCTAATTTACCCCGCGTAATTATAAATAAAAATCTGAGTAATTTTAAACCAACAACAATTAAGATGCTACTTTTCAACATAAACATGCTCATACTATAGGACATGTACCAAATATGGAAGTTTAAAAATTATTATTATTATTAAAACAAGTCTAAACTTCAACTTTTAATGCAACGGGAAAACATCAACAACTTATTAGTTTAATTGTCCAAATCATAATCATAAAATAAAGTAATCATAAGAAATATCAAACTTAAGAGATATACATCGCAATCTCCATCAAACATAAATTAAACACAACAGCGTCCAACCCCCCAGGGTTACATATCAGAGCAGACACTGACTTAACAAAAAGCAAAACGAAGAGCAACCTCTTTCACTCACAATCCAAGCTTCTACTGCGGATTATCTGCATGATGCCCATGTAAATGTAACATTCAAACAGAAGGGGTGAGAAATCACAATCATATACAAAAATGCATAATAATATGTAAGTGCAACATCAACATATGCATAATCACCCAATCCATAGTTCACACTCCAATCAATCCACATATAATAATGCAACGTGTAAACAAATGCAAAGAGACTCAAGTCATGACTTAACACATGTGGTACCAAATCGTGAACTCTCAAGTTCACCCGCTCCAGTCCCCACCTAGGATCAGAGCACACAAAAATCATTACCATCACCATAGAAAACACTTTAAGAATTCCATCACCATAGGAATTAGCTAATCACACCCAATCTCCACCATAGGATTGAGCCTCACTAAAATCGGACCACCGTCTAGACACCATGATGCATGATTCATACAATACATGCAACAAAACAACATGTACAATGATGTTCATAATTAACTAATGTACAACACCAATGCTGACCATTACACACCATACACATGCTATAAACATTCAACAACAACAATATAATAATAAAGCATGCAATAACATTAAATTCATACATGGCACCGCAATAAAACATACAACTCCACACCATACAACACCATCACGCACCATTTAAATTTAATCCAGGTACTAGAATTATTTTTAAAATAAATTTCATTGCATTAGCTTCCTAACGCTTCGAACGACACCTCAGTCGAACACCCGAAGCCCACGTTATGAAATTTCAAAGTTTTATAAATTCTCCTCCCAATGTAACCGGTTACACCAAAACCAGTAGCCGGTTGCACCCTAAAAACATGCCCCTGTTGTGACACTACCTCATAGTGTAACCGATTACACCAATTCTGATAACTGATTACACCCCTTAAAAATTGCCCAACAACGCCATTTTTCTATCAGTGTAACCAGTTACACCATATCTGATAACTGGTTACACTTGTAGCAAAATACCTTTTCTGCTACTTTTTGACACGAAAATCATTTTTCAAACCATCCCAAAACCCCAATTTCTATACAAATCACATATTCATGTTTTAGATTCTGAATCCTATCCACAAACCTCATCAACAACATTCCCACAATACACAAATCATCAAAAATATTTCATAATTGCATTATCACACAATTCAACTCAACATACAACGACATAGAATGATCACACAACTACATGGTTCATAGCATTGAGAGGAAAAATTCAATCAAGAACAATCAGAATCCACACCCACATTTATCATACCAACCCTTATATAATAAGAATTCCACCCTTACCTTAGATTGATGGTTCGAAGCTTCTCTAATGGGTTCCTCTTCTTCTTCCTCAATTCCCTAGCTTATATAATATGAATTCCACCATTACCTTATATTGATGGTTCAAAGCTTCTCTAATGGGTTCCTATTCTAATTAAATAATAGTGACAATAATGATTCTCCCACCACCCCTATATCTCTACACTTTTTCTGACACACCCCCAACACCTTAAATTCAACATTTCTAAGGTCACTACCCTTCAGATAAGGATCCCACTAACAACACAATTCATACACAATCACACACGCAATCATATAGTTATTTACAAAATTAATTAAAATAAACCGGGGCGTTACAATTCTCCCTCACTTAGAACTTTTCGTCCTAAAATTTTTTCCTGATGCGAACAACTCTGGATACGACTCTCGCATCCCACTTTCCAACTCCTACGTTATGTTCCCTCCGGAGGATCCTCCCTACACTACCTTCATGAGAGCAATCTCTTTGCCTCTCAACCTGTCCAATTCACGGTCTTCGATCCTAACAAGTAAAGCTTCAACTATAAGATTATTCCTCACCTGCACATCATCCATCGAAATCATATGAGACGGATCTCGAACATACTTCTGAAGTTGTGAGACATGGAATACATCATCCAAGTTCAAGATATTATATGGAAACGCCACCCTATAAGCTACCACTTTAGTCCTTTAAAAAATCTAATGCGGACCAATAAACCGAGGAGTATGCTTTCTCGATTACAAAGCACGTCCGACACCGGCCACCGAAGTGAATCTTAAGAATATGTGGTATCCCTATTGAAACTGAAGATCATTTCTCCTATTTTCCTGATATCTCTTTTATCTACTCTGCGAAGTTTTCATCTTCTCTCGAATTAGTGTCACCTTCTCAGTAGTATGCTGGATAATTTCAGGTCCAAACACCACACTCTCACCAGATACATGCCAACATACAGATGTCCTACACCTCCGGCCATACAATGCCTCAAAAGGAGCCATTCCAATTCTAGAATAGAAACTATTATTATAAGTGAACTCTATCAATCAGATGACTATCCCAAGCACCTTCTTACTCAAGAACACAAGCTCTCAACAAAACCTTCAAGGACTGAATATTTCTCTTTGTCTGTCATCTGTCTGTGGATGATAGGAAAAACTCAACCTCCTCTTAGAACCCAAAGCCCCCTGAAAACTCTCTTAAAATTTATATGTAAATCTCGGGTCTTACCAGAAATAATACTCAATGGAACACCATGCAGCTTGACAATCACACGGATGTATATCTCTGCAAACTTCTGCAAAGAAAAACTACTGTTAATCAGAATAAAATGTGTCGATTTTGTCAGTCTATCAACCACCGCCAAAATTGCATCATGTCATCTAGGAGTATTGGGTAATCCCTTCACAAAGTCCACTTCGGAATATCTAACGGTTGCATCAACCATGCAGACTTTTGGTGTTCAACCTTTGACTTCTGACAAGTCAAACATGGATACATAAACTGTGCCACATCCCGCATCAGTCCATGCCACCAAAATATATTTTTCAGATCCTGATACATCTTATTAACTTCTTGGTGGATTCTCAATCTACTTCTATGATTTTCTTCTAAAATCATCTTATTCAACTCAGGATTATCAGGAATACAAATTCTACCTCGGAATTTCAACACACCTTGCTCATCCACATTAAAATCAACATCTTCAGTCTCATTACTCCCAACCATCAAATCCACCAACCTCTGACTCTCTTTAATATTATTAATAAAATCATTAATTATCTTTAACATGCCCAACATCACATTGTGTAGTGTCAACTTGAAAACCATACTCGAGTCTCTGAACTATTCAATAAGTTCCCACTCCCTAACCCTTAAAAGACTTCCATATTAAAGCATCTACCACGAAATTATCCTTATCAGGGTGATAATTCATGAAAAAGTCAAAATACTTCAGAAATTCTAACGATTTTCATTGTCTCATATTCAATTCTTTATGATCAAACGGATACTTCAAACTCTTGTAATCACTAAATACCTCAAATCTGGAACCATAAAGATAACTCCTCCAAATCTTCAACACAAACACCACTGCAGCCAACTCTAAATCATGAGTAGGATAGTTTCTTTCATGAACTTTCACTTGTCATGAAACATAAGCCACAACTTTGCCATCTTGCATCGGTACACCACCTAAATCTATCATCGACGCATCACAATACACCACAAACGATTCATTAGGTTCATGCAAAATAAGAATTAGAGTTGTAGTCAATCTATTCTTCAACTTTATGAAACACTTATCACAATGGATATCTCGTACAAACGTTTTACCTTTACAAGTCAGTTGGGTCAACGGAAGTGCTAACTTATAAAAGGCTTCAATAAATCTGCGGTAGTAACTAGCCAAGCCCAAAAAGCTTATAATCTCAGTAATTGACTTAGGAGGTTCCCATTGTAGTACTACATCTGCTTTGGACAGATCCACATATATACCATCACCTGAAATAACATGTCCAAGAAAACTAACCTTTTGCAACCAGAATTCACACTTTAACAACTTTGTATACAACTTCTTCTCTTTCAACACTTGCAACACAATCCGCAAATGCTCAGCATGCTCTTTTTCTGACTTAGAATAAATGAGAATATCATCAATGAAAACCACCACGAACGAATCCAGATACATATGAAATATATGATTCATATATTCCATAAATACTCCAGGTGTATTAGAAACGCCAAACGACATTACCGAATATTCATGATGTCCATACCGAGTCCTAAAAGTTGTCTTCTAAATATCCTCATCCTTCACCCGAATCTGATGGTAACCTGACCTCAAGTCAATTTTGCTTAACACACGTGAACCTACCAATTGATCCATCAAATCATCTATCCTTGGAAGTGGATACTTATTATTGATCGTTATTTTATTCAACTATCGTTAATCCACACACAACTTGATACTACCATCTTTCTTCTTTACTAAAAACATTGGAGCTCCCTAAGGTGAGACATTCGGTCTCACAAATTTCTTTTTCAGCAAATCTTCCAATTGATTCTTCAATTTTGCTTATTTTGACGTTGACATCATATATGGTGCTATAGAAACAGGTCTGGTTACAAGATCAACATAAAACTTCACCTCTCTCTATCTAGTGGCACATATGAAATATCATCCAGAAACACATTAAAAAATTGCTCACTATATATATATATATATATATATATATATATATATATATATATATATATATATATATATATATATATATATATATATATATATATATATATATATATATATATATATATATATATATATATATATATATATATAAAAAAGAAATAGTATTGTAATATAATTATTTACGTTTTTGATATGACTATTTATGTTGTTTTTCTTTATCTATATTTTTTAAATTTTAGATTAAATTCTAAAGTGTAAATAATTTTAAAAATATATATTTGAGAGACTTTTATGAAAATTGAAAGTGGAAGAAAAAAGTTTCACTTTTAATATGTAAGCTAATTACTAGCTGAGACTAATAAACTAGAAAATTTCATTAAACAACTCTGGCTATCAAAACGCTTTTTTATTAATAGAATGGTATTTTTAAAAAAAAAATTGAATGTCTTAAAAATTAAATTTCATTGAAATTTAAATTTATTTTAAAAAAATATTAATATGTAATATTGAATTAAAATAATTGAATGTTGAATATATATCCAACTAATCTACAAAGTCCTAATTTTTTTTTAATTTTAAAATTACTTGTTAATTTGTTAGATAATAAAGAGATTATAAATTGTTGAAATAAGAATTGAGAATGATTATAAATATAAAATTTTCCAAAAATAGTTTTCATTACATTTAAAATATTGCACCTTTCTTATCTACTAATTCATTTTCTTTACAACATAATAATTCATTTCAAAATTGTTATATTCTTTATTAACAAATTAAATTAAACTCTTATTTTAAAAATAAACATTTTCTCAATCATCTATTTTACTTTTTGTGGTGATACGACACCTGACAATGATGCTATGAAAACTACACGTTAGACATACCAAACATCATTTTGTCCATTTCATAGAAGACAATAATAAAACATAGCTATTATAATATATTATTTGATCCGTTTTTTTACCATATCATTTTTACGGATATTAAAAAATAACTTTTTAAGAATATTATAAAAAACAAATTGAGAAAGCTTTCACAATAAGGAAAGAATCTGTCTCGATCCAAACTCTCCTTCAATTTCTATCCACAACATGAAACACAAAGGTCAGCCTCCAAAGTACAAAAACTATCAACATGAATAGTTTTCTCAATTATGAATAGAAAAATGCTATTCCTACACCCTTTTTTACACCCAATACTTACACCGTATATACTATTCACCGTATTTATACGGTGAACAGTGTTTTTTTTATTAAAATAATATATTTTTTTAAAATATTATTTTTTAAAAAAAAAATATTTATTTTTAAAATTTATTTTATAACACAAATATAAGATTGCGCATTAACCAACTTCACAGTTGCATTAACCACAAAAATTTACATTATTAATCAATTATTTTACCTATAATTTATTAACCACTTTCACTACTTCATTAACCAATAAAATACACACTATTAACCATGTTCTGGGGAATTTGTTCAAATATTTGTGAACAGTAATTGAGGTGTAGGGTGTAGAAATGGGTGTCAACATAGCAATGCTGGAATAGAAAAATGCTATTCCTACACCCTTTTTTACACCCAATACTTACACCGTATATACTATTCACCGTATTTATACGGTGAACAGTGTTTTTTTTATTAAAATAATATATTTTTTTAAAATATTATTTTTTAAAAAAAAAATATTTATTTTTAAAATTTATTTTATAACACAAATATAAGATTGCGCATTAACCAACTTCACAGTTGCATTAACCACAAAAATTTACATTATTAATCAATTATTTTACCTATAATTTATTAACCACTTTCACTACTTCATTAACCAATAAAATACACACTATTAACCATGTTCTGGGGAATTTGTTCAAATATTTGTGAACAGTAATTGAGGTGTAGGGTGTAGAAATGGGTGTCAACATAGCAATGCTATTATGAATATACCACCACAAGCAGTTAAAAGAGGAGTTCTTCTAACCAAGTCATCTACGTTGCTTTTGAACTGTCTTTAAATGTGTTTAAATTTCAATATGACATGAACACGTGTTTATAAGTGGAGGTAATTCTCACTCTACCAGTCAATTTTGTAGGGTTGAGTTAGGCTCAACCACTTGCTTATATTGTGATGTTTTAAATTCAACTCGTATCTTTGAATTCGACTTTCATTTTTACCTAAGATGTCTCTACACAACTAAAATTAAATAGTTAAAACAAAATTTTCTGAATTTTCGATCACACACGACACTCAAAATTATGTCATTGATTGCATGAAACATGTGTAGTTCTTTTCTAAAGATTGGACTGTTCTGTTTTAAAACACATGTTGGGCATTACCAAACACCATTTTGTTCATTGGTGAATAGTAAAAAAAATCTCGTTAGTTTATTTTTAGACTTGAAATTTTTATATTTTAAAAAATAAAATAAAATAGAATAGAAAATAAATTTTATTTTATTATTTATATATTCTATGCAAAATATTATTTTTTATCCCGTATTTTAATCTCGGAATTCATGTTTCTTAATTGTAGAAAAGTCTATATTAGTCATTTAATTTTTTAAAACGTTTTAGATTAATCATTTTTGTTTTTTTAATGACGAAAAAATTCAAAAATTAATTGTTAAATTCGTTGTTAGTTAGAAAAAAAAATTAATTTAAAACATTTTAAAGAGTTAAAAAACTAATATAGACTTTTTAAAAATTAAAAGACCAAAATTAAGATACGAGACAAAAATATTAAACCTATATTCTATGATGAGATAAAATAATTTCTTTATTCAATAATTTGTATTCTAGATCAAATGAAATGATTTATAATTTTTGTATTAAGCAGCTTAAATTCAACTATCTCAAATCGGTTGATCTATATCATTTTAATATTAATTTTTATGATAATTAATAATAATATCTATTAGATAGATGATAATAGATTGTTCGTTGATATTATTGATTAATTAATGAATACATCTTTAATATATATATATATATATATATATATATATATATATATATATATATATATATATATATATATATATATATATATATATATATATATATATATATATATATATATATATATATATATATATATATATATATATATATATATATATATATATATCTTACTAGCACACTTGATATCTGATATTTAAATCGTTTTGAGTGGGTTTGGCCCGATCCTCCCACACTTGTGTGGATCAATCTTTTTAATACATATTTTGATTTATTAAAAAATAGTTATTTTAATTTTAAAAATTTTTAGTAATACATTTTTAATGCAATTTTTTTAATTATTGAGAAGAATTTTAAAAATGGTTTGATTTTATTAAATAAAAAAAAACTTAAAAAGGTAAAAAAAAAATGAAAATAAATTTACTAAATATTAATTTTGTTAAAATATTAAAATTTTAATAAAACACTAAATTTACTAAATAGTTTTAAAATACTAAATTTACTAAAATATTAATTTTAATAGTAATACACCTTAAAATAAATTAGTCTTAAATGCAGTTTTTGTCTCCAAATACAATACAAGAACCCGAAGTCCGCATCCCTTTGTTCGTGTCTTCATCTGCACAACAATTTCACAAGCTTAGAAGTTACGAAAGTCAAGAACGCGGTCAAGAAGCATATGATGAGTGGCATTTCCCAGTCATAGAAAACCAAAGAGAATGTGAAATTTTGTTTGAGGTATATTTTAATTTTTGGGTTTAGTGTTTAATCCGTTTCTTAGGGTTTATGGTTTAATTTTGAAATTTATGTCTAATGTATGTTTCATTGTTAATTTGGGTTTATGTTTTAATTGTGAAATTCATTCAACGTGTTATGAATCAATTTCTGGGGTTAGGGTTTAATTATTTCATTTATGGTTGTTATAATGTGTATTCTGATTGTAAACTTTACTTTTTTATTCAGACTAGCTCAAACTCAATCTATTTGGTTAAGAATTCATCATAAGAGAGAATTAGTAGATACCGTGTTAAATGGTCCATTAATGGAGAAGTGTCTTAAATTAGATGGTTTTGGGATGTGGATTATGCAGTTGGAAGATTTGATAAGAAATGAGGGATATAGGGATATCAACTGTATGTGGTATTAGAGCCCTAGGTATAATTTTTCTCGTGACCTTAGACCCCTAAATTGTGATGGTGAAGGGATTTGACTTGGTAGATGTGTATATAAAGTACTTAATTGGTAATCCTGAAGTTATTGACGAGTTAGAATTATTCCATGATTATGATGAGGATATTGATGTTGAAGTTGTAAGTGAACACGTAAATACTGAAGTTGAAAGGATTTTACTTGGTAAATGTGTATGTAGAGCTCACAATTTGGAACAATATCTTTTTCATCCATAATTCATTGTTACAACAACAACACACTAAAACATGGTTAGTTCAGAAACTTAAAAACTAAACAACAACAACACAACATGGTTGGCTTAAAACTATTTCATTAGACTTAGTATATTCAAAAAATTGGTTTTAATCTTCAATTCATCCTCTTTGAGTTTTTCTTCATTCACTTTAATCTCCTCTAGCCCTAATCTTTGATTCAATGAAGAAATCAAATCTTTTACCCTTGGGGTCATCTCTTCATCATACAAAATAAAGTGATTGGACCTTTTGTGTCCACGACTCCACAAAGAATACAAACAAAATACAAGGTATGAGCTCTTCTAAAACACCGAGATTTAAGTTTGAATGGAAAAAGCAATAACACATTAATACCAGACACATTCCACATCCGTAAAAACGTCGACATAGGTTTGTATATGTTCATGCTTTTGTCAATGGCGCGTCAAGACCACATCTACACTCGTATTAGATAGAGGGATATCTCGTTTGATTAGTAGCTTGTGAAAACTGAGACATTATTGAAGGAGATGATGAGGCAAAGCTTGGAAACGAGTGAACACAACTTGATGGAGATGATAAAATTAGGGATTATGGATTTTTTTTAAATAATTAATTGATTTTTAAAATTTATAAAATTAAAAATTTAATTTATTATTTGGGTCAACTAATTAAATGATGTGGCATCATTAAGTCTAGGCCGCACCAAAAATTTCAGATGCCACATACACAAAAATGGGAAGAGAACAAAAAAAACCAGAAAAAATTTACTATGAAGATTAAAAAGCTGAATTTTTAGAAAGGTGACATAAAAATTTAAAATAAAATATATTGGGAATTAAAACTGCATTTAAGCCAATGAATTATAAATAAATAAAAACTATATTAATTTACTAAAATATTAATATTATATTAAAAAATATAATTTAAAATTTGTTTTAATCCTTAAAATATGTGAAACCGACTCTGGGTGAACGAAAATTCATAGAAAGGAAATGTAGCAGGACATTTGCATTGTATGGCTGTGATACATGGAGTTTTCCCACAAAGTACTTCGATCTTTATCAATATGTTTTTTCAATTAATATGTACACATATGAAGAAAAAAAAGAACACGTGTGAAACAAAAAATAAAAAATGCGAAGAATCAAAATACGAGACATGTACACATAAGAAACATGAACAAAACATCATATTCAAATACGAAAAGTAATAAGAAGAATTACGGATAGATATAGAAGTTTTGATAAGTGCAGCAAGGTTATATACTAAAAATAAAAGTATTTTTTAAAGTGAGTATATCAAGAGTACTTTTGTAGCCTAGGTACTCCCTCATACAGAGTATATATCTTATTAAGATTTTCTATTATCTCATCCTCTTATTACTTCAGGATTCATGCTTCACTTGCATGATCATCTCATATCACTCACAACTTGTTATTATCCATTGAACCTATTTCTTGGGATCTCCAATCATCTATGTTGGGTTACCATAATGAGTAACTCATTTCTTTATAGGCATTAGTCCCATCTTCTTGGATGTATTATAGACTTTCTCTCTAGCTAATCCTTTCGTCAAAGGATCTACTAAGTTTTCCATCATCGTGTACATGATCCACTTTTACAACTCCTTTAGAGATACAATCTCTAACAGTGTTGTGCTTCCTCCTTATTTGACGTCTCTTACCGTTATGCTAATGTTTCTCAATTTTTGCAATAGACGCGATACTATCATAGTGGATCAACATAACTGGCATAGGTTTTTCCCACCAATAAATCTCTGCTAGCAAGCATCTTAACCAACTTGCTTCTTCGCTAGCTTTGGCTAGTGCTATCATCTCAGACACCATTGTGGACTGAGCCGGGATAGTCTATTTATTTGATTTCCAAAGCTATACTAAATATATAGCCATTAGAAGCTTGGAAACATTCGATAAGGTATTCCAATCTGCATCATTGTACCCTTTTAGTACAATAGGAAATTTCTAATAATGTAGGCCGAGATCCATGGTTCTTTTAAGGTACCTCATGACTTGCTCAATAGCTTGTCAGTGCTCGTTACTCGGTCTACTTGTAAACCTGTACAAAAATCCTACGACATACACAATCTCAAGTTTAGTACAATTAGTGGCATACCTAAGACTGCCAATGATGCTCGCATATTTTGTTTGTCTCATACTTTCACTAGTGTTCTTAAACAGTTCCACACTTGGATCATATGGTGTGCAAGCAAGTTTACAGTCAAAGTATTTATATTTCTTTAAGATCTTCTATACATAGTGTGATTGATCCAAATAAATTCCTTGCTCGAATCTCGTGATCTTGATACCAAGAATCACGCTCGCTTCTCCGAGATCTTTCATATCTAAATTGTTGCACAACAATGACTTCACATCATTAACAGCCTGAATGTTTGATTCAAGTATGAGTAGATTGTCTCCATAGAGACATATGATAATGCAAATGCGATTCTCAGATTTGTAATTAATGCATTTGTCACTTTTATTCACTTTGTACCCATTTGATATTATTAAGTTATCAAGTTTCTCATGCCATTGCTTTAGATCTTGTTTTAGACCATATAAAGACTTATCTAACTTGCATACCTTGTTTTCTTGTCCATGGACCATAAACCCTTCCGGTTGTTCCATATAGGTTTCTTCTTCTAAGTCATCATTTAAAAAAATTGTTTTAACATCCATTTGGTGTACTATTAAGTTATAAATAGCAGCTATTGGAATAAGTACCCTAATGGATGTAATTCTAGTGAGTGGAGAAAAGGTGTCGAAAAATCTATATTTTTCTCTTTGTCTAAAATCCTTGGCTACAAAGCGAGCCTTGTATTTATCAATAGTTTCATCAGGTTTTATTTTCATTTTCAAAAACTCATTTACAATCGATTGGTTTGCATCCAGGAGGCAAGTCTACTGAGTGTTAGGTATTGTTAGGTTCTAGAGTTCTATCTCATCATTTATAGCTTCTTGCCATAAATCTGCATTCAGAGATGACAAGGCTTCTTGAAGATTTATTGGATCTTGTTCTACATTATAAGCCTCATAATCGGGCCCATAATCTTTAGCAACTCTTATTCTTATAGTTTGTCGAAGTTTTGTTTCTACATTGTCATCGCTTTCTGTGCTTCTTATCACAGGAATGTGACTCGATTGAGTGCCCCCAATTTTCTCGATTTAAAAGGAAATTTTTCTATGATCACTTTTGCATTAAGGTCATAAAACCTATATGCCTTACTGTTTGCTGCATATCTAATGAATACACATTCATAGGCTCTACTAGCGAGTTTAACTCGTTTCGGATCTGGAATTCTGACATAAGCCAGACATCCCCAAGTTCTCAAACAAGACAAATTTTGTTGTATTTTCTTTAATATCTCATAATGTGAGATCTTGATTTTTGACTTGAGAACTCTATTTAGGACATAGCAAACAATCAATAAAATTTCCCCCCACTAGTGAGGTGCAGCACCATAATTCATCATAATTGCAACAACAAGTTCACTAAGAGTTATATTCTTTCTTTCTGCTTTACCATTCATTTCAGGAGAATATGGATCAATCGTTTCATGTGCAGTTCCATGTTTAATATAAAAATCATTAAATACGCTGAATCAATATCCAGTTCCCCCATCACTATTAAGTATCTTAATCTTGTCACTAAATTGAATTTCAATTTCATTAACAAAAGTCTTAAGCATAGTAATTTCACAAAAATATCATTTTTAGTGATTGTGTACAAATCTACCCCAATAGACTGACTAAACCCTACCTTATTTAGAAGAAAACCAGAAATAAGATTATTTATAATCTCTGAAGTATACATGACATCCTTCAAGATTAACGTCTTTTCAGAGGTGGATATTGTTCTACTTCTCCAATACCGACAACGTTAGTGGTGTGGACAACTCCCAACAACATTTTCTTATTCTTCTATGTTTTAAACATTGCATGATCATAACATACATGATGAGAAGAGCCAATGTCCATCCACCAACCATCAAATTCACCAATCATGTTTATTTTAGTGATCAAAGCAAAAAATTACTCATCAATCAGGTTAACCTATGCATTAGGGGAAACACAAGGTTTAAACTCAACCTTTCATTTCTTAATCATATGACCTGACTTTCCACAATTGAAGCAAGAGAAAACATCATTGTTTTTTTTATGGTGGTGATTTTTGTTTATTAATTGGAGTAATTAGGGCCCTTGAAGGGTTCTCATTCTTAACTCCGCTCACAATATTGCGATTCTGATTCATTAATCATTTGTCAAATGGCTTTAGAACTACATCAAATTTATTTTTTTGTTTGAAACAACCAATACTTTTCTTTTTGATCTTGTATCTAAGATTCTTCTTCAACTCGAAGGCGAATAATCACACTCTTAATTAAAAATTCTTTTGTTTTGTGGTGACGCGGGATTTTTAAAAACTTTCAAACTAGGAGAAATTTTTCAATAATAAAAGCAATTTTAAATTGTTTATCTAAACACACACCTTTTGTGATGATCTTATAAGGAACCTTTTAAAGTTCATAACATTGAGTCTCCACGCACCTTTCATTTATACAATTTGATACTTTAGGTAGCGGCTAACGACATACTTATTTATTCCAGCTTCCTCGGTGTCATACTTCTTTTTTAGAGCCTCCCAAACATGTTTTGCAGTATTGCATATCATCCGCGAGTCCATTAAAAATATAATTTTGTAGAGATAATCATTCTCTTTCCATAAGGCGATTTCTTTTCTGAGCTGGAAGTCGTTCGCTTTAATCTGTGCAGCAAATTCACCTTATACACTATTAAGTGTTCCATCTGAATCCACTGATTTCTTACTGTTAATTTGCTCGGTTGATCCATATGGAGCAAGAGGAATATCATCGGTCAGAATGTTGATAACCTTTTTCAGAAAAAATACAAATTGTGTTGCCAACATTTGAAGTGACTTCCCTCAAACTTGAACGGTTTGTCAGAGACAACAGCCGCAGAAGTTCCAATAATTTCTTTGGTAGCCATGGCAGTATGATGAAAGGTCTTAAAATTGTTATTTCATGGTTTTGAAAATTAGCCACAAAAGAAATTATCGGGTCGAGTCATGGACTAAGTCGCTCTCTTTAAGATGTTTTGCGGGACTTGTCGGAACTCAAAAAAGCGCAACGACGGAGAGGAGAAAATGGAAGGACAGAAGAGTTACCATCGAACTTTATTTATCCCATAAGAGGAAGGGAAAACATCGAGAAAACCCCAAGAAGGAAACTGATAAGATGACCTCGCAACCAAGAGAAAGGGTTTGGAAGCCGGTTATGCGAAGGGAAGGTATTAGCATCCCTCGCATCCATCGTACTTGATGGAAACCATTTTTTGTCTATGTGCGAAGGTATTTGATAAAAGATATTGCTATATAAGTGTGTTCTAAGGGGAGAGAGAAAGGTTAGAAACAGGGAAAAGAGAGATAAAAGGGGGGAAAAGAGACTCGGTAGGACTTCGCGGAAGGTAACCTGTTTTCATCCATTTTTTACTACATTTTTCATCCTCGCTTTTGTTTCTTCATCATTCATCCCTGTGCCCTTTGATTACTAGAACCGCACCGCCCTTAGTCATCCAAATTTGTTCACGTAGAACCACCCTTAGTGAAATGTTTATTTCAAAAGGAAAATGGAGAGGTAGCAATCAAGAGAAGTTTGATTTCAGATTTACAAGTTGGGCTAGTGTTAGCTTTCGTTTCAATAGCGGTTCTGAAAAAAATTAGAAAGAAACAGAGTAAGAAGGTGACAGATAGAGGGTTGATTTCTTTCGAGATTTTGTGTTGTGAAAATAGAATTCAAGGTAAGAACAGGAGCCAGTGTCATAGTGTTTCGTTCAGTGAAGAAGAGAGTGTGTGGTTTGCATTGAGTTAGTTTTAGGTTTTGGTGTGGTTCCAACCGATCTCACTTCTTGGTAGACATCGTGCTCCATGTTTGAGATTTTAGATTTTTGGTTTATTGTTTCTGAAAACGGAAGATCATTAGGTTTTCATGTAAACCAATTTTGAGATTCCAGCTGGACCGAGTTTGGGGCCAGAGTGGTCCGACCCGGTTGCCTTTTGTTTAAATTCACTTCTGGGCCCGTCCTTCTCACTGGACCGAGTTTGGCTTCATAATCCCAACCTTCTTTTATTCAAGTTTAATTTGGTAGTTAATTGTAAGACTGTTTAGTTTAGGACAAATATCTTAATTAATTAATGTTCTAGTTAGTATATTTTAGGTCTTAGTTATTTAATTTAGGATTTAGACTTAACCGAAGATTTGTGATTAGTTATTATGTTATGATTAGAATTCATTTCAGTTTTTTTTAGATTTAATAATTAGTTAAATATCTTAGATTTAAATTTAATCTTTAGTTTAGTAAATTAATTTTAGGATTAGAATTTAATTTAGAATTTTTGTTTTAGTTAGTTTTTTTAGAATTAATATAATTAGTTTATTTCTTTAGAATGAGTTAGTGTTTAGAATTAATATAATTAGTTTATTTCTTTAGAATTAGTTATTTTTTAGAATTAATGTAATTAGTTAATTTTTTTAGAATTAGTTAGTATTTTAGATTTAGTTTAACTTTGAATTTAGCATTAATTTTACCCCGTTTAATAACTAAAAAATAAATATAAAAAAAGACAGTTGATTTTTGTTACCCTTTCATTATTAGCTAATTAACTTTCTTTTAATTAATTTTGTTAGATGCCCATGTTTAATTTAACTACTAATTTTTGTATACATCTTTGTGAGATTTGACTTGTGTTCTTGAACCGGCCAACTTGACTATGTTCGTTTGTGTCTTGTACTTATATTGTGATAATATCATTTTGACTTTTGACCCCTAAAACATTTTCAAAATAAATTCTCAATTCGCTTTGAGCCATTTTTCACCCTGTAAGTCGATTGCCTCGCGCATCGCCATCAACCTACCATGATCTCTTCACCACCCTTTCTTTTCAAACTTTTCTCTATTTCTTTTTATCTCATTGAGTCTAAAAACCTTGGTCTCGCACCAAGTGCATTTTCAAAACTCTTTTCCTAATAAACTCGGATGGTTGTGGAGTGTTTAGGCGAAGACCTTCACCTATCCCAAGTTCTTGACATTACCTTTAGGGTTCACTGTCGTAAAGCACTTACCATTCAAAATCAAAACATATTTAGTAAAAGAATGAACTTCTCTTTATATTGAACTAAAGAGAGAGGATTGAGTGCAGACTTCTTCCTCTTTGAGTGTCAGGATACTCACTTTAGAATGTGTGGTCTCGATACTCGTCTTTTAATACAAAGATGTGACTATATTCGTCCCACCATTTTCACAATAAATCTTTTGAGATAAAGAATTGGGTACTACCCGCAAGGGGTTACTATCTGAGGACCTATTTCACCGTTAAAAATAACTTTCACCAATCAAATGTGACATCTTGCCTCGATGACAAAACTATCTCTTTTCAAAAGGATATGTTACGTCCGTTCTACCACAAACAGGATAACGCCTAAGACTCCACAAGCGAGCTGCAATACACCTAACTGCTAGAATGTGTATGTTAGCATCATCCACAAAAAATACCAGTAAATCGTAGGCCGAACTACGACTGCTCTGATTCTTCACTTCTTTTAAGTGAAGATACATAGGCACGAGGGCCCTAATCCTCGCTGAGCAAAAATTTTCCCATATTTTATCCGTAGTTCTCTGAACTACGTTGACTCTGACTTTCTCATGCCTATTGAGAATACGTAGGCATAGGACCGCAAAGTCCTACCGAGTCTCTTTTCCCCCCTTTTATCTCTATTTTCCCTATTTCTAACCTTTCTCTCTCCCCTTAGAACACACTTATATAACAATATCATTTATCAAATACCTTTGTTAGTTCCATGTTTCGATGATTGTCCATGGTTCTGTGATTGACTAAATTTTGGTAAAACATGATTCTGCACTGATGTCAAGCTGAATGTTATGACATCCATATGCTGTCATGACATAACGACTGTCATGTGTTTTTAATCAAGATGTTATTACCAATGTCATAACATTGTTGTCTGATATAGCAGGAGCTGTGGTAACAGAACTGCTGTCATGTGTTTTAATCAGGATGTCATTACCAATGTCATGACATTACTGTCTGGTACACCAGGAGCTGATGACAAAACTGTTGTCATGTGGTTTAACCAGGATGCCATTACCAATGCCATGACATCACTGTCTAGTACAGCAGGAGCTGCTGTGTTATATCACTTGACAGAAGTGCTTTGGATATACCTCATCAGTAGGTGTAGGCCAAAGAGATTTAGTAGGAACAAAGTGCAGATTTAATTGGTGTTCATAAAAAGGATCTTTGAGACTTTTTAGGAAACTATAATATGTTTGTTTCTACTGTTGTGAAGAAGATTCTGCAGGAGTGTTCAGCAGGGTGAGTTTGGTCAGCTAAGAACAAAGTGTGTTGGATGTCATGCTGGATGTTATGACTTCAAGCGTATAACATCAGGGCGCGTGTTTTAGTTTTTTTTTGTATTTTACCTGATATATCTCAGACTAGAATTCAAGAAACTTATTATGGCTCCTTAGTTATCTCAGGCGAGATTCTAGTCAGGGCTGAGCATAACATGAAGCAGCTATGACCTAATTTGATAGCACCTTGAATTATGGAAATTGGTTAAACCTAATGTTTGTTACTTTTGACCAGCCCAAGCCCAGTCTGAATTGCTATTTAAGGAGGAGCAGAAGCAAGGGAAAATCAAGCACTCACTTCAAGAACAACTAGAGTGTAAAATAAGGGTTTAGGATTTTGAGAGTCCCTTGTGTGTGTGTGTCTTTGTAAGTCACCCTTTGTATCTTTTGATACATTGTGGTAGACATATTTGTGAGTGAAGAGCTTTGTTCTTCACGTGTGTTTAGGAGTTTTAGGATTCCTTGTGTGCCAAGCAATTGTCTGTTGTATAGTTGCATTAGTTTAGTGTGTATGAACTGTTGTGTTCATTGTGTCACTCAAAGCTTTTAAGCAAGAGTGTATTGTCCTTGATTGAAGCTGTTAAGAAAAATCAATTATTATGACTTTGAAGAGTGTCTTCTAAAGTCTATTTTGTTTATTGAATTGTTTATCACTGCGGTGATTGAGGGGGAGTGATCGGGGTCTCTTGTCTAGTGGATTCTAGGCAGAAATTGCATTGGGTAGAGATTAAGTGAGGAGTTGTAAACGGGGGAGTTTAGCTCTGAATTGATTATGCTAATAGTGGATTTCCTTCCTGGCTTGGTAGCCCCCAGATGTAGGTGAGGTTTCACCGAACTGGGTAAACAATTCATTGTGTTATTTATCTTTCTACATTTACAATTCTACACAATTTAAATGGTTAGATAAATAATTTATCTGTCTGCTGATGTTACAACAGACACCATGATATTGGTCATGACATTGGTACAATTTAAAGTAATTTAAATTGGTCATGGTCTGTCCTCGTCCTTGTTGAGCAGAGGTCAATGTTCTTGGGATACATCAGATCTGCATACCTGAATTTCAATTGGTATCAGAGCAGGCATCCTGTCTATTCTGGATGAGATCTTGGGAGATACTTTCTGGTGTTTTGAACGAGGAGAAGTGGTAGCTGAGTTGCTGATCTTTCTAAATATTTGAGCTGCTGCTTATGGAGTTTAGGAGGAGGTTGCAAAGGATTCTGTGTATCTGCTGATGTGCCTTCTGATATAGGAGCTTCTATGATCTGCTGAATGGTTTGCCAAAGGAGAAATGGTTACTTTTGTATGATGACCTATAAGATGTTGTGACATCTTATTTAGGGCATGTTGAAGATGTTCTTTTGGTGGTTCCGCTGCATATGTTTCTAATGAAAGAACTCTAGTAGCCCTGGGAGAAGATTGACCTATATACAGTTTGATGCATGGCTGTGGAAGTTGTGTAGATGGTTGGCAAATGGTGTTTGTAGCTATGTGCTTGGGTTGTTCTTCTGTGTATTACAAGTTGCTGAAGGCTCTTTTAGAAAGGATAGTGGGAGGTAATTTATTTTCACCACTCATGACTTGCCAAGGCTCTTTCAACAGAGGAAGTCATATGCAGGTTGAGTCAAGGGTGTCAACCTTGATATTCCAGCCTCGGTATTCCTGAAGTTGTGTGGATTTAAGATCAATTTCTATTTATGGACTACATGAGTATTTAATTGATTATCCTTGAAGTTCAGAGAATGATCTATTACAAGGATTTAAGATTCATTACTATTTGAGATATTTTCAAATATTTAATGGATTATCCCTGTTGTCTCATCAGTTGTAGCACAAGTATCAGGCCCTTGATCTGCTTGAAGATCTGATGTTCTACCAGATGTTGAGACATTCCATCAGTAGAAATTATGCAGAATTCTGTTGATTCAAGGAGTGAATCACTAGATCAAAGGAGATATAGTTGATGATCTTGTTACCATACATATGTGTGGTAGGATCTGTCCTTATTCTAGTAAGTTTCCTGGCAAGAAACTAAGACTAGAATGTAGTGCTGGTGGAAGTGAAGATGAAGACAATTCTCTTGGATCTGTTGAAGTGCATCAGGTGCATTCTAGTGTCTACTAGAAACATATGAGCTTTATCTAGAAAGTTTCCTGGCAAGAAACTGGTCTAGAAGATGGTGCTGGTGATAGCATTTCTTGGGTCAGTTTATTTCTTATCTAAGTACATTGGAGCATGTGATCTTGCTTATCTTGGAGGTCAAGGATAAGTGGCAGTTATCTCTGATTTTCTGAAGAAGTCTCTACTTAAGGAAAGCGAGATTCCTTTTGTAAATATTTTTTTTTGATCCCTCCTCTCTAAAGAATCAAGCTTTGGCATGTTTGGTTTCTCTAAAGAGGAGTTCCTGAAGCAAATGCATTTCAAGGTATATGTTAAAGTAGAATAGAGGATGTCTAGTCTCTGTGAACATGGAACTCTTGTTCTGATAGAGTGATAAGGTTATTCTAAGTGGCAGAATGAAAACCTGAACTCATCAGCGGGATGTCTTATTCGATGTTGTGACATCAAGCAGTAACTTCAGGGCCTCAATGGATGTTGTGGTACATCATTAGAAGATAGGTTGATCGTCTCTGGTATGAATGGAATTAATGCTATTTCATGCAGGTTAAGGGAGCTGTTACAGGTCCAAGTCTTGGTGTATCTAAGTTGCCTTGCTATAGAGCATGTAGAAGATCAAGGTTGCTTGGTGGAGCTCTAAAGAAAGATGACATTAACCAAACAGTGGCATTTGGTTGGTCTCTAATGTGACTCCAAGCCGAGAGCTTGGAACTAATTACTCTTGTGCAGAAGGGTAGTTGGTTGAAGATCAAAGAAGGTTCTAGTTATGTTCATATATTGGAGCTTGTGGTAGAAGCCCTGAGTTGCTTATGGAAGATTACCTTCCTTTGGAGATGTATTTGATCAAGCTGGTGGAGTTGTGCTCTCTGAAGATCCTTAGATTCGATTACTGCTCAGATAGTAAGTTCAAGTGGTTAATGTATGATGTCTGTCAGAACATCACTTTGTTTGCTGGACTTGAAGATCTGTTGTGGAACTCGTGATTCACATTCTGACTAAGAAGTATTCTATCTTGTCATATGGGAGAATGATGAGGTAGAAGGACTGTCTTGGAGTATGATGTGAAGGTATTGTACAAGACTGGAGTGGTTCATTGCATGAAAATCTGGACTATGATGAGTTATATGGAAGTGAGTATGCACCAGTTAAACCAGAAGTATTCTAACTTATCATATGGGAGAATGATGAGGAAGGAATATCTTGGAATATGGGGTGTCTATCTTGTTCTCTGACTCAGGCCAGAAGTCTTGTAGAGAAGGGGTAACTCTAGTAAGAAGTGGAGCAGTTTGGTACCTTCTCACAGTATGAGCATGAGGTTGTTCTTGAGATATTGTGGTGATCTTGGAGCATCTTCTGTAAAATATAGGGGGAGAACTTCTGTTTGATGGGTGTACTAGTTGCTTGTAGTTCAAGCAGTAAGTGAATGCGTTCAGCAGGTGCGTTAAACAAAGAGTGAGCTCTTGAACACATGAAGATGAGTCTTATGTTTTCCATTCACGTGCTTCTGGAAAAATAGCACTAGTTATCCTTGATATGGGGAGTTATACTTCTAGGATATGTTGCTGCAATAGTACAGTTACTGTTCAAGATAGTTTGTGATTGTATGCCTCTATGAGGATGGAATGTCAGACAAGATGTTGTGACATTATGTTACTGCTCTAGCTCAGCGTGAATCTGACAGTATGTTTTATTCTGTCATTAGGTATCAATGGATCAAACCAGGGTTTTGAGCCTCTCTCCAAGTGTTGTGTCTTGTTTGACAGGTGAAGATAAAGATCAAGACACCATCAGCCTTGATCTTGTGCATAAGGAAGGACTTTCACTCTGACATCTTGGAGATTTTTTGTCAAAGCTGAAATATGAAAAATCTTCCAGATAGTAATCCTGCAACTACTTCTGATATTGGTTCCAGCATGGTTTGTGAAACAAGGGGTGTAGAGTTGCATGTGTTTCCAGTGTGTGAATATGAAGAAGTTGCAGTGGTTCTTCATGTGTTTGGGTTCTCTCTTTTAGGGGGAGTGCTAATTATGCATGACAGGGGGAGCTGTGTACCTTCTGATGTGTAGCTGCATTACTTGTGTTGACATTATGCTGATATGGAGCTATGTACAACATTGGTTATTGTCTGGGAGAATTTATTTTTCTCTGCAGAATATTTGTGTCCCAAATAGGGGATTTAAAACCAATTGTTACTTGGCAAGTACTTAATTGATTATCCTTTAATTGGTGATATCAAAAGTGTCACTCCTGAAGGTGCAGCTTTAGACAAGGCAAGAACTCAAGATTCAAAAACAATGGTCATGAGTTAAAGTCATTGACACTGTGGAGGTTGTTTCTTATCATGATGAATCATGGTGTCAAATAGTCAGTGTGCTAGTTCATATGCATAAAGTGGATATAAAACTTAGTGGTCTGATTTATGTTGAGTTCAGTAGAGGGGTTTAAATCCTTGTCCATGGATTGTTGCTGAAGTGGTGAAGCCTTCATATTGATTGGGATCAAGCAGTTTGTGTATCTCTTGGGAGATTATGAGATGACTGGATGGTTGGATACCATGTGCAGTTTGAAAACTGAGTCTTGCTTTGAAGCATGATTATTTCTGATTCAGTTTTGCTCTGTATGTACATTTACTCCAATTTTTGTCAATTTTTTACTAAACTAAGGGGGAGTAAAGTGTTGGTATCTACTGTTGCTAGTTGTTTTAGCCAAAATTTGTAAAAGGGGAGATTGTTAGTTCCATGTTTCGATGATTGTCCATGGTTCTATGATTGGCTAAATTTTGGTAAAACATGATTCTGTACTGATGTCAAGCTGAATGTTATGATATCCATCTGCTGTCATGACAGAACTACTGTCATGTGTTTTTAATCAGGATGTCATTACCAATTTCATGACATTGCTGTCTGATACAACAGGAGCTGTGGTAACAGAACTGCTGTCATGTGTTTTAATCAGGATGTCATTACCAATGTCATGACATTACTATCTGGTACACCAGGAGCTGATGATAGAACTGCTATCATGTGGTTTAATCAGGATGTCATTACCAATGTCATGACATCACTGTCTAGTACAGCAGGAGCTGCTGTGTTATATCACTTGATAGAAGTGCTTTGGATATACCTCATCATTAGGTGCAGGCCAAAGAGATTTAGTAGGAACAAAGTGCATAATTAATTGGTGTTCATAAAAAGGATGTTTGAGACTTTTTAGGAAACTATAATATGCTTGTTTCTACTGTTGTGAAGAAGATTCTGTAGGAGTGTTCAGCAGGGTGAGTTTGGTCAGCTAAGAACAAAGTGTGTTGGATGTCATGCTGGATGTTATGACTTCAAGCGTATGACATCAGGACGCGTGTTTTAGTTTTCTAGTATTTTACCTGATATATCTCAGGCTAGAATTCAAGAAACCTGTTATGGCTCCTTAGTTATCTTAGGCGAGATTCTAATCAGGGTTGGGCATAACATGAAGCAGCTGTGACCTAATTTGAGAGCACCTTGAATTATGGAAAGTGGTTAAACCTAATGTTTGTTACTTTTGACCAGCCCAAGCCCAGTCTGTATTGCTATTTAAGGAGGAGCAGAAGCAAGGGAAAATCAAGCACTCACTTCAAGAACAACTAGAGTGTAAAATAAGGGTTTAGGGTTTTGAGAGTCCCTTGTGTGTGTGTCTTTATAAGTCACCCTTTGTATCTTTTGATACATTGTGGTAGACATATTTGTGAGTGAAGAACTCTGTTCTTCACGTGTGTTTAGGAGTCTTAGGATTTCTTTTGTGCCAAGCAATTGTCTGCTGTATAATTGCAATGGTTTAGTGTGTATGAACCATTGTGTTCATTGTGTCACTCAAAGCTTTTAAGCAAGAGTGTATTGTCCTTGATTAAAGCTGTTAAGCAAAATTAAGGATTGTGATTTTGAAGAGTGTCTTCTAAAGTCTGTTTTGTTTATTAAATTGTTTATTACTGCGGTGATTGAAGGGGAGTGAGCAGGGTCTCTTGTCTAGTGGATTCTAGGCAGAAATTACACTGGGTAGAGATTAAGTGAGGAGTTGTAAACGGGGGAGTTTAGCTCTGAATTGATTATGCTAGTAGTGGATTTCCTTCCTGGCTTGGTAGCCCCCAGATGTAGGTGAGGTTGCACCGAACTGGGTAAACAATTCATTGTGTTATTTATCTTTCTGCATTTACAATTTTGTACAATTTAAATGGTTAGATAAATAGTCTGCCTGTCTGCTGATGTTACAATAGACGTCATGACATTGGCACAATTTAAAGTAATTTAAATTGGTCATGGTATGTCCTCGTTCTTGTTGAGCAGAGATCAATGTTCTTGGGACATATGAGATCTGCATACAAGAATTGCAACCTTCACACATAGACAAAAAATGGTTCCCATCTAGTGCAATGGATGCGAGGGATGCTAATATCTCCCCTTCGCATAACCGACTTCCGAACCCTTTCGCTTAGTTGCGAGACCATCTTATTTGTTTCCTTCTTGGGGTTTTCTCGATGCTTTTCCTTCCCCTTATGGGATAAATAAAGTTCGATGGCGACTCTTCTGTCCTTCCATTTTGCCTCTCCGTCGTTGCTTTTTTTTTCCGAGTTTTAACGGCTTGGCGACTCTGTTGGGGACTACCTAGCAAGCAAAACCTAGTTTGTTTGTCGCATGTGTGACTTATCTGCTTTTATTGCTTTTTTATGATGTGTTCCTCCTATTTGCTGGGTTTATTGGGGATGGTTTGTTAGGATGAAGGCTTTCTACCCGAGCTTTTCTAGTATACACTAAGCTAAGAGGTGGTTTCTTTCTGATTTGCGAAACTTAGAACTTGTTGAGTTGGTTTGACTTCCACCGCTCAGATGAGGCCCCTTTGGGATGATTATGTCTTACGAGTAGTCGTAATGGCATCTTTATTTCCGACCTGGGAGTCCGTGATTCTGAGGACCTTTTAGAACCCTATTCTAAAGGTTATTGAGGTATAACTCTGTGCTCAACCTTTGAAGGGATTACTGCCTTACGAATCATTGTTATGATGGAAAACTTTTGAGGGTTAGTGCATGGGACTTTGTTTAAAGCCTTTGGGACGCCCTCTTATAAACCAATATATTGCCCACCCGAGGTGAGGGATATCTCGTTGCGTTACCATGCAGGACCTGTGACCTTGATCCTTGTGCTACTGCTTTCATATGCATTCCTAAAGCATCACATTGCATAGCATTATTACATATCAAGGGACTTAAGAGACTGTGATTATCTCAGGTATTGCCGAACAATGACTGATCAAAGAAAAAGAAGCACAAACTCCTTGAAGTTCAGGGAAACCAAATTGGGAATGATCTAAGATCTTCTGATTGACGTGCCGAAGACTGTCAAAATCAACTTTCAAGGGAAGTATGGGAAACTACTTGATCTTCTCTATTCTTGAGCGGACACTTGGGCTTTTTTTGCTATGGCTCAATTCTATGATGCTCCGGTCAAATGTTTTACCTTCCAAAATTATCAGTTGGCTCCTACTCTCGAAGAATATTCTCGCCTGTTGAATATCAAGATTAAGGACCAACCCATTTACACTGGTCTAGAAGAAGAACCGAAGCCTCTTTCCATTGTTCTTCCTCTCCATATGACTAAGGAAGAAGTTGAGGCTGGTCTAGCCAATACGGGAGGTACTCAGGGATTTCCTTTGAAGTTTATGCTTGACAAGGCCGGCCAGTACAAGACTAATAAGGATTGTGAAAGATTTGGTGTCGTTGTTGCTTTGATGATCTATGGGATTGTTCTCTTTCCAAATATAGATAATTTCATAGATATCACCGCCATCACTCTATTTATGCAAAAGAATCCTATTCCTACCCTTCTTGTTGATACTTACCACTCCATTCATTGGAGGAGTGAGAAGAAGACATGGATGGTCCAGTGTTGTTCCCATCTGTTTTTCAAATGGTATGCTTCCCATTTTCCAAAGGAAGGACCGTTTATGGAGAACAAAGAGAAGCTGAAATGGTCTAAACGCATTATGTCTCTGGTAGCTGATGATATTTCTTAGTATTCCCATGAATACTATAATGTGGATATCATTTTTAGTTGTGGATAATTTAGTAATGTGCCTCTGATTAGAAGAGCTAGTTGCATTAACTACAACCCAGTCATGGCATTGCGTCAATTGGGTTACGCTATGGAAGACGAGCCTGAAGCGGAGAAAATCCAAAGCTTTTTATTACTCTCCAAAACAGAAGATCTTGGGTTTGTCAGGAAAGTTTCTAGGGCATGGACAAAGATCCATACAAAGGGAAGGAAAGAGCTGAAAGTGAAAAACTGTGTAGCTCACGATCCATACAACAGATGGTTGTTAGTTAGAGGGGCTGGAAAATTGCTACCATTTCCTCCAGAACCCTCCATGCAAGAGAAGTCTCATGTTCCCACTCACGTATCCATAGAAGAATATGAGAAGCTAAAGCTAGTGGTGGAAAGGTTGAACAAAGAAAATCAAGATCTCCAGGATGAAATCCACCAAGCTAGTGTAGAAAATGGCCAATTCAAGAGGAAAATGGAGGTTGAGCAAGACCAAGTAGTTGAGAGCAACAAAAAGTTGAAGCTAGAGACAGATCTAAGAGTCATGTATCAAGATGGCTTTGAAGGGGCTGATGCGTTAGTAAAAACTCTCCGATAACACTTGAAGGAAGCTAAGGACTCTTGCGATAGAGCGTGGCATTTTTTTGAGCTAGCTTCTGCTAAAAAGAAAAAGGCAAGGAAAAACCTTGAGGCTGACAGTGATGATCTCGAAGAGAAATTGAGAAGTGCGTTGACCCTAGCTGAAGATGAACGACAACTCAAGAAAGAAGCGTTAAGAGCTTCATATGTCACTCCTAGCATGTGGAACAAAAAGTGCTTAGAGTTGGAGACCTCTTAGGAAACAACCACTATGTGGAAGGATCGTTTCGATGCTATAAAGAGGGATAGTTTATAAAGGCTCAAGAAGGAAGCTCAACTCAACAAACAGTTGGACACACATGTGGATTCCCTCCGGTATTATCAGCCGACTCTAGACATGTACCGTGCTAAGTATAATGATCTAGTGGAGCATTGCAACCTTATGATTCATGATATCCTATGGAGGTTGGAAAGTGCAATTCAAGACTTGGAAAGGAACAATGTCCCTCCTTCATCCCATCACTTCATCCAGCTCTACGATCAGATGGTTAGCAGATTCATGTTTGAGTCGAGGAAGCTTGAAGAGCGCATCCGAAAGAAGACCTTTTAGTTGTTCAACTCTTTCTCTTATTGCATAAACTGTTGTATTCAGCTTGTTGAGCAATCGTTTGTATTGGATATTTCCTTGAAATTAATGAAAAGTTGCTTTTTGGGATCAATTGTGCATTTTTATTGTTCATTCGCAGTTCTATAATACCGATGATAATCACAAGTCTCGAAAGTCTCTTGAACATCATTCAAACATTACATATACTTGCGCATCATTCTGCATTCCTTGAAACCTGACCTCACACGCTGCTTGCCCCTTTCTGCAGTAGAGCAAGCTAACTTCTTGACATCCATACAATACAAGAAGTAATCAAAAGAGAATCATGGATCAGCTAGAACAGAATCAAGCTGCTACAAGGGAGGAGATGCAAAGCATGAAGACGCAGATGAACCAGCGCATAGAGGTGATTTAGAACATGGCCAAAAGTTAAGAAGAGATAAGGCTAGCAGCAGAGAGAAATGCTAATCATACCCCTGCTGACACAGTTCCAAACGCAGATGGAGTAGTTCCAACCCCTGTTGGTGTAATTCCTACTCCCGTTAGTGCAGTATCTATCCATGTTGGCACAGTTCATCCACCAGTTGGTGCAATCCATCCTCCCGGTGGTATGCTTCCACCTCCAGTCCATTACAACGATCATGAGGGTTTCTATGAATATTCGACGGCGGATGCGTGTGGGCCACAAAACACTGAGTTTGAGAAGAAATTCAATGCTCTTCAGGAGGCGGTTATGGCGATGCAAGGTCCTGACATTTTGGGATTGGACGCTGTGGAAATATTCCTTGTTCTAGGAGTTAAGGTACCTTCAAAATTCACTATTCCAACTTTTGAGAAGTACAAAGGTAACAACTGTCTGTTAGCTCACAAATTCGACGCGCCATATGGATTAAAATATTTAAATAAAATATTAAAGTCTTTTTAGAGGTAAGAAGGCTTTCAAGATCCTTGAGATCTTCGAAGGGGGAAGTTAAATGTTTTGGGGACTTAGAGAAAATTTTGAACATTGAAGAGTTTGGCCTTCAACCGTGATGTTGGTTGGAGATTAATTAAGTGTTTGAAATTCATATAATCGAGGGAGTAGTTATACTTTCTTGTGACTAAGAGGGACAAGTGGCACTCGTTGGGCAAGGGAATTCATGCATGGTGACATTTGTCGGAAGATGATGGCTTTAGGAGGTTATTGTAGTTATTTTTACTATTATAAATAGGAGTTTTATAGATAGAATTTAGGGTGTTGTAATTTACTATTTGTGCAAGTCACTCCTAAATTTACTCAAAGTATCCGAGTGTAGAGAAAAGAGTATCAAGAAGAATGTAAGTGATGTAAACACACCATCTTTTACTTTTCAATGAAGTTTAATTTATTTGCTTAACTTTACAAACTTTTCTTTACTTTTCTTGCAACCTTCCTCCCTTCTATGCACTTTACTTTATATGCATCCTCAATTCTTTTATAAGACTTCTATCCTTTCCTTTCTAAAACACTGTCTCCTCTTTCTCTTTCAGTCGAATAAGCATTTTCTTTAGAACCTTTTACCACAATACTGTCGAAGTGTGTAACTTAGATAGATTTCCAAAATACAGAATCTTTGGCACATGTCCTAGGATCAATCTGATCGATCCCGTGAGTCACCAAAGTTAGATTTGGAAGATCAACGGTTGTTTTCCATTTTTCAAGGGAAATAAAATGGCACGCCAAGTAGGACATTGCTAAAAGATTTTTTGCTAGTATAGAAAAACTTGCAGAATTGCAATTTTATTTGTCTTTCGTGAAAAGTTCGTTTTATGTTACTGAGAAGTGGCAAAATTGCTGCTGTGAATGAAGAGAGACTAACGAGACAAAATGCTAGGGACATGGAGATAAATCATCCAAAAAACCCTAACTCTCAAGGAGACGGTTCTAACGAAGGACCAATAAATGATGTAGTTCCGCCTTCGATACCTTCGATGGGAGAACAAATGGTGCCTCCTGCGAGGCCAGAACCAGTACCCTCAGTACTAGGGTCAGGGTCAACATGCATAAGGACTTATAATTAGCCAGTGTTAGAGTATATTGGACCTCAAGCATCGAATCCCCAAACTCTGTTGGGAGGAAACTCGATGTCTAGATAATTTATTCCTCCAGGGTTTTCACAACTACTAAGAAACCCTTCATATAGGATGCCAACAACTATGATGCAAGGGCTTCAAAATGCCCCCCCCCCCCAATATTCTCAGATAATGCAATGGCTTCGCCATTGCAAGGATCAGGGTCTGGGGTGAACATTGGTCAAAATCCCCAAAGTTTAAGCCCGAGATATTCGACACAAGGTCCTAATTTAACCAATACTTCGGTTGCGTGTTTAAGATAGAAAATGGATGAAAGCAATTTGCAAATGGTCCAAACCTTATCCCAGAACATGGGTGAAATATTTCAACCTTTAATCCAAAACACTACCCAAACTAACCAACAATTAGCGACACAGTTAACACGCTTGGCTGAATTCATGGGTGTACCTCCTGTTATTAGGAACACGGCTACGGTGGAAAATATTCCATAACGGGGCTTAGGGAACCTTACTGAGCCTAATTTAGAGAATCAGGAGAGGGTCGAACCCTCCAGACTCGAACCCTATAGGATCAAACCACTGAGGGATGAGATACTGATCCCAGGGGAAAAGGACCCAGGAGTAATCGTAGTGAATCGCAACCAGAACGCAGACAATGTTGTCCAACAGGTTCGATGTAACAACATAGCTGTCGATAACAACTTAGCGGCCATGGTCGAAAGGATAATGGCTCGAAACGGTGTAAACACTGGGTTCACTATGCCAAACTATACATCTTCAATCGTGGATTATATCCTTCAAGCAGAGTTACCTCCTAGGACGAAAGTGCCTAAATTCACTAAGTTCTCAGGGGATATGGCGGAATCTACTGTCGAACATGTGGCTCGTTATATAATCGAAGCCGGAGAGATAGCTAATTATGAGAGCCTTAAAATAAAATACTTCCCAAGTTCTCTCACTAAAAATGCCTTTACCTGGTTTACGACGTTACCCCCTAATTCGGTTTGTAATTGGACCCAGTTAGAACGTCTATTCCATGAACAGTTTTATATGGGACAAACCAAGATTAATATAAAGGAACTTGCTAGTGTGAAACGTAAGTTTCCTGAGTCAATCGAAGAGTGCCGAAATAGGTTTCGACTACTCAAGGCTAGATGTTTCACCCAAGTGCCTGAGCATGAGTTGGTCGAAATGGTCGCAGGGGGCCTCGACTATTCCATTAGAAAGAAATTAGACACCCAGTACCTAAGGGATATGGCTTAATTAGCCGATAGAGTCCGACAGCTAGAGCGTCTTAAAGACGGAAAAGCTAAATTCAACAAAAGCAAAAAAGTAGCTTTTGTCAAATATAATGAAAACATCAAGGGTGTGCGCGAAGACCCATTATACTTCGACGAAATTGAAGTAGATCTTGCTGAACTTAAACAGGGTCCTTCCTACGCCTGTAAAGTATTGGCTCCCCCACTTGGGAAGAGTTTTGTCGAATCTGAGAAGAACGACAGATTCCCAAAGAAAACAAATACCTTTGACGTCACAAAATGTGACAAAATTTTTGATTTGTTAGTTAAGGATGGGCAAATGAGAGTACCACCTGGTGCTAAAATGCCATCTTTAGAGCAAAGGAAAAAGAGAGAATTTTGTAAATACCATAATTTTTTGGGTCATAAAATGTCTCAATGTTTTGTTTTCAAGGATTTGGTTCAAAATGCCATCCAAGAAGGAAGACTAAAATTTGGGGAGAAAGCCAGCAGCCAGATGAAGGTCGACACATACCCTCTGCAGGTGGCAGACGCCCACTACACGGAGCCTATGGAGGCCAATATAGTCGAAGCTACTGATGGCTATGACTTCTCGATCAACATGTGAGAGGTGACTGATGATTTCGTTGATGGGGCTGTAATGGCAAAGATTACTATGGGCTTTGGGCAAGAGAATTGGTTGAAGGAGGTTATTGATGACCTCGACCAAGTTGTTGATGATCCAAGTTTAAAAGACATAGAGAATCCAAGTTTGGCAATGGTGACTAAGGAAACTGCTGATAGTTTCATTGAGTTGGACCAGGCCACCAGGGGCTTGGAACTAAACCTAGTTAAGCTCGATCTAGGTGACAATTTAACGTCAATATGGTGGAAATAACGCAACATGAAACCATAGGGGATACTGAATCAAGTTTTCAGGAAGAACATGACAAAGTGGCCTATCCAGGACACGAAGAGTCAGTCGTCGACTTCCTCCACCGCTGCTAGAGGAAAGGGTCCAGTGTAATGTTATGTCCCAGATGCAGCGCCATCTTCGACAGAAAGGCTGCCCAGAGACTTGAAGGGGTGCGCAGATTAAAACAAAAAGGGGAGAAACCTAGGTTCGACCCTCGGGGTAGTCTCCCAAGGAGGTCTAAGCCTCACACCAGGGCCCCAAGAGCTAGACCCGCTAGCTTTAAACCAGTTGCTGAGACTGCTAATGGCAAGTGGGTGAAACCTAACGAGGATAGACACCGAGGACAACAAAAGTGGAAAAACTTCGAGGTTAATTAAGGATCTTCAGTTACCTATCGAAAGGAGTTTCATTCCTCGAAAACCACACATATATCTGAAAACTACGAAGGGAAGAATCCCATGTCTCGATCGCAAAGGAGAAGAGAGCAGTGCAAGAGGAAAGCCCTCAGGGAAGGCTCATCGAAAAACCAGGCAGAGTCTAGCACTAATTCCCTTGTTGAGAATAAAGGGGGGCAGCCAAAGACAATTGAGAAAGCACTTGTGGGGCGAAGGTTATTCCCTGCCCAGGTAGTGGAACATAAGAAGCCATTCAAAGAAGATGACAAAATGACTGACAATTTTGATTCTGACTCCGACGACTCTCTGAAACTTCTGGTCAACGTAGTATTAGTAATGCCAAGGGATTTCGACATGATCTCAAAAGTCGAAAATCTCGATGCTTATACAGAGGCGGAAATGGCGGCACATAAGCCTGTGTGCTACTATGTTATGAATAATAGTTGTGTCGAAGAATAAAATGCTTTTTTTTTAGTGGTCCATAGCAGCAATGAAGAACCATTTGAAGCCCCTTTATATTATAGGGAAGGTGGAAAATGTTCCAGTTAATAAAATTCTGGTAGACTGTGGTGCAACGGTGAACTTGATGCCACATTTCTTGTTAAGTAAAATCGGCAAAAATGATACCGATACGAAACCATACAACATGGTCTTGTCAAATTATGAAGGCAAGATGGTTTCGACCATGGGAGTTATATAGGTGGACCTAACGGTTGAAACAATAACAAGACCTACCATTTTAATGGTAGTGGAAATGAAGGCCAATCACAATCTACTGCTCGGATGGGAGTAGATTCATGGCATTGGTGCAGTACCATCTTCAATGCACCAACAAATTGCCATTTAGAGACCAAACGACATCGTCAAGAACATCGAAGCTGACCAAGGGTACTTTAGGGCGCCCATAAACCATGTCGACCGAAGGCAGTTCGACAAGCACCTGGCCACCATAGGCCCATGTGCCCCAGCAGATTTCGAATTCGTCCCAGATGAAGAAACTTTATGTTCGTTGTATCTGCATCCCATTGACGGTTTCCGTTGGGACAAAGAGGTGCCAGGGGAGAGACTCCCATATCTTGGAGGACTCCCAGTAGACCCCACAGGCTAGGGAAGCGAATTCAGTGATAATGACTGAATTTAAAGCACTACAAAGAATTTCAGCCTACGTGGCCAAAACTAAACTACAGACGGCCTTGGAGGATGCCAACAACCAGATGGCTGAAAAGGCCAAGTTGGAATCCTATCAAGTGGGTCCTGACAAGGACTTCGATCCAGAACCACCTGACAAGATTCAACACGAAGACCAAAGGCTCGACGCTATATATGATGAAGAGCCTCTGGGATTCGAAAAGGATCCATTGGCGAATGATGTCAGAATGTTAACACAGGACCCATTGGAAGAAGTTGATCTAGGGAAAGGGGTGGTTAAAAGCCCAACATACATCAGTGTCAACCTAAACCTTCAACTCAAGGTCGAAATTATTCAATTACTGCGAGAGTTCAAAGATTGTTTCGCCTGGGATTATGATGAGATGCCTGGTTTGAAGAGGGAATTGGTCAAACACAAGATGCCGATCAAGCCTGGGAAAAAGCCAATAAAAAAAACCCCAGACGTTTTGCCCCAGAAATCCTCTCAAAAATAAAGGAGGAAGTCGAAAGACTCCTTCAATGCAGGTTCATCCGCACGACCAAGTATGTCAAGTGGCTGGCTAACATTGTCCCAGTCATTAAGAAAAATAGTTCTTTAAGAGTTTGCATAGATTTTAGAGATCTAAACTCAGCAACTCCTAAAGATGAATATTTGATGCCTGTGACAGAAATGCTAGTCGATTCCACCACAGGACATGCTGGATGGATACTCTGGTTATAATCAAATTTTCATTGCAGAAGATGATGTTCCCAAAACAACTTTTTGTTATTCTGGGGCCTTAGGAACTTATGAATGGGTAGCGATGCCTTTTGGCCTAAAAAATATTAGGGCAACATATCAGCGGGCAATGAATTCAATTTTTCATGATTATATAGAGTCATTCATGCAGATATATATTGATGACATTGTGGTGAAATCTGTGTCAGGAAAAGACCATGTGGACCATCTTCGACAATCCTTTATAAGGATGACAAAG
The DNA here is from genome assembly GCA_963859935.3 of Lathyrus sativus. Taxonomy (NCBI): domain Eukaryota; kingdom Viridiplantae; phylum Streptophyta; class Magnoliopsida; order Fabales; family Fabaceae; genus Lathyrus; species Lathyrus sativus. Next base: position 458,709,540 of record OZ012738.1, read on the forward strand.
TATGGTCTTAAGATGAATCCTCTAAAATGTGCATTTTGTGTGCAGGCGGGAGATTTCTTGGGTTTTGTGGTCCACAAAAAGGGGATCAAAATCAACCAAAACAAGACCAAAGCAATCATGGAGGCGAAAGCGCCATCGAACAAGAAGGAGCTGCAATCGTTACTGGGTAAAATAATCTTCTTAAGAAGATTTATATCAAACCTAAGCGGAAAAATGCGTGCCTTCTCACCACTGCTTTGAGTCACTAAAGAAGGTTTCAAATGGGGGAAAGATCAGCAAGATGCTTTCGACAAAATCAAAGACTATCTGACCCATCCTCCAGTGTTTTCGCCACTGTGCATGAGCAAGAGCATGAGGTTGTACATAGCAGCATCAAACAAGACTCTAGGGAGCATGCTAGCTCAAGAGGATGAGCATGGCGTTGAAAGGGCTATTTATTACCTCAGTAGGGTTTTGAATGATGCAGAAACTAGATATAGTGTGATAGAAAAATCATGTCTATGTTTGTATTTCTCGTGTACAAAGTTAAAGCAATATATAAAACCAGTTGATGTTTATGTATCTTCGCATTTTGATGTTATCGAACACATGTTGTCTAAGCCTATTTTGCATAGTCGAATTGGTAAGTGGGCATTAGCATTAACTGAGTATTCTTTGACTTATAGACCGCTGAAGGCGGTTAAAGGACAAATAGTGGCAGACTTTATTGTTGACCACTCCATAAACGAAGATGCTCTAAATTACGTCGAGCTAGAACCATGGAGGCTATACTTCGACGGTTCCAGCCATAAGAATGGAACATGTATAGGTCTATTGATTATTTCGCCTGATAAAATTCCAACAAAATTCAAGTATAAATTCGAAGGGTTATGCTCTAATAATGAGGCTGAATATGAGGCCTTGATAGCAGGACTTAAAATTTTGTTAGAATTGGGGGCAACCCGAGTCGAAATAATAAGGGACTCAGAGTTGGTTATAAAACAACTAACAAACGAATACAAATGTGTTAAAGAAAATCTCATTATGTACTTTGTAATAGCCAACAGGTTACTCAAAAAATTTGAAGTGTCAACCATTCGACATATATCGCGACTAAAAAATCAAGTGGCGAACGACTTGGCACAAATTGCCTCTGGATATAGGGTTTCGAAAGAAGACCTGCAAGAAGTAATCGAAGCTAGAGGAAAGGTCGTGTCTGTTGGCCTACGACCATCAGACCTAGAAACAACAAAATTTGGCTATGCTGATGAAGAAAATTTCGAAATCTTTACAGTAGAGGGTTTGATGGACAAAGATTAGAGAAAACCTTTAGTCGAATACCTTCAAAACCCTTCAGCGTTTACAGAACGAAAAGTTAAGTATCAAGCAATAAGCTATGTTCTCCTAGGAAACGAATTATTCAAAAAAACCGATGAGGGGGTTCCACTTAAATGCCTTAGTGAATCTGAGGCATACCTGGTGTCGCAACTGCGAAAAACAACCGGCGGAAAAACAGAAGAGTCGCCACTTTCGTTATTTATCCCAAAGAGAGGGAAAGGAAATGATCGGAAAAACCTAACGAAAAAGGGAAAGACAAGGTCATCTCAACCATGTCTGGATTCGGGAGTCGGTTACGCAAGGGGAAGGTATTAGCACTCCTCACGTCCGTCGTACTCGACGGGATCCACGCATTGTTGTCTATCTAAAAAGGGTGTGTTGAAACTATCTAGCTAGAGGCTCAGGGACAAAAGAAAAAGAAAAGAGAAGTGACTCAACAGAGCAACGCCGCTCTGTGCCTACATACTCCCTCGTGCAATGGGAAAGTCAGAGTCAATGTAGTTCGGCTAACTACGGGTAAAGAAATGGGAAAGGTTACTCGCCAAGACATCGCGTCTTGTGCCTACGTACTTTCATCTGGTATGAAAGATCAGAGCGAACGTAGTTCGGTCTAAAAGGACCACAGGTTGGTTCAAAAGTTTTTAGTCCGAGTAGGGTTAACAAATAGTTCTAGCAGTTGGTGTATGCAGCTCGACCATTGGAGACTTAGGCGTTACCGTTTGCGGTAGAACTAAGAGTTAACGACACTCTTTTATCCGAAAAGATTTTCTTGATTAAGATCCTGAAGGATGAAAAAGGGTTAAAGTGTTTTTGTGTTTTTTAGAGAAGAAATGTTTTGAATTTGATTTGCAACTCATGTCGCACTAGAGACTATGACCTAAGAGCGAATGCATCGTATATCACCCAAAGGGTGTACACAAAACACTCTAGGTCCTTGAGAGGTGGCCCCTTAATTACCATTTCTCAAGTAGCTTAAGGCTCGTAGCATGCAACACTTGTCATTATTTATTAAGTGTTTTAAGAGTGTTTGAAGATGAGAAGAGAAGAAAGAACACTAATGGGAGACTAATCAATCCTAAAAGTTATCATGCAAAGTACACCTAAAGTTGGGATTCAAAAGGGAACTACCTAATGTTATCATACATGGTTAGGCACCTAATGTCTATCATAACCTCAATAAGTTAGAGAACTTATGGGGAGCATGGCAAAGAAAAGCAAAAGAAGAAGAAGAAGAAGAATGCATATGCAAAGAAAGATGCAAACATAAGATGCACAAATAGAATGAAAGTGGGAGGAAAATAGTGTGGGGCAGTAGCCTCCACAAGCTCATCTCAACCAAGCATGCATTTGGAAATACAAGAAAAGAAAAGAAGAAGAAGTGCACAAGAAGAAATTAATCAAACAAGAGTAAATCACACAAAGGTGCATCAAAAGTGGGATGAAATGACCTAAGTCAAGCAACATCAACCACAACACCAAAACTAAACCAAAATGAAAGGTAACACAAAACCCAAAGGCAAGTGAGGATGGGAGACCAAATGAGGGCAGCAAGGCCCCCATAATAGGTACTCAACCATAAGCATCACTCATCAAAAGAAAAGAAGCACCAAAAGAGTCCTCAAGGATTCATCATTCTAGGTATGCTTCAAATACCTCCAAAGGAGGGACCAAGCCACCTTAAATGACACTCCAAGGTCATTGGACAGAAGGGAGATGAAGAGAAGAAAGCTCAAAGCAAAAACAAAACATACCAAAAGGAAATTCAAACCAAAACATAAGAGGATGCAAGCACACACCACTTAGGAGTTCAAGTTGGAAACTTAAAAGGAAACACACAAATGAACAAGGAAGAAACAATATCATGACCTAAAATTGAACCAAAATCATCCTTAACATGTTAGCAACATGAAACAAAATGCATTGAGGGTTCAAAGGATCCAAAAATGTCATATCCAAATCAAACTAGGTCAAGGTACATGTGTGAACCTCCCTTGGAGGTAACTTGACTTGCAAGTTAACTCAAAAATAGGAAAATGGTTCAAAAATAATCAAATAAAATGCACAAGGTAGCTAAACATGTTGGCAACCAGAGGCCAAAAGCTCAAAGCAAGTATCCCCTCAAAGCACCATCAAAAGAAAATAATATTCAAGATGTACCACTTTGAAGTGGGAGAATCGGGGGTCAAAAGAAAAGCACCAAAAGTCAATCCTAAAGTCAACCAACCAGGGGCAAAATGGTCCTAAAAAATTGTTCAACTCATCATGAATATAAGGATCAATTTTAATTCATTAGACCCAAAGAAAATGCAAGAAACAATAAAAAGAATAAACCATGTCACAATTTAATCCATTTAAACAATTCCAATGTTTAATCCTTTTTTAAATTGAAAATAAAGTCAAAAAATAAAATAAAAATATCCTAAAAATAAAGGACATCTCAAAGTTCATAGAAAATATTTTTGTGTGACTTTAGGAACATTGGAACTATTTATAATGAATTAAATCTTGACAGAATTAAAACAAAATAAAAAAAGAAAATAAAAGAAAATAATAAAATATAAAGTGCAAATATCAAATAAATCCAGTTGAAAAGGGGAATGGGCCCAGCAGGGGGCGCGCATAGCAGGCGTGGCCTAAGTCCATGGGCGAATAAGACAAAAATGAAATAAATCTGGTGGGTCGTGTGTGTAAAGGTCAAACATGGCATACCATGGAAATCAGTCAAGCACGCATGATCATTTGGTATGCATATCAAACGGTCCAGAATGTGCCAGCAAATTAATGAAGATTTAAACGTAATCACATGCAACAAGTCAAAGGTGGTGTAGTGTAGGTCTTAATCTGGACCGTGTATGCAAAAAGTATGCCAATCGTGTGAGTGTGGACGTGACACATCATCATCTTCTACAATTGAAAATGGGGGGGAACCAGGTGGTGGCCGGAGATGCTTCGATCATCTTCTTCATGAACTCCGGCCACCGTGAACCAAGAACAACACGCAGTCAAACAATTTCTCACCAAACTTGACAAATTTTATATCAAAATTGATCTAGAGATCACGAGGATCTCAAATCTAGCATCCAAAATCAATTATCATGCAACATAAGAGCAACCCGAAGCAAACAAGTTTGTGCATCAAAACCAAAAGTTCACAAAAACTCACTCAATTTTGTGCAAACATCATCTAGAGGTTATGGAGGTTACAGATCCACCAATAATCAAGCAAAAACACGCAAGAACAAGCCATACCAGATCAAAACAGTTTGGAGCATCCACCAATAATCATCACAAATGCCAGTTCGTTTTAGTGATTAACGATCTACATGTTTCCTAGGTCTCAACTATGCAAAAATGGCAATGAATCATGGCATATTCAGAGTGTAAGGTTGATTTGAAAATACCTAGTGGAGAACTTCCACTGAGCCTTCAATTGATGCTTAAGCTTGAAGAAAAAATGTCCAGAAATGTTCAGTGACCTTCAATGAAGCTTTTGCAATTCACAATTTGGCTTGAAACTTGCTAATTCTCCAAATTCGAATTTCAAATTTTCTCCACTTTTTCAAAGTTGTTTTTGAGCAATTTGCCTCCAATTTCGTGTTCTGATGATTTGTGAAGGTTAGAAACCTTTTATGTAATGGATTTGAATCAGAATGAAGCCCAATTCTAGTCCCTAGAGCCCAATTGAAAGTCCATGGGAATTGATTTTGGAGCTTCTTCAAGTGCACGAAAATGCTTCAAATTTGGCTCCAAATTGGTTTAAAACTCTTGCTGGGAGTGTATGGAGTGTGAATGGCCATGATTTACTCCTTGTTTTGATCCCAAAGGTTGACATTGGTTGTGTAACTTCATGATGAAGTAAGCTTGGAAATGGCTCACAAAAACCCAACAAATCAAAATTCTGAAATTGCCAATGAGTTTAAAACATGTTTTGCACTCAAAATATGTACCTACTTGCACAAAAATGATCAAAAATGAATTAATTCCCATTTTTCCCTTTTATGCTTTTTTCCATGAAAATTCACCCATTAATTCTTCATTCCAAGCCTAATCCATGATTTCTCAATGTTTGGTTGAACAATTGACGCCATTTGGAGCACATTTGGTGTTGGAAAGAATTTTATTTGAAGTGTGCAAGATGATGAAATGGACCTATAATGAAAATGACCTATAATCTCACTTTCCCAAAATACCCCTGACTTGCAAGCCTCATACCTTGAGTTCTACAAATCAGATGAAATACTTCTAGTACTTTTTGGAAAGCTAAGACCAATACCTATAACTTTCATGTTGGACAAAAGTTGAGGAGAAACATACTTCTAGGTCAAACATGGCTTGGAAGTGAGTTGACTTTTGTTGACCAAAATCACATTCATCTGATGACCTGTAACTTGTCTGGATCATAACTTGAGTTCTATAAATCTAATCAAGGACTTCTAGTACTAAAAAGAAAGCTAAGGACATGCTCTACAAGTTTCATGTTGGTCAAAAGTTGAGATGAAACTTGTATCTTGAGATAGGTGGTCTTAAAGCTGAGGACTAAATAGGGGATTTTACACTAAGAACCCTAATTTAGTAACTTCTCACACTCTTGATTCTTGATGAATTGAACTTGAAATAATATCTCATATATCTTAACACAACATCCCATGACCATAGAGACTTGGAATTGAGTTTTAATCTCCTTCAATTTCACAACTGACTGAGGGTTGACCAGATGAAAACCCTAGATGCAACATCTTTGACTATGGCTTGTTCCACCTCACACAACAACTTGAGTAAGCTACAAATGGCTCTCAAAGCACTCAATGAGCTCTCTCAACATCTTATACCCATAATCATGAATTCACAATCCTCTGATGATCTTGAACTGGCCTCCAAGTTAGGAGCTGACCCACATACATCCATCAATCCTTTCACAAGACTATTGCCCTCCCTGATGCCTTGATGACCATCCAAACTTGAATAACACCCTTTACTTAGGATCAAACCTCTGAGTAGACTCCTCTTGTTATGAACAACCTTTTGATCCCCTGTTTAATGAAACATGCTATGCAATGCACATGCTAGAAAGAAATGAAATGAAACATAAACCAAGTTAAGAAAAGGTTGGGCAAATTTTAGGGTGCAACAGCTGGCATTGTCATCAGTCCATAGTGGAACGTGTGGGGCACATCAAGTAGGCCACAAGATGAAATGGTTATTATTCCTTCAAGGCGTGTATTTTCCTACTATGTTAAAGGATTGCATTGAGTTCAACAAGGGTTGCTAGGAGTGTCAGGTCGACGCTGGCATACAACACGTCCCAGCGAGCGAATCACACTCTATAGTCAAACCATGACCTTTCAGAGGATGGGCCTTGGATCTGATTGGGGAGATTTGACCAACGTCTTCCAAAAACCAGAAGTATATCTTGGTGGGAATAAATTACTTTACAAAGTGGATCGAAGAGATACCTTTACCAAAAGTAGATCAAGAGGATGTCATCGACTTCATTCAAAAGTATATCATTTATAGGTTTGGGCTGCCAGAAACAATCACGATGGATCAGGGGTCAGTGTTCACTGGTCGAAATATGCAGGAGTTTTCCAAAGAAATGGGATTCAAGCTCTTAACCTCAACGCCCTATTACGCCCAAGCAAATGGATAAGTTGAGGCAACAAACAAGGTAGTAATTGGGTTGATAAAAAAGCAAGTGGGGAGTAAACCTAAAAATTGGCATAAAACGTTGGACCAGATCCTATGGGCATGTCGAACGTCCCCCAAGGAAGCAACCAATAACACTCCTTATCGACTGAATTTTGGTCACGGTGCAGTACTACCTGTCGAGATCTACATACAGTCAGTTAGGATTCAGAGACATCATGAAATCCCTCTTGAAATTTATTGGGACATGATACTTGATGAGTTGGTGGATCTAGATGAGGAAAGACTTAAGGCTCTTGAACTTTTGAGAAGGCAAAAGAAAAGAGTGGAGAAGTCATATAACAAGAAGGTTAAGGCTAAGACCTTTTTGGTCGGAGATTTGGTTTGAAGGGTGATCTTACTTATGGATCGAAAGGTCAGATTTTTAGGTAAATGGTCCCCAAAATGGGAAGGCCCATTCCAAGTCTCGAAGGTTTTCTTTAGTGGAGCGTACGAAGTAGAAAAACTAAACAAAGATAGCAGGGTCTTAAAAGTGAATGGTAAGTATTTAAAAAAAATACAAACCCGCGCTTCAAGAAGTGAAAATATCAACAGAATAATTCAAGACATAAAATAAGCCATAAATGGTATTAATATAATACGCCAAAATGAACCAGTACATTACAACATTAAAACAAAACCATGGCTCATAAGGGCCAACAAAAGGTAAAGCATTACAGAAGGTTATAATAGACTAAAAAGGGAAATTCTCTTGCATCCTGAAATATTTCAACCTTTGGAGCTCGAGGCGTTTTTGACACAAGGTCTTGTCGGATTCCAATTGGGCAACCTCTATTTCTAAACGTCGAGCCTCCTCAACAAAGTTGATGGCATGATCGAGCTCAGTTGATAGAGTGGAATCATCAGAAGAAGATAATTCTGCATTTATCTTCTTAGCTTTCAATATCCTGTTTCGAAGCTTCTTGATTTTGTGCTCCTAGCAAGAAATGTTCTTCTCATTGGTGGAAATCTCTTGCTAGTTCTTCTCTTTCCTTTCCTCCAGCTCTTCAATCTTACTCTTAGACTCAGCGGCAGCAGTCCAAGCAGCAGTCTCAATACTAGCCTTTGTCGAGATACCTTTCTCAATTTGGGGCAGCAGTCGGAGGTCTATATGTACTTGGTCGATCAAAGTGCCAACTTCCAGGATGACACTAGAAGCTTCAGAAGAGATTGAATGAAGATCAACTTGTTGGAGAAGAGCCTTCAAAGAAAGATGGGTGACTTGGTCCATTTTTAAAAGGGAGAAGAGTTCCCACATTGAAGATCTTCCCTTTGATCTTGTCGAGAATGCTCTCTGTTTGTTTGCTCGAGACTTGGTCTTCAGAAGTTGAAGTATTAGGGGCCTTACTAGAAGAGCTGCCTCATTTTCTTAGGAGAAGTTTAATGTATTGTCGAGGGTTGGAGAGTTTAAGGGCATCGAGTTCCACCTTAGTGAGATTTTCCTCACCCTTGATAGGCACCACTTTTCTTTCTTTTGCAGCAGCGGTTGAAGTGTTAGTCACTCTGACAAGGGAAGGTTCATTGATTGGATGTTCCTCAGGTTTCTCTTCCTCACCCTGGTCATCATCTGCTTGGGTTTCTTTCATTTCATCCTTAGTGCCTTCATCACTAGAACCATCTAGTTCTGATTGATGCATAGTCTAATCCTCGACAGCATCTGTGTCTCCTGCTGCCTTGGTGTCATCAGCAACAGTGGTTTGATCTAAGGGAGAGCTATTTGCACTGACCAAGGTTGCGTTTTCCTCCATGGAAGAATCCTACTCATTTAACACCTCCAAAGTCTCTGGTGCATGGTCTTCTTCATTATCAGACCCATCGGTCTGAGACTGCTGGGTAGTTGTTTTGGTGGGTGAAAAGGGAATTATGGTAAATTCAGGTTTATTAATTTCGCCAAGAGAATTCATACCACAACCCAAGTCAGATGTGGGATGATACGTAGACTCACCTTGACTATTTAAAAGAGTGGTTGGAGAGAAGGTAGGCTTCGAACCTCCAACACCAGCCTAGATAAAGAAACAGAGGTGAGAAACAAAGACAAGATATAAATGAAACTGAGTTACGAGAGGCACTTAGACATAAAACATACCTTAGTATTCTCATCAACAGTACTCAAATTGTCACTTTCAACAGCAACAATGGTTGGAATCGAGGCACCCCCAACAGAAGCCTCAACAGGATCACGAGGAGGAGTGGTCAGTTTTGGAGTTTTAACCGTTGAAGGGGCAGATGGGGTACCAACAGTATCTGCACCTTGCATGACTTTCTGTCTCTTTTTTAGTTGCGAATCTTTTAGAGGAGATTCGTCATCATCCTCTGAATCCTCTGATAGCAGCAGGTTCCCACGACTTTCCTTGTCTTTCAGCTTACCAGCACCTTTTCTTAAAGCTTCATAAAGACTGGCTAGGATCATCTCGCTTAAACAAATGCCTCGCTTCAGATGTAGTTGATTGGCTAAAGTAAGGTACTTCCGCGCCACCTGTAAAGATTTCATGCAAAAGACACAACGAGACAGCCACATGGCCAAAAATGCTATATGTTCTTCAGCGTCGACGATGTTGGTGGTCTTATTATGTTAATGATTAATAAAGTGGGTATAAATATGGTGTCTTGATAATCGATCTCGGGGTCGTAAACTAGTCCATGAGGTTTTAGCCCTATAATAGCAGCTTCATCGAAGAGTGTTGGTGTCATCATCCCACATAGGAAATGGAAAGTATAATGGGTGTTGTCCCAAAAATACATAGAGGAAGCCAACATGAGAGGGCAATAATTTGGGGCGACCTTCGACATCATTATCAAATCATATATGCCAATCTCTTTCCAGTCGTTGGCTTTCACCTTCTCCCCCTTTGTCAGCCAGTTTAGGTAAAGTTCATAATCCTTGAAATAGGGGGTGGCCCTGAAAAACCTGGCTCCGTTGTTGAGGTATTTAAGGTCTACATTGTAGGTTGCTAAACTTTCAGGACCTTCAGCAGGAATCTTGCTAGAGTCTTTTTGCATTAAAGGTTTAGTCTTATGATAGGACGGGAAGAAGTCACTTAAGCTGGAATAGTTGAGACCTAAGGGAGACAATGGACCAGACATAGCTAAAGGTTTGCCTGCAACAGTAACATGAATTATTACCTGGGATTCGTAGATATGGCGTTTTTCCTCCAACAAGGGTTCAAGGATGAACTGTTGATTCTTCACTACTTTTGGACCACTCAATGTGGTGAAAGGAGGAAGGAGTGGTGTAGCAGATTGCCCTTTGGTTTGTGTCTTCTTCTTTTGATTTTGGTTTTCAGCCATTGTTGAAGTTGTGGAAGAAATGGGATTTGACAGTTAGGGGATGTCTGGAAAATAATACATGAATATTTGCTAAGAAATGGAAAAGTTAGAAGTAATGTCTGAAAGATTATTTATAGGTTTTTTTGGGAGATCAAAAGTCTTGCATCATTAGTGGCTAGAGATAATGGGCCACATGTATGTCCCAAGATGAAGAAATAGGGTGGTGGCAGTTGCTACCTTTGTCCATGATGTTCCTAGGCTCTAAAAGGGATGATGATGATTTGTGATTTTTGTGAGTTCCAAGAAATTTGCCATGATGACCCATGACGTCAGGAATGTGCACAAGGATAGTGGAACAATTTCCTGCTTGTTTCTTTTCTTTTTCCTTGGTCTCTTTCTTATCTTCCTAGACGTCGTTGATCTAAACACACTGGTGACTCTGTGAAAATCGAAACGACGACGTCGAATTAGACGCTGTCAAAAAATGTTTCTTTTTCTACATAAAGGTCGATAAAGACATTTTTGGGGGGCAATTTGTTAGCTCACAAATTCTAAGCCTCATATGGATTAAAATATTTAAATAAAATATTAAATTCTTTTTAAAGGTAAGAAGGCTTTCGAGAGCCTTGAGATCTTCGAAGGGGGAAGTTAAATGTTTTGGGGACTTAGAGAAAATTCTGAACTTTGAAGAGTTTGGCCTTCAACCGAGATGCTGGTTGGAGATTAATTAAGTGTTTGAAATTCAAATAATGGAGGGAGTAGTTATACTTTCTTGTGACTAAGAGGGACAATTGGCACTCGTTGGGCAAGGGACTTCATGCGTGGTGACATTTGTCAGAAGATGATGGCCTTAAGAGGTTATTGTTAGTTATTTTTACTATTATAAATTGGAGTTTTAGAGATAGAATTTAGGGTGTTGTAATTTACTATTTATGCAAGTCACTCCTAAATTTACTTAAAGTATCCGAATGTAGAGAAAAGAGTATCAAGGAGAATGTACGTGATGTAAACACACCATCTTTTACTTTTCAATGAAGTTTAATTTATTTGCTTAACTTTACAAAGTTTTCTTTACTTTTCTTGCAACCTTACTCCCTTCTATGCACTTTACTTTATCTTTGCCCTTAATTCTTTTCTAAGACTTCTATCCTTTCCTTTCTAAAACACTATCTCCTCTTTCTCTTTCAGCCGAATAAGCATTTTCTTTAGAACCTTTTACCGTAATACAGTCGAAGTGTGTAACTTAGATAGATTTCCAAAATACAGAATCTTTAGCACATGTCCTAGGATCAATCTGATCGATCCTATGAGCCACCAAAGTTAGATTTGTAAGATCAGTGGTTGTTTTCCATTTTTCAAGGGAAACAATGTCCCAAGACCCACATAAGGACATACTGCAGAAAAATGGCTGCTTACTCCGACGATGAGAAGCTCTTAATCCATTTCTTCCAGGATAGTTTGACTGAGGCTTCTCTGGAATGGTACATGCAACTCGAGCGCTCTCATGTGAAAAGCTAGAAAGAGTTAGTAGATGCTTTCGTAAAGCATTATCAGTACAACACTGATATGGCTCCGAATCGAATGCAACTATAAAGTCTGACCCAAAAACCTAATGAGTCTTTCAAAGACTTCGCATAGAGGTGGAGAGGAATAGCTGCGAGAGTACAACCCCCGTTGTTGGAAAAAGAGCTGACGGATATCTTCATGGGGACGCTGCAAGACTCAATTCTTGAATGTCTAGCGCCTACCACTTCCATGGTATTCTTCGAACTTGTCATGGTTGTAGAAAGGTTAGAGAGCTTGATGAAAGCCAAAAAGATTCAAAATGCTAGTGGATCCTCGAGTGGGCTCAAAAAGCCGTGTCAGGGATTCATTAAGAAGAAGGAAGGTGAAGCTAGTGCCGTTTCCACAGAAAGAGGGAAAACTCATCAGGTTATCATCATGTTGTTGTCGTTGCTCCGCAACAATCACTATATATTCCTGCAATCCAGCCTGTGGCTCAACAAAAAAATCAACAACAACCATACCAATCGCAACAAAAACAGTATCAAGGCTAACAAAGACAAAGAAGGCCAAAGAGAAGATTTGACCCGATCCCATCAACATATGCCAGGCTACTTCCATACCTGTTAAAAGGAGGTCTAGTGCAATTGAGGGAAATGAGGGACCCTCCAACTGTCCTTCCCCCCCGATATGATGTTAATTCAAGATGTGAATTTCATTCAGGCGCCCCAGGCCACAACATTGAGAACTGCAAGACCTTGAAGTACGTCATCCAAGACCTTATTGATTAAAGTAATAAATTTCACTAGAAACACTCCAAATATCAAGACCAACCCAATGCCGCCTCATCATCCCTCCACAAATATGATTGAGAGCTCTAGAGGAATTCGATTAATTTCAAACATTGATAAACTGAAAACACCCCACTCCATTGTTAAAGAGCAGCTTCTGCTAAAAAATATTTATCCTGGTTGTCCAGCTGATTGTCACGTTTGTGTGAGCGAACCTCAAAAATGCACTAAATTGAAGAAAGGCAACCAATGCCTGATTGATCATGGCGTATTGGTGGCAGAACAACTTTCGAAGGCTGAAGAAGTTACTACTCTTGATATTTCGTTTGAGGCGTTGGAAATACCATATGATGATGAAAGTGAATCATGGAACCCTTACAATAGCTTGACTCGTATTCCGTTAAAAATTTTATGCGATGAAGAAGATTGGGACAATGTGTATGGACAGGTGTCGCTACTGCGAAAATCGGCGCCGGCTAAACAGAAGAGTCGCCACCGTACGTTATTTATCCCAAAGGAGGGAAAGGAAACGCTCAAAGTAAACCTACCGCAAAGACGGGAAAGGAATGGTCATCGCAACCAAATCCTGGATTCGGGAGTCGGTTACGCAAGGGGAAGGTATTAACACCCCTCACGTCCGTCGTACTCGACGGGATCCACGCTTGTTTTCTAGTACGAATTGTATTCTATCTACGCTAAAGGCCTGGGGTTAAAAGAAAATAAAATGACTCAGCAAAGTATCGCACTTTATGCCTACGTATTCCCGTCTAGAACAAGAAATCAGAGTCAACGTAGTTCGCCTACCTACAGGAAAGGAGGGGAAGGTTGCTCGCTAGGATACGACATCCTATGCCTACGTACTTTCATACGGCATGAAAGATCAGAGCAAACGTAGTTTGGGCTACGGAAGACACAGGCTTGTCTGTTTTTTTTTTTTTATCTTTCTGAAAAGGTTTTCTTCTGATTAAGAGTCCAAGCGGACAAAAAAGACACTTTGATGTTTGTTTTCAGTCTTTTACGCAAGAAGTGTTTTTTATTGATGTTTGAAAGATTATTGTGTTTTTGATTGTTTCAAGATGAGAAGAGAAACGACACTCTAAAAAACTAGGGTTAAAAAGGGGAAGCAAAACTACCCTAATGTTATCATGCATGGGTTAACACCTAATGCCTGTCATAATTCCCTCCTGCACAGAGGAAATCAGAGATCCTAGGGGATAAACGGAAAAGAAACAGCAGATATACAGTAAACAGTAAAATGCATGAGATACAGCAATACAAGCGAGGCAAGGGAGTCCCACTCAACCTCGAACCTGGGAAAACAATAGGCAAAGTGAAACAGCTTCACTTCAAACCTAAGGGGCAAGCTGAACAAGCCAACAAACAATACAAAAGAAATAAAACCCAACACCAGCTCTGACAGCAACACCAGCTCCTACAGTAAGCAGTTCAAACAGCACCAGCTCTGATAGCTACAGTTGATTAACAGTAAACAGTTGACAGTAATACCTTCAAGCAAGATCCCATCTTCACTCTTCAATGATCCCCAAGCTTTAGATAAGCTCCTGTCTTCAAAATCTCCAAGCTCTGGCAAGCACTGAACCCCAACAAATAAACAACTTCAAACAGCAGCAAAACCCTAATTTCAACAGATATCCAGCTTTGACAGGTACAGGCTTTATCTTCACCAATATTCAATAAACTTCTTATCTTTAATGGACTTGTATCTTCAAGGCAAGCACTCACAGGGGAGAATCACTTAACAGATTAAGTTGAAATGCTAAACAGCTTATTGACAACCAAAGGAAGCCTATAAGTGTTTAACATTATAAGAGAAATGTTCCCTCAAAGTTCTACTTCTAAAATAAGCCACTTATCCCTCCAAAGTAGGGATGTGAATACCTTAGACGGACTTTATGTTATGGGGAGGAATAGAAGCACAAGATGCTTTCTATGTTTGCAAGAAGAAATCATTCTAATCTAAAGCTCTCCCTATTTCTCCTATTTCCTAAGTCTTCACAAACCATCTTCAAGGAGATAAATCTTCATGTATCAAGCTCTATCCCTTGTCTTCAATCATCATCCAAGGTCTTCATCAGCTCCAACAAGCCAAGCCCAAGCCCAACACCCAATTGAAATGACCCAAACCCCACAAGCAAACCAAAAGTCCAAAAGGGAAACACACAAACATCACCCAATTTGCAAAAATCAAGTAAAATAGTAATACTCATTATAAAATCCTAGATTAATTTCTAAGGGAACCTAACTATGTACCCTATACCCCACATAAACCCCAAGGCCTAAATCAAACCCTAAGTCTCCAAACTATGCCCTAAACTACACCTAAGTTTTGTAAAACCCTAATCCTAGAAATCCTTATGTTCACCACTCAAACTACCCTAAACTTTATTCACAAAATCAATAAAAAATTCCTAAGGGTACATGCTCCCCTAATCTAATCAACCTCACACGAATAAATCAAAAATCATGCACCAATCTCTCATACTAAATTCAGAAAAATAAGGTATCAAACAAATGCAAAATAAAACCAATAAAATTGTAAAATATACCAAAAAATATAAAATGCATGAAATAATGTTTTTATTGTTTTATTAAATTCTAGAAATCCTAAGGAAAACAAGGAAAAAAACCTCACCCTAAAATGATCTTTTTTCAATTTATTATGAATTTTTTATTAACTATGCTAAAACCATGAAAATAAAAGAAATTAAAGAAAATTAATAGCAACGCGTGACAAATAGCAATTGGAACCAATTGTTTCTTCAGACTGGGCCAACCAGGGGGGTGCGCATATCAACATAACCTAAGCCCAAACCAAACTTTAAACAAATCAGAAAATCCAATGGAAAATGGGAAAAACGCTGTGTCAAATAGCAAGTAATTCGGGTGTACTTTCAAATGGGCCTGGGAAGGGGTGTGTCAATATCATATTATACTTAAGCCCATCCAAGAATGTTTAGTGAAACGATGTGTTTGGTTTAGACTCAGAATTCCTTCACAAATTAAGACTCGCTCGTGGCCGTTGGATGATCATTCCAGTCAAAGTCCAACAAGATCTAATGGTGATGGTGTCGTCTTCAACCTTTTGAAATTTAGAGGGAACACATGCCATGGATGAACAGAGCTTGTCACCTTCATCTTCTCTAAACGCAAATCCACTAATCTTCACCAAAACTCAACCCTAATAACATCATCTGGTTCGTTTTCTCCTCAGGAATGTAACCATACCATCCATTTACATTGAAACCTTCTCTTTCTCAAAACACGAAGGATAGCTCAGAAAATGCTCAGACATAAATTCTCACCAAACTCAAAATTGAAAGGCCTAACATCATCACCATGCTACACTGAGCAAAATCCACTATCAAACTAGGTTTAATCCTCAAGAATCATCAAGATATATCCCTGAACAGAAATGGTGCTCAACCTAATTTTGTCTCTAAATCGTGCCAATTGTTACCAGAATCCACCTAGCCATGATCTACAATGAATATCACCATCTAAAACCTAAGGAATCTACCTGAATCGAGCCATAGAAGGAAGTTTACATACCTGCAAATCTTGGGTGAACAGAGCAAGCAAACCTTCAAATCAAGCTCCAAGATCTTCCAGACACGATCTATGATCAATTACTAAGCTTCTGTATGCATCAATTGGAGTTGAATCTTCTTGAATTGCCAAATCCGATTCTGACTTGCAAGAGATGAATCCAAAATGCTATCTCACGATTCTTCACTGTTCTTGGCTAGAATTCTATCTGGAATCACTCACACACTCAAGAGGAAGCTATTGAATACAAAAGAATGGATTGAAATGGATCAAAATGATGTAACCGATTCTGTTTTGCAAGATGAAAATTCAGAATGCAATCTCTCAATTCTCCCTCAATCTGTACCAACCAATGCCTTGAACCTCTTCTAATACTTATATAGAAGGTGAATGAAAGCTCTAGAAACTTCTGGATAGCTCTATATGAGAAATCCAATTTCTCATCTCTTGAAATTTTCATGGTAAGCACATACATGACAGTCACATTGCAGCTGGTATTTGCACTGGCTTTGTATTCAAATTCTCTCCAAATGAGATTTAGGAAGTGTTTGGATTGAATGGTACATGGTAGCTGATCCAAGGAATGAATTTGCATATGTAACTTATGATGTAAGTAACCACTTTACAAAGGAAGTCATTGAATTATCCCTCAACTCAAAAATGTGTAAATGTCATTGTTTTCAAAATGTGTTTTCCAATCAAATTGGTATGTCATATGGACTGGTTTGGACTCATGGCTCAAAAATCACAATTTTCCTCCTTGGTTCATTTAAAATTCACCCTTATTTTAGGCCATTTTTTGCAATTTTGTGATACAAGCCTTTCCAAGCTCTCATGAATTCTTTCCTAGCCCAAAAACATCATTCTAAACACATATCATGTTGAACATTTTTCCATTTGAGGAGTGGAAGATAGAGATTTTGACCTATGTTGGAAAATGACCTATAATTCAACTTTCCCAAAATACCCCATGGATTGCCAAGACCATAACTTGAGTTCCACAAATCTTCTTGAGGACTTCTAGTACTCAAATTAAAGCTAAGATCAAGCCCTACAATTCTTATGTTGTCAAAGAATCCATTTGAAAACTCCTTGATGGGAAAAAATTGCTTAGAAGTCAAGTGACTTTCACAGATAAATTTCAGTGTCCTCTGATGACCCATAACTTGCAAGAACCATAACTTGAGTTCCACAAATCTCCTTGAAGACTTCTAGTACTCAAATTAAATCTATTGAGAAGCTCTACAAGTTCCATGTTGGCCAATAATCCATTTGAAACCTTCATGTTGACTTATCTGGCTTGGAAGTTAGGCCTAAATTAGGGGATTTTACATTGAAACCCTAATTTGGCAACTCCTCCCACTCTTGATTCTCTTTGATTTATCCTTGGCACAACACCACAAATGTATCAACATATCAATTCATGAATCCCACATCCTCCAATTAAGCCTTGATGCTCTTCAATCACTCAGTTGACCTAGGGTTGACCTAGGGTGACCCAGATGAAACCCTAGTTGACTGCACTTCAAATGTTGTTCTTGTACTTGAATCAATGACTTGTCTCATCTTCAATATGACCCTCTAGGCATTTCATAAGCTTTGTACACATTCCATACCCTTAATTCATAGCTCATACCTCCATTGATGACCCTCAATACACCTCAAGTTATGAGAGAAATCCACTAGTTGATCCTCAAACTTCTCAAAGCTTCAAATATTTCTTGATGACTTGGATGGTCTTAAGCTTGAATAAAAACCCTTGAGGTGCTTCTTTAGATAAGGATGGCACTTGATCCCTTGTTGGATGCCTTTCTATGCTATGCTATGCAAATGACTAGATTATGTACATGATTCACTATGCAAATGACAATGCAATTAAAATATAAATCAGGTGAAATAGGTTGAGCAAATTTTAGGGTGCAACAGCTGCCCCTATTCAAACGGCTTGGACCCGACTGAGTGAAGAGCGAACGACCTTCAAACAATTGAGGTACGAGACGGTTGAATACCAAGAACCCGGAAATTTGCCAACCGCAGAAATAAATTGCACAAACTGCTTGGAAGACAACATCTGCTGACTGGATCCGGTTGTTACGGCAACAAACTGATCAATTAGCGACCGTGCTGGGGATTATTTTCATCACCCCGAAAAAGACTCTATCATCGCGGGGATAGAACTTTATCCATGTTACGTCAACACAGAGACATCCCGACGACTTCGCTGGGGAAACAATTCTGTTTAATCACCATGAACTCATCTGCCTATCTATACAGGAAAATCATCTACTTATATACAGGAAACCCCATCCTTCTACTCTACACGGGAAAAGTCATCTGCCTGATTACAGGGAACTCCATCCGCCTGCTTCATACGGGAAGGTTATCTGAATACTGTTTCTCTGCCTACCTCTGCAGTAGCTAACTCCGTTGGTCCCAACCCACAAACGACTCTGAGGAGGACTCTACTGGGGATAGTAACACGAGGAAATCACGGCGACTTCCTTGGGGAAAATACTTTTTTCAAATATCGGAACCCAACTCACATACTCTATCTATCACGGGAGAATCATCTATCTAGATACCAGAAAGTTCATCCGCCTGCTTCGTACGGGAAAAGTCATCTGCTTGATTCTTACAGGAAAGTTCATCCGCCTGATTCTTACGGGAAAACATAACACATCTGCCTGGTTCATACAGGAAAGTTCATCCGCCTGATTCTTACGGGAAAACATAACACATCTTCCTGATACTTACAGGAAAGTTCATCCGCCTGATTCTTACGGGAAAACATAACACATCTGCCTGATACTTACAGGAAAGTTCATCCGCCTGATTCTTACGGGAAAACATAACACATCTGCCTGATACTTACAGGAAAGTTCATCCGCCTGATTCTTATGGGAAAACATAACACATCTGCCTGATACTTACAGGAAAGTTCATCCGCTTGATTCTTACGGGAAAGCACAACACATCTGCCTGATACTTACAGGAAAGTTCATCCGCCTGATTCTTACGGGAAAATACATCTTGGATATATCTTCCTTGCCTATTATTGGCAGTAGCTAACTTCACTGGGGATATTCTGAAAATAACTACCCGACACCCGTTTCGACAACAAGTGACCACTTCTGAAATCTTGATTCATGAAACCCTGCAATGCCGCCGCGACAGCAAACCGGAAGAAAAAACACTCCACTGGTCGGATAAGAGAAACTTCAACCAGTAACTCTGTGGGGAATGATAACAAGAACTGCATCATCATATGTCTCACGGCGAGACCTCGATCGTCTGGTAATAGATTTGAACTGTAACTTCATACTCCTGCTGAGAAGCACCCCTGATAATGTATGCAAATGCAAATGCAAGTTCAGGCTGCTGGGGAAGGCTCTGACAAGCTTGCTTCAACACGGCTGTTGAGGACAAATACCACCCTGCTGGGGATGAACTGGTATCGCGAAGTATTCTGGCAAAATAAATGCCGGAAATACAACCAACTCTGCCGGGGAGAGATTACACATCGATTTCCACTGGGAGGAAAGAACAACACCTGCTGGGAAGATTAACTCAGCTGGGGGAAGAAGCGACCCTTCTAGGAGACCACTGTCTGGGTACAGTTTACAACTCGGAGCTACCACTCCGCTGGGGATAATCATCCTGACGAAAGCATGACGACTAGTGGGGAGAAGGAAAACCATCCTCGGTGGGGATAATCTTTCTGAACCTACTATCTTGGTTATGCGCCACGGAAATCCTCCCAGATGGGGATTGAACGTGCTCATACTCGACTCTCTGGGGAGTATAACCTCTGCATGGGATACTAATCTCTACTTGCTGGGGGTGTCCTGTGGACAACTTCCATGAGGATACTCTTCTGGGGAAAATAATCCTTCCTTCGGTAGGGGATAACATTCTCTCAACCTCTGGGGATGAGGTGCGACCTGCTGGGACATAAGGTCAAGTTCTTCTTCCAGAGCCTCTGGCTGGGGCCGCCATTTCCTGATTGTCCGCTTCAAGGGCGAGAACCCTACAAAACACAAACGAGACAAAACAAACCTATACAACCAAATCTATTTGGGTTAGCATTCGCGACCTTACTTCAGTCAATTCGAAGTTTTAGCAATTATTGGCAAGGGCCAGCAAAGTTATGCACATGCAAGTTCATCGGAACATTGGCGTTTTCCACATACAAAACAGTAAAGCACAAACATCAAATACTGAATAACATGTTTTATTAATAACAGGCCTCTGAATAGGCAAAGTTTTGTACAGCGGATGCAACTCCTGAAAAGAGGAAGCTACACACACACACATACATATACGCACCAAAAGCATAAAATACAAAACAATATTTGTATACATGTCGGCAACATGGTGCAGACAGACATCACGAGCTGATCCTCCTATGACTCGCCTGACTCTGGCGCTTTCCCGGTATTCAACTTTCGGAAGAGATTGTGTCGGATAAACGAACCCCCAGGTACTCCCAAACAACTAAGCCATGTAGTATCAAATTCGGGCCGCAGTCATTTGCTTTTTCAATCCCTAACTTTTGCGTGAATCGCCCTTTGCGGGTTTTCAATTCACCGGGATACCCTTTTTGCCGAAGTCGCCCTTTACAGGTTTTTGACTTCGCGGGTGTACATCTTTTCAATTTTATCCCTAACTTTTGCCCGAACCTTTTTATTCATTTTTTACGGTTCGCCAGGATGCCCCATTTTTGCCTGGACTCTCTTTTTACTGTCCAGCGGGTCACTTTCAAGCAAAGTATTTTTTAACTGCGTCCGAATTCACAGGCGATGTAAAGTCTTCACCATCCATGGTAGATAGTAGCAAGGCTCCTCCAGAGAAGACTTTTCTGACAACGTAGGGTCCTTCGTAATTAGGGGTCCACTTGCCCCTGTGATCTGTTTGTGGCGGGAGAATCCTCTTTAGCACAAGGTCGCCCGTCTGAAAGCTTCGAGGGTGTATCTTCTTATCGTATACTTTCTTCATCCGGCTCTGATACAGCCGACCGTATGCGAGAGAAGCTAGCCTCTTCTCATCCATTAAACACATCTGATTCAACCTGTCTTTTACCCATTCTGCCTCGTTAAGTTGAACATCTCGTAAAACCCTCAAGGAAGCAATCTCAACCTCCAATGGTAGCACTGCCTCCATTCCGTATACCAATGAAAAAGGGGTTGCCCCAATTGATGTGCGTACCGTTGTACGATAACCGTGCAATGCGAAAGGTAGTATCTCGTGCCAGTCCTTATACGTCACAACCATGTTCTGAACACTCTTCTTTATGTTCTTATTGGCTGCTTCAACAACGCCATTCATCTTGGGTCGGTAAGGAGAAGAGTTGTGATGTTCAATCTTAAAATTCTGGCACAACTCTTTCATCATCTTGTTATTCAAATTCGAACCGTTGTCGGTGATAATCCGCTCAGGGATTCCATATCTGCAGATAATATCTCGTTTGATAAATCTGGCGACCACTTGTTTGGTGACATTGGCATATGATGCTGCTTCCACCCATTTGGTAAAGTAATCAATTGCCACCAAGATGAACCGATGTCCGTTGGATGCCGTAGGCTCGATCTTCCTGATCATATCAATTCCCCACATCGAGAACGGCCACGGTGATGACATCATATTCAGAGGACTTGGGGGTACGTGGACCTTATCCGTATAAATCTGGCATTTATGACACCTCTTTGCAAACTTGAAACAGTCTGTTTCCATAGTTAGCCAGTAATAACCTGCCCGCAGCAGTTTTCTCGTCATAGCATGCCCACCAGCATGTGTACCAAATGTACCCTCATGTATCTCCTCCATGAGCAACTTTGCTTCTTTCTCATCTACACAACGTAGCAACACCAAGTCGTGGTTTCTTTTATATAGGACACCGTCAGGATTCAAATAGAAATTGCCAGCCAATCTCCTGAGAGTCTTCTGATCTCGACTGGATGCCCCAGCCAGATACTCCTTGTTCTCCAGGAAATTCTGGATGTCAAAGTACCAGGGTTTACCATCGGGAGCCTCGTCAATGGCAAATATGAATGCAGGCCTATCAAGCCGAGAGATAGCAATCCGGGGAGCCTCGTTCCAGAAGTTAACTTTATACATCGAAGACAATGTTGCCAGGGCGTCAGCCATTTGATTTTCTGCTTGCGGCACGTGATGCAATTCCACCTTGTCAAAGAAAGGCAACAATCTCCTTGCATAGTTCATATACGGTATCAAATTGGGCTGACGTGTCTCCCATTCTCCTTTAATTTGATTCACTACCAGAGCCGAGTCTCCGTATACATCCAGATGCTTGATTCGCAAATCAATAGCTTCTTCGAGACCCATGATGCAAGCCTCATATTCAGCCTCATTATTGGTAACAGGAAAGGTCAATCGGGCAGTAAAGGGGATGTGCGACCCCTGAGGAGTAGTAATAATTGCACCTATTCCACTACCATAGGAATTTACAACTCCATTAAATATCAACTGCCATTTGGAACCCAACTCTGGTCCTTCGTCCGGCAACGGTTCTTCACAATCTTTCATCTTCAGGTACATGATATCCTCGTCAGGAAAATCAAACCTCATCGATTGGTAGTCCTCAACAGGCTGCTCCGCAAGGTACTCAGACTGAACGCTACCTTTAATAGCCTTTTACGAGACATATTGTATATCGTATTCGGTTAACACCATCTGCCATCGGGCAATTCTTCCGGAGAGCGCTTGCTTCTCAAACACATATTTGATTGGATCCATCTTTGAAATTAGCATGGTTGTATGATTCAGCATGTATTGTCTCAAACGTTTGGCGGCCCAAGCTAGCGCACAACACGTTTTCTCGAGCATTGAGTATCTGGACTCACAGCCAGTGAACTTCTTACTCAAATAGTAGATCGCATGCTCTTTACGTCCGGTCTCGTCGTGTTGACTGAGAACACAACCCATACTTTCCTCAAGAACCGTCAAATACATAATCAAAGGTCTCCCGACCACTGAGGGTATCAAAATAGGAGGTTCCTGCAAGTATTCTTTTATCTTGTCGAACGCCTTTTGACAATTTTCATTCCAGGTCAACACCTGATCCTTTTTCAACAACTTGAATAACGGCTCGCATGTCGCAGTTAAGTGAGATATGAACCGGGCGATATAGTTCAACCTCCCTAAAAACCCACGCACTTCTTTTTCTGTTTTAGGCATCGGCATTTCTTGTATTGCTTTTATTTTCGCAGGATCAACCTCTATCCCCTTTTCGCTCACAATAAATCCCAGCAATTTACCCGACCTCACCCCGAAGGTGCACTTATTAGGGTTTAGTCTCAACCTAAACTTCCTAAGCCTCTTGAATAGTTTCAGCAGATTAACCAAATGCTCCTCCTCCGTCTGGGATTTGGCAATCATATCATCAACATAAACCTCGATCTCTTTGTGCATCATATCATGAAAGAGAGTCGTCATAGCACGTTGATAGGTTGCCCCAGCATTCTTCAATCCGAAGGGCATCACTTTGTAGCAAAATGTTCCCCAGGGAGTAATGAAGGTAGTCTTCTCCATGTCTTCTGGCGCCATTTTGATCTGATTATAGCCCGAGAATCCGTCCATGAAGGAGAATATGGAGAACTGAGCAGTGTTGTCAACCAGCATCGATGTGAGGAAGTGGAAAGTCATCTTTCGGGCTCGCCCTATTCAAATCACGGTAGTCTACACACATTCGCACTTTACCGTCTTTCTTCGGTACTGGCACAATATTAGCGACCCATGAGGGATATTTTGTAACAGCTAGGAAACCAGCATCCCACTATTTTTGAACTTCCTCCTTGATCTTCACAGCCATATCCGGTCGGGTTCTTCGGAGTTTTTGCTTAATAGGCGGACATTCCTCTCGCAGCGGCAGACGGTGAACAACCATATCCGTATCCCACCCAAGCATATCTTTGTACGACCAAGCAAATATATCAATGTACTCTTTAAGCATCTCAACCAAACTTTGCTTGATGTCGCTCTGCAGCGCAACCCCTATACGGATGTTTCTCACAACCTCTTCCGACCCCAAATTGATAATCTCAATGACTTCCTCATGAGGCAGAATGATTCTTTCTTCTTGTTTCAATAACCAGGTCAACTCTTCTGGCACGTCGCCATCTTCAACAATCTCTTCCTCATCCTGAAATACCGGGTGCTCGAAGTCTAAGTGAGTCATAGGCGGTTCATGGATGTCATCTGAAATAGTAATCCTGCAAAGGAAATGGTTAAATGCTTCAAAACGCATACAAAGCAAATAACCACATTGCCATTTTATTGTAAAAGATAAAAACAGGAAAAACAGGGATCACAACATTTGTATATGAAAAACGCCTTTATTTCATGATTAAACAATGTAATGTACATAACCAAAAGGCCCTAAGCAAAATCACTATGCCCCGGGTAGGACACAAGATTACTCAACAATTAAGAAAACAAATCATTATTGTTTAGTTGTCACAGGAACAGTTTCCCGGATAGACCAATTGCAGAGACTTTGTCCTGGCACGCTTGGCTTGATCCACGCATCTATATCACAGTCGCTATCTCCGTCTTCAGCATCTAAAATGGCATTAATAGTCTCGAAGCTCACCCTATTTGGTGTAATGGTTATCGGCCCTCTGAACTTGGGCGCTCCTGAAGAGGATGTTGACAACGAAGGATGATATCCAAGCCCGAACCTGTCCTTCTTCACGGGAATCTCCAATACCTGCCCCCAGCCCTTGGTTTTGCCTGCCTGCACTAGAGCTTGAGCCTCTTTGTAAGATGACACTGCCACATTTGATATCTTACTGGAACCCTGGGCTTTGTCTTTAACTCGCAACCCCTCGAAGGCTTGACAGGGTGTTTCGTGTATTTCGCCGTCGACCTCCACATATTTGAATGAAGACAAATGGCTAACCAGAATATCTTCTTCTCCACAAACAGTGACGACACTATCCCCAACCATATACTTCAGCTTTTGGTGCAACGTGGATGTGACTGCCCCGGCAGCATGGATCCATGGGCGCCCAAGAAGGCAACTATACGCTGGCTGGATGTCCATTATATAGAATTCAATTTCAAATACTTCAGGCCCCACCTGCAACGGTAATGTTATTGATCCGAAAATTGACCTCCTCGTTCCGTCGAACGCTCTCACCACTAAATCACTGGGCGTGCAGATAATCCCCCTGATATCTAACTTCATCATGGCTTTCTTCGGTAGCACATTCAGGGACGATCCAATGTCTACTAATACACGAGACATGACAGTGCCCCGGCATTCTACTGACACATGCAATGCCATATTATGCTCTCGCCCTCTCGGAGTCAGATCAAAGTCTGTGAAACCCAAACTGTACCCCGCATTGACATGCGCCATCACCCCTTCTAACTGATTAACAGAAACTTCTTGAGGAACGAACGACGTGTCTAGAATCTTCAGCAAAGCGTTCTGATGGGCCTCGGAACATAACAACAATGATAGGATGGAAATTTTTGACGGCGTTTGCTAGAGGTGCTCCACGATTTTGTAATCACTTTTACGAATGAGCCTCATAAATTCCTCCACATCCTTAAGTGACGTTTCCTTTTCGTTCAACTGAGAAGGACCACCCTCAGTTACCTTGGCTTTGCCATTGGCTAATCTTTCTGCCTCTACCTCGGGTGACGTGAAGATTCTTCTGCTTTTGGTCATACCCTCTGTTCCGACAACATTATCTACAACCCCAGCTGGTTGTCCATTGACTTCAATTTTCTCACCATTGCAATATACCTCCAACCCGTAAGTCCATGACACTGCTTTACGACTCTCAAAAGGGACTGGTCCTGCTTTAGTAATTGTGATCGTCGGCCGCCTGGCAGGCGCCGTTATCGTTATTGTTTTCCTCGGAATCGTCACCGTTGCAACATCATTCTGCCCATCACACGACGCCTCCACAGGCTTTTCAACCGCGGTTCTATCAAATTGCAAGGTACCTTCATCTATCATATCCTGAATACCCTGCTTCAACTCATTACAACCCTCTGGATGGGTCCAACAATCCAAGAAAAACTCATCACAACCCGGGAATACACCTCCTTTTAGCAACCTGCTTTTAATCTCACCCAACAGTGTCTTCAACTTATTGACATCCATCACTAGATTCAGATTCTCTTCTGTCAAGATGGCGTTTGCCCCATGATTGGGCATAGGCTGCTGTACGATATTTGGACCCACCTGTCCAAAGTTAATAGCCTTTCTATCCAATAAATCCTGAACTTTGTGTTTAAATGCCTAACAAGCTTCTATATCATGCCCGGGTGCCCCGGAATGGAAGTCGCAATGCTTGTTGGCATCATATCCGTAAGGGAGTACCGCCCCTGTAGGCGGTGCCAAAGTCCTTTTTTCAACCAAGTTCAACCCTAGCAGGGTCTGGAGGAGTTCTGCATACGTGGAAGGAGGTGCGTCGAACACTCTTTTCGCTCTCGCGTTCTGTACCCTTCTCTGGCCAGGATTCTGTCCTTGCTGTTGTTGTTGTTGTTGTTGTTGTTGTTGTTGTTGTTGCTGCCTCTGTTGAGGAAGCGGGATAGTGACACTAGCTATCTGTTGCGGCTGAACATACTGATGTCTTCCTCTGCCCCTGCCCCTGCCACCAAACACGGCACTAGTATCACCCTGTCGTCTACCACCAAATGCTTTTCTGGCACCTCCTGCTGAAGTAGACTCACCTGCTTGGAACCTTCCAACTTTAATCCCGTTTTCGATCATCTCCCCCATAAGAATCAAATCTGAGAAACTGCTCAATGACACACTAAACAATTTTTCATAGAACACCCCCGTAAATGTCCCAATGAACATATCATTCATCTCCCTTTCAATTAAAGGAGGATGCACCCTCGCTGCCATATCACGCCACCTTTGCGCGTACTCTTTAAAACTTTCACCGTTCTTCTATGACAAACCCTGCAATTGGACCCGGTTTGGTGCCAGATCACTGTTATATTTGTAATGGGTTACGAAAGCATCAGCCAATTGCTTCCAGGTTTTGATCTGCGTGGGCTCCAGCCCCATATACCATTCAAGCGAAGGTCCTGACAAGCTGTCCTGAAAGAAATGCATGAGCATCCTTTCATCATCTGAATACACGGACATTCTTCTGTAATAAGAGCGGACATGGACTTTAGGGTAGGTGTCCCCTTTGTACTTGTCAAAAGTGGGAGCCTTGAATTTCTACGGCACCCTCAGCCCTGGTACCAAGCCCATTGTAGTCATATCCAAACCGGTGGAGTTCTTATTCACTACCCCCTTCATCTATTCTTCAAGCATTCTGATCCTCTGCACAGGATCAACAGGTCCTTCAAATCCCACACCTCCTCCAGAAAAGGCGTCCTCCTGGCGGTCTTCACCCCAATTCACCTTTTCATTTCCATATCCGTCGTAACCAGTGTTGCGACCAAATCCTTGCTAATTGATCATGGGACCACGTCCCCCGTTACCGAAACCCTGGTTGATCCTAACAGGTCCAAACCCAGTGTTGACAGGAATCACCCCAGCACCATTCATATTACCAAATCCACCATACCCATGGTTAGCGTTACCAAAACCGTCATAGCCGAAACCCTGAGTGTTGAAGCCGAACTTCCCGTCCTGATTGACGTATTCAAATCCTTGATCGTTGTAGCCGAAACCATTATTGCCAAAACCATTACCGCCATTGTTGTTACCACCGCCTTGGTTGGCGTCCCCAAATCCAACATTGTTAACAACAGTCTCATTTCCATTCCCTGTGTTGCTATTGCCAGCGCCAGTGCCATTGTTCACAACCACAACAGGTGGGGTCACTACAGGTGGAACCACAGGCGTAGGGGGCCCATCCTCCGGAATAGTTTCAACGTGCGCAAAATTGTGGTCATTGTTGACATTCCCATTAGCCCGCGTCAGCAGCGGCTGTACCAAAGTCCGGAGGCTCTCCTGGCCCTTAGCAATGTTCTCCATTGCTTCCATGAACAGATTCAGCTTCTCTCGGATTTCCTGCATCTCCACTTGGACTTGATCCATGATTCTCTTGCAGTTGTTTCGGGTTGAGTAGCGGTGGACTCTTCGTTCGTCAATCCTGGACAACCTGGAGATGCAGGAAATGAGATACAAGTTCAACAAGTAACTAGCAATGCAAAATGGATATGCAGATGCAATACGTGTCTGTGTGTTAGGGAGATCAACCCCTGATTCTATTGCCAAAGTGCCAGTGCAGTGACAGTGATAGCAATAAGAAGCTCGAAACCCAATCATAGAAAACATCTCATATATTGCGAAAAAGCCCATCAAGTCAGGAATACAATATTACTGAGCATACAATAGGAAGGCATGACCTCAACCAACAATCTTGGTGATGGCCAGCACAATGCAAATAAAGCATACACATCAATACATGAGATAGTCAAGTGCGACCATATGCCTGGTACTCCTCTAATAATCTCTTAGTCTTGGGATGATTCGGCTGAGCAAGCAACCCTTCGATGAGCGAGTCTCTTTGCCTGACAACACGCTGGAGATCACCAATGGATTCCTCCCAAACACCTTCCCCAAAGCAATCTTCTAGCTTCCGTTTCTGGGATGCAGACTCTTTCTTGCGCTTGATAACTTTGTTCAAGGCATTCTGGACATCATACCTCCGCGTAACCTCTTCTTCCAACCTCTTCTGGCTAGCTTTCAACTGACCTTCCAGCTCAGAGATCTGCAGCTTCAGTTTGTCTTCTCTTTCCTTACTGCCGGTCAGCGTGGCGTTCCAGGTTTTGTTGAATGCAGAGATCTCCCGGTAGGCTATATCAAGTGCTTTCTTCTTAGACTCCAGCATATCATGAGAGCTCTTGAAATCTATCCCCAATCGCTCCCGCTTCTTTCGTTGCTCAGTCAATTCTGTGCCTAATTGATTCACCAGCTTCGTTTGCTGCTCGAAGGAATATACGACCTCATTCCTTTCGCTCCTGAGTTGTATTAGCTCTTCCTCCAGCTTCTCATTGGCTTTCATCAGCTCTTCTTTCTCCTTCACAACCTGTTCATACCTCTCAATAGGCACAGTAGTTGGCTCCTCAATCACGAGGGGAGCAGGAGGTAATACTGCAGGCTTGACAATCATTCTTACCCAACAATGGCTTACCCCTTCTGTTGATGTTTCTCCAAGCATGCTGAAGATTGGATAGTAGTTCTCCCTTCAAATCACCTGTGAAGTACAGAGATTCCTGCACTTCCTCCTCTTTTGGCGGGCTCTTCAAAGCATACCCGAATTGCCTGATCAACAATGAAGGATTGTAGTTAATACACCCTTTCCTCCCAATTAGGGGAACGTTAGGATATCCGGCGTAGCTATAGATGATCATAGATCCCAGCAAATCTTTATTAAACCAGACAATATCTTCTGAAGAAAGTCCCATTAGATGCTCAGACCAATCCATCGTATCTACAGACTCAGCGAAGATGCCCTTCTTGGGCAGATGACTCTCAAACCACGTATACAGTAAAGGCCCACAATAAGAGACGTTCTTGCCCCTCCTATTCTCGTTCTTATAATGCAGAGAATGATAGAAGTCTCCAATCAGTGTAGGCACAGGATTACCTGAAGCAAATATATGGAATGCATCCAAATCAACAAAGTCAGGCATATTAGGGAACAGTACAATGCCATAGATACACAAAGCAAGGATAGCATTAAACACAGTCCAACATCCACTCTTGGCATACTCTTGTGCTTTCCCAACCAAGAACTTGAGAGAAAAACCAGACACTTCATTCCACGAGGTTAACAGCAACTCTGAGGAGTCTAAATGCAAGGCAGCAGCCAAATCCTCCAGTTTGGGCTCAACATCCATATGAATGAAAGGTACCCTGTTCTGGATGGTCAACTCTAAGATCTCAGCATATTCCTCCATAGTCGGAGCCAGAATGAAGTCAGGGAAAGTAAAACACCTCAGCAGGGGATCGTAGAACTGCATCAGCGCGTACAATCCGTTATGCTCATACATGGATGGTTTATAAACCAATCTGAGTAACTTCCCATAGCTCTTCCTGAAGCTTCTCTTCACATCATCATCAACTAGAGATATCAAACCAAGCAAAGAAGAAACGTCTGGAGTAGGAAACCTGTATGCTACAGTCTTCTTCAGAGTATCCATAATATCGGCAGACAAAAATCCGGGCAACTAGAACCAGAGGTATGAAAATGCACCTGCAGCACAGACACACGTTAATGATATGCAGGATGAGTATGCAACAATGCAGTATGCGACATGCAACAGGGATCAAGTGATATATTGCTGAAGAGATCCATCCACAGTATCTGCCTCAACAGTCCCACAATACTGCTCCAACCTAGCCTCAACAGACCCAATAACATTGTCTTCAAACACCACTGAACCTCAATCAAGAAAATCGGTAATCTGGAGGTCAAGTTACCTGCATGACCCAACCCCTCTCACAGGTAGGTGTCCTATCAACTGACACAAGGTACGGCATCCTATGCGGTCGTCGGCGTCACAGACTTTCAAGGCTGATGATACGATACCCAGAAGGTGTGGCATCATCATGTCCTGAAGAGGCCTCACTTAGCCAACTTCCAAATGATCGGTCCCCGGAGTCGACAATCCAACTAACCAACAACCCCCTCAACCCAAAGGGTTGAAAAAGAAGTCAACCAGAAGAACCTCGTCCGAGCATGGATTTCGCGGGACACTGGTACATGCAAAGCATGCACGCGCCCACTACTTTCCACAACTAATTCTAGGTGCACTCAAGCCCAGGTCCGGCTTATCTCTCAATAGATCACCCCATCCCCACAACAACAATAACAATATAAAGCTGACAATAAAATGCGGAAAAGTAAAGGCAGAAATGTAAATCCATACAAAACCCTCGACGAGAAAACAAGCGCTAGGATTGACTCACGTAGGGAACTGTTGGAGTCCCCAGCAGATTCACCAGCTGTCGCTACTGCGAAAATCGGCGTCGGCTAAACAGAAGAGTTACCACCGTGCGTTATTTATCCCAAAGGAGGGAAAGGAAACGCTCGAAGTAAACCTACCGCAAAGACGGGAAAGGAATGGTCATCGCAACCAAATCCTGGATTCGGGAGTCGGTTACGCAAGGGGAAGGTATTAGCACCCGTCACGTCCTTCGTACTCGACGGGATCCACGCTTGTTTTCTAGTACGGATTGTTATTCTATCTACGCTAAAGGCCGAGGGTTAAAAGAAAATAAAATGACTCGGCAAAGTATCGCACTTTATGCCTACGTATTCCCGTCTGGAACGAGAAATCAGAGTCAACGTAGTTCGCCTACCTACGGGAAAGGAGGGGAAGGTTGCTCGCTAGGATACGACATCCTATGCCTATGTACTTTCATACGGCATGAAAGATCAGAGCAAACATAGTTCGGGCTACGGAAGACACAGGCTTGTCTGTTTGTTTTTTTATCTTTCTGAAAAGGTTTTCTTCTGATTAAGAGTCCAAGCGGAAAAAAAAAAACTCTTTGATGTTTGTTTTCAGTCTTTTATGCAAGAAGTGTTTTTTATTGATGTTTGAAAGATTATTGTGTTTTTGATTGTTTCAAGATGAGAAGAGAAACGACACTCTAAAAACCTAGGGTTAAAAAGGGGAAGCAAAACTACCATAATGTTATCATGCATGGGTTAACACCTAATGTCTGTCATAATTCCCTCCTGCACAGAGGAAATCAGAGATCCTAGGGGATAAATGGAAAAGAAACAGCTGATATACAATAAACAGTAAAATGCATGAGATGCAGCAATACAAGCGAGGCAAGGGAGTCCCACTCAACCTCGAACCTGGGAAAACAATAGGCAAAGTGAAACATCTTCACTTCAAACCTAAGGGGCAAGCTGAACAAGCCAACAAACAATACAAAAGAAATAAAACCCAACACCAGCTCTGATAGCAACACCAGCTCCTACAGTAAGCGGTTCAAACAACACCAGCTCTGACAGCTACAGTTGATTAACAGTAAACAGTTGACAGTAACACCTTCCAGCAAGATCCCATCTTCACTCTTCAATGATCCCCAAGCTTTAGATAAGCTCCTGTCTTCAAAATCTCCAAGCTCTGGCAAGCACTGAACCCCAACAAATAAACAACTTCAAACAGAAGCAAAACCCTAATTTCAACAGATATCCAACTTTGACAGGTACAAGCTTTATCTTCACCAATCTTCAATAAACTTCTTATCTTCAATGGACTTGTATCTTCAAGGCAAGCACTCACAGGAGAGAATCACTTAATAGATTAAGTTGAAATGCTAAACAGCTTATTAACAACCAAAGGAAGCCTATAAGTGTTTAACATTATAAGAGAAATGTTCCCTCAAAGTTCTACTTCTAAAATAAGCCACTTATCCCTCCAAAGGAGGGATGTGAATACCTTAGAAGGACTTTATGTCATGGGGAGGAATAGAAGCACAAGATGCTTTCTATGTTTGCAAGAAGAAATCATTCTAATCTAAAGCTCTCCCTATTTCTCCTATCTCCTAAGTCTTCACAAACCATCTTCAAGGAGATAAATCTTCATGCATCAAGCTCTATCCCTTGTCTTCAATCATCATCCAAGGTCTTCATCAGCTCCAACAAGCCAAGCCCAAGCCCAACACCCAATTGAAATGACCCAAACCCCACAAGCAAACCAAAAGCCCAAAAGGGAAACACACAAACATCACCCAATTTGCAAAAATCAAGTAAAATAGTAATAATCATTATAAAATCCTAGATTAATTTCTAAGGGAACCTAACTATGTACCCTATACCCCACATAAACCCCAAGGCCTAAATCAAACCCTAAGTCTCCAAACTATGCCCTAAACTACACCTAAATTTTGTAAAACCCTAATCCTAGCAATCCTTATGTTCACCACTCAAACTACCCTAAAATTTATTCACAAAATCAAGACAAAATTCCTAAGGATACATGCTCCCCTAATCTAATCAACCGCACAAGAATCAATCAAAAATCATGCACCAATCTCTCATACTAAATTCAGAAAAATAAGGTATCAAACAAATGCAAAATAAAACCAATAAAATTGTAAAATATACCAAAAAATATAAAATGCACAAAATAATGTTTTTATTGTTTTATTAAATTCTAGAAACCCTAAGTAAAACAAGGAAAAAAACCTCACCCTAAAATGATCTTTTTTTTCAATTTATTATGAATTTTTTATTAACTATGCTAAAACCATGAAAATAAAAGAAATTAAAGAAAATTAATAGCAACGCGTGACAAATAGCAATTGGAATCAGTTGCTTCTTCAGACTGGGCCAACCAGGGGGGTGCGCATATCAACATAACCTAAGCCCAAACCAAACTTTAAACAAATCAGAAAATCCAATGGAAAATGGGAAAAACGCTGTGTCAAATAGCAAGTAATTCGTGTGTACTTTCAATTGGGCCTGGGAAGGGGTGTGTCAATAGCATGTTATACTTAAGCCCATCCAAGAATGTTTAGCGAAACGGTGCGTTTGGTTTAGACTCAGAATTCCTTCATAAATTAAGACTCGCTCGTGGCCGTTGGATGATCATTCCAGTCAAAGTCCAACAAGATCTAATGGTGATGGTGTCGTCTTCAACCTTTTGAAATTGGGAGGGAACA
This sequence comes from Lathyrus sativus, assembly GCA_963859935.3. Taxonomy (NCBI): domain Eukaryota; kingdom Viridiplantae; phylum Streptophyta; class Magnoliopsida; order Fabales; family Fabaceae; genus Lathyrus; species Lathyrus sativus. The sequence continues at coordinate 458,743,296 of OZ012738.1, forward strand.
CATGCCATGGATGAACAGAGCTTGTCACCTTCATCTTCTCCAAATGCAACTCCACTAATCTTCACCAAAACTCAACCCTAATAACATCATCTGGTTCGTTTTCTCCTCAGGAATCTAACCATACCATCCATTTGCATTGAAACCTTCTCTTTCTCAAAACACGAAGGATAGCTCAGAAAATGCTCAGACATAAATTCTCACCAAACTCAAAATTGAAAGGCCTAACATCATCACCATGCTACACTGAGCAAAATCCACTATCAAACTAGGTTTAATCCTCAAGAATCATCAAGATATATCCCTGACAGAAATGGTGCTCAACCTAATTTTGTCTCTAAATCGTGCCAATTCTTACCAGAATTCACCTAGCCATGATCTACAATGAATATCACCATCTAAAACCTAAGGAATCTACCTGAATCGAGCCATATAAGGAAGTTTACATACCTGCAAATCTTGGGTGAACAGAGCAAGTAAACCTTCAAATCAAGCTCCAAGATCTTCCAGACACGATCTATGATTAATTACCAAGCTTATGTATGCATCAATTGGAGTTGAATATTCTTGAATTGCCAAATCCGATTCTGACTTGCAAGAGATGAATCCAAAATGCTATCTCACGATTCTTCACTATTCTTGGCTAGAATTCAATCTGGAATCACTCACACACTCAAGAGGAAGCTATTGAAGAAAAAAGAATGGATTGAAATGGATCAAAATGATATAACCGATTCTGTTTTGCAAGATAAAAATTCAGAATGCAATCTCTCAATTCTCCCTCAATCTTCACCAACCAATGCCTTGAACCTCTTCTAATACTTATATAGAAGGTGAATGAAAGCTCTAGAAACTTCTGGATAGCTCTATATGAGAAATCCAATTTCTCATCTCTTGAAATTTTCATGGTAAGCTCCATACATGACAGTCACATTGCAACTGGTATTTGCACTGACTTTGTATTCAATTTCTCTCCAAATGAGATTTAGGAAGTGTTTGGATTGAATGGTACATGGTAGCTGATCCAAGGAATGAATTTGCATATGTAACTTATGATGTAAGTAACCACTTTACAAAGGAAGTCATTGAATTATCTCTCAAATCAAAAATGTGTAAATGTCATTGTTTTCAAAATATGTTTTCCAATCAAATTGGTATGTCATATGGACTGATTTGGACTCATGGCTCAAAAATCACAATTTTCCTCCTTGGTTCATTTAAAATTCACCCTTATTTTAGGCCATTTTTTTGCAATTTTGTGATACAAGCCTTTCCAAGCTCTCATGACTTCTTCCCTAGACCAAAAACATCATTCCAAAAACATCTCATGTTGAACATTTTTCCATTTGAGGAGTGGAAGATAGAGATTTTGACCTATGTTGGAAAATGACCTATAATTCAACTTTCCCAAAATACCCCTGGATTGCCAAGACCATAACTTGAGTTCCACAAATCTTCTTGAGGACTTCTAGTACTCAAATTAAAGCTAAGATCAAGCCCTAAAATTCTTATGTTGTCCAAGAATCCATTTGAAAACTCCTTGATGGGCAAAAATAGCTTAGAAGTCAAGTGACTTTCACAGATAAATTTCAGTGTCCTCTGATGACCCATAACTTGCAAGAACCATAACTTGAGTTCCAAAAATCTCCTTGAAGACTTCTAGTACTCAAATTAAATCTATTGAGAAGCTCTACAAGTTCCATGTTGTCCAAGAATCCATTTGAAACTTGAATTTTGACTTATCTGGCTTGGGAGTTAGGCCTAAATTAGGGGATTTTACATTGAAACCCTAATTTGGCAACTCCTCCCACTCTTGATTCTCTTTGATTTATCCTTGGCACAACACCACACATGTATCAAAATATAAATTCATGAATCCCACATCCTTAAATTAAGTTTTGATGCTCTTCAATCACTCAGTTGACCTAGGGTTGACCTAGGGTTGACCTAGGGTGACCCAGATGAAACCCTAGTTGACTGCACTTCAACTGTGGCTCTTGTACTTGAATCAATGACTTGTATCATCTTCAATATGACCCTATAGTAATTTCATAAGCTTTGTACACATTCCATACCTTTAATTCATAGATCATACCTCCATTGATGACCCTCAATACACCTCAAGTTAGGAGAGAAATCCACTGGTTGACCCTCAAACTTCTCAAAGCTTCAAATATTTCTTGATGACTTGGATGGTCTTAAGCTTGAATAAAAACCCTTGAGGTGCTTCTTTAGATAAGGATGGCAGTTGATCCCTTGTTGGATGCCTTTCTATGCTATGCTATGCAAATGACTAGATTATGTACATGATTCACTATGCAAATGACAATGCAATTAAAATATAAATAAGGTGAAATAGGTTGAGCAAATTTTAGGGTGCAACAACAGACTCATATTACTCTACAGATCCCTTATGATGAATTGTATGTGCTTCCTTGTGGTCAAGATGAAAAACCTCTAAGTATACCTTATGATCCAATTGAGATACCTATGTCTCCACCCTCAATGAACCGGCTCGTCATCTCAACTCCGACTCGTTTCCTTACGAGATCATGAACATTGTACCTTGGTTATATGACGAAGCTGTTTTCTCAATGGACAGAAGGTTAGAGAGGAGGATATTCTAGAGGAAAGGAAGACTGTGGAAAATATCGTGGGAACTGGTGGCGTCACTAGAAGCGGTAGGATTTTTGCACCCACAACGTCACCTGTCAACAACAGTGGCAATGCAAACAAAGATACTGGGAAACAAGGCACCATTGAATAGGGGAAGTCCTCCAAACATAAGGTTGTCCCTAATAATGAAGCAGAGGAGTTCTTAAGGATCATACAAAAAAGTGATTACAAAGTGATTGACCAGCTCAATCAAACTCCTTCGAAAATCTCCATGCTATCATTATTGATGTGTTCAAAGGCTCATCAGGAAGCATTATTGAAATTCTTGAAGGTCGTTCACGTGCCTCAAGAAATATCGGTGGTACAGTTTGAAGAAGTGGTAGGGAACATAGCGTCAGTTCATATTCTGAGCTTCAATGATAGTGAGTTACCCCCTATCGCAACTGCGAAAACACCCGGCGGAAAACAGAAGAGTCGCCACTGTTCGTTATTTATCCCAAAGAGAGGGAAAGGAAACGATCATAGAAAACCTATGAAAAAGGGAGAATACAGGTCATCGCAACCAAATCTCGGGTTCGGGAGTCGGTTACTCAAGGGGAATGTATTAGCACCACTCACATCCGTTGTACTCAACGAGATCCACACTTGTTGTCTATCGAAGGGTGTGTTTATCTAAAAGGATGGCTCACAGGGACAAAAGAAAAGAAAAGAGACTCGATAGAGCATCGCCGCTTTATGCCTACGTATTCCCTCGTGCAATGGGAAAGTCAGAGTCCACATAGTTCGGAAAAATACGGGTGAATGGGAGGAAGGTTGCTCGCCAAGACATCGTCGTCTTGTACCTACGTATCCTCGTCTGGTATGAGAAATTAGAGCAAACGTAGTTCGGGCTAACACGACCACAGATTGGTGAAGTATTTTTACTGAGTAGGGTTAAACCTTCGTTCTAGCAATTAGGTGTAGTACTGCTCGACCATTGGAGACTTAGGCGTTACCTGTTTGCGGTAGAACAAAGACTTAACACACTCTTTCCAAAAATGATTTTCAATTAATCCCGAAGGATAAAAATATGTGATGTTTGTTTTGTGTTTTTTATGAAGAAAAAGTGAATTGAGTTGAGTTTGTAACTCATATCGCACTAGAGACTATGACTTGAGAACGAATGCGTCGCATATTGCCCCCAAACGGGACGTACACTAAACATTCTAGACAAGCGAGAGGAGACCCCTCACTCATCATTTCCCATGTGCTTAAGGCTCTTAGCGTATAACACTTGTTATTCTTTATTAAGTATCTTAATATGTTTGGAGATGAGAAGAAAAGACACAAACTCTAAGGGAAACTAAATCAACCCTAATGTTATCATGCAAAATGCCCCTAAGGTTGGGATTAAAAGAGGGAAATCTACCCTAATGTTAGCATGTTTAGATTGAAAACCTAATGTCTCATACTCCCATCCTAAACGGAAGGACTAGGAATCCTAAGGGATCATGGCAAAAGACCAAGAAAACACAAAGCAATTCAATCACAAAAGAAGAGAAATGAAAGATGACGTGCAAACATGATATGAAAACACAAAAGATGCAAGGATGAGATGAAATGGGAGAAGTAAACTCCTACAACCATTACCATCAATCACCGAAGAAAAGTGGGAGGAAAAAAGTGTCGGGCAGTAGCCACCACAAGCACATCTCAACCAAGCATTTCCTTAAACTCAAGCAATACAAAATGATCATCACTTGAAAAAAATCCACAAAGTATGCATCCAAGTGGAAATCGAACAACGCGTGCCGAATAATCAAGATTAAACAATCAAGAACAACAACACATATCAAAAATAGCTCACTCAAATGCATCATATTGATCCATGAAGATTCAAAGTGAAAAGCGACCCAAACATGCTTAAAAATAAGCAAAAGTGGTATTCTGGTTCAGTGTTAATCGGTTAACACTATTGGTTAACCGATTAACCGTTTAAAAATTTTGAAAATTCGCACTGGTTAATCGATTAACCAGTTTGTACTGCATCTGGTTAACCAAATAACACTGTACAAGAAGCAGAAAACAACAGCTCAAAAGCACTTTCAGCAATTAATCAATTATGCAACAATCCAAATGATCATATAATCAATTGTGCACGAATTTAAACCAGAAATCAGTGATCCAACAACATGTAAACACATTCCAACATCAATATCACAAATCATATAAATCAAGATCCACAAAATCAACCGAAAATTGAAGATCTACATTGATTATGCAAAATAAACTCAAAATGGCATCGGATCTAGAATTTCCAAACTTCGAAGCAGAGATTTGCCTCGGTTAGTGTTAATTTAACTTCAATTGAGCAAATCCGAGCAAGAAAACTAGAGATTCTTCGAGATCCACGCGATTTCTTGTAGTAGAAGTGAAAATCAAGCAAAATTAAGCAAAATCGATCTGAATAAGCTCCTTCAAATCATCTTTTAGTAGAAGTGAAAAGCAAGCACAATTAAGCAAAATCGATCTGAATAAGCTCCTTCAAATCAATCTGAATAAGCAAAATCAGATCCACACTAGCACAAAAATTGGATGGAGAAATGGAGATAATAAGGATGAAGGATGAAGGTTTAGATTTCAATGATTCTAATGGAGAATCAAAGAATTCAAGATGTGAGCTCTAATGGAGGTTGTGGAATGAAAAGTTGAGAGCAAAATTCAAGAGTGAGTGAATTTTGAAAATGAGAATGAAATTATGAAGATTGTTGTGTGAGGTTTGGAGCAAAATCAATTAAATACCCTCTAGGTTAGGAGTAGAATGATGGTTTGGAGTGTGGTTATGAAAATTGGAATAGAATTAGGAATGGGAAATTGGAGGGAATTTGAAATGATTTTGAAAATTAACCCAAATTCAAAGTGGTTCTAGATCCTTCTTTTGGTGTAAAATCCAATTTCCAAGTGATCAAAATGGAACCCAAAGTGGTTGCCTTTGAAATTTCACGTGCAGAGACAAAATTTGTCGTGGTTAATCGATTAACCATTTTGGTTAATCGATTAACAACCTTGCAAATTTGAATTTGGCCTGATTTTGCTTTGGTTAATCGGTTAACCAATAGTGTTAACCAATTAACACCTTGAAAATTTGAATTTGGCGCCTTTTGGAAGGAAAAATGCACATTTGCCTGTTCTTTCCGTTTTGAGCCCTGTCAATCCTCTGAAACTTGTCCTTGAATACCATAATTGTGAAAATGCTTGAGATAGCCTGAGCGTTGTTTCCTGAGCTAAAAAATATCCTGCAAAAAAAAGTTGACCGCTCGATTGCTGGGCAAAATAAATGTCGGAGCTCCGGATGCTCGTTATTCAAACTCTGGCACTAAAAAAAGAAACCCTGAGTCACAGAAATGCCTTGATCTCATGCCTCAAAAACAAATTCTATGATATGCGTAAATGCAAAATGCAGAGAAACAAAAGCCAGTTAGGGTTAAAACGGAAAGGCAAATTTTGGGGTGCTACAGCTGCCGCTATTCAATCGACTTGGACTTGAAGGGATGAAAAGCATCAACTTTCAAACATTCAAGGTAAAAGATGATTGAATACTAAAAGAACCCAGAAATTTGCAACCTGCGGGGATGCAAAACAGCGAATACCAACCAAAAGTTGGAATGTGACACGCTGAGGATAATAGTCCAATATGAAACATCAACCAAAAGATACCAACCAAGAGTTGGGATAACGAACACCGGATACCAACCAAGAGTCGAGACGAAAAACCAGAGGATACCAACCAAGAGTTGGGATAACAACCATCAGATACCAACCAAGAGTTGGGATGAAACGAGAATGCCGACCAAAGGTAACCTCCTAGGGACAAGACTCGGAATAAGAACCTGTAGGACGTACAATCAACAAACTTACGACCTGAGGAAAAGACAAACTCCGTTGGGAAAATACCAGAGAAGCTTAATTAATTAGTCCTGTAGGGAACAAGCGTCTACCACCAGATAACAATTAAAGGATACCATTCAAAAGATGGGATAAGGGTTACTCTCTGGGGATAAGAACCAAACACTACCAACCAAGAGTTGGAACTACCACAACACTAGCCAAAGGTGAAATAACGACTTCATTGGGGACTACCAACCAAAAGTCAGAATCATCAACCCGAAAACGAAAATTACCAACCAAAAGTTGGGATAACGTCAACGAGACGACCAAACTAGATGTTACCAACCAAAAGTTGGGAATCTAACAGGGCTACCAACCAAAAGATGGAATAACAAAGAACAAAAAATATCAACCAAAAGTTGGGATTGAAGCAACGGTTACCAACCAAAAGTTGGGATTGAATCAAAGGTTACCAACTAAAACTTGGAATGACTCCCACAAACTAAGGATTACCAACCAAGAGTTGGAAACAAACAAAACTGCCAAGCCACCCATTACCAACCAAGAGTTGGGACAGAGACTCCGCCCGGGAATAGAGAAAGACTACCAACCAAGAGTTGGAATAACAACCACCACCAAAGGACTACCAACCAAGAGTTGGAATAACGATTCCCAGAAAGGCAGACTACCAACCAAAAGTCGGGATAACGATCAGAGGATACCAACCAAGAGTTGAGATAACAGCCCATGGATACAAATCCCAGATACCAACCACGAGTTGGGATAACTAAACCAGGAAAGGCAGGCTACCAACCAAAAGTCGGAATAGCATCAACAAAGCCTTGGACCCATCTGGGGAATACCAACCAAAAATTAGAATAAAAACTCCGCAGGGGATAAAAATCCAACCAAAAGTCAGGAAACAAGGCTAATAACCAAAAGTTAGGACCTCTAGGGACGCTGAACAAAGAGAATTAGCAACAACAAAACCCACCATAGAAGATCACCAACCAAAAGTTGGGAATAATCGACTTTGCTGAGAAGAATAAGGATTACTAACCAAAAATTAGAATAACATCCAACCGCCAATGGGTCACCAACCAAAAGTTGGAATGGAGCAACGACTACCAACCAAGAGTTGGAATAAGGACTCTGCAGGGAAAACTAGAGATTACCAACCAAGAGTTGGGATAACACATCCCAGAGCTACCAACCAAGACTTGGAATACCAAACACCATAATTCGGACTATGCTGGTGATTACCAACCAAAAGTTGGGACAACAGATCCCAGAATAAACAGGCAACAGAATCAACCGACTCACAACTTGCAAATGGAGGTTTAACCAAACGACTCCACAGAGGAAAAGAAGTTCACCCAAACAACTCTGTTGGGGAAAAGAAACACTTGAATAACAAGCTCGACCAGGGAAGAGAACACTTACAAGCGACTCACCTGGGGAGAATGAAAACGTTTACAAACACTTCTTGGGAAAAGAAGACGTTTAACCAAACGAATCAACCGAGGAGAAACCAAACAGCCATGCTGGAAAGAATCCAATAAAATGAATTACCCAAAGATCCATTCCACCAGGGATAACACGAAAAGAATCTCATGAATAAAACATCTCCTACCATCACAGGCAACCAACATCAAAGGTACCAAACCTGGCTTATGCTTTAGATGCATATGTTTGAAAATAGGGTAATGCTCCATACGATATGGAAATGCTACGTGTTTGGGAGGATGATATGCACAATGAAAATGCAAAGGAGTCGCTCCAGCAAAATAAATTCCGAAGAGACGAAAGCAACCCTGCCGAGGAAGGATAAGACGTGCCAAACAAGACTGGACTTCTGATGGGAAAAAAACACGCCCTGGATGGCCTCCTGGAGAAGAACTCTCCTGGGTAATACAGCTCCGATGAGAACAGAAATCCACTCTACTGGGGATCAAATCAAACTATGCTGAAGAAAACGCCCTAAATGGCCTACCATAATACAACTCTTCTGGGGAACAAACGATTCAGTTGGGGAAGATGCTCTGGATAGCCTTCCGTAATACCATATTTTTGGAAATAAATGAACCTACTGGGGAAGCAAAGCCGACTGCTGAGATTAAATCCACTTTGCTGGGGAAATCAATCCTGGATGGCCTCCTTGAAAACTTCGCGCTGCTGGGGAAAACACCGAAGCTACACCCAATGGGGATTCAAGAACAATACTAAAAATTCCACTCTGCTTGGAAATAGACTGCCCTGCTCGGGACACAAAAGTAACAACCTGCCCTACTGGGGTAATATCAGAATCTTTTACCGAGAACTCCATTCTTCTAGGAATGGACTGCCCTGCTCGGGACACAAAAGTAACAACCCGCCCTGCTGGGGTAATATCAGAATCTTTTATCGAGAACTCCACTCTACGGGTTATGGATCCCACTCTACTTAAACATCTGCTCCATCGAGGGAATCAACACCAAACTCTGCTCGAGGAAGAACGTCAACTCTGTTGGGGAAGAACGTCAAGGACGACGACTGTGCTGGAGAATAATGCTAAATTGAAGTCCACCTGCTTCCGAGGGAATACCCTTCAACCTTACTCGGCTGAGAATAGACAAATTCACCCTGTCGGGAAATTATCTTTATAGGTGACAAAACTTCTGATTCAATAACAAGATTCTGTATGGAAGACAAAATCTCTGTTGTGGGGAGAACGAACGTCGGGAATACTAATCTGAATTCCTGCTAGGGGAGAAATGAATCATCCTGCATTGCTGTTAAAAACTCATCGCCGAGAAGAAATGCTCTTCCAGGGAGAGAATTTTGCTACCCTGTAACAAAAAGAAACAAAAGAATGCCCCACATGTGAAATGGCTACCTCGGTTACCATTCATGACACTTGTTGCTCAAGCGAATTCATTGCTTTCATTTTTCTCTGTAAAGCCTCATGTTTTCACCTGCAATGTTTACCAAAATATCAGACGTTTTTGCAAACAAACAGTAAAAGTAAAATCAAGAAAAGGAAAGCTCTTTGACTGAAGTGAACACTTTATTCATGAAATACCTGTAAATAGGTGAGTTACAATTCGGATGCAATTCCTGAAAAGAGGTAATTTTGCAAAAACAAAAAAATATATACAAATGTCGGCAATATGGAAACAGATAACCACCATGTATCGATTAAGCTATGACCTGTATGTCTTCAATGTTCCCCCTACTTTGCCTTCTGAAAAGACTGACTTGACTGATTTCTTTCCCTCAGGATAACCACTTACAAGTTCACAGATCGAACATGGACCGCAACCGTTTGCTTTCAAATCCCTAACTTTTTTCCTAAATCGCCCTTGCGGGTTTTCGATTCACCGGGATACCCATTTTTGCCAAAGTCACCTTTTCAGGTTTTCAACTTTGCGGGTTCACATCTTTTCCTTTTTTCCCTAATTTTTTCCCGAACCTTTTCTTTTTTCTGGTTCGCCGGGATGCCCCATTTTTTCCTGGACTTTCTTTTTATGTCCAACGGGTCTCTTTTAAGCAAAGTATTTTCTAACTACGTTCACGTTCACAAGGGACGGAAAATCTTCACCATCCATGGTAGATAGTAATAAGGCTCCGCTAGAGAAAACCTTTCTTGCTACATACAAACCTTCATAGTTAGGAGTCCATTTTCCTATTTGATATGTCTAAGGAGGAAGGATCCTTTTCAACACCAAATTACCCGTCTGGAAACACTAAGGACGCACTTTCTGATCAAAGGCTTTCTTCATTCTACTCTGGTACAACCGGCCATGAGCAATGGCTGCCAGCCTCTTCTCGTCAATCAAGTTCAACTGATTCAACATGTTATGCACCCATTCAGCTTCGTCAAGCTTCACATCAGACAATACCCTCAAAGAAGGAATCCCAACTTCTAATGGCAGGACTGCTTCCGTACCATACACCAGTGAGAAAGGAGTTTCCATGGTTGATGTATGTACCGAAGTACGATAACCGTGAAGAGAAAATGACAACATCTTGTGCCAGTCCTTATAGGTTACAACCATCTTCTACACAATCTTCTTGATATTCTTGTTAGTTGCCTCAACAGTGCCATTCATTTTTGGACGATATGGAGAAGAGTTGTGATGCTCAATTTTGAAACTCTGGCACAATTCCTTCATCATCTTGTTATTCAGATTGGAACCATTATCAGTAATGATCCTCTCTGGAATTCCATAACGACAAATGATGTCCTTCTTTATGAAGTGGGCGATCACCTGTTTCGTGACATTGGCAAAGGAAGTTGCTTCTACCCACTTCGTAAAGTAATCAATCGCAACCAGAATAAAGCGATGTCCATTTGAAGCAGTCGGCTCAATCTTTCCGATCATATCGATTCCCCACACTACGAAGGTCCAAGGAGATGTTAACACATCCAGAGGGGTCGGTGGCACATGCACCTTATCGGTATAAATCTGGCATTTATGACATTTTCTGGCGTATTTGAAGGAATCAGATTCCATAGTCATCCAATAATACCAAGCTCTCAACAATTTTCTAGCCATTGCATGTCCATTGGCATGAGTACCGAAAGAACCCTCGTGGACTTCCTCCATCAACAAGTTTGCTTCAAGTTCATCGACACAGTGCAGCAAGACAATGTCAAAGTTTCTCCTGTAGAGCACATCATCTTTGTTCAGGTAAAAATTACCAGCTAACCTCCTCAAAGTCTTCTTATCTTTGCTGGATGCCACAGATGGGTACTCTTGAGTCTTGAGAAAATGCTTGATATAAAAATACCAAGGCTTTTCATCTGATTCCTTCTCAATAGCAAACACAAAAGCGGGTCTATCAAGACGTATGATGGTGATAGCTGGAGCTTCATTCCAGTATATCCCTTTGTACATTGAGGATAGCATGGCCAAGGCATCTGCCATCTGATTCTCAGCTCTTGGTACATGATGGAACTCAATTCAATCAAAGAATGGCAATAGTCTCCTTGCATAATTCTTGTAAGGTACCAGGTTGGCCTGACGGGTTTCCCACTCTCCTTTGATTTGATTGACGACTTGCGCTGAGTCTCCGTACACATCTAAATTCTTGATCCTCAAATCAATGGCCTCTTCTAAACCCATAATGCACACTTCATACTCGGCTTTATTATTGGTACAGGCCAAAGTCAATCGGGCAGTGAACGGTATGTGAGAACCGTGAGGAGTTGTAATAATTACACCGATTCCATTACCATATGAATTAACAGCTCCGTCGAAAACCATTTTCCACTAAGATCCAATCTCAGGACCCTCGTTAGGTAAAGGCTCATCACAATCTTTCACCTTTAAAAACATGACATCTACATCTAGAAAATCAAACTTCATCGGCTGATAATCCTCAATGGGCTGTTCAGCAAGATATTCGGACATAACACTTCCCTTAATGGCTTTTTGGGAAACATACTGAATATCATATTTTGTTAAAACCATTTTCCATCGGGCAATCCTTCCGGAGAGTGCTTGTTTCTCAAAGACGTACTTGATCGGATCCATCTTCGAAATCAACAGGATTGTGTGGTTTAACATGTATTATCTCAAACGCTTAGCAACCCAAGCGAGTGCACAACATGTTTTTTTTTCCAGCATTGAGTATCTCAACTCACACTCAGTGAATTTCTTACTCAGGAGATAGATGGGATGCTCTTTTCTACCTGACTCGTCTTGTTGACAGAGCACACATCCCATTGCATTCTCAAGAACCGTGAGATACAAAATCAGTGGTCTCCTTGCAGCTGGAACATGAGTATTGGAGGTTCCTGCAGATATTCTTTTATTCTTTCAAATGCCTTATGGCAATTTTCATTCCACCTGACCGTTTGATCTTTTCTTAGCAATTTGAATATTGGTTCACAAGTGGCTGTAAGATGAGATATGAACCTTGCAATGTAGTTCAATCTCCCCAGGAAACCACGAACCTCTGTCTCCATTCTCAGCTCAGGCATTTCTTGTATAGCTCTTATTTTGGTAGGATCTACCTCAATACCCTTTTCACTGACAATTAAACCCAATAACTTTCCAGACCTCACCCCGAAGGTGCAGTTGTTAGGATTCAACCTCAGCTTGAACTTCCTTAACCTTTCAAACAATTTCAGCAGATTGACCAGATGTCTTTCCCCCATCTGTGACTTTGCAATCATGTCATCAACATAGACTTCGATCTCACAATGAATCATATCATGGAAGAGAGTCACCATTGCTCGCTGATAGGTTGCCCCTGCATTTTTCAATCCAAAAGGCATTACCTTATAACAAAAAGTCCCCCATGGTATGATGAAAGTCATTTTCTCCATGTCCTCTAGGGCCATCTTGATTTGGTTATACCCAGAGAAGCCATCCATGAAGGAAAACGCAGAGTATTGAACGGTGTTATCGACCAATACATCAATATGGGGTAGCGGGAAATTGTCTTTTGGGCTCGCTTTATTCAGATCTTTGTAATCAACGCACCTCCTGACCTTTCCATCTTTCTTAGGAACAGGAACAATATTAGCGACCCACGGAGGGTAATTCGTGACAGCAAGAAAACCAGCATTCAACTGCTTCTGAACCTCTTCTTTTATCTTGATTGCCATGTCAGGCCTTGTCCGTCTCAACCTCTGCTTGACTGGCAAACATTCTTCTCTGAGAGGTAACCGGTGTACCACAATATCTGTATCCATCATGGGCATGTCATGGTAAGACCAAGTGAAGATATCCTTATACTCACGGAGCATTTCAACCAATCTTCTCTAGATAGCGTCTTCCAATGCATCCCCCACTTTAATCTCTTTCTTGTCATCCTCAGTGCCTATATTGATAACTTCAATATCCTCCTGATGAGGCACAATAACCTTTTCCTCCTGCTTGAGAAGTCTGGCTAACTCTTCAGGTAGTTCACAACCTTCGTTAGTCTCTTCTTCAGCTTGATAAATGGGATTATAAAGTTATACGAAGTCATAGCTGAATTTGAATCGATGGCATCTGATAGAAAAGACCTGCATGGTGATGTTTATGTTTATTATACTATGCAACAAACAAAACATATTGCCATTATTTTGTTTAATATAAATGCAAAAAAAAAATAAGAAAAATAGGGATTGGAGTATTTGAATGCGAAAATGTCTTTTATTTATGATAAAGTGCAAATAACAAGAAGGCCCCATAAATTGGGTCACTACGCCTTGGGCAGAATGTAGGACTGAACATAATCAAAACAATGAACATTACTCTGCAGCAGAAACATGAATGATTTCTTCGGTAGTCCAGTTTCACAACTTCTCGCCGGGAGTACATGAACGAATCCAGGCATCCATATCACAATTGTTGTCACCTTCGTCGTCTTCAATGGCATTGATTCTGTCAAATATCACACCACCACTGGTGAATTGAACAGGTCCCCTGTACCTCGGAATACCCTGAGAAGAACTGGAGGGTTTGTATCCCACACCGAACTTGTCCTGCTTGACAGGAACATTAAGAACTTGGCCCCACTTTTGCGATGAAACGGATTCTACGATAGCACGAGCTTCTTTGAACGATGACATAGAAACCTCTGGGCCCTTGGCTTCCACAGGAGACTTCTCCTGAATTTGAACTGCTTCAAACTCCTGACAAAGTGTTTCGTGGATCTCCCCATCCACTTCCACATACTTGAAGGATGACAGATGTCTGACCACAATATCCTCTTCACCGCATACTGTGACAATTTTCCATTCCATCATATATTTCAGCTTCTGATGCAACGTTGAAGTGACTGCTCCCGTAACATGTATTCAAGGTCGGCCAAGCAAACAACTGTATGTTGGCTGGATATCCATAATGTAAAAAGTTGCATCAAAGGTCTTCGGTCCTACCTGAATAGGCATCGTAATCTCCCCAAATGCCGATCTCTTAGACCCATCGAAAGCCCTCACAACCAAATCACTTGGCGTGCAAATCAAACCTTGAGTATCCAACTTCATCAGCGCATTCTTTAGAAGCACATTGAGGGATGATCTTGTATCAACCAGGACATGCGACAACAGGGACCCTCTACAATCCATGGATATGTGTAAAGAACGGTTATAGTTTCTCTGGGAAGGAGTCAAATCCAGATCAGTAAAATTGAAACCAATACCGGCATTAACAGGAGCCACTACCCCCTCCAACTGATTGATAGAAATCTCCTGAGGTACATATGCTGAATTCAGGATTCTCAATAAAGCGTTGTGGTGTGCCTCCGAACACAACAACAATGACATAATGGAAATCTTTGAAGGAGTCTGATTTAAGTGATCTACAATCTTGTAGTCACTTTTCTGAATGAGTCTCATAAATTCCTCTGCATCTTTTGAAAAAACATCAGTATCAACCTGTTGTTGGATATTCTCTTCAATCACAGCCTTAGCTTTTCCTTTATCATTCTTGTCAGTATTAACCTCCGGTGGGGAAAATATCCTACCACTTCTAGTGATACCTCCGGCCCCAACTATATTCTCAACCAATGAACCTCCATATGTAGACCTTGTCCATTCTTGCTTCTGGCCGTTACAGAACACCTTTGCCCCATAGTTCCATGCGATAGCCTTAGTGCTCTCGTACGGCACGGGTCCAGGTACAGTGATGATAACCGGATCTGGCCTAGCTGGCCCCGAAATATTGATTGTCCGGTATGGAATAGAGATTGTAGAAACTTCACTTCCATCCTTACTCAACTTATCCTCAACATCTTCTTTCACCACTTTATCAAATTGTAAACGACCTTCATCAATCATTCCCTGAATACCCTTTTTCAAAAGATCACAACCCTCAGGTTACGCTTCACATTCTAAGCAGTCAGTAGAACAACCAGGAAACACTCCCTTCTTCAACAGACTAGCCTTCACAAAACTCAACTGAGTCTTTAAATCCTCAACATCAGTTATCAGATTTAATTTTTCTCCCTCAATAATGGCATTAACCCCTGCCACCCCATGATTTGGCATCGGGTTTTGATTCACATTAGGCCCATCGTTGGTGAAGTTGATAGCTTTAGAGTCAAGCAAATCCTGAACTTTGTGCTTGAAGGCTTTACAATGGTTAATATCATGCCCCGGTGCACCTGAATGAAACTCGCACCTAACATTCGCCTCATAACCAAGAGGCGGTGTACCAGTAAGAGGAGCCAAAGTCCTCTTCTGAATCAGTTGTAACTGTAGCAGACGTTGTAACAACTAAGCATACGGTATCGGAGGATTCTCAAACTGTCTATCAGCCATTATGTGTCTAGCAGCATAAGGTCGTGGAACGTTAACTCGCTGCTGAGTTGCGGCCGGGATATCAACAGTAGCAACTTGTTGATGATAACGGGACTGATCTCTACCTTTACCTTTGTGGGAAATAGCATTTTCATCCCCTTTCCTTCTCTTGGGGTTTGTAGAATATGGTTTCTTTGTTCCTCCCAAAGAGGATCCTCCACCATTTGAGATTTTTCCGGACTTAATCCCACTTTCAACTCTTTCACCAGCCATTACCAGATCAGAAAAACCTGCAGACATGCATCCTATTAACTTCTCAAAATACACACCGGGCAGCGAAGCCATGAACATGTCGATCAACTCCCTCTCCACCATAGGAGGTTGCACTCCAGCGGCTAGATCCCGCCATCTCTGGGCGTATTCCTTGAAGCTCTCAGTATTTTTTT
The DNA here is from genome assembly GCA_963859935.3 of Lathyrus sativus. NCBI lineage: Eukaryota > Viridiplantae > Streptophyta > Magnoliopsida > Fabales > Fabaceae > Lathyrus > Lathyrus sativus. The sequence continues at coordinate 458,759,442 of OZ012738.1, forward strand.
GCGACAAACTCTACAATTGTACCCTGTTCGGTGCCAGATCACTGTTATACTGATATTGACGTACAAAAGCCTTGGTTAATTCTCTCCAGCTGCGGATATGAGTTCTCTCAAGTCCCATATACCATTCCAAAGATGCTCCTGCCAAGCTATAATAGAAAAATGCATTAACAGCTTTTCATCCTCAGAGTATGCATACATTTTCCTGAAATATGCCCGAATATGCACTCTAGGACATGTCGTCCCTTTACTTGTCGAAATCCGGTACCTTGAACTTGGGAGGAATCCTGACCCCAGGAACAAGACCAAGATCTGACATATCAAGACCCAGGGAGTTCTGATTCTCATAAGACTTCATCTTCTCCTCAATCAGTTTAAACCTTCTGTCAGCTTCAGTTGGCAAACCACCTTCCATATCTCTCAGGGAAAACACATCATCCTGGTGATCTTCTCAGCGAGGGCCAACAGCCCCGTGCACAGTGCACACACTTCCACCAGCAACATTACCATTTTCGTTCGCAGCACCTCCACCTTTCGTTATTTATCCCTCAGAACGGGAAAGGAAACGATCGGAAAAACCTGACGAAAAGGTATAAGACAAGGTCATCGCAACCATTGTCTGGGTTCGGGAATCGGTTACGCAAGGGGAAGGTATTAGCACCCCTCACGTCCATCGTACTCAATGGGATCCACGCTTGTTTTGTTTACTGGACGGGTTGGTTTTATATATCTACCTATCAAGGCTGGCTTAAAAGAAAAGAAAATGACTCGGCAAAGCGTCCCGCTTTATGCCTACGTATTCTCATCAGAGAATGAGAAATCAGAGTCAACGTAGTTCGCCTAACTACGGGTTACGGGGAAGGTGGCTCGCCAATACATCAGTATTGTGCCTACGTACTCTCAACAGGTATGAGAGATCAGAGCTTACGTAGTTCGGGATAATACGGATTACGGGAATTCAGATTCATCTATTTTATCGAGTAGGGTTAACAAACGGTTCCAGCAGTTAGGGACAAAGCCTGTTTGCGGTAGAACTGGGAGTTAACGACACTCTTTTCTTCAGAAAAGCTCTCCTTTGAATTACGGGCCCGCGGGGCAAAAAGGTTTGAAGTTTGTTTTCTGTCTTTTACGAAAGAACTGTTTTTTATGTTTGTTTGCAACTAGTATCGCACTAGAGACTATGACTTGAGAGTGAATGTGTCGCATGTCACCCAAAGGGTGCCATACTAATCATCCAGACTGTTGAAAAGAGACTCTCCAACAATCCTTTCTCAGATAGCTTAAGGCTCGTAACGTACGATGTCAATTAACCTTTATTACTGTATTTTCATTTGCTTTGAGATGAGAAGAGAGAACGAACAGGTTCAACTAAGGGGAGACTATCAAGTCCTACTGTTATCATGCCAAGGATTCATCCTATGGTTGAGGTTTGAAGCAGGGAACTCCTAGAAGTTATCATGCATAGGTTTCAACCTAAAGTTCTAATCATCACTTCCTTATCAAAGGAAGTGAGATTCCTAGGGGATCATGTCAATGATAAACAGAAACAGGTAAAGCATCAGCTTAAACAGTAAACAATAAATGACTGTAAAATGCATGCAATGCAAGTGAGGGAGGAAATGTGTGTGGGTTATCAGCCTCCACAAGCTCGTCTCGATCTCAAGCCATATATGAATAACTATAATCATACAGAGAAAATAACATGCTATCAGGCAAAATACAATAACTGCAATCATACAGAGGAAATAATGAAATGCCATCAGGCAAACACAAACCACATGGGCAAGGGAGCTGGGCTCTACCGAATACCCGCAAGCAAAGCCATACAGTAAAAATACAAGCAGAGGGAGCAACTCAACCTCTAGTGCAATCATGCTCCTAGCTTACAGTCAGTCTAGATATGAACTTATTCTAATGCATCAAGCAAGTCAAACAAGGCACATCAACACAGAAAAGAAAACAGACAAGAAAGAAAGCAGATCAACAACTCCCTCTTTCAATTTCAAGCTTCAGCTCTTCTGACAGCAATCCAGTCTTCAGACTTCAACCACCCTTCAAGGCTATTATCCTCCATGACAAGTATCAGCTTGCTTCTCCAAGGTTTCAATCCATCAAACATGAGTATCAACTTGTTCTCACTTCTCCAAGCTTCAGCTCTTCAGTCAATTCCACCTTCAGGCTTCACTCCTCACTACAAGTATCAACTTGATTCAGGCTCTCAATGCATCAGTGTAAGTGTCAACTTATCCTTTATTCTCCAAGCCTCAGCTCTTCACTCAATTTCAATTGAATCCCCTTCATAAGTATCAACTTGTTCCTCTTGCTTCATCTCTCTTCTCTTTACCAGTATCAACTTGGTCTTCTTCATCTACAAGCTTCAGCTTCTCAGAGTAATCTTCAATCACATGGAAGTATCAACTCCATCCTTAAATCTTCTTCAAGCAAGGAACTCCATCTTCTAACAAGGGAGAAAGATTCATCTATCAAGAGCCAAGTTTGGATGATTGGTAGCAGAGTGAAGACCAAAGGTCACCACTGAGCATCCTTTCATCAGAGAAAGGGATCCTCAAAGGTTCTACCAATTTGCAAAGAGCCACACATCCTACCAAAGGAGGGATGAGGCCTTTACAAAGGGACCTTTCATCATAGGGAAGAATGGAAGTGATCAACATCATCCATGTTTATGAAGGAAGAGAACTATCTAGGAGCTCTGCCTACAAAATCCTAATCTTAACCTAATCAAAACTACACCAAAAGAAGGGAAAATCATCAAATCCAAACCTCTTCAAGCAATCCAATGCATCTTCAACTTGCCTTCACCATCATCCAAGAGCAATAGAAACAAAACCCTAATCTAAGGGAACTAAACATGTTAATCTAGTTGAGTTAGTGCCTTAGAATCATCTAAAACTAGCACCTAAACTAAAATCAATCAAAAATAGTAAACTATCTTATAAATTTCTACAAAAATTACTAAGGGATCCTAATCCAATTAAGAATGCCTCATACAAAAACCAGGAACTAAATCATCTATTAAGTCCTAAAATTAAGTCCTAAATCCAAAGGTATCAATCATAAACCCTAAAAATGGAGCTTCTAAAGGTTTCAACCTAAAATACCACTTATGTTCATCACAAAAATGTGAGAAAATTCTATGGGGAGCATGCATATCTATGCTAACTACTCACAAAAAAATCAGGATCAAAATCATCATCACATGATCACACAAAATTCCAAAAAATCAAGTATCAAACATAACTATTTTAATAGCAATTAAAATGTAAAAATTCCCATAAAATCATAAAATGCATGAAATAAAAATATTTTTTATCTAAAAAATACTAGATTCAATCATGAATATAATGCAAAAAAATGGGGTTAATTGGATCATTTTTCAATTTTATATGATTTAATCAAGAACCATGTATAAAATGAAAAAATAAAAGAAAATGATAATAAAATAACAAATGCGTGGTGCAGATAGTAACGAAGATCAGTTCATTATAACAATTGGGCCATCAGGGGGTGGGGATAACAATTTGAACTTAAGCCCAAAACGACCTAGTAAGTGAAACGCATCGTTTCACTTACTCAGACTCTCTCATGAATCCAAATCAATCCTGGCCGTGGAATACCTTGCTCAGTCAAACTCTTCATGCCAATCCAACGGTATTCTAATCATCTTCTTCATTTGAACCAAAAATGGAGGGAGAAACGCCATGGATGCAGGGTGAAGAACACTCATTCTCTCCAACTCGGGCTCCATCAAATCTTCACTAAAAATCAAACTCTAAAACCCTAATCCACTCCATTTTTCACCCTGATTCTAACCCTAGCCTCAGAATTTATTGAATCAACCTCTAACCTAAAACACGATCAAGAATCAAAATTATGCTCAGACCTCAATTATCATTATTCTTCAAATTGTTTGGTCTAAAATGTTCACCACATTACCCTGATCACTTCTCGCTATAACACTCACATTATCTCTCAATATCCAGCATGTTCTTGATCCAAACAGAAATTGTGTCATCTCATTGATCATCACCAAATCCTCTCTAAGTTTCCAGAAACGATCTCCTAACCACATACTATCGATCTAACATAACAAACTGAGGTAATTCTTCTTAAATTAAGGTGAGGGATGAAAAATTCAAACCTGTGAATTCTTGAACAACAGAAGTAGCAAAGCTTCAATTCAACCCTTCTACTGCTCTAGAATCATTCAATGTACCAAGTTCTTGCTTCTGTATGCAAGAGAATTGGTTGCAAATGCTTGGAACTCCAAACCCGATAGTGACTTGCAGGTGCTGAAATTCAATTGCTCATACACGATTCATCCATGGATTCGCTTGGGATTTGCTATGGAAACACTCACACACATTCAAGAAAGTTATTAGGATCAAAGGAAAAGATCAAAATGGTGTGGAATGCTGAAACAGAATTCAAGTTGCAATGAACAATGTGAAGTTGCAAACTCTCTTCTCTCCCTCAATTCTCACCAACCTTGCACTTGAACCCCTTCTAAACAATATATAGATGATGTTGGACCTCTCTAGACTCTTCTGGAATCATCCAAGGAGATGTTGAATTTCTCATGTCATCAAAAATACCATCTCATGCCATACTCACCCCAATTCTGGTTTCACTTGTTGCAGCAGCTTGTTATGATCCCAAAATCTCTCCAAATGAGATATTAGATGTGTTACAATGCCTTGGAAGCTTGTGCATTGATCTCTCATGTGTTTTGCAAATGTTACTTAAGATGTAAGTGACTACTTTTCAAAGCAAGTCCACAAATTACACCTCAACTCAAAAATGTGGCTAAACCAATGTTCTTAAAATGTTTTTTAGAGTCAAAATGATATATTACATGCCTTGGTTTGGATGTGTAGATCAAAAATATCAATTTCCAATTTTGGTTTATTTAACTTATACCCTTATTTTAGGTCATTTTTGCAACTTTGAGCTACAAGCACTTCCAACATCTCATGACCTCTTTACTAGCCTTAAAACATCATTTTGAACAAGTTTGATGTTGAACATTTTTCCATTTGAAGCTTGGAAATAGGAGTTATGGCCTTATGCTTGAAATGACCTATAATCTCCAAATGACCAAAATGCCCTTGACTTGTCAAAGCCATAACTTGAGTTCTACAAATCCTATCAAGGACTTCTAGTACTCTATAGAAATCTAATAGGATAAGGAACAACATTCATGTTGACCAAAAGTTCATAGGAATCATCCTTCTAGGTCAAACGTTCCATGGAAGTTGGTTGACTTTTGCAGACAAACTTCACATTCATCTGATGACCTGTAACTTGTCAAAGTCATAACTTGAGTTCTACAAATCCTATCAAGGACTTATAGTACTAAAATTAAAGATACGTTCATGCTATACAAAATTCATGTTGGGGGCAAGATGAGATGACAATCAAATCTTGAGCTAAACTGCCTTGAAGATAGGGGTCAGACTAGGGGATTTTACACTATCAAGCCTTAGAAACCCTAGCTTGAAACTTCTCAAACTCTTCAGTCATGATGAGTTGACCTTGGAATCATCCTTATAACATCTCAATGTAGCAATCCATGATCCCATGGCTCTTGGATTAGGTCTCAACCTTCTTCAAATCATCCATTGACTTAGGGTTGACCCAGTCAAACCCTAGCTGCACCACTCATGGCTGAGCCTTCTTAATCTTGCACAATGACCTGTCTAGGCCTCAAAGTGATCTTCAACACTTCTCATGAGCTCTCTCAAGACCTCAAGTCCACATTCCTGGCTTCATAATCATCTGATGACTTCCCACAACTCTCAAGTTAGGAGGCCTACACATTTGGTTTCAACCACTCTTTCTGAGGCTCTTTTAACTTCTCTGACAAGGATATCCACCCTTGAACACTTGAATAAGCTTCTTATCTAGCTTCAAAGTCTTGCATAGCCCTTGATTGGTAATCATACCTCTTGATCTCCTGCACACATGTCAATGAAATGCAAATGATAATGCTAATGTAAATGAAATGAAACACAAGCTAGGTAAAGAAATGTTGGTCAAATTTTGGGGTGCAACAGCTACCCCTATTCAAGCGGCTTGAACCTGACTGGGTGAGAAGCGATTGGCTCTCAAACAATCAAGGTAAAAGAAGATTGAATATCAACAAACCCGGAAATTTGCCAACTGCACAAGTACACGGTACTCTGATGGGAACAAATATTCGAAAACTGAAATATTAGCTGCACGACAACTAGCTGGGGAATTGGTCACACGGTAACCGGTGATACATGGTCAATCATGCCGTCAGGCATCAAGATTCCTCGAGACTCATCAGGTCAACAATCAAGTTAATCATGCCATCGGGCATTCAAAGAAATTTTTGGGCGTCAGCCGGACTTCATCACTAAGTCGGGAATAGAATTCTTGGTCAATCATGAACCAATTGGGGATATCCACTTCTGCCATCAGGCACTCTGCATCAGCTGAGAGAACTGCTTCGTCAATACAGTTGGACTTCAATCATGAAGTCTTCGAGGGAAGTTTCAACTTCGCTGTTCAGAAACCTGCCGGGGATGACACATCTCCGTTGGGGATTCTGGAGAACTATCAAGTCACTCTGCTTCGGGGTCCAGAAATCATTCTGGGTGAGTCAACTCTACTGAGGACATCAAGAATCATCTTGAACACATAACCCTGTGGGGACTTCAAGAATCATCCTGGACTAATAACTCTGCTGGAGATTTCAGGAATCATCCTGAGCAAACACTCTGTCGGGGACTCTAGGCATCAACCTGAGCAACCAACTCTTTCGACTTCGCTGGGGATTTAAGAATCATCTTAAACGAGCGCCTTCGCCGGAGAATTCAAGAATCATCTTGGGCACACGACTTTTGCTGGGGGATTCAAGAATCATCTTTAGCAAGCGACTCTGCGGAGGAACACCTGCAAAACAAGAACGGTAACGACCTAGCTCATGTTTCATGTGCATATGATCGTCAATGGCGTAATGCTCCACACGGTGGAAATGCTACGCATTTAGGGTAAATGCTATGCAATCATGTAAAATGTTGCGACCTCATCAGCAAAATAAATGCTGAAGGGAGAATCTTCCTGTCAAGGAGAAAGGACCACTCTGGTGGAGGAAGGACTCATCCTGCTGAGGAGAAGTCACACCAATCTCAATTGGACTCCACCTGGGGAAACAAACTTCAGTCGACTGCTGCAGGAGAACGAAGCTCTACGAGAACACGGACCCGCTCCGGAAAGCGATGTCAATCGCAGAAATAAACTACGTGGCCTTCATGACTACTTCCTGGAGGTAATGACTCTGGCGGGGAAATACAGCATCAGCTATTCAACACTCTACTGGGGAACACCAATCATGGCCCAAACTGCTTTCCAAGGACTCGGCTCTCTTGGGGATCTGCAAACTCGGCTGGGGAAGAAGGAATCGTCCTGCTTACTGGGGAGAGTACGACTCTGTGGGGAATTTCAGTTCTGCCGGAGACTTCAGTCTGGAACTATCAATTGCGGTACACTTCAGTATATGACTCAGCTGGGGAGATGACATTCCTTCAGGATGTATCTGATTGGGGAGAGAATCTTCTCTGCTTGGGGGAACATATCAATGCTTACGATCTCATGTTCAGACTCTGCGGGGAGATGCTGCTGAACTCGCTGGGGTAGAAGGAATCATCCTGCTTGGGGACGCATACGGCGTACTGCCTGGAACATGCAACACCTGCAACAACACAAACAAACAGATAAGTTACCCTTATCAAAGGGACCTATCAAGGTTATCATCCTGCGACAATGCTCAAGTAATTCATTGTTTCAACAATCAGCGGCCTAGGCCAGTAAGTTTATGTATGCGCATTTTGTCAAAAACATCGGCGTTCTTTTTCGCAAACAAAACAAGTAAATTCTAAACAGACAGAATTGCTGAATAGTATACATTTTATTGATAACGAACCCCTGAATGGGTAAAAATGTTTTACAACAGATGCAAGCTCCTGGAATGAGGAAGCTGCGCAAAATAAAACATAAATATACATCAGTATATATACATGTCAGCAACGAGGCGTAGATGAACACCATGAATTGATCCCTCTATGACCCACTCGACTTCGATACCTCTCCGACGCTTCAGCTTCAGAAGAGATTGATTCAGATAAACGGCCCTCAGGTCTTCCAAACCACTAAACAAATACAGTCCACACGCGGAACGCAGTCATTTGCTTTTTCAAATCCCTAACTTTTGCCTGAATCGCCCTTCCGGGTTTTCGATTCACCGGGATACCCTTTTTTGCCAAAGTCGCCTTTCCTGGTTTTCGACTTTGCGGGTGTACATTCTTTCCTTTATATCCCTAATTTTTGCCCGAACCTTTTCCTTTTTTATGGTTCGCCGGGATGCCCCATTTTTGCCTGGATATTCTTTTTCTTTCCAGCGGGTCATTTTTTAAGCAAAGTATTTTTTAACTGCGTCCGCGTTCACCGGGGATGCAAAATCTTCGCCATCCATCGTGGACAACAACAAAGCTCCTCCCGAGAAGACCTTGCTGACAACGTACGGACCTTCGTAGTTGGGAGTCCACTTGCCCCGGTGATCGGAGTATGGAGGAAGAATCTTCTTCAGGACGAGATCACCCGTCTGAAAGCTTCTAGGACGCACCTTCTTATCATAAGCTTTCTTCATTCGGCTTTGGTACAGACGACCATATGCAATCAATGCCAACCTCTTCTCGTCCATTAGGCTGATTTGGTTTAGTCGGTTCTTAATCCATTCTGCCTCGTCGAGTTTCACGTCAACCAAAACTCGTAAAGAAGGGATCTCCACTTCTAACGGTAGGACAGCTTCCATACCGTACACTAAGGAGAAAGGAGTTGCCCCGGTTGACGTATGTACCGTCATACGATAACTGTGCAATGCAAATGGCAGCATCTCGTGCCAATCCTTGTAGGTTACAACCATCTTCTGAACAATCTTCTTGCTGTTCTTATTGGCCGCTTCAACGGCGCCATTCATCTTCGGCCGGTAGGGAGATGAGTTGTGGTGTTCAATCTTGAAACTCTGGCACAACTCCTTCATCATCTTGTTATTCAGATTCGAACCATTATCAGTAATGATCTGCTCGGGAATTCCGTATCGACAGATGATGTCCCTCTTTATGAATTTAGCCACCACCTGCTTGGTCACATTAGCATATGAGGCTGCCTCCACCCACTTGGTGAAGTAGTCGATAGCTACTAGAATGAAGCGATGACCGTTAGATGCAGTAGGCTCGATCTTGCGTATCATGTCAATGCCCCACATGGAGAACGGCCACGGGGAGGACATGACATTCAACGGGCACGGCGGCACGTGAATCTTATCAGCATAAATCTGGCATTTATGACATCTCTTCGCGAATTTGAAGCAATCAGATTCCATCGTCAGCCAGTAGTATCCTGCTCTCAGGATCTTTCTCGTCATGGCATGCCCGCCGGCGTGCGTACCAAATGTGCCTTCATGGACTTCTTCCATGAGCATACTCGCTTCTTTCTCATCTATACATCTGAGTAGCACGAGATCGTGGTTTCTTTTATACAAAACTCCATCAGAATTGAGATAAAAAATTCCAGACAGCCTCCTCAGAGTCTTCTTATCCTGGGTTGACGCTCCCGCAGGATACTCCTTAGTCATAAGGAAAGTCTGGATGTCATGGAACCATGGCTTGCCGTCGGAGGCTTCCTCGATCGCAAAGACGAATGCAGGTCTATCAAGACGAGAAAGGACAATTCTTGGAGCTTCATTCCAAAAATTGACTTTATACATCGAAGCCAACGTGGCTAAGGCATCAGCCATCTGATTTTCAGCTCTGGGCACATGATGGAGTTCCACTCGATCAAAGAACGGAAGCAGCTTTCTGGCATAGTTCATGTACGGCACCAAATTCGATTGACGAGTCTCCCACTCCCCTTTAATCTGGTTAATCACAAGTGCCGAGTCACCATATACATCTAGGTTCTTGATTCTCAAATCAATTGCTTCTTCTAGCCCCATGATGCATGCTTCGTACTCCGCTTCGTTATTGGTGACCAGAAACGTCAGTCTCGCAGTGAACGGGATGTGGGATCCATGGGGAGTCGTGATGATCGCCCCAATGCCACTTCCGTAGGAATTAACCGCCCCGTCAAATATCAATTTCCACTGGGATTTCCTATCTGGCCCCTCGTCGGGCAACGGTTCATCACAATCCTTCGCTCTGAGAAACATGATATCCTCATCAGGGAATTCAAATTTCATCGGCTGATAATCCTTGATCGGCTGTTCGGCAAGGTATTCAGACAATACGCTTCCCTTAATGGCCTTCTGGGAAACGTACTGAATGTCATATTCCATCAACACCATCTGCCACATGGCAATCCTGCCCGAAAGTGCTTGTTTCTCGAAGACGTACTTGATCGGATCCATCTTCGAAATTAGCATGGTCGTGTGATTGAGCATGTACTGTCGTAAACGTTTGGCAGCCCAGGCTAGTGCACAACACGTCTTCTCCAGCATCGAGTAACGAGATTCACAGTCTGTGAACTTTTTACTCAAGTAGTAAATGGCATGCTCCTTTCTGCCCGTCTCGTCGTGCTGACCGAGAACACACCCCATACTATTCTCAAGAACTGTCAAGTACATGATTAAGGTTCGTCCGGCCACTGGAGGTATCAAGATCGGAGGTTCCTGTAGATACTGTTTTATCTTATCGAATGCCTTCTGGAAATCCTCGTTCCAGATAATCGTCAGATCTTTTTTCAGTAGTTTGAACATAGGTTCACACGTGGCCGTGAGCTGAGAAATAAACCTTGCAATGTAGTTTATCCTGCCCAGGAAACCACGAACTTCTTTTTCTGTTTTTGGCACTGGCATTTCTTGTATTGCTTTTATCTTCACAGGATCAACCTCGATGCCTCTTTCGCTCACGATAAACCCCAGTAGTTTTCCAGATCGCACTCCGAAAGTACACTTGTTAGGATTCAGCCTCAACTTGAACTTCCTAAGCCTCTCAAAAAGCTTCAGAAAATTGACCAGATGTCCCTCCTCCGTTTGGGACTTCGCAATCATGTCATCAACATAGACTTCAATCTCATGATGAATCATATCATGAAACAAAGTTTCCATTGCTCATTGGTAAGTGGCCCCTGCGTTCTTCAGACCGAAAGGCATTACCTTGTAGCAAAACGTTCCCCAAGGTGTAATAAACGTAGTTTTCTCCATGTCCTCCGATGCCATCTTGATCTGATTGTAATCGGAGAAGCCATCCATGAATGAAAATACGGAGAACTGAGCTGTATTGTCGACCAACACATCAATATGAGGGAGCGGGAAATCATCTTTAGGGCTCACCCTATTCAAATCCCGATAATCGACGCACATTCGCACTTTACCGTCCTTCTTCGGTACAGGCACTATGTTGGCGACCCACGGAGGGTAAGTAGTGACCGCTAAGAAGCCAGCATCAAGCTGCTTTTGCACTTCTTCTTTAATCTTAACGGCCATATCTGGTCGTGTCCTCCTAAGCTTCTGCTTGACGGGAGGACAATCTTCTCGCAGCGGCAAGTGGTGGACCACAATGTCAGTATCAAGTTCGGGCATATCTTCGTATGACCAAGCAAAGACGTCACTATACTCTCTCAGCATCTCGACCAATCTCTGCTTGACATCACTCTGCAATGCAGCCCCTATCCTGACGTTCCTGACAAGTTCTTTAGAACCCAGATTCACAATCTCAATCTCTTCCTCATGAGGTAGAATAACTTTCTCTTCTTGTTTCAACAAGCGGGCCAACTCTTCGGGAAGGTCTTCGTCTTCATCAATCTCTTCTTCGGCTTGATAGATCGGGCAATCGAAGTCGAAGTGAGTCGTAGAAGGTCCAGAGTCGATGTCATCTGCTATGTGGATCCTGCAATAACAAGGGTTAAGCTTAAGACAAGGATATGCAGGTTAGCACAAACCCCATTGCCATTTTATTGTCTTTCAAAACAAATATAAAACAGGAATAACAGAGATCACAATATTTGAATACGAAGAAATACGCCTTTTGATTTTTTGATAAAATGCATGTACATAATCAAACAAGGCCCTGGCAATAAAACCACTATGCCCCGGGTAGGACATAGGGTTGTACAATGATTGGAAAAAGTAAATCATTACTCTTTGCTTGTCATTTGGATGATATCTCTGACGGACCAGTTGTTGAGGCTCTCGCCTGGTTTGCTTGGCTGGATCCAAGAGTCTAGGTCGCAGTCGCTGTCTCCGCTGTCTTCAGACACTGCGTTGACACTTTTGAATATTACTCCGCCGCTGGTAAACTTGATCGGCCCTTTACCTCGCGATGCACTACTGGAAGAGGAGGCTTCGGCTCCAGGAGAATATCCCAACCCAAACTTGTCTTGCTTGTTAGGTATCTCCAAAATTCTCCCCCAGCCTGGGGTAGATCCGGCTTGGACAACGGCCCGGGCTTCCTTGAATGAAGAGAGAGTAATCTCTGGCTTCTCAGCGATCACGGGAGCTACGTCCTTGACTTTAACAGCTTCGAACGCTTGACATAGGGTTTCGTGGGTTTCCCCATCCATCTCAACATACTTGAAGGACGACAAATGGCTCACCATTATATCCTCCTCGCCACATACGGTAATGATGCTTCCTCCGACAGCATACTTGAGCTTCTGGTGTAACGTGGAGGTCACGGCTCCAGCAGAATGGATCCACGGCCGGCCTAAGAGACATCTGTAGGCAGGCATGATGTCCATAATGTAAAAGACCGCATCGAATGTTTCCGGCCCGACTTGGATTGGCAACGTCACCTCCCCGAAAACATGGCGTTTGGTTCCGTCGAACGCTTTCACAACCAGATCACTGGGTGTGCAAATCACTCCGCGAGTATCTAACTTCATTAATGCCTTCTTCAGGAGAACATTGAGCGACGACCCTATGTCCACCAACACGTGAGACATAACCGTTCCCTTACACTCTATCGAGATGTGCAGGGCACTGTTGTGGTTCCTCCCCTTCGGTGTCAGCTCTAGGTCAGTGAACCCTAACCCATTTCCAGCATTCACGTGGGCTACGACCCCTTCCAACTGGTTTACCGATATTTCCTGCGTAATATGCGTGGCGTTCAACACCTTCAGCAGCGCGTTGCGGTGTGCTTCAGAACATAGCAACAGATTCAGGATAGAGATTTTTGAGGATGTTTGATGGAGATGATCCACGATCTTGTAGTCACTCTTCTTAATCAACCGCATAAACTCTTCGGTGTCTTTAACAAGTAAGTCTTTTTCTACCCCACGAGGGATCTCTTCAACGACTTTACTTTTCCCTTTATCAGTTGCATCAGCTTTGTCCGCCTTGTCCGCCACAACCTCAGGTGGTGCAAACACTCTTCCGCTGCGAGTGATTCTGCTAACGCCCACTAGGTTCTCCACAGACGACCCGAATGGTTGCAACTCTAACTTCTGTCCATTGCAGTAGACCTCTGCCCCATAATGCCATGGGACAACATTAGTGCTTTCGAACGGTATTGACCCAGCTTTGGTGATGGTAATTGTGGGCGGCCTGGGTGCAGAAATAGTTATCGTTCGACGAGGGATGGTGATGGTGGCAACCTCATCACCTTGCTTCAGCATTACTTCTCCCGATCCGCTTTCGGCCCTCCGGCTAAACTGCAGGATTCCTTCGGTCATCAGACTTTGGATCCCTTCTATCAACTGTTCACATCCATCAGGACTTGTCGCACAACCCATGCACAGTTCCCCACAGCCCGGGAAGAAACCCCTTTTCATCAGCTTAGCTTTAACGAAGCTAAGCGGTGTCTTCAGATCTCTGACGTCAGTCAACAAATCCAAACTCTCGTCTTCAATAATGGCATTTACCCCACCTCCCCTATGATTCGGCATAGGGTTTTTCGTGACGTTTGACACATTATCTGAGAAGTTGATGATCTTAGCGTCCACCATATTCTGCACCTTGTGCTTGAAGGCTTTGCAATTCTCTATTGTGTGGCCTGGCGCCCCTGAGTGAAACTCACAAGTTGCATTCGCGTCATAACCTGGCGGAGGTGCCCCTGTCAAGGGAGCCAAGGTTCTCTTCTGGATCAACTGTAGCTGGAGCAGAGTCTGCAATAGCTGAGTGTACGACATGGGCGGTGTCTCGAGGTGACGGCTCGACAGAGGTGCTCGGTTATGATACTTTCTGTACCCTTGTTGATTCGGCTGCTGCTGCTGCTGTTGAACTGCCGAGATAGTTATGCTGGCCACCTGCTGGTGAGGGCCTTTACCCTTCCTCCTAGCGTTGGTCACAGCGCTCGTTTCTCCTTCCCGTCTTTTGCCACTATAAGGTTTCTTTCCGCCTCCTCCAGCTAGGGATGAATCGCCTTGAATTTTCCCCAGTTTGATCCCATTTTCAATGTGCTCACCCGTGATAATGAGATCTGAGAAGGTTCCGGACATACCGCTGACCAATTTCTCATAATAAACCCCTGGGAGGGTGGCTATGAACATTTGCACGAGCTCGCGTTCAACCATTGGCGACTGAACCCTGGCTGCCAATTCACGCCACTGCTGGGTGTATTCCTTAAACCCTTCATTGCTCCTTTGCGACAGATTCTGCAGTTGGACTCGGTTCGGGGCCAAGTCACTGTTATATTGGTAGTGGTGCCCAAATTCTTCAGCAAGTTCCTTCCACGTGCGCACACTGGTAGGTTCCAGACTCATGTACCATTCGAGGGATGGCCCGGACAGACTGTCCTGAAAGAAGTGCATCAGCAACTTCTCGTCCTCAGAATGAGCTGACATTTTCCGGTAGTATGATCTCAGGTGGACGCGAGGGCAAGTGGTGCCCTTGTACTTTTCAAAGTCAGGTACCTTGAACTTGGGAGGCACCTTGAAATCAGCAATCAGTCCCAACTTGGACATATCAACACCCAGGGTGTTCTGGTTCTCGATATTCCTCATCTTGTCCTCGAGTGCCTTGAACCTAAGCCGTGCTTCAGCAGTCAGCTCCCCTTCAGCACCTCTCTGAGAGAACACATCGTCCTGACGATCTTCTAACCATGGCTGAGGCCCAAGCAGATTTCCAACACCTAAAGCGCCGTTGCTCAGCCCAACATTGACATTAGCTTCAAAATTCCCATTACCGACGCCTGTCGTATTGCCGTTGAGTCCCATGTTAGCTATCACATTGCCGTTGGCACTGCCATTCCCCCCGGTCACGGGGACGCCATTCTGAGGAGTTTCAACAGGTGGAGGGGTAGGCACGGTCCCACCATGGAGTACGCCATTGCTATCAACCCTTGAAATCAGAGGCTGAACCAAGGTTCTGAGTTGATCCTGGCCATTGGCGACCGCTTGCATGAGCTCCATGAAGCGGTCCATTCTTTCGCGGAGTTCCTGAACATCAGTTTGCACTTGCTCCATGATTCTGGTTTGATTTGCTCTGGTCAGATAGCGGTGGATAGGTCTCTGATCAATCCTGGAACAACCTAAAACAACCTGTAAACACAAAAGTCTTAGGAAAAACGACAGAATGCTCGTTATGCAAATGCTTCATGCAGATGCAAACGTGTGTCTGTGCGTTAGGGAGGTATCCCCCGATCCTAGTGCCTGAGTGCCAGTGCTGATAATAAGAAGTCTGAGTCCAGTCATGGAAATAACACCTCATATATAAAGAAAGTCCATCAAGGCAGTACACAACGTCAGTGAGTACAAGATGAATCAATAGCATGACCTCAGCCAACAACCCTGGTGATGGTCAGCATCCAACAATGATCAAAACAAAAGGAATACAAATAGTCAAGCACGGCCACGGGCGCGAAACTCTTCTAACAAATTCCTCGTTTCTGGATGATCAGGCTGAGTGAGTAACCCTTTGACGAGCAACTCCTTCTGCATAATGGTGTACTGAAGACCTTCGACCAAATCTTCCCATGCTCCTTCGCCGAAACAATCTTCTAACTTCCGCTTCTTGGACTCAAACGTCAGTTTGCGCTCCTTCAGGTTAGCAAGAGCTTTGTTGAGCTGGCCTTCAGCGGCATATCTGCGAGCGGTTTCTTCATCAAACATCTTCTCACTAGCCTTCACCTGGGCTTTCAGTTTGGAGATCTGTTGCATCAGCTTATCCTCCCGCTCTTTCCTGTTGGATACGGTAGCCTTCCAATGCTGGTTAAACTTGGATATCCTCCGATACGCTTCGTACAAGTGCTGCTTCTTCGTGGCCAGTACATCGTTGACGGCTTTGAAGTCTCGACCCATGCGCTCGCGCTCAGCTATCTGCTTAGTCAAATATGTCCCCAACTGGTTCACCAGCTCGGTCTGCCTCTTGAAAGAATGAACGGCCTCGCTTCTCTCGCTTCTGAGTTGCGCCAATTCTTTCTCCAATTCTTCATTGGCCTTTTTCAGCTCATCTTGCTCAGCTAGCACCTGATTGTGCTGCTGAATAGGCACGGTGTAGGCTCTTCGATCACTGGAGGGCTTTCTGGCTTGGCAGGAGGATACGGCATCCCTATAGCATCTGCTCTGGCTCTGATCCACGTCACGTACGGAGCGTAGGCTTGGCTATTACTTTTCCCCAGCAATGGTTTTCCCCTTTTACTGATACCATTCCAAGCATGCTGAAGCTTAGATAACATATCCCCCTCTAGAAGACCAGTGAGGTACAGAGATTCCTGCACCTCTTCATCCTTCGGCGGAGTTCTCAAAGCGTAAGCAAACTGTCGGACCAGCAAAGACGGATTATAGTTTATACAGCCCTTCCTGCCTATCAAAGGCACGTTTGGAAACCCACTGCAGCTGAAGATGATCTCAGTACCCAACCTATCTCTATCAAACTAGGCAATATCCTCCGCTGAAAAACTCATCAAACGCTCGGGCCACTCAGCTGGGGTTGCGGATGAAGCAAAGGGACCCTTCTTGGGTAGATGACTATCAAGCCATTTATAAAGCAAGGGCACACAGCACGAGACATTCTTACCCCTTCTGTTCTCGTTTTTGTAGTGGATGGAATGGTAGACATCTCCTATCAAGGTAGGGACTGGATTCCCTGATGCAAAGATGTGAAATGTGTCGAAGTCTACAAAGTCGGGCATATTGGGGAACAGAATGATGCCATATATGCACAGGGCGAGAATGGCGTTGAACACGACCCAACATCCGTCTTTGGCGCACTGCTGCGCTTTTCCCACTAAGAACTGCAAGGAGAAACCGGGAACCTTGTTCCAACTAGACAATACCAACTCGGAGGCATCCAGATGAAGTGACGGAGCTAGACTAGCCAGATTAGGCTCAGCCTCCATATGAACAAAAGGCATCTGACTCTTGATAGGCACACCTAACAAATCAACATACTCCTCTAGTGTGGGTGCGAGAACAAAATCCTGGAAAGTAAAGCATCTCAACGGAGGGTCGTAGAACTACAGTAGGGCGTGCAACCCATTCAACTCAAATACAGAAGGTTTGCGAACCAAACTGAGCAGTTTGTCGTAGGACTTTCTGAACTCATCTCTCACAGAATCATCTGCTAAAGCAATCAAACCAGTCAGCTGAACCACATCAGGAGCGGGGAGCTTGTAAGCCACGGTCTTCCTCAGAGAACCCATAATAACACAATAGAAGGCAAGAAATCCTGACTCGGGGGAAACGGTACCTACATCACAAACACACGTTAATGGAATGCAAATGAGTATGTAAAGCAATGTAAAATGCAATCATGCAGCAGAAGATCAAGACGACTGTGCTGTGGAGATTCTGTATCAACAAAACCACAATACTGCTCTGTCAAGAACAACTACAATCTCTGATAAGGAGAAAACCCCGGTATCGGACCACAACTCTACTCTGTCAAGAACAAACATCTGATAATAAGGACCTCTGATACAGATCTGCTCTGTCAAGAACAAACATCTGATATTAAAGACCTCAGATATAGGACCATAACTCTGCTTTGTCAAGAACAAACACCTGATAATAAGGACCTCTGATGCAGGACCAAAACTCTGCTCTGTCAAGAACAAACATATATCTGGTGATGAGAACCTCTGGTCCCAACAAAACTGATTCACTATCAAGAAAACCAGGCAGTCTGAAGGTTAAGGTTTCCTGCAACAAACCCAACCCTGCTCACAGGTATGGACCTAAACTGACACAAGTTCGGCATCTTATACGGTCATCAGCGTCACAGACATTCAAGAGGGATGATACGATACCCAGAAGGTGTGGCATCACCAGCTCATGAAGTGGCCTCACTCGGCTGAATTCCAAATGATCGGTCCCCAGAGTCGACAATCCTCCAAACCAACAACCCCCTCAACCCAAAGGGTTGAAAAAGAAGTCAACCGGGAGAACCTCGTCTGAGCGTGGATTTCATGAGACACTAGTGCCTGCAAAGCAAACACGCGCCCACTAATTTCCACAACTAATGCTAAGTACACTCAAGCCTGGGTCTGGCTTTTCACTCATCAGAATGCCCCTCCCACAACAGCACAAATAATCATATCATACTGAAAATAACGTGCAGGAAATAAAAATGCGATAAATAAACGCAACCCAACAAGTAATCATACAAGCGCTAGGATTGACTCTCGCAGGGGACGTTGGATCCCCAAACTGACTCGCATACGGGACGTTGGATCCCAGGAAACTATCAAGTCCCCAGCAGAGTCGCCAGCTGTCGCTTCCGCGAAAATAAGGTGTCGACAACCATTGTCTGGCTTCGGGAATCGGTTACGCAAGGGGAAGGTATTATCACCCCTCACGTCCATCGTACTCGATGGGATCCACGCTTGTTGTGTTTACTGGACAGGTTGGTTTTATCTATCTACCTATCAAGGTTGGCTTAAAAGAAAAGAAAATGACTCGGCAAAGCATCGCGCTTTATGCCTACGTATTCTCATCAAAGAATGAGAAATCAGAGTCAACGTAGTTCGCCTAACTACGGGTTACGGGGAAGGTGGCTCGCCAATACATCAGTATTGTGTCTACGTACTCTCAACAGGTATGAGAGATCAGAGCTTACGTAGTTCGGGATAATACGGATTACGGGAATTTAGATTCATCTGTTTTATCGAGTAGGGTTAACAAACGGTTCCAGCAGTTAAGGACAAAGCCTGTTTGCGGTAGAACTGGGAGTTAACGACACTCTTTTCTTCAGAAAAGCTCTCCTTTGAATTACGGGCCCGCGGGGCAAAAAGGTTTGAAGTTTGTTTTCTGTCTTTTATGAAAGAACTGTTTTTTATGTTTGTTTGCAACTAGTATCACACTAGAGACTATGACCTGAGAGTGAATGTGTCGCATGTCACCCAAAGGGTGCCATACTAATCATCCAGACTGTTGAAAAGAGACTCTCCAACAATCCTTTCTCAGATAGCTTAAGGCTCGTAACGTACGACGTCAGTTAACCTTTATTACTATATTTTCATTTGCTTTGAGATGAGAAGAGAGAACGAACAGGTTCAACTAAGGGGAGACTATCAAGTCCTACTGTTATCATGCCAAGGATTCATCCTATGGTTGAGGTTTGAAGCAGGGAACTCCTAGAAGTTATCATGCATAGGTTTCAACCTAAAGTTCTAATCATCACTTCCTTATCAAAGGAAGTGAGATTCCTAGGGGATCATGTCAATGATAAACAGAAACAGGTAAAGCATCAGCTTAAATAGTAAACAATAAACGACTGTAAAATGCATGCAATGCAAGTGAGGGAGGAAATGTGTGTGGGGTATCAGCCTCCACAAGCTCGTCTCGACCTCAAGCCATATATGAATAACTATAATCATACAGAGAAAATAACATGCTATCAGGCAAAAGACAATAACTGCAATCATACAGAGGAAATAATGAAATGCCATCAGGCAAACGCAAACCACATGGGCAAGGGAGCTGGGCTCTACCGAATACCCGCAAGCAAAGCCATACAGTAAAAATACAAGCAGAGGGAGCAACTCAACCTCTAGTGCAATCATGCTCCTAGCTTACAGTCAGTCTAGATATGAACTTATTCTAATGCATCAAGCAAGTCAAACAAGGCACATCAGGACAGAAAAGAAAACAGACAAGAAAGAAAGCAGATCAACAACTCCCTCTTTCAATTTCAAGCTTAAGCTCTTCTGATAACAATCCAGTCTTCAGACTTCGACCACCCTTCAAGGCTATCATCCTCCATGACAAGTATCAGCTTGCTTCTCCAAGGTTTCAATCCATCAAACATGAGTATCAACTTGTTCTCACTTCTCCAAGCTTCAGCTCTTCAGTCAATTCCACCTTTAGGCTTCACTCCTCACTACAAGTATCAACTTGATTCAGGATCTCAATGCATCAGTGTAAGTATCAACTTATCCTTTATTCTCCAAGCCTCAGCTCTTCACTCAATTTCAATTGAAGCCCCTTCATAAGTATCAACTTGTTCTTCTTGCTTCAATCATGAATATAATGCAAAAAAAAATGGGGTTAATTGGATCATTTTTCAATTTTATATGATTTAATCAAGAACCATGTATAAAATGAAAAAATAAAAGAAAATGATAATAAAATAACAAATGCGTGGTGCAGATAGTAACGAAGATCAGTTCATTATAACAATTGGGCCATCAGGGGGTGGGGATAACAATTTGAACTTAAGCCCAAAACGACCTAGTAAGTGAAACGCATCGTTTCACTTACTCAGACTCTCTCATGAATCCAAATCAATCCTGGCCGTGGAATACCTTGCTCAGTCAAACTCTTCATGCCAATCCAACGGTATTCTAATCATCTTCTTCATTTGAACCAAAAATGGAGGGAGAAACGCCATGGATGCAGGGTGAAGAACACTCATTCTCTCCAACTCGGGCTCCATCAAATCTTCACTAAAAATCAAACTCTAAAACCCTAATCCACTCCATTTTTCACCCTGATTCTAACCCTAGCCTCAGAATTTATTGAATCAACCTCTAACCTAAAACACGATCAAGAATCAAAATTATGCTCAGACCTCAATTATCATTATTCTTCAAATTGTTTGGTCTAAAATGTTCACCACATTACCCTGATCACTTCTCGCTATAACACTCACATTATCTCTCAATATCCAGCATGTTCTTGATCCAAACAGAAATTGTGTCATCTCATTGATCATCACCAAATCCTCTCTAAGTTTCCAGAAACGATCTCCTAACCACATACTATCGATCTAACATAACAAACTGAGGTAATTCTTCTTAAATTAAGGTGAGGGATGAAAAATTCAAACCTGTGAATTCTTGAACAACAGAAGTAGCAAAGCTTCAATTCAACCCTTCTACTGCTCTAGAATCATTCAATGTACCAAGTTCTTGCTTCTGTATGCAAGAGAATTGGTTGCAAATGCTTGGAACTCCAAACCCGATAGTGACTTGCAGGTGCTGAAATTCAATTGCTCATACACGATTCAGCCATGGATTCGCTTGGGATTTGCTATGGAAACACTCACACACATTCAAGAAAGTTATTAGGATCAAAGGAAAAGATCAAAATGGTGTGGAATGCTGAAACAGAATTCAAGTTGCAATGAACAATGTGAAGTTGCAAACTCTCTTCTCTCCCTCAATTCTCACCAACCCTGCACTTGAACCCCTTCTAAACAATATATAGATGATGTTGGACCTCTCTAGACTCTTCTGGAATCATCCAAGGAGATGTTGAATTTCTCATGTCATCAAAAATACCATCTCATGCCATACTCACCCCAATTCTGGTTTCACTTGTTGCAGCAGCTTGTTATGATCCCAAAATCTCTCCAAATGAGATATTAGATGTGTTACAATGCCTTGGAAGCTTGTGCATTGATCTCTCATGTGTTTTGCAAATGTTACTTAAGATGTAAGTGACTACTTTTCAAAGCAAGTCCATAAATTACACCTCAACTCAAAAATGTGGCTAAACCAATGTTCTTAAAATGTTTTTTAGAGTCAAAATGATATATTACATGCCTTGGTTTGGATGTGTAGATCAAAAATATCAATTTCCAATTTTGGTTTATTTAACTTATACCCTTATTTTAGGTCATTTTTGCAACTTTGAGCTACAAGCACTTACAACATCTCATGACCTCTTTACTTGCCTTAAAACATCATTTTGAACAAGTTTGATGTTGAACATTTTTCCATTTGAAGCTTGGAAATAGGAGTTATGGCCTTATGCTTGAAATGACCTATAATCTCCAAATGACCAAAATGCCCTTGACTTGTCAAAGCCATAACTTGAGTTCTACAAATCCTATCAAGGACTTATAGTACTCTATAGAAAGCTAAGAGGATAAGGAACAACATTCATGTTGACCAAAAGTTCATAGGAATCATCCTTCTAGGTCAAAAGTTCCATGGAAGTTGGTTGACTTTTGCAGACAAACTTCACATTCATCTAATGACCTGTAACTTGTCAAAGTCATAACTTGAGTTCTACAAATCCTATCAAGGACTTCTAGTACTCAAATTAAAGCTAAGATCATGCTCTACAACATTCATGTTGGTGGAAAGATGAGATGACAATCACATCTTGAGCTAAACTGCCTTGAAGATAGGGGTCAGACTAGGGGATTTTACACTGTCAAGCCTTAGAAACCCTAGCTTGAAACTTCTCAAACTCTTCAGTCATGATGAGTTGACCTTGGAATCATCCTTATAACATCTCAATGTATCAATACATGATCCCATGGCTCTTGGATTAGGTCTCAACCTTCTTCAAATCATCCATTGACTTAGGGTTGACCCAGTCAAACCCTAGCTGCACCACTCATGGCTGAGCCTTCTTAATCTTGCACAATGACCTGTCTAGGCCTCAAAGTGATCTTCAAAACTTCTCATGAGCTCTCTCAAGACCTCAAGTCCACATTCCTGGCTTCAGAATCATCTGATGACTTCCCACGACTCTCAAGTTAGGAGGCCTACACATTTGGTTTCAACCACTCTTTCTGAGGCTCTTTTAACTTCTCTGACAAGGATATCCACCCTTGAACACTTGAATAAGCTTCTTATCTAGCTTCAAAGTCTTGCATAGCCCTTGATTGGTAATCATACCTCTTGATCTCCTGCACACATGTCAATGAAATGCAAATGATAATGCTAATGTAAATGAAATGAAACACAAGCTAGGTAAAGAAATGTTGGTCAAATTTTGGGGTGCAACAGGAGGTATGACAACAGTAGGAGTTCCTTGTGGAATAGATCCACCAACCGGTGGAGGAATAACACCAACTCCTCCATGAAGAATACCCTCTTCGTCGACCTGTGCTATCAACGGCTGGACCATAGTTCTTAATTGTTCCTGCCCATTGGCAACATTATGCATCAACTCCATGAACTGGGACATGCGAGCCTTGACTTCCTGCAATTCAGCTTGAACCTGATCCATTACTTTTCGCTGATTCCCCCGAGTTGAATATCTGTGGAAACTGAACTCCTCAATCTTGTTACTGAAGAAAACCAAGCAGAGTTAGGAAAAAAAGGCCATTGCGAACACTTGCGATGCAAATGGAAATGCCGGATGTAAAATGCAAGCATGTCTATGTATTTACAGGGGGATCTCCCCCTTGATTCTAGTTTCAATGAACCAGAGCAGTAGATATGGATAAGAACATTGTGATAATCTTCTCATATATCAAGTAAAGCTGAGACAATACAACAATCAATGAGAATGATCCGCATACAAAGAGGTATTGATCTCATCCAACATATCTGGTGATGGTCAAGATATGAAAACAAAGAAACTACAAAAGATAAAAATCCTTAGCAGTCATGCTCTTTGCCCCAGGCATGAGCCTCCTTAAGCATAATCTTTGTGTCTGGGTGGTCTGGTCTATCAACCAACTCTCTGACGAGGGTGTCCCTTCTGCGTATCACCTCCCTGAGATAATGACAATGATCTTCCTAAGCATCTTCTCCGAAGGCATCTTCAAGCCTGGGTTTATTTACACCTGCGCAAATCTTGAGCTCTTCAAGTGCTGATAAGGCCTCATGGTATTTCTGCTCAATTGTGCCTCTGTGAAACGATTCCACCAATACTTCTTTCTCCTTGACCTTGAGTTGCGCCTTCAGCTTATCGACCTGAGTACGAAGCTGATCCTCCCTACTCTTGTTGGCAGTCAAAGTAGCATTCCATTGTTCATTGAATTTGGATATCTTCAGATATGCTCTGTCTAACTCCTCCTTCTTGTGCTTCAAGATGCGGGAGGTGCTTTCTAATTCGTGGCCGATTCGCTCTCGTGCTTTGGTCTGCTCAGCTAGCTCCTTCTCCAACTTGTTCAATGACTCTGACTTTGTTTGGCCAAATAAACAGATTCACCTTTATCATGCTTCAGCTGACTGATCTCCTACTTCAACTCTTCATTCTCTTGGCGCATCTTTTCCATCATATTTATTAGATGAGTTAGAATGTGTTTTGAGATGAGAAAAGAGACGCACGGAAGGTCTAAGGGAAACTCGGCCCTAACGTTGTCATAAAAAGTTATCCTAAAGTTGAGTTTAAAAGCGGGAAATCTATCCTAATGTTATCATGCTTGGATTGAACACCTAATGTCTCTCCTACTCCCATCTTAAACAGAGGGACTAGGAATCCTAAGGGATTA
This sequence comes from Lathyrus sativus, assembly GCA_963859935.3. Lineage (NCBI taxonomy): Eukaryota > Viridiplantae > Streptophyta > Magnoliopsida > Fabales > Fabaceae > Lathyrus > Lathyrus sativus. The sequence goes on from OZ012738.1 coordinate 458,784,037, forward strand.
TGGCAAAAGACCAAGTAAACACTTAGCAATTCAATCACATATGAAATGAAAGAAATAAGAGATGCAAACATGAAATGCAAATACAAATGATGCAACACGACTCAAAAACAAGAAGGATGAGATGAAATGGGAGAAGCAAGCTCCTACAACCGTTACCATCAATCATCAAAGAAGAGTGGGAGGAAAAAAAAGTGTGGGGCGGCCACCACCACAAGCACATCTCAACCAAACAATTCTTGAAACTCAAGCAAAGCAAATGATCATTCATCACTTGAACGACATCCACATGACATGCATTCAAGCGGAAACCACACATTACGTGTTGAAGAATCAAGATTAACCAATCAAGAACAGTGCGACATGTCCAAAACAGCCCACATAAATGCATCATATCAATCCATGAAGATTCAAAGTGGGAAGAAATCAAAACAAGCTTGAAAACAATCAAAAATTTCATTCTGGTTAAGTGTTAATTGGTTAACCCTATTGGTTAACCAGTTAAAAATGTTTGAAATTGCACTGGTTAACCGGTTTTGGTTAACCGGTTAACCACCTGAAAATTTGTAAAATTGCACTGGTTAACCGATTAACGCTTTTGGTTAACCGGATAACCACCTGAAAATTTGTAAAATTACACTGGTTAACCGATTAACGCTTTTGGTTAACCTGTTAACGTTGTACCAGAAGCAGAAAACAGCAATTTAAAAGCATTTTCGGCATTTAATCAATTATGCAACAATCCAAATGATCATGTAATCAATTATGCACGAATTTAACACCAAAAATCAGTGATCAAACATCATGTAAACACATTCAAGCATTGAAATCACAAAGATCAAAGATCCAAAATCCCCAAAATCAATCAAAACTTGAAGATCTACATTGTGATTATGCAAATAAGCTCAAAATAGAATCAGATCTAGAATTACTAACCTATAAAGCGGAGATTTGCTTTGGTGAGTGTTGATTTACTTGAAATCAGTAGATCCAAGCAAGAAACCCAGATATTCTTCAAGATCCAAGATCTTTCTTGTTGTAGAAATGAAGGTCAAGCAAAATTAAGTAAAAATGATCCAAATAAGCACTTCCAAATTAGCTTCCAAATTCAGATCCAAATCCAAACGAAAATTGAATGTTGAATTGAAGATAATGGAGATGAAGGATGAAGGTTTAGCTCTAGAATTCAATGATTCCAATGAAGAATCAAAGAACTCAAGTGAGAGCTCTAGTGGAGGTTTTGGAGTGAAAAAGTGGAGAAAAAATTCCAAGAGTGAGAGTGAATTCTGAAAACGAAATGAAATTATGAGGATTATTCTGTGAGGTTTGGAGCAAATTTATTTAAATATGCTCTAGGTTAGGAGTAGAATTATGGTTTTGAGTGAGGTTATGAAAATTGGAATGGGATTAGGAATGGAAAATTGGAGGGAATTTGAATTGATTTTGAAAGTTAATCAAAATTTGGAGTGATTCTAGGTCCTTCTTCTTGTGTAAAGTCAAATTCACAAGTGATCAAAATGGACCCCAAAAGTAGCCATATTGAAAACTCACGTTACTGGGTAGATTTTGCTATGGTTAACCGGTTAACCATATTGGTTAAGCATTCAACGCCTTGAAAATTTGAAAAATGGCGCCATTTGAAGGGAAAATTGCACATTCGTCCGTTTTATCCCGTTTTGAGCCCCGTTAAGCCTCTGAAACTTGCCCTTGAATATTATAATTGTGAGAGTGCCTGAGGTAGCCTGGGTGTTGACTCCTGAGCCAAAAATTATCCTGTAAAATAAAATAAAATCGACTGCTCGACCGCTGGGAAAAATAAATGCCGGAGCCTCTAATGCTCGTTGTTTAGACTCTTGCACTAAAAGGGAACCCCGAGCCACATAAATGCCTTGATCCCATGCCTCAAGAACAAATTCTATGATATGCAAAAATGCAAAAATACAGAGGAACAAAATTCAGTTAAAGTTAAAACGGAAGGGAAATTTTTGGGGTGCTACACTCGGTTTCGGTCTCTGAATCTGAGTAAAGCACGATAGGATCTGGAAGGTTATATTCAATACGGAATTCGTTTATTCGACATCTTAAATTAAGAAAACACTTTACTTCGTCAATTGGCTGCTCTAAATCTTCGCCTTGAAAGCGAGTGCTTGGCATACAATCGACAATTAGAAATAAAATAAAAATAAAAAGTTTCTTTAGTCTATACTGCGCGACAAAAAATTCATAATATTGACTAAATCTAGTCCCCAACAACGGCGCCAAAAACTTGATCGCAACTGTATGATACTTGACGGATTAATCTGCAAGCATACAGTTGATTGTGTAGTCTTAAAAAGGGTATCGTACCCACGGGGATAGATAATCAAACTATTGCGGTATATGGTTTCTGTGCAAAGCTAAGGCTAATGGTTAACAACGGATCGAAACTAGAAATAAAGCTTAATTACTAGAAACAGAACTAAATAATAAAACGAGTCCGATAGGAGATTTTCGCGCACCTAAGGTACTTGTAGGAAACAAGTACTAATTACGGTCATATGCATATTTTGTAGAATATACTGACTCAAAGGCTCCGCCTCTCTCTCTCTCTCTCTCTCTCTCTCTCTCTCTCTCTCTCTCTCTCTCTCTCTCTCTCGTAGTTTCGACAAAAGCCGCGTTGCTTAACTCCAAGATTTTGCTCTCGCTCGCCCGGTAATTAAGAACACTTTTTAGAAGTCCGAAATATCCTAAACGATGTCTAAAACGCTCTCGCTGTTTTTAGACGGGATGCCTAGTTTCTACTATCTGGCTCGCTTCTCACGTTCTCGCGGATCTCAGCTCAAACCTTAATATGCTTCTCACTCTCGTGACAAAGCAATGGTAAGCAACTTCTCACTCTCGCGACAAAGCTACCTAAATTACGGCTAGAAACTACAATCGAAACGACTTAAAAACTACAATTTTGCACTAAGTTCACTACCGAGTCCCACCGGTAACAGTGGTCCTCAATGACGGACTCAACATGATTTAGCGAAACATAATTATCATTATTTTTAAGATACTAAAATATGCATTTAATTCTACTAACATACTAAAACAGTTTAAGGCAGAATTAGTAATACTAATGAAATTCGAAGTAAAATAAATAAAAAAAACCTGTAGAAACTGATAATCGGAAGAAAATGGCAGCAAGCTTCGATTAACTTCAAAATATTTAGTACACAAAGGAAAATACAGAATTGAAGTAATTCCTCTATGTGAGTAATTATTGCTTCTAAAACTGTCTAAGAATGCCTAGAATTCAAACTGAAGAATACCAGTGCTTCCGCAGTCGAATTTTCTCTTTTTTAAAAAACTACCTAAAGACCTTGTATTTATAGGCCAATGACCAGTTACAACAAAGAGGAATTCGAAATGAAGTAGTGAAGGGAAGTAGAACTGCTGATAACTGCTCTAAAACGGCTTCAGAATTAGAAATTATTGTTACGGCTATAAGGCAATCGTCGTAAGAGCCATGGAAAGTGCCATGCTTGCTTAGAAGGCGACCGAATAAGTGATGGCAAATGCCATCTCATAAGAATCACTAATATCTGCTACTTTTTTGTGCAGATCTTCTCCAAAGGCTTCGATTTCCTGATTCTTCCAAGATTTTCACCGATTCCTGAAAACAACAAAAATGAAGTAAAAGTGTGATAGAATAACAATAAAGACTCGATAAAACACGGACACAAATATGCATAATGAGCCAAAATTTGCGATAATAAATCGAGCTATCAGTCAGGTCTGGTTCCAATTATGCTAACGCGACAGTTCCTTTTTTATTAACTCTTTTTTGAGGAAGAAAAAATTTCCCCACAAGTATTACTACTTAGACAATAGGAGTACTATTTGATCGATGAGAATTACATTCCAGTATGCCTTTATTCTGAATTTAAATTCATTCCTTAATTATTATTTTTCTCTATGCATATTACTCTATGTTTTCATTAGCTTTAGATAAACACCGTAACAATAGTAATTGATAGATTAACATTGGTCTCTGTGGGATCGATAATCTTTTATATTAATTTAACGTACTCTGTATACTTGCGAATAAGACGTATAAAAAACCTAAACTCCTGTTAGGGGAGGAATGATTCACCATGCACTGCTGATATTGTTAGAACTTCACTATTGGGGAGAAAGGCTCTACTGGGGAGAGGATCATGTCATCCTACAAATAAACAATACACAATAGGATGTTCTATGTATGCGAAATGGATACCTCAGTTACATTCATGACACTTATTGTTCAAGTAGATTCGTTGTTTTCAAAATGCTCCGTAAAGCCCCAATATTTTCACATGTAATGTTTATCAAAAATATCGGACGTTTTCGCAATCAAAACAGTAAAAGTAAAAACAAGAATGAAAAGCTCTTTGAGTTAATAAATATTTTATTGATTGGAATAGCCTGTAAATAGGAAATTTACAATTGGATGAAATTCCTGAAAAGAGGTAATTGCACAAAAAGAGTACAACAAGAAATATACAAATATCGACAATGTGGAAACAGATAACCACCATGTGTTGATTCAGCAACAACTTGTATGTCTTCAATGTCCACTAATGCTCCGCCTTCTGAAAAGACTAACTGAACTGATTCTTATCCTTTGAGATCTCCATATATCAAGATGAAGTCAAAGACCGAACGCACACCGCGGTCATTTGCTTTTAAATCCCTAACTTTTGCCTGGACGGCCCTTGTAGGTTTTCAATCCACCGGGATACCCATTTTCTCCAAAGTCGCCTTTTTCAGATTTTCAACTTTGCAGGTTTGTTCTTTTTTCTTTTATCCCTAATTTTTACCCGAACCTTTTCCTTTTATGGTTAGTTGGGATGCCCCATTTTTGCCTGGACTTTTCTTTTTCTGTCCAGCGGGTCTATTTTAAGCAAAGTATTTTTTGACGCGTTTACAGGGGACGTAAAGTCTTCACCTTCCATAGTAGATAGTAATAAGGCTCCACTAGAGAAAACCTTTCATACCACATATGAACCTTCATAGTTTGGAGTCCATTTTCCCCTGTGATCTGTTTGAGGAGGAAGGATCCTTTTCAAAACCAAGTCATCTATCTGGAAGCATCGAAGGCGCACTTTCTGATCAAAGGCCTTAGCTGATTCAACCTAGCTTGCACCCACTCAGCTTCGTCAAGCTTCACATCAGCAATACTCACAGAGAAGGAATCTCAACTTCTAATGGTAGGACTACTTCCGTACCATACACCAATGAGAAAGGAGTTGCCCTTCTTGATGTACGTACCGAAGTACAATAACCGTGTCAAGAAAAGGGTAACATCTTGTGCTAATCCTTATAAGTTACTGTCATACCCTAAATTTGTCCTACCTGTCTATAACCTGCATCTGTACATTTGCTCAGTAACTATATCTAGAAAATTTCAAAAAAATAATAATAATGTGTAGTTGCAAGTGCTGGTGAGAATGAGTCAGGATTCAGGTAAGTTTATCAAGGCAGTTATGTTTTTAGTATGTGTGCAATCCATCTGGTGACAACCTGATCTCGCTTTAGCAGAAGTCTACTTCAAAATTAGGATTATGATTGCACTATGCAAAAAGTGTATGTGTGTAATGGCAATTGGGGTGCTTCAAAGAGAGTTAACGACATCGTCAAAACAAGTTCAAGTCGTTTAGGAAAAGTCAATTGGCAAGGTATTCAATGCGGACATTTTTGTTGCTCATTTTGGTTTTAGTCAAGGTTCCAAATTTGTTGGCAAAATGGTATTTGAAACCAAACATTGTTTGAATTGAATTTAAGGGTGCAAAAGTTATATGTTAAAATTTGTTATCAATTCAAGATTTATCTAAATCCAAATTTTAAGGATCCCATAAAGCTGGCCCAATTACAGAAATGACCAATTGCAAGTGACAAGGTCATTATCATTTCATTCAATTACAATATTATAAAGGGAAAATGACATGAAATATATTAGTACATGATTGTATGTATCACGTGGGTCACATATTTGTTATCAAAGAGTAAAATAAAAACCCATGGAAATCCATCAACAAAGGGTCCATCCATTGCCAAATCACTTTCCAAGATGGGTCCCTCAAGGCAACCATACACCCACTTGTACAAAGGCCAGCTACCCTTCAAATGTGGTAATTACACAACCTGCAAAATGACCAGAAGAAGACAAAATTAAAAGTAAACAAGTTTGTAGGTGGAGATAAATTCACGCGAGTAATACATACCCCCTCCAAACCATCTCACAAAAAGCCTTCCCACCACATTATAAACTTTCCCTTTTAATTTGTATCAGAGTTGATATACCCACCTACCAGATGGAAAAGAACTTTACACTACAGACAAAATCAATACCCCCTCATTTTCAAAACGCAAAAGAAAAAAATGTACCTACAGTTGCTACACAAATCCCACACCAGCAAGGACAACGTACACACGCACAGCAGCTACGTGAGATGCCTTCAATTTGTTTTTTTTCCTGCAACACCACAGACAGCTAGCAGCTTTAATCCACAAGACAACAACCACATACAGCAGCAGAAAAAGCAGAGCGAAGAGCTAGCCTGCTAGTTATATTCGATTTGCAAACTCATAATCCCAAAACAAATGGGCCTTACGTAAATTCAAAACGGTATCACATTCATCCGCAAATATTACACGCCTATCCACAACATACGCAGCAGCATGCGGTACAATTCACAGTGTACGCAGCACACGATACGATCCACAGCACCTCACACCATCACAGGATTGATACCTGCACCAAAACAAAATTACAATTGTTATCAAACCAAAACCATTAGCCCATTTCCCAAAGCCCACAATAATAGTAGACTACCCCACAATTGCAAAAGGACTTGCATAACTGGTACAGAGGGTTAATCAAAAACGCAGAAATGATAAAACCACTATGGGGTAACGTTTTCCCCCTGGGTGCCAGGACATATATAGCAGAACACCATATGAAAGGTGGGGGGGAGATCATTCTCTGCGAAAAACCTTTCAATTCCTCAAAAACACCTTTGCTTGCTTTTCCTTAAAAAGAAGCCCTCCATCAATCCTTCAACTCACTCTCCCTTCTCCCCCAACAATGTTCATAACTCATACTAAACTAGCCCAAAACTTCAAAAGAAAAGACCAAATCCATACCCAAAAAAACTTTGAAATCAATCCTCACCTCTAAGCTCATCCATCTCTTCACTTGCTACAAACTTCAGAAACATCTTTCTTCAACCTACAACCAAATTTTTCAAAACAAAAATCACAAATTATAGCCACCATCATGAAAGCCACAAACCCCTAAAACTCATTACGAGTCAATCCAAATAAGAGGAAATCGACCAAATCGAACCAGAAAAAGAAGGAGAAAATAGATAGATCAAAGCACTAACCTTCAACAAGCTGAGATTCGAACACAAACCCTTTCAAATTTTCCCTTCCACTGTCAACACCTTCACCAACAGAAACTTCAAACTCTTCAAATCATGACTCAGAAAGCATTCCTCCATTGAACCTTCAAGCTCTACGCCTTCCTCTTCCAATGATTACCAAAACAGACACCCATAAAGATCAATAAAACCTCTTCGTTATCCCTCAATCTCACCTCCAACCTTCAACAACAATAATCCTGAAACCATAAATCCAAAACCCCTTCTGTAAACCCAACCATAACACTCAACCAATAAAAGCTAAATTCCTTCCCCAATCTATAATATTCTTGAATCTTCACCAACTTTCTTTGCTCCATAGAATCTTCTCCATCGATCTACCATTTTAAACACAAGTCACCACATAAACCCTAAATCCCATTTCGAGACTCAAGCCTATTTGAATAACCTTTGTCACAGAACAAATCTAAAGAGATTGGGAGGAGAAGATGATCGTACCCGAGCGGATCTGAGCGGAAGTTGAGACGAGATTGAAGGGGTTCGGAAGAAGCGAGCCGTACTTGTGTTCTGAGGCTGATATTCCCAATTCGCGAAAACGGTGAGAGAGGTGAAAGACACGTCGTGTTCATCGCTATTTGTTGGATTGTAAGCTGAAGGCTGAATGTGTTGTTTCTGATTAAGCACCAAATCACCATTTCCTTTTGAATGGCATTAGCAAACGGTGACGGAGGGCGAAGATCTTCACCGTGTTGTCTTTTTTTTACTTATTTATTTATTTTTATGCAAATATTGCTGGAAAAGAGACCACAGGGTGGACATTGGGTTCTAAAGCCCGAATGCTTTCTGCACCATAGGCAGACATTCACACCCTTCTGTTTTTACTAAACACTTTTAGGATGATGGGCCTTGAAGGGCCCAAATGATTCCTCATCTCCTTCCAAATTTTCTCACCTTATTTTCCTTTAATTTTTATTTAGAGTTTTAAAATTGTTGTAAATGTTTTAGCCAATTTTTTTATTGAGTTTTTATTTAACATCATGATGTTGTTACTTTCATTTTAATTTCATTTTCATCCTTTTTGGTCGATGACGATACCCCAAGTTATAACTTTGTCAATTTATTGACGAGTAGTGACAAACCCGAGACCGTTTTCTTTTTAACTTCTTTCATTTTCGATCTTTATCGATTTCTTGCTTATTTTAGTCAATGATGACTGTAATAATTATTATCGGTCAAATTATTGATAGATGATAATTTTAGTCGAGACTATTTCGCTTACACTTCAAATTATCTTTTAAAACATTTTCTCGATCAAACTTCGAAAGAAGGAGGTTCTTGGAGTCTAGCATTCCTTGAATTTTCGAGTGAATGATTCTCGAGGCACGCCCTTTGAGTTATTATTCATTCAATCTTTCGACCTTTTTAAATATCTTTTTCGATTCACACTTCGAAAGAAGGAGGTTCTTGGAGTCTAGCATTCCTTGAATTTTCGAGTGAATAGCTCTCGAGGCACGCCCTTTGGGTTGTTATTCACTCAACCTTTCGACTTTTTCAAACTCAACCGTTCTCTATATTCTCCTAAGTCGAATGCTCGTCCGCATTCGCAACCCATCTCATTCACAATTCCTCGTGGTCTCGATATTAGGAGCACCCTCAGGGACTAATATCGTTTCTCACAACCTTAACACTTGACACGTCGTCAAGTCGGTTCCACCTTCAATCAAATCTTCGACACGTCGTCGAACCAGTTCAAAACAATTCCCTTTTGGCCTCGCATGCCATTCTTCGATTTGATCCTTTCACAAACACATTTTTTAAACTTACGAAAGAGGGATATTCTTAGAATCTAGCATTCTTTGAATATTCGAACGAGTAACTCTTGGGCGCGCCCCCGAGTTGTTATTAGTTCATTCTTTCGTTTTCAAAATATCCAACTCTCATCTTCAACTCATTCAACCCAATTTCCGAAAGAACTGAGTTCTTGGGATCTCGCATTCCTTGAATTCTTGAGTGACAAGCTCTTGAGGCACGCCCTTAGGTTGTTTGTCAGTCACTCTTTCGTCTTTTTTCTCAAACTTCCAACCCATTCAACCTCATCTTTTCGTGGTCGTCTCCACGAACTACGGACGCTCTGATTCTTTATTCATTCTTGAATATAAGATACGTAGGCACAAGATTGCGATGATCTTGGCGAGCACATTTCTATCCATCTTCCGTTTTCCCCCCATCATTTCCCGTAGTCGAACTACGACGCTCTGATTTCTCATTCTCGTCCGAATGAGCATACGTAGGCACAAGGGCCCCAATCCTTGGCGAGCACCCTATCTTCTAACCACCCATCTCTCCTTAGCGTCTTTAACCTTTTACCCTACCAATTCTACCTTTAGTAGCGAGAAGAAAAACAGTAAACCTAAACAACACTCCCCACATTACCTTAAGAGGTTCCCGTCGAGTACGACGGACGTGAGGGGTGCTAATACCTTCCCCTCACGTAACCGACTCCCGAACCCGGAACTTGGTTGCGACAGCCCTGTTCCTATCCTTTCGTTTTAAGAGGTTTTCTCGATATTTTCCTCTCCCGTTTATTTCGGGAAAAATAAAGTTCGGTGGCGACTCTGTCGAACCGCATTTCCGCGCCTTTCGCGCGAGGGTCGTATTTTCGAATGTGATTTTTCGAGGTGCGACAGGTGGCGACTCTGCTGGGGACGCATTGCTCCATGCAAAGAGAGAGTCGAGCCTATCTTTTGGTTTGTGAGGAGTGTTTGTTTTTATTTGTTTTCTTTTTTGTATTTGTTCTCTTATAGATTTTATTTGTGCTTGTTATCCTGGTTGCCTATCGGTTCTTGGGATGACATCATGAGTAAGGCTCTACACCCGAGCTTTGGTAAAAGCAGAGAGAACACATAGTTTAGAATTGGTAGTCGAGTAGTGTTAGTCTCCGAGGACTCGCTCCTTGTGGGCCTAGCATGAAAGCTCCTCCAGAGGAGACCTATTCGTAGATCTCGTTGTAACACAGCTAGCCTGTCGCACGACTTGATTAATGAAGGGTCCGTGATTCTGGGAACCTTTGTTAGCACCAGTTCCGATATTGGTGGTCGTGTAGTGTTAGTCTCCAAGGACTCGCTCCTTGTGTGCCTAGCACGAGGACCCCGCTCAGGAGAGACCTTATCGTCATTATCGTCGTAATGCAGCCAGCCTGTTGCGTGACGCTGATACGACTAGTGTCCGTGATCCTGGGAACCAAACATAGAAACCATCCCGTGAATGGGATTATGGGTAGAATGTTTAGACCTTCCCGTATAGGTTGTACCTGTCAGTTTTCTTTGAGCAGGAATTATGGTTACTTATCTGTTACGGTTACCAGCTTCAGGAGTTGTTGGAGTTGTGATCCTGTGATCCTGGATCTTGTATCTTGCATTGCATCTTGCATATCATTTGCATTGCATTTCATATGTTGTGCATTTTGCATCTCCAGTCCTTCAACAGAATCTTATGTCTCCGTTCCTTCTTCTCCAGTAAATCAAGCTGATTCCTCGACACCAGTACGCAACTAGAGCCAATACCAGACGAATGATGGAGCAGATTCAACAGGAGCAAGTCGCCTTTAGGGAAGAGTTGGATTCCATGAAAGGAAAGATCGACCAGATCCTCGAAGCCATCCTCACAGCCAGGAGAGAGGAAGAACAGCGTGAAGCTGCCGCTGTCGTCAACCACAATGGACAAGGGTCTACTGCCATCCCTTTGGTTCAAATTCCAAGTTCTCATGGGATGCCGCTGAACTTCAACAACGCAGTCGAAGGAAATACTTCTCAACCAATCCCAGCGCCTGGAGTTACCGTCGGAGTTATCCCGCACGCCCAGCCTGCTACTGTGCAAATCCCGGTTCCTCATGTCGAAGATACTCTGATGGATCAGTATGACGACGTTCAGAATTATCATGCTGCTATCCCCATCGCCAGTCCTGTTGCTGCTCAGGATTCTGAAGCCATGAAGATGTGCCGAGATCTAGCCGAGAAACTCCGAGCCATGGAGGGGCACAATTCAAATTCTTTCAGTGCTTTGGAGTTATGCTTAGTGCCTGATGTTGTCATTCCTCCAAAATTCAAAGTGCCCGAATTTTCGAAGTACAAAGGTCTCAGTTGCCCAAACATTCATCTGAAGATGTACTGTCGCAAGATGGCCGCCTATGCCAGAGACGAGAAGCTCATGATCCATTGCTTCCAGGACAGCTTGTCTGGAGCATCACTCGAATGGTATATGCAGCTAGAACGTAATAGTGTGCGCACTTGGGCCGAGCTAGCGGATGCATTTGTCAAGCAGTACAAATACAACACCGATCTTGCTCCAAATCGTACTCAGCTTCAGAGTATGACTCAGAAGGACAACGAATCCTTCAAGGAGTACGCACAACGATGGAGAGAGCTAGCCGCAAGGGTGCATCCACCTCTTGTTGACCGTGAATTGATTGACATCTTCATGGGCACTTTGCAAGGCCAGTACTACGAAAAGCTGATCGGTAGTGTCTCCGCTGGATTCTCTGACTTGGTGATCGTCGGTGAAAGAATTGAAGAAGGGCTGAAAAGTGGGAAGATCCCAGGAGGTTCTAACAGCCAGGCTAATGCCAAGAGGCCTTTTAATGGATACAAGAAGAGGGAGGGCGAAACAAATGCCATCTTCGCGCAGAAAGGGCAAGCTTCTCAACAAGCTCCTCCTATGCCCTATCAAGTTCCCTACTATCAGTATCCATATGTTGATGCTGCGCACTATGCTCCAATGCCTTATTAGCCAGCTGTTCATGCAGCACAAGCTCAGATGCCACGGCAACAAGCTCCTCAGCAACAAACCTACAACCAGCAAGGATATCAATATCCTCCTCAGCATCAGCAAATGCAAGCTACTCAGCAACGACAAGGTGCTCGCCCACAGCGTCCGCAGAGAACATGGAGGCCAGATAGAGTCTTTGATCGTCTACCAATGCCATATGCCAAAATCTTTGCTCAGTTGATGGAGAAGAAAGCTATCGTTCCGAGAGATTTGGCTCCTCCAACTGTCCTTCCTGCCGATTACGATGCAAATGCCCATTGTGAGTTTCATAAGGGCGCTCCAGGTCACACCATTGAGGACTGCAGAGCTTTTAAGCACATAATTCAAGACATGATTGATAGGGATGCTATCAACTTCAATGGGAAGTCTCCGAACATCATCAATAATCCGATGCTACCAGTCAACTAGCGCCAACGTCAGATTGATTCCAGTCAAGTTTGTTCCCCGAAGAAGGCAGTCGTGTTGCCATTTCATTATTCGCAACTTCTTATGTTTTGTCTTTGTTTATTTGAGTATTGTATGCTCTGAACAATTGCCATTCGTATTTGGTTTTCATTAATGTATCGTTTATGCATGTTTTGAATTAGTTATATTCACTCATTTTCACTTATCACCGACACATTTATTTACTCCACTATATTCACTGTTGTTTAGCTTGATTTGACGGAGGATGATGAAAACGAGACACCCATAATTGCAAATCGTATGCTTTCAGACCGAATCTCGTCAATGATGTACAGACATTGCTTCAATTCCCCATACATCGGAGATATAAGGAGTTAATCCCTAGTAAACCACTTCGGGCCTAGAAGTAGCAGTTTCTTTCGGATATTCAAACCCTTACACTCAACCTGGGGCAGGGTAGTGTTCAGTTAATCCAATCCCGCACTATCCAAAAGACGGTTGTTCATCAAAGACCCATGCTATGGCAGTCCCAACAAAATCAAAAAAAATCAAAAGCCTGCTAAGTCAGACACCTTAGAGGGGACTTAGGCAAAATCAAGGCAATCCCGATGGATCTGACGAACGAAGTCAATCCATGCAAAAGTTAGGGATCAAAGCAAAAGCAAAAGAGGACCCCGAAATCCTCAACAAAAACAAATAGGATTCAGTGGCCACCCAAATCAAAGGGACACTGGCATCCATCAAAAAACCAAAATAAGGTGACTGCCGCGTCGAGCAAATCTTGAACCATCAAGCTCACACCGTTCAGACAAGTGTAGGATTAACTGAGCGTAGGACTGGAGATCATTAAGAAGAGGGGTGGATATAAATCATATTTTGAGCCTAATATCCTTTGTTTCATAACCGTGAACCAGACCACGTTGCAACCCTCGAAAGACCTAATTGAGGCGAGGTTTCTTCTGAAAGCATACTATCACAAGGTTGCGTAACCTGACTCCTCACATGATTTCTAATCATCAATATTGGTGTCATTTTGCTTGCTATATCTTTCGCACCAATCAAATTAACACAACTTCTGGGCTAGCAGTCCATTCGTTTTACACTTTCACGACACCTCAATAAGTGACACTTTTTCAAACTTGCGTCGAACTTTGCATTAATATTACCATTTATGAATGTACAATTTTAATTGCAAATCAGTGCTAGGTATTCAAAGACACTCCAGCGGGGGGCAATCGAGGAGGAACTTGACTTTCACTAGCATACACGAGGCAAGACTACTTCAGAACCCATAGGTTGGGGCGAATCACTCAACAGCTCGAGCAGGGGCATACCATTACCATATTCAGACTGGGGCAAGACCAGGTCGTCCTGACCATCAAAACAGAGTTGCAACCTTCTCTGAAGCAAATTCATAATCACCAAGTACCCGGACTTGGGGCATCCAGAGCATCATCTTCTGCTCCGATCGTGACGTCTTCAACAAACTGCGTGTCGAGGAAGTCAATCCCTCCCACCACCCGAAGTCCAATCCACATTGGCAACTACCCAAAGTCCACCACGCTGGCGTCTCCCTGCATTTCCAATCGCCCATTTGCAATCATGTGCATCATACGCATGGCATTCATTATCATAAGTATCCCGCATCACATGCATACTCCAATCATACCATACTTCCCCAGCTCTTGCATCTCCGCTCGTTAGCATTTGCATTTGCACTTCCACTCGCATGGAATATCATTTATCATTCAGCATTCATATATGCAAGTCAAGGTCCAGGATCAATCCTGAGGATTTCCAAGACCATTGGTAGCCCAGTCAGGGGCATTTTCCACAAGATGGTGGGTTTATCCCACAATTTCCAAAGAGCTTCAAAGCAGTCATCAGCCCAGTCAGGGGCAATCTTCTGCAATTGTGGGTTTCTCCCACAAAATTTGAAGTTATTTTCAAAGCAAGATTCAGCCCAGTCAGGGGCATCTTTTTCAAGACCATGGGCGTCTCCCGTGACGAATTTCAACCTCGTGGTTGATCAAATACGCAAATCAACATTCAGCCTAATCAGGGGCATACCATTCAAGACCGTGGGCGTTTCCCACGAGGTTGTTCAGCCTTTTGTTGGGCAAATCCAAGAAGCTCAGTGCAAGATCCAACTCGAACAGGGGCATCTTCAGCAGAACCGTGAGCGTCCCTCATGAAGTTGTTCAATCTTTTGTTGAGCAAGACAAGACATCAAGACAAATTCAGCCCAGTCAGGGACATCCGCTTCAGAATTCATGGGCGTAACCATGAAATTATTTCAGCAAATTATGATTTCCAAGCAAAGACGGTGGGCGTACCCCGTCGGCTTATTTCAATTCAATCTTCCTCTCAGGGATTCCCCAGTGAGTTGTACCCAGCAAGCGTGACCGTTGTCAATTGCCTTACTATCATCCTTTTGGTGATAGTCGAACTTCGTCAGTTCAACCTAGCCTGCATCCTTTTGGTGGGTAGACTTCAGATTTGTGTGGTCTTAACATCCTTTTGATGATAGCAACCTTTGTGCGATATTTTATTTGTGTTTTCGCTCTACCATCCTTTTGGTGGTAGGTCTGATACTTCGTCGGTATCAGATTGTGCGATATTTTATTTGTGTTTTCGCTCTACCATCCTTTTGGTGGTAGGTCTGATACTTCGTCGGTATCAGATTGTGCGATATTCTATTTGTGTTTTCGCTCTACCATCCTTTTGGTGGTAGGTCTGGTACTTCGTCGGTATCAGATTGCGCGTTGCTTTCTTTTGTGTTTTCGCTCTATCATCCTTTTGGTGGTAGGTCTGATATTTCGTCGGTATCAGATGGCGCGATGTTTTATTTGTGTTTTCGCTCTACCATCCTTTTGGTGGTAGGTCTGGTACTGCGTCGGTGTCAGATTGTGAGATTGTTTTATTTGTGTTTTCGCTCTATCATCCTTTTGGTGGTAGGTCTGATACTTCGTCGGTATCAGATTGTGCGATATTCTATTTGTGTTTTCGCTCTACCATCCTTTTGGTGGTAGGTCTGGTACTTCGTCGGTATCAGATTGCGCGTTGCTTTCTTGTGTGTTTTCGCTCTATCATCCTTTTGGTGGTAGGTCTGATGCTTCGTCGGTATCAGATGGCGCGATGTTTATTTTGTGTTTTCGCTCTACCATCCTTTTGGTGGTAGGTCTGGTACTTCGTCGGTATCAGATTGTGCGATGCTTTCTTTTGTGTTTTCGCTCTACCATCCTTTTGGTGGTAGGTCTGATGCTTCGTCGGTGTCAGGTTGTGCGATTGTTTTATTTGTGTTTTCGCTATACCATCCTTTTGGTGGTAGGTCTGGTACTTCGTCGGTATCAGATTGTGTGATGCTTTCTTTTGTGTTTTCGCTCTACCGTCCTTTTGGTGGTAGGTCTGATGCTTCGTCAGTGTCAGGTTGTGCGATTGTTTTATCTGTGTTTTCGCTTTACCATCCTTTTGGTGGTAGGTCTGGTACTTCGTCGGTATCAGATTGTGCGATCGTTTATTTGTATTTCGCTCCGTCATCCTTTTGGTGGTAGGTCTGGTACTTCGTCGGTATCAGATTGTGCGATCGTTTATTTGTATTTCGCTCCGTCATCCTTTTGGTGGGGGGTCTATCATGGTCATTAGTGATAGATTGTGCGATTTGATTTGTATTTCGCTCCGTCATCCTTTTGGTGGGGGGTCTATCATGGTCATTAGTGATAGATTGTGCGATTTGATTTGTATTTCGCTCCGTCATCCTTTTGGTGGGGGGGTCTATCATGGTCATTAGTGATAGATTGTGCGATTTGTTTTGTATTTTGCTCCATCATCCTTTTGGTGGGGGGTCTATCATGGTCATTAATGATAGATTGTGCGATGCGTTTATTTGTGTTTCGCTCTGTCACCCTTTTGATGGCAGTGGCCGTGTGTGTTTTGTCCCATCATCCTTTTGGTGATGACGACTTGTGCCAGCTTACTCAAAGGTTTACCTCATCCAGCATTTTCAATTCTCAAGCATCTATCTTTCTGTCGGACAAATTCAGGGTCTTTTTATATCTAATAGACTTCTACCTCAGGAATATGAGTGCCAATGCAGTTCATTCTCCTAGGTTTAAGTCGATTAGATAGGGGCATCTGTCATACCCCAAATTTGTCCTACCTGTCTATAACCTGCATTTGTACATTTGCTCAGTAACTATATCTAGAAAATTTCAAAAAAAAAATAATAATGTGTAGTTGCAAGTGCTGGTGAGAATGAGTCAGGATTCAGGTAAGTTTATCAAGGCAGTTATGTTTTTAGTATGTGTGCAATCCATCTGGTGACAACCTGATCTCGCTTTAGCAGAAGTCTACTTCAAAATTAGGATTATGATTGCACTATGCAAAAAGTGTATGTGTGTAATGGCAATTGGGGTGCTTCAAAGAGAGTTAACGACATCGTCAAAACAAGTTCAAGTCGTTTAGGAAAAGTCAATTGGCAAGGTATTCAATGCGGACATTTTTGTTGCTCATTTTGGTTTTAGTCAAGGTTCCAAATTTGTTGGCAAAATGGTATTTGAAACCAAACATTGTTTGAATTGAATTTAAGGGTGCAAAAGTTATATGTTAAAATTTGTTATCAATTCAAGATTTATCTAAATCCAAATTTTAAGGATCCCATAAAGCTGGCCCAATTACAGAAATGACCAATTGCAAGTGACAAGGTCATTATCATTTCATTCAATTACAATATTATAAAGGGAAAATGACATGAAATATATTAGTACATGATTGTATGTATCACGTGGGTCATATATTTGTTATCAAAGAGTAAAATAAAAACCCATGGAAATCCATCAACAAAGGGTCCATCCATTGCCAAATCACTTTCCAAGATGGGTCCCTCAAGGCAACCATACACCCACTTGTACAAAGGCCAGCTACCCTTCAAATGTTGTAATTACACAACCTGCAAAATGACCAGAAGAAGACAAAATTAAAAGTAAACAAGTTTGTAGGTGGAGATAAATTCACGCGAGTAATACATACCCCCTCCAAACCATCTCACAAAAAGCCTTCCCACCACATTATAAACTTTCCCTTTTAATTTGTATCAGAGTTGATATACCCACCTACCAGATGGAAAAGAACTTTACACTACAGACAAAATCAATACCCCCTCATTTTCAAAACGCAAAAGAAAAAAATGTACCTACAGTTGCTACACAAATCCCACACCAGCAAGGACAACGTACACACGCACAGCAGCTACGTGAGGTGCCTTCAATTTGTTTTTTTTCCTGCAACACCACAGACAGCTAGCAGCTTTAATCCACAAGACAACAACCACATACAGCAGCAGAAAAAGCAGAGCGAAGAGCTAGCCTGCTAGTTATATTCGATTTGCAAACTCATAATCCCAAAACAAATGGGCCTTACGTAAATTCAAAACGGTATCACATTCATCCGCAAATATTACACGCCTATCCACAACATACGCAGCAGCATGCGGTACAATTCACAGTGTACGCAGCACACGATACGATCCACAGCACCTCACACCATCACAGGATTGATACCTGCACCAAAACAAAATTACAATTGTTATCAAACCAAAACCATTAGCCCATTTCCCAAAGCCCACAATAATAGTAGACTACCCCACAATTGCAAAAGGACTTGCATAACTGGTACAGAGGGTTAATCAAAAACGCAGAAATGATAAAACCACTATGGGGTAACGTTTTCCCCCTGGGTGCCAGGACATATATAGCAGAACACCATATGAAAGGTGGGGGGGAGATCATTCTCTGCGAAAAACCTTTCAATTCCTCAAAAACACCTTTGCTTGCTTTTCCTTAAAAAGAAGCCCTCCATCAATCCTTCAACTCACTCTCCCTTCTCCCCCAACAATGTTCATAACTCATACTAAACTAGCCCAAAACTTCAAAAGAAAAGACCAAATCCATACCCAAAAAAACTTTGAAATCAATCCTCACCTCTAAGCTCATCCATCTCTTCACTTGCTACAAACTTCAGAAACATCTTTCTTCAACCTACAACCAAATTTTTCAAAACAAAAATCACAAATTATAGCCACCATCATGAAAGCCATAAACCCCTAAAACTCATTACGAGTCAATCCAAATAAGAGGAAATCGACCAAATCGAACCAGAAAAAGAAGGAGAAAATAGATAGATCAAAGCACTAACCTTCAACAAGCTGAGATTCGAACACAAACCCTTTCAAATTTTCCCTTCCACTGTCAACACCTTCACCAACAGAAACTTCAAACTCTTCAAATCATGACTCAGAAAGCATTCCTCCATTGAACCTTCAAGCTCTACGCCTTCCTCTTCCAATGATTACCAAAACAGACACCCATAAAGATCAATAAAACCTCTTCGTTATCCCTCAATCTCACCTCCAACCTTCAACAACAATAATCCTGAAACCATAAATCCAAAACCCCTTCTGTAAACCCAACCATAACACTCAACCAATAAAAGCTAAATTCCTTCCCCAATCTATAATATTCTTGAATCTTCACCAACTTTCTTTGCTCCATAGAATCTTCTCCATCGATCTACCATTTTAAACACAAGTCACCACATAAACCCTAAATCCCATTTCGAGACTCAAGCCTATTTGAATAACCTTTGTCACAGAACAAATCTAAAGAGATTGGGAGGAGAAGATGATCGTACCCGAGCGGATCTGAGCGGAAGTTGAGACGAGATTGAAGGGGTTCGGAAGAAGCGAGCCGTACTTGTGTTCTGAGGCTGATATTCCCAATTCGCGAAAACGGTGAGAGAGGTGAAAGACACGTCGTGTTCATCGCTATTTGTTGGATTGTAAGCTGAAGGCTGAATGTGTTGTTTCTGATTAAGCACCAAATCACCATTTCCTTTTGAATGGCATTAGCAAACGGTGACGGAGGGCGAAGATCTTCACCGTGTTGTCTTTTTTTTACTTATTTATTTATTTTTATGCAAATATTGCTGGAAAAGAGACCACAGGGTGGACATTGGGTTCTAAAGCCCGAATGCTTTCTGCACCATAGGCAGACATTCACACCCTTCTGTTTTTACTAAACACTTTTAGGATGATGGGCCTTGAAGGGCCCAAATGATTCCTCATCTCCTTCCAAATTTTCTCACCTTATTTTCCTTTAATTTTTATTTAGAGTTTTAAAATTGTTGTAAATGTTTTAGCCAATTTTTTTATTGAGTTTTTATTTAACATCATGATGTTGTTACTTTCATTTTAATTTCATTTTCATCCTTTTTGGTCGATGACGATACCCCAAGTTATAACTTTGTCAATTTATTGACGAGTAGTGACAAACCCGAGACCGTTTTCTTTTTAACTTCTTTCATTTTCGATCTTTATCGATTTCTTGCTTATTTTAGTCAATGATGACTGTAATAATTATTATCGGTCAAATTATTGATAGATGATAATTTTAGTCGAGACTATTTCGCTTACACTTCAAATTATCTTTTAAAACATTTTCTCGATCAAACTTCGAAAGAAGGAGGTTCTTGGAGTCTAGCATTCCTTGAATTTTCGAGTGAATGATTCTCGAGGCACGCCCTTTGAGTTATTATTCATTCAATCTTTCGACCTTTTTAAATATCTTTTTCGATTTACACTTCGAAAGAAGGAGGTTCTTGGAGTCTAGCATTCCTTGAATTTTCGAGTGAATAGCTCTCGAGGCACGCCCTTTGGGTTGTTATTCACTCAACCTTTCGACTTTTTCAAACTCAACCGTTCTCTATATTCTCCTAAGTCGAATGCTCGTCCGCATTCGCAACCCATCTCATTCACAATTCCTCGTGGTCTCGATATTAGGAGCACCCTCAGGGACTAATATCGTTTCTCACAACCTTAACACTTGACACGTCGTCAAGTCGGTTCCACCTTCAATCAAATCTTCGACACGTCGTCGAACCAGTTCAAAACAATTCCCTTTTGGCCTCGCATGCCATTCTTCGATTCGATCCTTTCACAAACACATTTTTTAAACTTACGAAAGAGGGATATTCTTAGAATCTAGCATTCTTTGAATATTCGAACGAGTAACTCTTGGGCGCGCCCCCGAGTTGTTATTAGTTCATTCTTTCGTTTTCAAAATATCCAACTCTCATCTTCAACTCATTCAACCCAATTTCCGAAAGAACTGAGTTCTTGGGATCTCGCATTCCTTGAATTCTTGAGTGACAAGCTCTTGAGGCACGCCCTTAGGTTGTTTGTCAGTCACTCTTTCGTCTTTTTTCTCAAACTTCCAACCCATTCAACCTCATCTTTTCGTGGTCGTCTCCACGAACTACGGACGCTCTGATTCTTTATTCATTCTTGAATATAAGATACGTAGGCACAAGATTGCGATGATCTTGGCGAGCACATTTCTATCCATCTTCCGTTTTCCCCCCATCATTTCCCGTAGTCGAACTACGACGCTCTGATTTCTCATTCTCGTCCGAATGAGCATACGTAGGCACAAGGGCCCCAATCCTTGGCGAGCACCCTATCTTCTAACCACCCATCTCTCCTTAGCGTCTTTAACCTTTTACCCTACCAATTCTACCTTTAGTAGCGAGAAGAAAAACAGTAAACCTAAACAACACTCCCCACATTACCTTAAGAGGTTCCCGTCGAGTACGACGGACGTGAGGGGTGCTAATACCTTCCCCTCACGTAACCGACTCCCGAACCCGGAACTTGGTTGCGACAGCCCTGTTCCTATCCTTTCGTTTTAAGAGGTTTTCTCGATATTTTCCTCTCCCGTTTATTTCGGGAAAAATAAAGTTCGGTGGCGACTCTGTCGAACCGCATTTCCGCGCCTTTCGCGCGAGGGTCGTATTTTCGAATGTGATTTTTCGAGGTGCGACAGTTACCATCATCTTCTGTACAATCTTCTTAATGTTCTTGTTTGTTGCCTCAACAACATCATTCATCTTCAGACGATACGAAGAAGAATTGTGATGTTCAATTTTGAAAAACTAACATAGTTCCTTCATCATCTTGTTATTCAAATTTGAACCATTATCAACAATGATTCGCTCAGGGATTCCATAACGACAGATGATGTCCTTGTTTATGAATCGGGCAACCACCTGTCTTGTGACATTAGCAAAGGAAGTTACCTCTACCTACTTTGTAAAGTAATTAATGGCAACTAGAATAAAGTGATGCCCATTGGAAGCAATTGGCTCAATCTTTCCAATCATATCAATTCCCCACATTGGAAAGGGCCAAGGAGATGTCAACACGTTCAGAGGGTTAGGTGGCACATGCACCTTATCAGCATAAATTTGGCATTTATGGCACTTTCTGGCATATTTGAAACAATCAGATTCTATAGTCATCCAATAATAC
The DNA here is from genome assembly GCA_963859935.3 of Lathyrus sativus. NCBI lineage: Eukaryota > Viridiplantae > Streptophyta > Magnoliopsida > Fabales > Fabaceae > Lathyrus > Lathyrus sativus. The sequence goes on from OZ012738.1 coordinate 458,806,015, forward strand.
CCAGCTCTTAACAATTTTCTGGCCATTTCATGCCCATCGACATGAGTACCAAATGAACCCTCATGAATTTCTTCTATTAACAGGCTTGCTTTGTGTTCATCGACACAACGTAACAAGACCATGTCAAAGTTTCTTCTATACAACACATCATCCTTGTTCAAGTATAAGTTGCCTGAAAGCCTCATTAGAGTCTTTTTATCTTTGCTAGATGCCCCAGGTGGGTACTCTTGAGTCTTGAGAAAATGCCTGATGTCAAAATACCAGGGTCTTCCATCTGACGCTTTTTCAACTTCAAATATGAAGGCAGGCCTGTCGAGACGCATGATGGTGATTGTTGGAGCTTCATTCTAGAAATTCACTTTATACATGAACGCAAGAGTTGCCAAGGTGTCTGTCATCTGGTTTTCATCCCTAGGCACATGATGAAACTTAACTCTGTCGAAGAAAGGTAACAGCCTTGTTGCATAGTTCTTGTATGGAACCAAGTTGGCCTGACGAGTTTCCCACATTCCTTTAATCTGATTAACGACTAGCGTTGAATCGCCATACACATCAATATTCTTGATCCTCATATCAATGATCTCTTCCAAACCCATAAAGCACGCTTCATATTCAGCTTCATTATTGGTGCAAGCGAATGTTAATCAGGCGATGAACGGTATGTGAGAACCGTGAGGAGTTGTAATGATTGCCCCGATTTTGTTGCCATATGAGTTAACAACACCTTCGAAAACCAATTTCCACTAAGATCCAATCTCAAGACCCTCGTCAGGAAAAGGCTCATTGCAGTCCTTCATCTTCAGAAACATAATATCTTCATCTGGAACTTCAAACTTTATTGGCTGATAATCTTAAATTTGTTGCTCAGTAAGATATTCTGACAAGACACTTCCCTTAACTGCTTTTTGGAAACATATTGAATATCATACTATATCAGAACCATCTGCCATCTGGCGATCCTTCCAGAGAGCGCTTGCTTCTTAATACGTACTTGATCGGATCCATCTTTAATATCAATTGGGTTGTGTGGTTTAACATGTATTGTCTCAAGCGCTTAGCTGCCTAAGCAAGTGTGCAACATGTTTTCTCTGACATTGAGTATCTCGACTCACAATCGGTTAGTTTCTTACTTAGGTAGTAAATAGCATGTTCTTTCCTACATGTCTTGTCGTGTTGACCGAGCACACTTCTCATTGAGTTCTCAAGAACCGTTAAATACATAATCAGAGGTCTCCTTACAACTGGAGGAATTACTATCAGAGGTTCCTGCAAATATTCTTTTATCTTCTCAAAAGCCTTCTGGAAATTTTCATTCCAAATGACTGCCTGATTTTTCCTTAACAATTTGAATATAGGCTCGCAAGTTATTGTAAGGTGAGAAATGAACCTTGCAATGTAGTTTAACCTCCATAGGAAACCATGAACCTCTTTCTCCATCCTCGGTTCAGGCATTTCTTGAATAGATTTGATTTTTGCAGGATCTACCTCAATACCCTTCTCACTGAGAATGAAACCTAGCAGTTTCCTAGATCTCACCCCAAAGGTGCACTTATTAGGATTCAACCTCAGCTTGAATTTCCTCAGTCTTTCAAACAATTTCAGAAGATTAACCAAGTTTCCTTCCTCCGTCTGTGACTTCACAATCATGTCATCAACATAGACTTCAATTTCTTGATGAATCATATCATGAAACAGAGTCACCATTGACCGCCGATAATTTTCCCCAGCATTTTTCAATCCAAAGGGCATCACTTTGTAGCAAAAAGTCTCCCACAATGTTATGAAGGTAGTTTTCTCCATGTCCTCTAGGGCCATTTTGATTTGGTTATACCCATAGAAGCCATCCATGAAGGAAAACACAGAATATTGAGCAGTGTTATCAACCAACACGTCAGTGTGGGGGAGCGAGAAATCATCTTCCAGGCTCGCTCTATTCAGATCTTTGTAATCAACACACATCCTGACCTTTCCATCTTTCTTAGGCACAGGAACAATGTTAGCGACCCACGAAGGGTAATTGGTGACAGCAAGAAACCCAACATCCAACTGCTTTTGAACTTCTTATTTGATCTTACCTGCTATGTCAGGCCTTGTCCTTCTTAGTTTTTGTTTCACTGGTGGACATTCTTCTCAGAGAGGCAGCCGGTGTACCACAATATCTGTATCCATCCCAGGCATGTCTTGGTAAGACCAAGCGAAGATATCCATATACTCACTGAGAATCTCGACCAATCTTCTGTTGACATCGTCTTCCAAAGCAACCCCTATTCTGACTTCGTTCTTTTCATCCTCGGTTTCCATATTGACGACTTCAATATCCTCCTGATGAAGCAAAATGACTCTTTCCTCCTGCTTCAGAAGTCTAGCTAATTCCTCATGTAGGTCACAGTCTTCGTCAGTCTCTTCTTCAGCTTGATAGATAGGATTATCAAAGTTATACTGAGCCATATCCGAATCAGAATAGATGGTATATGAGATATAAGACCTACATGATTGATGTTTTATGTTTATTATGAAATGCAAAAAAACACAAACACATTTCCATTTTTCTTTTTAATCAAAATGTAAAAACAAAAAACGAAAAACAAGGATCAAAATATTTGAATGCAAAAAGACGTCTTTTATTTATGATAATGTTTGAAATAACAAAGGGGCCCTACAAAATGAGTCACTACGTCTTGGGAAGAACGTAGGATTGGATATAATCAAAAACAAATGAAAATTAATCGTCGGTGGTCACTTGAATGATTTCCTCAGTTTTACAATTGCATAGCTTTTGTCCAGGAATACAAGGACGAATCCAAGCATCCATGTCGCAGTCACTATCACCTTCATCGTCCCCTATGGCATGAATTCTGTAAAAGATGAATCCACCACTGGTGAATTGAACAGGTCCCCTATATCTGGGAGGGTTTTGAGAAGAACTGGAAGGCTTGAACCCTAGGCCGAATTTATCTTGTTTAACAGGAACATCAAGCACTTGGCCCCATCTATGGGAAGTTCCCAACTCAACAATAGCACAGGCTTCTTTGAAAGATGACATTGAAACCTCTGGGCCTTTGACTTCGACAGGAGGCTTCTCCTGAATTGGTACTGCTTCAAAGGCATGACAGAGCGTCTCGTGGATCTCCCCATCCACCTCTACATACTTGAACAACGACAGCTGACTTACCATAAAATCTTATTCACCGCTCATCATAATAACCTTTCCCTCCATCATGTACTTCAGCTTCTGATGCAAGGTTGGCGTAATTGCTCTCGCGGCATGTTTCCATGGCCGGCTAAGCAAGTAATTGTATGCCAGTTGGATATACATTATGTAGAAAGTTGCATCAAAGGTCTCAGGTCCAACCTTAATTGGCATGGTAATCTTTCCAAATATAGACCTCTTTGAGCCATCAAACGCTCTCACCACGAAATCACTTGGTGTACAAATTAAACCCTGGGTGTCCAGCTTCATTAATGCCTTCTTGGGTAGCATATTGAGCGATGATCCTGTATCAACCAGGACGTGTGACAGTAATGATCCTCTGCACTCCATGGATATATGTAAAGCATGGTTATGATTTCTTCTAGCAGGAGTTAAATCTAGGTCTGTGAAACCTAAACCCTTCCCAGCATTGACATGCGCTACTACCCCTTCCAATTGGTTAACTGAAACTTCCTACAGTACATAAGCGGAATTCAAGATCTTCAACAAAGCATTTTGGTGTGCCTCAGAACACAACAACAATGACATAATAGAAATCTTCGAAGGAATCTGATTCAAGTGATCCACAATCTTGTAATCACTTTTGCGAATGAGCCTCATAAACTCATCGGCATCTTTAGAGAATGAACTGTCACCACTAGCTTGTTGTTGCACACTCTCCTCAACCACTACTTTCCCTTTTCCCTTGCCAGTCCTGTCAGTATTAGCCTCTGGTGGGGAAAAGACTATTTCGCTTCAATTGATACCAACTGCACCCACTATGTTCTCAACAGTAAAATCACCATATGATGAACTAGTCAACTCTTGTTTTTGCCTATTATAGAACACCTCTGCCCCATAGGTCCATGGGATGCCTTTGGTGCTCTCATACGACATGGGTCTTGGAATAGTAATGATCATCGGTGCTGACCTAGCAGGCACTGAAATGTTAATGGTCCGGTAAGGAATCGAAATCGTGGCAATTTCTCTCCTATCATTACTCACCCTATCATCGACGTCCTCCCTAACAACTCTGTCAAATTGAAAACGACCATCATTAATCATTTCTGGATACCATTCTTCAAGAAACTACAACCATCTAGTTACAAAGCACACTCTGAATAATTAGCCGAACATCTTGGAAAAACTCCTTTCAACAATATGTCCTTCACAAAACTTAAAGGTGTCTTCAGCTCCTAAACATCAGTTATCAAATTTAATCTCTCCCCCTTCATTATAGAATTTTTTTTGGTAACACCATGATTTGTCATTGGATTCTGGTTCACATTAGGGCCCTCGTTGGTAAAATTGATGGCCTTTGAATCAAGCAAATCTTGGACTTTATGTTTGAATTCCTTGCAAATGTCAATGTGATGGCCAGGAGCTTCTGAGTGGAACTCACACCTTGCATTAGCGTCATAACCAGGAGGAGGTGCACCAGTGAGAGATGCCAAGGATCTCTTTTGAATAAGTTGCAATTGAGGAAAATGTTGTAATAATTGAGAGTACGACATAGGTGGGGTCTTGAATTGTCTGTTAGCCATTCTAGTTCTATCCTGTTAACGACGAAGAGCGTTGGCTTGTTGCTCTGATGCAGCCAGGATGGCTACAGTAGAAATTTGCTGATGATAATGAGGTTGTGCTCGGCCTTTACCCCTGTAAGAAGAGATAGAACTAGAGTCTCTTTCCCGCTTCTTAAGGTTTCTATTATACGGTTTCTTCATTCCTCCAAACGAGGATCCTCCTCCACTTTGTATTTTCCCAGTCTTGATACCGTTTTCCACTCTTTCACCTGCCATAACCAGGTTCGAAAAACATCCTGACATACAACGAACTAGTTTCTCATAGTATGTTTCAGGAAATGTAGCCATGAACATATCGATCAACTCCTGCTCCATCATCAGAGGGTGTACTCTAGCTGCCAACTCGTGCCATCTCTGGGAATATTCTTTAAAACCTTCATTATTTATCTGCAACAATTTTGCATTTGCACCCTGTTCGGTGCCAAATCACTATTATACTGATAATGGCGATCAAAAGCCTCCGCCAATTCCCTCCAGCTTCTGATGTGGGTTCTCTCTAACCCCATATACCATTCCAATGACGACTCTGACAAACTATCTTGGAAAAAATGCATTAATAACTTCTCGTCATTAGAGTATGCAGACATCTTTCTAAGATACGCTCGGATAAGTAATCTAAGATAGGCTGTCCCCTTGTACTTGTCAAAATCTTGTTAGAACACAGATTGATGTTCAATATATCTCATTGTTTTGATGATAACATTAATGAAATTTTGTATAGAGAATTTATATACTCTAATTTTGTTCAATTGTTTATTTGTTTCAGATATCAAAATTAATATTATTCTGGAAGCAAGAACGCCTCTGAACACCACAGAACGAAAAAGCTCTAAGCGTCAGAAGCAACTCATCAGAAGACTCTGATCTGCTACAATGACTCTGAGCGAAGCTGAGACGAATCTGAGTAAAGAACATACGTAAAGCTTTAGAAGACTCTGGATGTACTTAATGCTGCAAGTACAAAAGCTCTGTTAAGCAAGTATGCTCTGATAAGGATTTCATGCTTAAAGCACTTTGCTACAAACTCTGATAGAGAAACTCTGATTGAGTTAACTCTGAACTAAACAACTAAGAACATCATCAGAAGTTCTGATGCAAGACGTTCCAAAGTTGGTGAAGAAGATGCTGCTCAAATAAAGATTCGTTGGCATATTCTTTGTCATTATCCAAACGGCTCTTTCCCCATTCGTGCATGACACAGGATTTCAGACAAAAAGGATTTGTCAGAACATCCCTCTTCTGAGAAAGGAAAAGTCTATAGAAGACAAAAAGAACAGAATGCACAGATTGCACAGTCTTTGAGAAATGGATTTCAAAGTACTATAAAAGCAATTCTAAACATCACTTCAAAGGTTAACGAACTTGAAACAAATTCTTGACAAGTTATTCAACAAGCTCTTATACAAACTTTCTTCAAAAGCTGAATTTTTGTTCTAAAACTTGTGTAAAAATCAATGTTGTGATATAGCTTTTTAGAGGCACATCTTAAACACATTTGTTAGTTTATCTTTGTAAAAGATTCCTTAAGAGAACAAGTGTGGTCAGAATTCTTGAGAAGACTAAGACAGTTGTCTTAGTGGTTTACACTGTAATCAGTTTGATTTAGTGGATTAAGTCCTTGTTGAGAAAGGCAAATCACCTTGGTAGGGTGGACTGGATTAGTTTGAGTTCAAACGAACCAGGATAAAAATACTGTGTTATTTTTCTATCATCTTAATTGTTTTAAAACCCTTATTCAACCCCCCCCCCATTCTAAGTGTTTTCCCACCTTCAGTTGGCATCAGAGCTCTGGTTCTATAAGTGCTCTCACTTAACCGTGACAGAAAAAGATCATGCTGGGAAAAACTCTTAATCTTTTGTTCCTGATTCATCATGGCTACTGAACCTTCAACTTCAACTTCATACAAAAACAAATACGATGATAGAGACAGAATCAACACCAAACCTCCCATGTTTGATGGTGAGAAGTTTGATTACTGGAAAGATAGAATAGAAAGCTTCTTTCTAGGCTATGACGCTGACTTATGGGATTTGGTTACTGATGGTTATATTCATCCTACAAATGATGAAGGCAAAAAGGTTGACAGAAAGTCTATGTCTGATCAACAGAAGGAGTTTAGAAACCATCACAAGGTGAGAACCATTCTATTAAATGCAATATCTCATACTGAGTATGAGAAAATAAAAAATAGAGATATTGCATTTGATATGTTTGAATCTCTAAAAATGACGCATGAAGGAAACTCCCAAGTAAAGGAGACAAAAGCCTTGACACTCATTCAGAAATACGAGGCCTTCAAGATAGAGGAATCTGAATCTGTAGAAGCTATGTTCTCAAGGTTTCAGATTCTAACTGTTGGTCTGAAGGTTCTGGACAAAGTTTACTCTACTGCTGATCACGTCAAGAAGATAATCAGAAGCTTGCCAACAAGGTGGAGACCAATGGTGACAGCGCTGAAGCTTGCAAAGGATCTAAATAAGATCACTCTAGAGGAATTGATCAGTTCCTTAAGGAGTCACGAGATTGAGATAGAAGAAGACGAACCTCGTAAGAAAGGTAAGTTTAACAAATCTGCTAAAGCTTTGCAGGTTATTGAAGAAAGCTCTGAAGAATCTTCCTCTGAAGAAGATGAACTGTCTTTGCTATTCAGAAGGATAAACCAACTCTGGAAGCACAAACAAGAGAAGTTCAGAAACTTCAAGAGATCTGATCAGTGTGGCGAATCTTCTGGACATAAGAAATCTGGAAAGAAAGATGTAGTGTGCTACGAGCGCAAGGAGCCTGGCCACTATAAAAATAAATGTCCCAAACTTCTGAAGGAGAAACCCAGAAAGAAGTTTGAAAAGAAGAAGAAAGTGCTAATGGCCATGTGGGATGATTCATATGCCTCTGAATCATCATCAGAATTAGAAGATGAATGTGCTAATGTAGCACTGATGGCTGACGTGGAGGACCACGAAGAAACTGCTGAATCTGGATCATAATCAGATTCTGAGGAGGTATTTTCTGAACTTTCTAGAGCTGAACTTACTGAAATTTTATATGAAACTCTTGAAGCTACAACAAGATCAAACTCAAATACAAGAAGCTTCAGATATGTCTTACATATGAGAATGATCAGTTGAGATCAGAAGTTGCTGAGCTTAAAGCAAACAATATTAAAATGAAAAATGATTTAGAAAAAGCTCAAAAATCTGACTCAGATCCTATATCATGCTCTAAAAACATTTTAGAAGAGTATGATTATAGCTTTCAGAAGTTTCTGGCCAGAGGCCTAGATAGAAGCAAGATGGCTTCAATGATCTATGGCGTAAGCAGAAACAACAAAAAGGGAATTGGATATGAATCACCTTCTGGGAAGGATTTAAATCCAAAACCTGTTGATAAACTGATCATTATGTATTCTCCTCTGTATAGTCACTTCAAATATGGTCATTTAAATGATATTAAGCACACACGTTCTGATCATAACAAATCTGTGTTTAATAAACCAAAACCTCAGCAGAACAAAGATACCTTCAAGGGAAATAAATTCATAAAGAATTCCAAACCTACTAACCCCAGAGGACCCAAGAAAATATGGGTACCTAAGGAAAAAATAATTTTTGTTGCAGATGTCCTTAGCATCAAAGTTGAGACACCAATCATGGTACCTGGACTCTGACTGCTCGCGACACATGACGGGAAGAAGGTCTATATTCCAAAGCCTGGAACTTAGATCTGGAGGTGACGTGAAGTTTAGATGGAACCAGAAGGGCAAAATCATAGGCTCTGGAACTATTGGCAATGGTAACCTTCCTTCCATATCTAATGTCTTACTTGTTGAAGGATTAACACATAATCTATTGTCCATAAGTCAATTAAGTGACAATGGAGCTGACATGGAGCCCTTGAGGAGGACCTTGGCCTACAAGTTTCCTACGCCTGATATTAAAACTCTGCGAAGTTTTATTTCTTTAGCTGACAAGAAGGTTATGGAAGACTCCAGACAGTCTTACGGGAGGCTTTTGAGTGTTGTTTGCAAACCTTCTTTGGATGAGTTGAATGGCCTTCAGATGTTGCTGCAATTCTATGATCCTCAGTTGCGAGGTTTCACCTTTCAGAGTTTTGTGCTGGCACCAACGTTGGAGGAGTTCTCTGCACTGCTAGGAGTGCCCATTCTGAACCAGATACCATTCTATCATATTGAGGGAGAGCCAGATCTGACTGAACTTGCTAAAGCCTTACATCTGGATGCCTCTGAGTTGAAAGGGAAGTTAGCTAGTAGGAATGGCATGTTTGGGTTTCCGTTACCTTTTCTTGTGGATAAGGCTCGACAGTTTGCTAAGAAAGTTTGTTGGGTGGTATTCAACGCTATATTGGCCCTATGCATTTATGGTATTCTTTTATTCCCGAATATCCCTGATTTTGTAGATGTGGATTCATTTTGTATCTTTGCTTCGAAGAATCCCATACCTACTCTGTTGGGTGATATTTATCATTCCGTACATTACAAGAACGAGAACAGGAGAGGGAAAAGTGTATCTTGTTGCGCACCATTACTCTATATATGGTTCATGAGCCACCTTCCCAAGACTGGTCTGTTCTCTGATACTGCAGGTACATCGGAATGGTCCGAGCGCTTGATGAGATTGTCTGTCGAAGACATTGTTTGGTTTGATAGTGATATATTGGGCATTGAGATTATTTATAATTGTGGAAGCTTTCCTAACGCCCCGTTGGTCGGAAGGAAGGGTTGCATAAATTATAACCCGTCCATTACTATTAGACAGTTTGGGTATGCACTGAGAGGTCCTCCAATGGATGAAGAGATACAGGAATCTCTGTATCTCACTGGTTTTTTGGAGGGGGATACCTTAGCTAGAGTTGAACATGCCTGGAGTAATGTCCACATGAAAGGAGAGGTTGCCTTGGGAAAGAGTAATAGTCAAGCATACGCTCCCTATTTGGTTTGGATTCAGAGTAGAGCCAAGGAACTGATGATGCCATATCCGTCTGTTCAGCCTATGCATCCTCTTGAGATTGCAGAGCCTACTATAGTGGACATTCATAAGTATAATCAAGTTTTGCTTGAGAAGGAAGAACTGAAAAGAGCTAATGAAGAATTGGAGAAAGAGATTATCCAGCTTCGAAGTGAGAAGATCGATACAGTTCATTCTTTTAGGAGACAAACCGAGCTTGTGAATAAATTGGGTACGGATCTGACTAAGGAGACTAGTGACAGAGAGCGCACAGGCCGAGACTTGAATGTCGTTCACAGTGTTCTTGCTACTAAGAAGGAAGAGTTGGATAGGGCTTACTTGAGGATCTCCAAGTTTGAGTCAATATGGAATGCCACGCTCACTAACAACAAGGAGCGCGAAGACAGGTTAAAACTTCAGATCAGCAAGTTGAAGGACCAGCTTAATGCTAAAGATGGAGAGATTGCAGCAGAAGCATCACTTAGACGAGACAATGAGTACATGTTGAATGAAGCGATTGTGAACTTGAAGGACCTCAGGTTGAGAGCTGACTCCAAGAGACGCATGCTTGAGGCATGTTTCGGGGAAGAAGCTTCAGAGGATCATGTTGATAGTCTACAACATACTGTTAGCCAGCAGGATTTGCTTATTCAGGGACTACTTGCTAGGCTGGGTCATCCTGAGACATTGAGGCTGTTAGAGGACTTCCGATCATGTCATCCTGCTTGACCGTCTTGTTTATTTCTGTTGTAGTTTTTGCTGCTTATTTGTTGTGTTGACCATCGCCAAGCTTGTTGGTTGAGGTCTTTTCCTTATTTGTACTCAGTTGTAGCTTGTGCATTGCCTGTTGGCTTTTGATCTATATACGAGGAGTTGGTATTCTATGCTTGTCCGCAGGGTTCTCCATTGTTATGTTTTTCTTGGAAACTAGAATCGAGGGGGAAATGTCCCTGTTGCATAAATACATGTCTGCATTTTAGCATTTTTCTCGCATTTGCAGGTGCACCGGAACTGTTAACCTTATTTCTCCTGTGGTTTACTAGTGTTTCAGGATTGCTGACGTGACAACTCATCGGTACGGTACCAGAAGAAACCAGAAAAGACTGATGGCTCAAATGCAGGCAGAAATGCAAGAGATGAGAGATCGGATGGCACAACTGATCGAGGTCATGCAAGGGGTTGCTAGTGGCTAGGCGCAACTTCAGACTTTAGTGCAACCTTTGATTGCACGAGTTGATGGTGATGGTGTGTTAATCAGTGGGATTGCTGCTAACCCTCCTCATATTGAAACTCCTCGGGCAGACAATTCTATGCCAACTTTAGTCATCCCTACTGCTGGATGGAGTGGTCACGCTGCTGGTGCTGGAAACGGTGGTAATGTTGGTTTTGCTAATGGTGGTAATGGTAATGGAAACGGCTATGGTCTCGACACCACGTGTGCCATACACGGTAACATGGACCATACCTGGAATGAGGATAGGCAGGAGGATGTGTTCTCACCAAGAGTTGTAGCTGCTGAATTACCTTATGAGGCTGATAGAAGGATTAAGATGATCGAAGAGAAGATGAGGTCTCTTGAATGCCAAAACTCTATGGGGCTGGATATGTCTAACCTGGGGATGATCCCGGGATTGAGAGTGCCACCAAAGTTCAAAGTGCCTGACTTTGATAAGTACAAGGGTACCACTTGCCCTAGGGTTCATCTGAGGTCTTATTATCGCAAGACGTATGTGCATTTTGATAACGAGAAACTACTTATGCACGTCTTCCAAGATAGTCTATCTGGTCCCTCGCTGGAATGGTATATGAGCTTGGAGCCCACTAATGTTCGTAGCTGGAGAGACCTAGCCGAAGCTTTTGTAAGGCACTATCAGTACAACAGTGAACTTGCTCCAAATAGAGTCCAGCTGCAGAATCTTTCCCAAAAGAATAATGAATGCTTTAAAGAATACGCCCAGAGGTGGCGAGGGCTTGCAGCTAGGGTGCAGCCACCAATGGTAGAGCAGGAACTTGTGGATATGTTTGTCGTTACCTTGCCAGGCGTTTATTATGAAAAACTCATCGGCAACATGTCTGGAAGCTTTTCTGATCTGATAATCACCGGAGAAAGGGTGGAGAATGAAATTAAGTTAGGAAAGATTAATGCTGGTGAGACGCCCTCAGCTTGAGGGAATAAGAAGGTGTTCGGAAACAAAAGGCGAGAGGGAGATACTAACTCTGTATCCAGTTCACGGGGAAGAAATAGAGATCAGAATCGGCAGCATCAGCAGATTGCCAGCATCAGCATTCCAGCAGTTCAACAACCACAACAACAACAACAACCGCAACAAAATCAACAGGGGTACAGGAGATACCAAGATAGAGGCCGGGCGGCAGTGAACAGACATTTTGATGCCCTTCCAATGCCATATTCCTAGTTATTGCAAGCTTTGCTACAATTACAATTGATTCAAAAGAGAACTATGGCTCCTTTGACTGGACCACCTCCACTTGGGTACGATGCAAATGCCCACTGTGAGTTTCATTCGGGTGCCCCGGGGCACAATATTGACAATTGCAAGGCCTTTAAGAATAAGGTGTAATACATGATTGACAGTAAGGCGATTAATTTTTCCAACGATGTTCCCAATATGGTGCAAAATCCCATGTCGAATCATGGGCAGGCTGGGGTTAATGCAATTGTCGAGGAAGAGGTGTTGAATTTGGTGACAGATGTTGATGAACTGAAGACACCCTTAAGCTTTGTGAAAGTCAGATTGCTAAAGGGGGTGTTTTCCCGGGATGTGCTAAGGACTCTGTTGAATGTTCTGCTGATCCTGAGAGAGGGTGTGGATTGTTGAGAAGATGTATTCAGAAGATGATAGATAACAGAGTTTTACAATTTGACCGTTCTATTGGAAGAGAGTCCGAGGATTTGGGGGCTAAAGAAAAGGATGAGATTGCGACAATCTCCATCCCATACAAGACTGTTACTATCTATGCACCAAAGCCGCCAACGATAACTATCACAAAAGCAGGTCCTGTGCCGTTTGAAAGCAATAAGGCTATTCCGTGGAACAAAGGAGCCAAAATGTACTGTAATGGGCAGAAGATAAACTTGAATGATCCCCCTGCAAGTTCAGTTGACAATCTCGTGGGAGCAGGAGGTATTACTCGCAGTGACCGAGTCTTTTCGTCACCTGAAGTGACCGTTGATAAGGTGGAAAAGGGAAAAAGACTGGTAGTGGAAGAGACTTCTCAATCTGGGGAGAGAGAATCTTTGTTGAAAGACGTGGAGGAATTTACGAGGCTGATTCGGAAAAGCGACTACAAGATAGTCGATCATTTGCAGCAAACTCCTTCCAAAATATCCATCTTGTCGTTGCTCCTTTACGGACTTGGATTTGACACCTAGAGGCAGAAATCATAATTATGCGCTGCACATATCTTTAGAACGCCGAGGGGCTATCATGTGTCACGTGCTTGTGGATACGGGATCGTCCTTAAACGTGCTTCCGAAGAAGGCCCTGATGAAGTTAGATATGAAGGGGTTGATTTGCACACCAAGTGATTTGGTGGTGCGGGCGTTTGACGGAACCCGAAGATCTGTGTTTGGGGAGATAACTTTGCCTATTCAGGTTGGACCTGAAGTCTTTGATGCAGTTTTTTACATCATGGATATCCATCCGGCCTAAAGTTGTTTACTAGGTCGCCCATGGATTCATTCGGCGGGAGCTGTAACCTCTACGTTGCATCAAAAGCTGAAGTACATGGTTGGTGGTAGCATTGTTACAGTTTGCGAGGAGGAGGATATCATGGTCATCCATTTATCATCCTTTAAGTATGTTGAAGTGGACAGAGAGATCCATGAAACTCTCTGCCAGGCCATCGAAGCGGTCAAGATTAAAGACAAGTCTCCTGTTGTGAGTAAAGAGCCTGAGGTGGCTATGTCTTCGTTTAAAGAAGCTCAAGCAGTGGTGAAAACTGGGGAAGTGCAGGGATGGGTCCAAGTGTTGGAGATTCCCCACAAGCAAGACAAATTTGGTTTAGGGTATCGACCATCATTCTCCTCTCCTTCAGCCTCGCAGAGTGCGCCGCGCTATAAGGGGCCCGTGCAGTTCACCAAGGGGGGAATCATCTTCGAGAGAATCAATGTTGTATCTGACGAAGACGGAGACATTGATTGTGATATGGATGCCTGGATCAAGCCATGTATTTTGGGACAGAGCCTGCACAACTGGTCAATTGAAGAATTCATTCAAGTGACGACAGAACAGTAATGCTTTGTTTTTCGAGTTATTGTACTACCCTATGTCCTACCCGGGGCATAGTGGTATTTTATTTCAGGGTCTTATTTATTTATGTCTGAACATTGTTTATCAATTAATCAAAGGGCGTTTTCTCATTCAAATTTTGTGATCTCTGTTTTTCTTATTTTATTTTTCACAATAAAATGGCAATGTGGTTTATACTTGTTTGCATATTGTTTGAAACATTTAACCATTTTCATTGCAGGATTCCTATTGCAGATGACACCGATTCAGAACCTCCTATGACTCGCTTCGACTTCGATCAACCGATATATCAAGCTGAAGAAGAGATTGATAAGGATGAAGACTTGCCTAAAGAACTAGCCAGACTCTTGAAACAAGAAGAGAAGATCATTTTGCCTCATCAGGAGGAAGTTGAGGTTATTAATCTGGGTTCTGAAGAAGTTGTCAGAAATGTCCGTATAGGGGTTGCGCTACAAAGTGACATCAAGCAAAGACTGATCGAGATGCTTCGAGAGTATAGTAACATCTTTGCTTGGTCGTACGAAGATATGTCCGGGCTTGATACCGACATAGTGGTTCATCGCTTACCGTTGCGCGAGGAATGTCCTCCGGTCAAGCTGAAGCTTAGAAGGACAAGACCAGATATGGCGGTAAAAATCAAAGAAGAGGTCCAAAAACAATGGGATGCCGGATTTTTAGTCGTAACCACTTACCCTCCGTGGGTCGCCAACATCGTACCTGTACCTAAGAAAGACGGTAAGGTGTGGATGTGTGTTGATTATAGAGATTTGAATAAGGCGAGCCCAAAGGATGATTTCCCGCTCCCTCACATTGACGTATTGGTCGACAATACGACTCAATTTTCGGTGTTTTCCTTCATGGATGGTTTCTCGGGTTATAATAAGATAAAAATGGCACCGAAGGACATGGAGAAAACAACATTCATTACACCGTGGGGAACATTTTGCTACAAGGTGATGCCTTTTGGCTTGAAGAACGTCGGAGCAACATATCAGTGTGCTATGACAGCGCTCTTACATGATATGATGCATAAAGAGATTGAAGTTTATGTTGACGATATGATTGCTAAGTCCCAAATGGAGGAAGAGCATCTGGTCAATTTGTTGAAGTTGTTTGAGAGACTTAGGAAGTTCAGATTGAGGTTGAATCCAAATAAGTGCACTTTTGGAGTTCGGTCCAGAAAGTTATTGGGGTTTATTGTCAGTGAAAAAGGAATCAAGGTCGATCCTGCAAAGATAAAAGCCATACAAGACATGCCAGCGCCGAAAATAGAAAAGGAGGTCCGTGGTTTCTTGGGGAGATTGAACTACATTGCTCGGTTTATATCTCACCTCACAGCCACGTGTGAACCAATGTTAAATTGCTAAAGAAAGATCAGGCGGTTGTCTGGAATGAAAATTGTCAAAAAGCATTTGATAAAGTAAAAGAATACTTGCAGGAGCCTCCGCTATTGATACCCCTAGTAGCTGGAAGGCCTTTAATCATGTATTTAACAGTTCTTGAGAACAGTATGGGTTGTGTTCTCGGTCAACACGACGAGACTGGAAGAAAGGAGCATGCGATCTATTATTTGAGTAAAAAGTTCACAAATTGTGAGTCTCGTTACTCAATGCTCGAGAAAACGTGTTGCGCACTTGATTGGGATGCCAAACGTTTGAGGCAGTATATGCTCAATCACACAACCATGCTGATTTTGAAGATGGATCCGATTAAGTATGTCTTCGAGAAATAGGCGCTCTCAGGAAGAATTGCCACGTGGCAGATGGTACTGACAGAGTACGATATACAATATGTTTCCCAGAAAGCCATCAAAGGAAGTGTTCTGTCATAATACCTTGCTGAGCAGCCAATCGAGGATTATCAACCGATGAAGTTTGAATTTCCTGACGAGGATATCATGATCCTCAAAGCGAAAGATTCTGAAGAACTATTACACAGTGAAGGTCCAGAGAAGGATTCTCAGTGGCAGATGATATTCAATGGCGCTGTCAACTCCTATGGTAGTGGAATTGGGGCAATTATTACAACTCCTCATGGCACTCACATCCTGTTCACTGCCAGATTGACATTTCCAGTCACCAACAATGAAGCTGAGTACGAAGCATGTATCATGGGTCTGGAAGAAGCTATTGATTTTAGAATCAAGAATTTGGATGTATATGGCGATTCAGCGCTAGTGGTTAATCAAATCATGGGAGAATGGGAAACATCTTCAACCGAATCTTATTCCTTACAGAGATTATGCAAGGAGGTTGTTACCCTTCTTCGATCGGGTAGATTTTCACCATGTACCACGAGCAGAGAATCAGATGGCCATGCTTTGGCAATGCTATCTTCGATGTATAAAGTGAATTTCTGGAATGATACTCCCAGAATAGTCATTTCCCGCTTGGACAGAGCCGCTTTCGTATTCGCCATTGAAGAGGCTGCTGATGGCAAACCATGGTTTTACGATATACAGAACTTCCTCAAGAAGCAAGAGTATCCACCAGGGGCTTCGGCTCAGGATAAGAAGACGCTGAGGAGGTTGTCTGGCAACTTTTATCTAAACCTAGATGGTGTGCTTTACAGAAGGAACCATGATTTAGTGTTGTTGAGATGTGTGGATGAAAAAGAAGCAACGCTGTTTATGGAAGAAGTCCACGAGGGTACTTTCGGTACACATGCCGGCGGACATGCAATGTCTCGGAAACTATTACGAGCAGGGTATTATTGGCTAACTATGTAGACAGATTGTTTTAAATTTGCGAAGAAATGTCATAAATTCCAGATTTATCCAGATAAGATTCATGTACCGCCGTGCCCATTGAATGTTATGGCGTCCCCGTGGCATTTATCCATGTGGGGCATCGATATGATTGCCAAGATTGAGCCCACCGCATCCAATGGTCATCGTTTCATCTTGGTTGCCATTGATTATTTCACAAAATGGGTTGAAGCAACCTCGTACGCTAATGTCACAAAGCAAGTCGTAGCCCGGTTCATAAAGAAGGACATCATTTGCAGATATGGAATACCCAAGCGAATCATTACCGACAATGGTTTAAATCTAAACAACAAAATGATGAAGGAGTTATGCCAGAACTTCAAAATTGAGCATCACAACTCATCGCCCTATCGGCCGAAGATGAATGGCCCTGTTGAGGCGGCCAACAAGAATATCAAGAAGATAGTGCAAAAGATGGTTGTCACTTACAAAGATTGGCATGAGATGTTGTCGTTTGCTCTGCACGGTTATCGTATGACGGTACGCACATCAATCGGGGCAACTCCTTTCTCGCTGGTATATGGTATGGAAGTTGTCCTGCCATTGGAGGTCGAGATTCCTTCTTTAAGAGTTCTGGTTGACGTCAAGCTTGATGAGGCAGAATGGATAAAGAATCGATTGAATCAGCTTAGTCTGATGGATGAAAAGAGGTTAGCATCAATTGCATATGGTCGGTTGTATCAGAGCCGGTTGAAGAAAGCTTACGATAAGAAGGTGCGCCCTTGAAACTTTCAAACGGGCGATCTTGTGCTGAAAAAGATTCTCCCACCACAATCAGATCACAGGGGCAAATGGACTCCCAACTATGAAGGTCCATATGTTGTACGAAAGGTTTTATCTAGAGGAGCCTTGTTGTTAGCCACCATGGATGGTGAGGATTTCACATCCCTTGTGAACGCAGACGCAGTTAAAAAATACGTTGCTTAAAAGAGACCCGCTGGAGACAAAAAGAAAAGTCCAGGCAAAAATGGGGCATCCCGACGAACCATAGAAAAGGAAAAATAGGTTCGGGCAAAAATTAGGGATATGAAAAGATGTAAACCCGCAAAGTCGAAAACCTGAAAAGGCGACTTTGGCAAAAATGGGTATCCCGGTGAATCGAAAACCCAAAAGGGCGATTCAGGCAAAACTTAGGGATTGAAAAAGCAAATGACTGCGGTCTGCGTTGGAATTTCATTGCTTAGTGGATTGGGAGAACCTGAGGGATGTTTATCCGAATTAATCTTTTCTGAAGACGAAGCGTCGGGAAAGCATCAGAGTCAGGCGAGTCATAGAGGGATCAGCTCATGGTGTTTGTCTGTGCCACTTTGCCGACATTTTTGTACACTTTTGTATATTTTTGTGCATATCTGTATTTGTTTTATGCAGCTTCCTCTTTTCAGGAGTTGCATCTGTTGTAAAACTGTGCCTATTTACAGGCCATTTATCAATAAACATATACTATTCAGTACTTGATCTGTGTGCTTTATTTTAACTCTTACTATTTTGTTTGTGAAAGCGCCCAATGTTTTGATAAATTTGCACTTACATAAACTTGTGGACCTTGGCCAATAATTGTTAAAAATTTGAATTAATTGAACAACGTCACGAATGATGACTGAGATAGTTCTGTTTGCGTAGGACATCTTGTTTGTTTGTTCAGTTTTGCAGGGTCGTTACCCTTGGGGCAAAGAGGTGTGGATGAAGTGCGTCTTATTCCCAACCCGAATTTATTTCCGCAGTCAGTGAAGTTCGTACCTCTATCGCTTGTAGTGTTGTATGCAGTCTGAGTGAGCAGCCTGGTTAGGTTCGTTCCCTGGCAGAGCAATCCCCAGCAAATTGAAAGGGGTGGTTTCCCCAACAGTTTTATTCTCTTTTCCTTAGCAGAATGAAGGAATGTTGTCACATCAGTTTTTTCTTTGCAGGAGGCCAGCAAGGGCCCGTTTCTCGGCATAAGTCCAATCGTTATTGGCATGAGCAGGTCTGCGCTCTATCCCCGACAGAATCGTTGATTCTTTCAACAGGGTTATTTTCTTGCCCCAGCAGGGTGTTTTCTGTATCTCTAGCATTCGTTTTGCTGATTCAGTTCCGTTGCATCTGCATGCGAGCATAACATCTACCCAAATGCGTAGCATTTCCATTTCGTATGGAGAATTACGCCATATTCAAACATATGCATGTGAAACATAAGCCAGATTGTTATCTCTCTGTTTTAGGTGTATCTCGTAGGTAATGGGTCTTTGCCTGTGTGGTGGCTAAACCCCGACCCATGTTATTTCCCCAGCGGAGTTTCTCTGTGATGATTATCAATGGGCGATCTTGACTTCATGTGGATTTTGTTGCTTGCTTTTATTTAGCGAAGGTCTGGCGACGATGTCAGAAGTTTCTCAGAAATATGGTTATCTGACGACGAGGTTGGATGCTTATCAAATTTGTGTTTGTCTGGTGGCGATGTCAGATGTTTATTAGCACCACAGTTGTTTGGAGGCGATGTCAGAGTTCTTTATTCCCACAGGTACTTGATGGTGATTCCAAGTGTTTCTTAGAGTTATAGTTAGCTGGCAGCGATGTCAGATGTTCATCAGATTTATGGTTGCTGACGGCGATGTCAGGGTTCTTTTACTAGATTTGTGTTTGTTTATGACGGCGATGTCAGGTGTTTTTGGTTTTCCAGCGGCGATGTTGGATGGTTGTTTCCGGCGGCGATGTCAAGTTTTTTTGGTTAACTGACAGCGATGTCAGATGTTTCTTAACTGCGCGGATACCGGACACTGAGGTCAGGTTGCTTTATCCCCGGCAGGTTTCTGGCGGTGATGTCAGACTTTTATCAGCTTTAACATGTTTTTCCAGCGGCGATTATTGGATGTTTGTTTCTGGCGGTGATGTTAGTTGATTTTGTTTTTCCAGCGGCGATGTTTGGATGTTTGTTTCTGGCGGCGATGTCAGGTGATTTTCTTTTTCCAGCGGCGATGTTTGGATGTTTGTTTCTGGCGGCGATGTCAGGTGATTTTGTTTTTCCAGCAGCGATGATTGGATGTTTGTTTCTGGCGGCGATGTCAAGTGATATTTTTTTCCAGCGGCGATGATTAGATGTTTGTTTCTGGCGGCGATGTTAGGTGATTTTGGTTTTTCAGCGGCGATGTTGGATGATATGTTGGTTTCTGGCGGCGATGTCAGATATTTTGGTTATTGATGGCGATGTCAGCGGTTTAATCAACTTTACGATTGTTTGACGGTGATGTCGGACGCCTTATTTTAACTGACAGCGATGTCAGGTGTGACTTACCAGTTGTATTTTTTGAATGACTGGCGGCGATGTCAGAGAATCGTGTCTTGGGATTCTATATTTGTTTTATCTAACAGAGGTCTAACGGCGATGTTAGCTATTCTACCGACTTGAAGTAGAAGTTTGACGGTGATGTCAACTGTTATTATAGACTTAATGTCTATGACTGGCAGCAAGGTCAGATGTCTGACGGCGAGGTCAGAGGAATTTAATGCGGATAATTGACGGCGAGGTCATGTATTATTTTTGTTTTTCGGATTCAATTTTCCAGAGATTTTACCCTCAGTCGGGGTCTGCGGTTTTATTTTCTGCGGTTGACAAATTTCCGGGTTCTTTGGTATTCAACCGTATTTTACCTTGATTGTGTGAAAGTCGTTCGCTTTTCACTCGTTCAAGTCCAAGTCATTTGAATAGGGGCAGCTGTTGTACCCCAAAATTTGCCCAACCTTTTCTTAACTTGGTTTATGTTTCATTTCATTTCTTTCTAGCATTTGCATTGCATAGCATTTTTCATTGAACAGGGGATCACGAGTTGTGCATAGCAAGAGGAGTCTACTAAGAGGGTTGAGCCTAAGCATGAGGTGTTACCCAATTTTGAATGGTCATCAAGTCATCAGGAGGTGGGCAATAGTCTTGTGAAAGGATTGATGGATGTATGTGGGTCAGCTCCTAACTTGGAGGCCAGTTCAAGATCATCAAAGGATTGTGAATTCATGATTATGGACATGGGATGTTGAGAGAGCTCCTTGAGTGCTTTGAGAGCCATGTTGGATCTTATTCAAGTTGTTGTGTGAGGTGGAACAAGCCACAGTCAAGAATTGTGCATTTAGGGTTTTCATCTGGTTAATCCTCAATCAACTATGAAATCAAAGGAGATTAAAACTCAATTTCAAGTCTCTATGGTTATGGGATGTTGTGTTGAGGTGTCTAATATATCATTTCAAGATCAATTAATCAAGAATCAAGAGTGTGGGAAGTTACTAAATTAGGGTTCTCAGTGTAAAATCCCCTGTTTAGTGCCTAACTTCAAGACTACCTATCTCAAGATACAAGTTTCATCTCAACTTTTGACCAACATGAAACTTGTAGAGCATGTTCTTAGCTTTATTTTAAGTACTAGAAGTCCTTGATCTGATTCATAGAACTCAAGTTATGATGCAGACAAGTTACAGGTCATCAGATGAATGTGATTTTGGTCAACAAAAGTCAACCAACTTCTAAGCCCATTTTAACCTAGAAGGATGTTTCTCCTCAACTTTTGATGAACACGAAAGTTGTAGGTCATGGTCTTAGCTTTCCAAGGAGTACTAGAAGTCGTTCATCTGATTTGTAGAACTCAAATTATGAAGCTTGCAAGTCAGGGGTATTTTGGGAAAATAAGATTATAGGTCATAAAATTATAGGTCCATTTCACCAACTTGTACACCTCAAATGGATATTTTTCCAACATCAAATGTGCTCTAAATCGTGTCAATTGTTCAACCAAGTCTTAATAAGTCAGGAATTTGGCTTGGAGTGGTGATTTCCTAAATTGATTTTCATGGAAAAAGCTTTAAAATGAGAAAATTGGATTTAATTCACTTTGGATCATTTTTGTGCAAGTAGATACATATTTTGAGTGCAAATCATGTTTTAAACACATTGGCATTTCTAGAATTTTGATTTGGAGAGTTTTGATGAGCCATTTTCAAGTTTACTTCAAGCATAAGTCACACTTGAAACATCAACCATTAAGATCAAACAAGGATCAAATCCCAGCCATTCACACTCCTCATGTTATAGGCAAGTGATTTGCATCATTTTGGAGCCAATTTGGTACATAATTCGTGCACATGGCAAGTGAAAAAACTCAAATTCCATGGATATGCAATTGGGCTCTAGGGGCTGCCATTGGGCTTCATTCTTTTCCAAATCCATCACATAAAAGCTTTCCACCATGAACAAATGCTCACAACACGAATTGGAAGCAGAATTGGAGCTAGAGCATTTTGAAAAAGTGGTGAAAAATTGAAATTCAAATTTTGAGATTTAGCAAGATTCAAGCAAAATTAAAGGTTGCAAAGGCTTCATTGAAGATCACTGAACATTATGGATACTTTTCTTCAAGCTTAAGCATCAATTGAAGGATCAGTGGAAGTTCTCCACTAGGTATTTACAATTCAACCTTACTCTCTGAATATGCATTGATTCTCTGCCATTTTTACATATTTGAGACCTAGACAACATGTAGATCATTAATCACTAAAGCGAACTGGCATTTGTGATGATTGTTGGATGAAGCTCAAAATTGTTTGGATATGATATGGCTTGTTCTTGTGTTGTTTTGCTTAATCATTGCTTGATCTGTGATCTCCCTAACATGTAGTTGATTTCTGGACAAAATTGAGTGAAGTTTGTGAACTTTTGGTTTTGATGAGCATTTCTATTTGGCTTCGATTTGGATTCGTTATGAGGAATTAAGAAAAACTAGTCTTGGATTCGTGATCCTCATGAGTTGTAGATCATTTTTCATATAAGTTTTGTTGAGATTGGTGAAGTTTTGATCAGAGCCTTGTTCCCCCCGCCGGAGAAGACGACCGAAGTATTCTCCGGCCACCACAGACCTTCCCTCCCATTTGTTTCAGTTTGAATGAGGAAGATGACCTTCTAGCCGTTAGATCAGGTTGACTCCCTTGACTTGGCAGGTTAATCCAGCGTGTGAGATTTGTCCTGAGAGTGTTGACTAGGGTTTTGATTATGTGGCCATGTGTGGATTGTTAGATTTGATTACTTTTGGAATGAACACTCAGGATTAAGACCTATGGTTTGCTGTAGTCAATGAACCGTACCCAATCCCCCAGTGAAACACTCTATTTCAATTAAATGTCCCTGGTGCTACATGGCGCGCCTGTGAGCTTCAGATCCATTGATTGGTCTCCTAATCCTCTAGCTGATGTTTTTTCTTGCATTTTTCATTTTATTTTATTCATTTTAATATTTTCTTTTTATTTTGGTTTGAATTTAATTCATTAAAAATAGCTCTAATGTTCTAAAAAATTCACAAAAATATTTTTTACAAACCTTGAGATGTCTATTTTTTTTAGACATTTTTTATTTTATTTTTCAGATTATTTTTCATTTTTAAATGTAATTAAATATTGGAGGTGTTTTTAAATGAATTAAATAGTGCATTGTTTGTTCTTTTATTTGTTTCTCTCATTCCTTTTTGATCCAATGAATGAAAATTGTTCCTCATATCCATGATGAGTTGAAAAATTTTTGAGGACCATTTTGCCCCTAGTTGGTTGACTTTTGGTGCTTTTCTTTTGACCCTCGATTCTCCCATTTCAAAGTGGTACATCTTGACTATTATTTTCTTTTGATGGTGCTTTGAGGGGATATTTGCTTTGAGCATTTGGCCTCTGGTTTCCAACATGTTTAGCTTCCTTGTGCATTTTATTTGATCATTTTTGAATCATTTTCCTATTTTTGAGGTAACTTGCAAGTCAAGTTACCTCCAAGGGAGGTTCGCACATGTACCTTGACCTAGTTTAACTTGGATATGACATTTTTGGATCCTTTGAACCCTCAATGACTTTTGTTTCATGTTTGTAACATGTTAAGGATGATGTTGGTTCAATTTTAGGTCATGATATTGTTTTTTCCTTGTTCATTTGTGTGTTTCCTTTTGAGTTTTCGACTTGAACTTCTATGTGATGTTTGCTTGCATTCTTTGTGCTTTTGCTTGCATTTCCTTTTGAATTAAATTGCCATTGCTTTTGAGCTTTCTTCTCTTCATCTCCCTTCTGTCCAATGACTTTGGAACCTCATTTAAGGTATATTAGTCCCTCCTGAGGAGGTACTTGAAGTATACCTAAAATGATGGATCCTTGAGGACTCTTTTGTGCTTCCTTTGAACTTGGATTGTGATGCTCATGGTTGAGTACCTATTATGAGGCCCTTGCTGCCCTCATTTGGTCTCCCATCCTCACTTGGCTTTGGTTTTTTTTTTACCTTTCATTTTGGTTTAGTTTTGATGGTGTGGTTGATGTTGTTTGACTTAGGTCATTTCATCCCACTTTTGGTGCATCTTTGTGTAGTTTGTTCTTGTTTGATTGTTTTCTTCTTGTGCACTTTATTCTTCTTCTCTTTTCTTGCATTTCCATATGCATGCTTGGTTAAGATAAGCTTGTGGAGGCTACTGCCCCACACTATTTTCCTCCCACTTTCATTCTATTTGTGCATCTTATGTTTGCATCTTCATTTGCATATGCATTCTTCTTCTTCTTCTTCTTTTGCTTTTCTTTGTCATGCTCCCCATAAGTTCTCTAACCTCTTGAGGTTATGATAGACATTAGGTGCCTAACCATGCATGATAACATTAGGTAGTTCCCTTTTGAATCCCAACTCTAAGTCCACTTTGCATGATAACCTTTAGGATTGATTAGTCTCCCATTAGTGTTCTTTCTTCTCTTCTCATCTTCAAACATTCATAAAACACTTAATAAAGAATGACAAGTGTTGTACGCTACAAGCCTTAAGATATTTGGGAAATGATGATTGGGTGGTTGCCTCTCAATTTTCTAGAATGTTAGTATATGTCCTTTGGACGATATACGATGCATTCGCTCCTAAGTCATAGTCTTTAGTGCAACATGAGTTACAAATCAAATTCAAAACATTTCTTCTCTAAAAAACACAAAACACTTCAAACCTTTTTCACCCTTTGGGGTTCTTAATCAGGAAAATCTTTTCAGATAAAAGAGTGTCGTTAAATTTTAGTTCTACCACAAATGGTAACGCCTAAGTCTCCAATGGTCGAGCTATCTACACCAACTGCTAGAACTCCTTGTTAACCCTACTCGGGCCTAAAAACTTTTGAACCAACCTGTGGTCCTTTTAGCCCGAACTACGTTCGCTCTGATCTTTCATACCAGATGAAAGTACATAGGCATAAGACGTGATGTCTTGGCGAGCAACCTTCCCCCTTTCTTTACCCGTAGTTAGCCGAACTACGTTGACTCTGACTTTCCCATTGCACGAGGGAGTACGTAGGCACAGAGCGGCGATGCTCTGCCGAGTCACTTCTCCTTTCTTTTTCTTTTGTCCCTGAATCTTTAGCTAGATAGTTTTAACACACCCTTTTAGATAGACAACAATGCGTGGATCCCGTCGAGTACGACGGACGTGAGGTGTAACACCCCACTTCCCAAAACAAATAAAATATAAACATTATAATTAAACATCAGAGTTTTCATCATTTACAGTGGGATATCACATCACCAATAAGTCATCAAAATACTTTACTGATTATTTTCAAATTAATACAGCGGAAATTGTCATTTCAACATTCTTGGCCATCTGCCAGATTTCATAAAATATCTATTATTATAATTCACCAAAATGTGATACGTCACAGGATTACAAAAAGTTTGACGCAAAACAATTAAAACACCCATATCCCGTGTTACGTATCAGAGCACCCTAAGACTCGACCTGTACACCGCTATCCAAGCTATCTATGTACCTGGATTATCTGTACTTCCGAGGAAGCACAGACCACAACAACAAACAACAAAGGGGTGAGAATTACGATCAAATAATAATGGTATAATAGTACATGAAATAAAAGGAAGAATCTATATAAATCATTTCACATGCATATTATCCGGACTCACTGTCTCATCGTTCAATCACAATTACAATCACGCAACACGTGCGCACACACACACCCCGAAACATACGGTATCGACTCATTCGTCCGTCAGATTCTCCTAGGAACCGAATATAACCATCGCATCAAGCGAGGTTCTGCAGATCCTACACGGGATCAAATATAACCATCGCATCAAGCGAGGTTCTGCAGATCCTACAAGGGATCAATTATAACCATCGCATCAAGCGAGGTTCTGCAGATCCTACACGGGATCAAATATAACCATCGCATCAAGCGAGGTTCTGCAGATCCTACACGGGATCAAATATAACCATCGCATCAAGCGAGGTTCTGCAGATCCTACACGGGATCAATTATAACCATCGCATCAAGCGAGGTTCTGCAGATCCTACACGGGATCAAATATAACCATCGCATCAAGCGAGGTTCTGCAGATCCTACACGGGATCAAATATAACCATCGCATCAAGCGAGGTTCTGCAGATCCTACACGGGATCAAATATAACCATCGCATCAAGCGAGGTTCTGCAGATCCTACACGGGATCAATTATAACCATCGCATCAAGCGAGGTTCTGCAGATCCTACACGGGATCAAATATAACCATCACATCAAGCGAGGTTCTGCAGATCCTACACGGGATCAAATATATACTAACATCATACACCGCAGTGTATACTACACGACACGCTCAACATTCATGCCAAATCGTTATGCATTTTTAATCGAATTAAACGATGCACGAAATTGCCCAAACGGCTACAATTCATAACCTTGGATTCACGCCTATCGGCTACCCACAATACATCACGAGCCATCGCACCATCTTCTAAATCAAGGAAGGGTCGATCGCAATCGGAACCCCAAGTCACAACTGCACCCAACAGCAGAGAAGACTCATTCTGCTACGTTCGCTACACGCTCGCCTAGCGAGCTGCTAGCGAACGTTCGCCACCTTCTCGCCTAGCGACTGCTAGCGAGCAAGAACGGAAGCTAAAGACTTCATTCGCTATCTCGTTCGCTACAGCGAACCCCCAGCGAGCCATTCGCTACTCCATTCGCTGCCAGCGAAAGAGACCAAAACACCAATGTCCCAAGTCTGGGACCGTTCGCTACGCACTTGCCTATCGAGATGCTAGCGAACACTCGCGACCTGCTCGCCTAGCGAGCTGCTAGCGAGCGTCTGCGAACTGAACTTTCTCCCACTGTTCAGAATCCAAACACCCGATGAAATCTCCCGATAAATCTCAACTTGTTCCCAGTAGCCTTAGCCTAACATATATTGACTAATCTACGGTATCTAAACGTGATTCTAACCGATAAACATCAGTTCTACCGATTTGACTCATTTATGCCCTAAATGGAAAAATGAGGAAAACATTCCAACAACTAACACAATCCATACATAATCATAAACATTAATAAGATGATGATACTTCACACCCTTACCTGATTATTTGCAAGCTTTGATCGATTCTTCCAGCCTCTAGGTTTTTCTCTTCTTTCTTCCCTCTTTATCTTCTCTTCCTTTCTTTCTTTTCTTTTTCTTTCTAATGTTACTAACTTTCTTTCTCTTCTCTTTTTATCTCCTCTTTCCATTTCTTTCCTCTCATTTTCTTTCCCTCCACTAACTAATCAAATCTCATAAATTAACCACTTAACATTAAATAGGAAAATGTCTATAATACCCTCCAAAACTATTTTCTCAGAAAACTCCCAAATTCGGTTAAAATAGGATAATATGTAAACATAACATATTTTCATGCAAATTCCACCTCAAAATAATATTCACCCAATTAAACCAAAAAGGACTCAACGAAAAAGGAATAATCGAAATCGGGGCGTTACAATTCTCCCCCACTTAGGAATTTTTGTCCTCGAAAATATCTCCTGGTTCAAATCATACCGGACACGACTTTCACGCCTCCTCTCCATTTCCCAAGTTACACATGATCACCCACATGCATACTTCTATACCGCAATCATAGTTATGCCACGTGACTCATATAAACCCATCAATCCTCATCAATCTCCATGGGAGATTGTGGGTACACCGCTTGCACCTCACCAGGAACGACATCTCGGTCATTCTACTATGGTGATCATCCCACTAGGGACGAAGCATAGTCATAACACTTATACCTCATCAGGAATGTCACTTAGTAATGTCCAATACACAAAGCTAAGCCCCACAAGAAGTCTCCCCATAACCAACTCATATCGCAAAATTGCTTAGCCAGTTCCAACCCTCTCTATCATCCTTTTCATCATATGCAAGGATCTTCAAATTACAGCATAAGCCACCATATTATCCTTTCCCGGATGATAATCTCAGTCTAAAACCATAATCCTTCTAGAGTTCCCAATTACTTTCTCTGTCTCACATACTACGCTTCCAAATTAAGCAGATACCTCAAGCTCTGGCAGTCACCATCATCCTAAAGCTCAAACTAACCAATTGAAGCCCCCAACTCGGGAACAACCACAACAGTAACCAACTCCAAATTACTTGTCAGACAATTACTCTTATGCACTCCAAGTTGTCGTAAGGCATGACTACAACTTACTAATGTTGCACTGAACACATCTTCTAATCATATCAA
This sequence comes from Lathyrus sativus, assembly GCA_963859935.3. Classification (NCBI taxonomy): domain Eukaryota; kingdom Viridiplantae; phylum Streptophyta; class Magnoliopsida; order Fabales; family Fabaceae; genus Lathyrus; species Lathyrus sativus. The sequence continues at coordinate 458,834,316 of OZ012738.1, forward strand.
CAGAGCTTCTCACAACATAACAATTAATTCTGTCGAGCCCGGCACAACCCATACACGAGTTGTTGACAGCTCTCCAGAAACCCTTTGAAACTCTCCTCACCGCAGCATAAAACTGCTTCTTCTCCCGTACTGATAACTCAAGTTCCTTATGCTCAATATGATCCTCTATTCTATTCTTTGAATATACCAAAATATCATCGGTGAACACAATCGTTGCTTCAATCAATCAAGTATGGAGAATCCTCATGCCAAATGGTTACTCGGTTTCGCAAACTATGGAAAAACACGCACCACACACTCTGCATCCACTACTAAATCCAAAAATAGTCCATCAATAATTAACTTAATTCCATGCCAATACTTCACCATCACCTAGATCATTGGACTAGCTTTCCAACGCTTCAAACCGTGCGTCATTCCGAGTTACGGTCCTCCCGTTACGACAAAAATACTAAAACAACTTTCTCTGCCCAGGACCTCCTCGCTAGGCGGACATAGTAGCGAGCGTGGAGTCGTTCGCTAGCATGCTCGCTAGGCGAAGACCTGGCGAACATGACAGTCCAAAATCTTAATTTCGACCGTTACCTGACTTCCGAGTGTCCGATTTCGATTCCGTAAAAAGCTGTGATCTCGGAATTTGATGTACTGCAACAATTTCACACTTAGAAGACCATACAACACATCCTCGACTCTTGGAATACTTAAAGGACTTGTTACACCAATTTGCACTCCACGTTAATATTTTCTTTATCATCCACCGGATGTCACTATCCATCCTTTATATACGCGACCTCATAATCCGTCGTCGTAGCACACATCTCAAGCACCCGTCTCAAACTGCTCAAATAATTTAATTATCTTGATTATCCAAAAAGATACATAACAGGGAGCTCTCAATATAAGATAAATTCTCGTAACTAAGTCAACCACAACTCCACTCCGCGCTCTGGTTGTGTATCACTATCTTGTCAGGATGACTTCCAAACAGTCACAATTATTCGGCAAACCGCCAACTCCTCACTTGTAGCATCCTGGAGAAGCACAAGTTTCTCCCCCACTTTAATCATTCTCACTCCTTGCAGACAAAGGTTAAATACCAAACGCGCACCGACAGTGTTTTCACACACATGTCGCGTACAAGGGGACAACCAACATTAGACAACTTGGCCGGATGGACCGACCTGCTCTGATACCACTTGTAACACCCCACTTCCCAAAACAAATAAAATATAAACATTATAATTAAACATCAGAGTTTTCATCATTTACAGTGGGATATCACATCACCAATAAGTCATCAAAATACTTTATTGATTATTTTCAAATTAATACAGCGGAAATTGTCATTTCAACATTCTTGGCCATCTGCCAGATTTCATAAAATATCTATTATTATAATTCACCAAAATGTGATACGTCACAGGATTACAACAAGTTTGACGCAAAACAATTAAAACACCCATATCCCGTGTTACGTATCAGAGCACCCTAAGACTCGACCTGTACACCGCTATCCAAGCTATCTATGTACCTGGATTATCTGTACTTCCGAGGAAGCACAGACCACAACAACAAACAACAAAGGGGTGAGAATTACGATCAAATAATAATGGTATAATAGTACATGAAATAAAAGGAAGAATCTATATAAATCATTTCACATACATATTATCCGGACTCACTGTCTCATCGTTCAATCACAATTACAATCACGCAACACGTGCGCGCGCACACACCCCGAAACATACGGTATCGACTCATTCGTCCGTCAGATTCTCCTAGGAACCGAATATAACCATCGCATCAAGCGAGGTTCTGCAGATCCTACGCGGGATCAAATATAACCATCGCTCACACCCCACATGGGCACACGAGATTCTGCAGATCCTACACGGGATCAATTATAACCATCGCATCAAGCGAGGTTCTGCAGATCCTACACGGGATCAAATATAACCATCGCATCAAGCGAGGTTCTGCAGATCCTACACGGGATCAAATATAACCATCGCATCAAGTGAGGTTCTGCAGATCCTACACGGGATCAAATATAACCATTGCATCAAGCGAGGTTCTGCAGATCCTACACGGGATCAAATATAACCATCACATCAAGCGAGGTTCTGCAGATCCTACACGGGATCAATTATAACCATCGCATCAAGCGAGGTTCTGCAGATCCTACACGGGATCAAATATAACCATAGCATCAAGCGAGGTTCTGCAGATCCTACACGGGATCAAATATAACCATCGTATCAAGCGAGGTTCTGCAGATCCTACACGGGATCAATTATAACCATCGCATCAAGCGAGGTTCTGCAGATCCTACACGGGATCAAATATAACCATCGCATCAAGCGAGGTTCTGCAGATCCTACACGGGATCAATTATAACCATCGCATCAAGCGAGGTTCTGCAGATCCTACACGGGATCAAATATAACCATCGCATCAAGCGAGGTTCTGCAGATCCTACACGGGATCAATTATAACCATCGCATCAAGCGAGGTTCTGCAGATCCTACACAGGACCAAATATAACCATCGCATCAAGCGAGGTTCTGCAGATCCTACACGGGATCAAATATAACCATCGCATCAAGCGAGGTTCTGCAGATCCTACACGGGATCAAATATAACCATCGCATCAAGTGAGGTTCTGCAGATCTTACACGGGATCAATTATAACCATCGCATCAAGCGAGGTTCTGCAGATCCTACACGGGATCAAATATAACCATCGCATCAAGCGAGGTTCTGCAGATCCTACACGGGATCAAATATAACCATCGCATCAAGCGAGGTTTTGCAGATCCTACACGGGATCAAATATAACCATCGCATCAAGCGAGGTTCTGTAGATCCTACATGGGATCAATTATAACCATCGCATCAAGCGAGGTTCTGCAGATCCTACACGGGATCAAATATAACCATCGCATCAAGCGAGGTTCTGCAGATCCTACACGGGATCAAATATAACCATCGCATCAAGCGAGGTTCTGCAGATCCTACACGGGATCAATTATAACCATCGCATCAAGCGAGGTTCTGCAGATCCTACACGGGATCAAATATAACCATCGCATCAAGCGAGGTTCTGCAGATCCTACACGGGATCAAATATAACCATCACATCAAGCGAGGTTCTGCAGATCCTACACGGGATCAATTATAACCATCGTATCAAGCGAGGTTCTGCAGATCCTACACGGGATCAAATATAACCATCGCATCAAGCGTGGTTCTGCAGATCCTACACGGGATCAAATATAACCATCACATCAAGCGAGGTTCTGCAGATCCTACACGGGATCAAATATAACCATCGCATCAAGCGAGGTTCTGCAGATCCTACACGGGATCAATTATAACCATCGCATCAAGCGAGGTTCTGCAGATCCTACACGGGATCAAATATAACCATCACATCAAGCGAGGTTCTGCAGATCCTACACGGGATCAAATATATACTAACATCATACACCGCAGTGTATACTACACGACACGCTCAACATTCATGCCAAATCGTTATGCATTTTTAATCGAATTAAACGATGCACGAAATTGCCCAAACGGCTACAATTCATAACCTTGGATTCACGCCTATCGGCTACCCACAATACATCACGAGCCATCACACCATCTTCTAAATCAAGGAAGGGTCGATCGCAATCGGAACCCCAAGTCACAACTGCACCTAACAGCAGAGAAGACTTATTCTGCTACGTTCGCTACACGCTCACCTAGCGACTGCTAGCGAGCAAGAACGGAAGCTACAGACTTCGTTCGCTATCTCGTTCGCAACAGCGAACCCCCACCGAGCCATTCGTTACTCCATTCGCTGCCAGCGAAAGAGACCAAAACACCACTGTCCCAAGTCAGGGACCGTTCGCTACGCACTCACCTATCGAGATGCTAGCGAACACTCGCGACCTGCTCGCCTAGCGAGCTGCCAGCGAGCGTCTGCGAACTGAACTTTCTCCCACTGTTCAGAATCCAAACACCCGATGAAATCTCTCGATAAATCTCAACTTGTTCCCAGTAGCCTTAGCCTAACATATATTGACTAATCTACGGTATCTAAACGTGATTCTAACCGATAAACATCAGTTCTACCGATTTAACTCATTTATGCCCTAAATGGAAAAATGAGGAAAACATTCCAACAACTAACACAATCCATACATAATCATAAACATTAATAAGATGATGATACTTCACACCCTTACCTGATTATTTGCAAGCTTTGATCGATTCTTCCAGCCTCTAGGTTTTTCTCTTCTTTCTTCCCTCTTTCCCTTCTCTTCCTTTCTTTCTTTTCTTTTTCTTTCTAATGTTACTAACTTTCTTTCTCTTCTCTTTTTATCTCCTCTTTCCATTTCTTTCCTCTCATTTTCTTTCCCTCCACTAACTAATCAAATCTCATAAATTAACCACTTAACATTAAATAGGAAAATATCTATAATACCCTCCAAAACTATTTTCTCAGAAAACTCCCAAATTCGGTTAAAATAGGATAATATTATAAACATAACATATTTTCATGCAAATTCCACCTCAAAATAATATTCACCCAATTAAACCAAAAAGGACTCAACGAAAAAGGAATAATCGAAATCGGGGCGTTACAATTCTCCCCCACTTAGGAATTTTCGTCCTCGATAATATCTCCTGGTTCAAATCATACCGGACACGACTTTCACGCCTCCTCTCCATTTCCCAAGTTACACATGATCACCCACATGCATACTTCTATACCGCAATCATAGTTATGCCACGTGACTCATATAAACCCATCAATCCTCATCAATCTCCATGGGAGATTGTGGGTACACCGCTTGCACCTCACCAGGAACGACATCTCGGTCATTCTACCCTGGTGATCATCCCATTAGGGACGAAGCATAGTCATAACACTTATACCTCATCAGGAATGTCACTTAGTAATGTCCAATACACAAAGCTAAGCCCCACAAGAAGTCTCCCCATAACCAACTCATATCGCAAAATTGCTTAGCCAGTTCCAACCCTCTCTATCATCCTTTTCATCATATGCAAGGATCTTCAAATTACAGCATAAGCCACCACACTATCCTTTCCCGGATGATAATCTCAGTCTAAAACCATAATCCTTCTAGAGTTCCCAATTACTTTCTCTGTCTCACATACTACGCTTCCAAATTAAGCAGATACCTCAAGCTCTGGCAGTCACCATCATCCTAAAGCTCAAACTAACCAATTGAAGCCCCCAACTCAGGAACAACCACAACAGTAACCAACTCCAAATTACTTGTCAGACAATTACTCTTATGCACTCCAAGTTGTCGTAAGGCAGGACTACAACTTACTAATGTTGCACTGAACACATCTTCCAATCATATCAACAGAGCTTCTCACAACACAACAATTAATTCTGTCGAGCCCGGCACAACCCATACACGAGTTGTTGACAGCTCTCCAGAAACCCTTTGAAACTCTCCTCACCGCAGCATAAAACTGCTTCTTCTCCCGTACTGATAACTCAAGTTCCTTATGCTCAATATGATCCTCTATTCTCTTCTTTGAATATACCAAAATATCATCGGTGAACACAATCATTGCTTCAATCAATCAAGTATGGAGAATCCTCATGCCAAATGGTTACTCGGTTTCGCAAACTATGGCAAAACACGCACCACACACTCTGCATCCACTACTAAATCCAAAAATAGTCCATCAATAATCAACTTAATTCCATGCCAATACTTCACCATCACCTAGATCATTGGACTAGCTTTCCAACGCTTCAAACCGTGCGTCATTCCGAGTTACGGTCCTCCCGTTACGACAAAAATACTAAAACAACTTTCTCTGCCCAGGACCTCCTCGCTAGGCGGACATAGTAGCGAGCGTGGAGTCGTTCGCTAGCATGCTCGCTAGGCGAAGACCTGGCGAACATGACAGTCCAAAATCTTAATTTCGATCGTTACCTGACTTCCGAGTGCCCGATTTCGATTCCGTAAAAAGCTGTGATCTCGGAATTTGACGTACTGCAACAATTTCACACTTAGAAGACCATACAACACATCCTCGACTCTTGGAATACTTAAAGGACTTGTTACACCAATTTGCACTCCACGTTAATATTTTTTTTATCATCCACCGGATGTCACTATCCATCCTTTACATACGCGACCTCATAATCCGTCGTCGAAGCACACATCTCAAGCACCCGTCTCAAACTGCTCAAATAATTTAATTATCTTGATTATCCAAAAAGATACATAACAGGGAGCTCTCAATATAAGATAAATTCTCGTAACTAAGTCAACCACAACTCCACTCCGCGCTCTGGTTGTGTATCACTATCTTGTCAGGATGACTTCCAAACAGTCACAATTATTCGGCAAACCGCCAACTCCTCACTTGTAGCATCCTGGAGAAGCACAAGTTTCTCCCCCACTTTAATCATTCTCACTCCTTGCAGACAAAGGTTAAATACCAAACGCGCACCGACAGTGTTTTCACACACATGTCGCGTACAAGGGGACAACCAACATTAGACAACTTGGCCGGATGGACCGACTTGCTCTGATACAACTTGTAACACCCCACTTCCCAAAATAAATAAAATATAAACATTATAATTAAACATCAGAGTTTTCATCATTTACAGTGGGATATCACATCACCAATAAGTCATCAAAATACTTTATTGCTTATTTTCAAATTAATACAGCGGAAATTGTCATTTCAACATTCTTGGCCATCTGCCAGATTTCATAAAATATCTATTATTATAATTCACCAAAATATGATACGTCACAGGATTACAACAAGATTGACGCAAAACAATTAAAACACCCATATCCCGTGTTACGTATCAGAGAACCCTAAGACTCGACCTGTACACCGCTATCCAAGCTATCTATGTACCTGGATTATCTGTACTTCCGAGGAAGCACAAACCACAACAACAAACAACAAAGGGGTGAGAATTACGATCAAATAATAATGGTATAATAGTACATGAAATAAAAGTAAGAATCTATATAAATCATTTCACATACATATTATCCGGACTCAGTGTCTCATCGTTCAATCACAATTACAATCACGCAACACGTGCGCACACACACACCCCGAAACATACGGTATCGACTCATTCATCCGTCAGATTCTCCTAGGAACCGAATATAACCATCGCATCAAGAGAGGTTCTGCAGATCCTACGCGGGATCAAATATAACCATCGCTCACACCCCACATGGGCACACGAGGTTCTGCAGATCCTGCACGGGATCAATTATAACCATCGCATCAAGCGAGGTTCTGCAGATCCTACACGGGATCAAATATAACCATCGCATCAAGCGAGGTTCTGCAGATCCTACACGGGATCAAATATAACCATCGCATCAAGCGAGGTTCTGCAGATCCTACACGGGATCAAATATAACCATCGCATCAAGCGAGGTTCTGCAGATCCTACACGGGATCAAATATAACCATCGCATCAAGCGAGGTTCTGCAGATCCTACACGAGATCAATTATAACCATCGCATCAAGCGAGGTTCTGCAGATCCTACACGGGATCAAATATAACCATCGCATCAAGCGAGGTTCTGCAGATCCTACACGGGATCAAATATAACCATCGCATCAAGCGAGGTTCTGCAGATCCTACACGGGATCAATTTTAACCATCGCATCAAGCGAGGTTCTGCAGATCCTACACGGGATCAAATATAACCATCGCATCAAGCGAGGTTCTGCAGATCCTACACGGGATCAATTATAACCATCGCATCAAGCGAGGTTCTGCATATCCTACACGGGATCAAATATAACCATCGCATCAAGTGAGGTTCTGCAGATCCTACACGGGATCAAATATAACCATCGCATCAAGCGAGGTTCTGCAGATCCTACACGGGATCAAATATAACCATCGCATCAAGCGAGGTTCTGCAGATCCTACACGGGATCAATTATAACCATCGCATCAAGCGAGCTTCTACAGATCCTACACGGGATCAAATATAACCATCGCATCAAGCGAGGTTCTGCAGATCCTACACGGGATCAAATATATACTAACATCATACACCGCAGTGTATACTACACGACACGCTCAACATTCATGCCAAATTGTTATGCATTTTTAATCGAATTAAACGATGCACGAAATTGCCCAAACGGCTACAATTCATAACCTTGGATTCACGCCTATCGGCTACCCACAATACATCACGAGCCATCACACCATCTTCTAAATCAAGGAAGGGTCGATCGCAATCGGAACCCCAAGTCACAACTGCACCCAACAGCAGAGAAGACTCATTCTGCTACATTCGCTACACGCTCGCCTAGCGAGCTGCTAGCGAACGTTCGCCACCTTTTCTCCTAGCGACTGCTAGCGAGCAAGAACGGAAGCTACAGACTTTGTTCGCTATCTCGTTCGCTACAGCGAACCCCCAGCGAGCCATTCGCTACTCCATTCGCTTCCAGCGAAAGAGACCAAAACACCACTGTCCCAAGTCTGGGACCGTTCGCTACGCACTCGCCTATCGAGATGCTAGCGAACACTCGTGACCTGCTCGCCTAGCGAGCTGCTAGCGAGCGTCTGCGAACTGAACTTTCTCCCACTGTTCAGAATCCAAACACCCGATGAAATCTCCCGATAAATCTTAACTTGTTCCCAGTAGCCTTAGCCTAACATATATTGACTAATCTACGGTATCTAAACGTGATTCTAACCGATAAACATCAGTTCTACCGATTTAACTCATTTATGCCCTAAATGGAAAAATGAGGAAAACATTCCAACAACTAACACAATCCATACATAATCATAAACATTAATAAGATGATGATACTTCACACCCTTACCTGATTATTTGCAAGCTTTGATCGATTCTTCCAGCCTCTAGGTTTTTCTCTTCTTTCTTCCCTCTTTCCCTTCTCTTCCTTTCTTTCTTTTCTTTTTCTTTCTAATGTTACTAACTTTCTTTCTCTTCTCTTTTTATCTCCTCTTTCCATTTCTTTCCTCTCATTTTCTTTCCCTCCACTAACTAATCAAATCTCATAAATTAACCACTTAACATTAAATAGGAAAATGTCTATAATACCCTCCAAAACTATTTTCTCAGAAAACTCCCAAATTCGGTTAAAATAGGATAATATGTAAACATAACATATTTTCATGCAAATTCCACCTCAAAATAATATTCGCCCAATTAAACCAAAAAGGACTCAACGAAAAAGGAATAATCGAAATCGGGGCATTACATGAGGGGTGCTAATACCTTCCCCTTGCGTAACTGACTCCCGAATCCAGATATGGTTGCAATGACCTTGCCTTTTCCCTTTTCGTTAGGTTTTTCCGATTGTTTCCTTTCCCTCTCTTTGGGATAAATAATGAAAGTGGCGACTCTTCTGTTTTTCCGCCGGTTGTTTTTCGCAGTTGCGACATAAAGCTCAGAAGTGTTTCATGCTTGGATATTCTGAACGCTCTAAAGGCTACAGAGTATACAATACTAAGACACAGATTGTAGAGGAATCAATTAATGTTAGATTTGATGATAAGCTTGGCAATCAAAAGCCAAAACAACTTGAAATTTCTGCAGATAGAGAAGTCCTTCTCACAGACTCTGAAGAATCAGAGGCAGACAAAGCTCAAGCAAAAGCACCAGAAGCAACGTCAGATGCTACTCCCTTGACTGCTCAGATGGATAGCTTAACAATTTTTGAAGAACCAAATGTTAAAGGATCATCCAGAATCAAAGCCATTCATCCAGAGGAAATGATAATTGGAAAGAAGGATGACCCAATCAGAACAAGGTCATTTCTCAGATCTTATGGAACGTCACTGTTTGGTTTGGTATTTATCATTGAACCTACTTCTGTGGATGAGGCTCTGAACGATAATGATCAGATACTTACTATGTAAGAAGAGCTTAACCAATTCACCAGAAATGACGTCTGGGATCCGATTCCAAGACCAAATGGTTTCAACATCATTGGAACTAAATGGGTCTTCAGAAATAAGCTGAACGAGCAAGGAGAAGTTATCAGAAGCAAGGCTAGCCTGGTTGCTCAAGGATACAGTTAGCAAGAAGGTATAGATTACACAGAGACTTATGCTCCTATGGCAAGGTTAGAATATATTCGCTTGCTTATTTTCTTTGTTGCACAGAATAACATCACTCTGTATCAGATGGATGTTAAAAGTGCTTTCTTAAATGGTTTCATAGAAGAGGAAGTTTATGTTCATCAACCTCCTGGTTTTGAAAATGAAAAATTTCCAGAACACGTTTTCAAACTTAAGAAATCACTCTATGGCTTAAAAAAAGCTCCCAGAGCTTGGTATGAGAGGCTGAGTAATTTCCTTCTGGAAAATAATTTTGTTAGAGGAAAAGTTGACACTACTATCTTTCATAAATCAATTAAGAAAGACATTTTAGTCTGTCAGATTTATGTTGATGATATTATATTTGGAACTACCAATATTACGCTTGGAAAGGAGTTTGCTCAATCTATGCAGGCAGAATTTGAGATGAGTATGATGGGAGAACTCAGATTCTTTATGGGAATTCAAGTGAATCAGACTCCAGAAGGCACCTATATACATCAGACAAAGTATGTAAAGGAACTTCTGAAGAAATTCAACATGTCAGAAAGCAAGGTAGCAAAGACTCCAATGCATCCTACAAGCACACTAGGTAAAGAAAAGGTAAGTAAAAAGGTAGATCAGAAGCTCTACAGAGGTATGATTGGTTCTCTTCTATACTTGACTGCTTCTAGACCTGATATTCTCTTTAGTATTTGTCTATGTGCTAGATTCCAATAAAATCCTAGAGAATCTCACTTAACAGTTGTTAAGAGGATTTTGAGGTATCTGAAAGGTACTACTAACGTGGGTTTGTATTACAGAAAATCTGATGATTATAAATTAGTTGGATTCTGTGATATTGATTATGCTGGAGACAGAGTAGAGAGTAAGAGTACTTCTGGAAGATGTCAGTTTCTGGGAAGTCATCTGATCTCTTGGTTCAGTAAGAAGCAACCCACAATAGCGTTATCAACAATAGAAGCAGAATACATTGCTGTTGCTGGTTGTAGCACACAGATGCTCTGGATGAAGAGTCAACTAGAAGACTATCAGATTCATGAGAGTAACATTTCTATTTTCTGTGATAATACTTCTGCTATTTTCCTTTCTAAGAATCCTATTTTACATTCTAATGCAAAGAACATAGAAATTAAGCATCATTTTATCAGAGACTATGTTCAGAAGGGAATTATTAGTTTGAACTTTGTTGATACAGACCATCAATGGGCTGATATCTTCACAAAACCCCTTGCTAAAGATAGGTTTAAATTTATTCTGAAGAATATTAGTATGGATTTTTGTCCAGAATAAAACTATTATTCAGAAGAAAATTTATTCTGATGAAATATGAATAATGTCTATATTCTGAAGTAATTCTTCTGATTATTTCTTTTGGTACATTGTTTTTTTTGTGAAACTCTGATCTAACAAGTCTCAGAAGATCTGAGCGTTGTTTAACGTTTCTTATTCTTAAGAGATTCAGAGGCACATCAACATCAAACATGTGTCACATGATATCTGAAAAGGTGGAATGTACTCAATGAGACGCCTTTTTGAGGTACTGCTTGTATTCTCAATTTCTCGTTTTCCTCCCCACGCTTGTCAGTATCATTTAATGTTTGAAATCATTATTCTTTTTTATGTGACTTTTTGAATTAAATTAAATGAATTAATTGCTGATCATGTGAATGTGTGCCCTAATTTGTTGCCCCTATGAATGCCACAACACAACACCTTCTCACACTTTTCACTCTCTCTCACACCGTGTATGCATTTCTGTTTGCTCCATTATTTCTTCATCTCCTCCAAACCCAAAACCCAAAGAAGCATTTGTTATCTCACTTCTTCAACAATGGCAACTTCATCTTCAACCTCTCAACAGTTTGAATCAACAATGGTTATTGTTTCTTCTTCTACAATAGGTCCCACTCCGTTCACAGCACCTGAAAGAACTCTCCTCACTCCCGTTGATCAACTGGAAGTTCTATGTGAGTTCTTAATTGATTTTGAAAGCATTGCTGAAAATGGATTTGATTTACGTCCAACTGTGTCATCACAAGGATGGACAAAGTATTTTGACAGACTGGTTGGTCCAGTTTACCCTTGCTTGGTCAAAGAGTTTTCGATTCATGCAAGAGTTTTCCCCAAATTCATTATGTCTTCAGTTCTGGGTAAAGAAATCATTATCATTGAAGATCTGATTTGTAAGCTGATAGGATATCAAGAATTAGATGGTGTTACTCATCTTCTAGCAAATCGTGTGGATATGGATGAGGTATACAGTGAAGTGTTTACTTATGGGGAAGCCTCAAGCAAGATAAAGGATCTGAAAGTTCAATACAAGATCTGGGCTAAGATCTTCTTAGGCTGCATCCATCACAGAAAATCAACAAATTCTCCTGACTACATTAACTCTGATCAGATGTACTTCATGTATTGTCTGGGCAAAGGTATCAAGGTGGATCTACCTTATTTACTTTTCACTCAACTGTGGACTCATGTGAAACAATCTAGAGAAGAAGTCAGAACCAAGCACCAAAAGATGAGAAACTGGATACCTATGGGAAGACTAATCTCAGACATTCTGACTGAGAATGGCTTAGTTGGTCATCTGACAGAAGCTGGTATGAAAAAAGAAGTAGCTTCAGTTGTTGGAAAACCTCTGAATGGAAAAAGTATGTAGAGGATGAGGATTGTAGAAGAACTTACTTCTGTACCAGATCAGATCAACTCTGAAGAAGTAAGCAAGAGAAGGATCCCTGTGGATGATTTCCCTCTCTTCTATGCTAACGAACCCAAGGAAATCATTCTGGCTTACATAGAAAAATGCTTAGCAGATGGAACTCCTATACCAGAACATCTGATTCAAAGAGCAGATGAACCTGGATTTGATTTTCATGGGGAGAGACAGAGGAAGAAAAGAAAGGTCTCAGAAGAAGGATCTTCTAAGCCCAAAAGGAAAGCTTCTGGTGAAGCATCTTCTGCAAAGCCAAAGCATGTCAAGAAACAGAAAGGTAACCCTGCTGCTAGTCTATCTTCTATTTTAGAAACAGTAAGAGAAGTACTAACATCTGAACCTCCTCCTTATGAACCAATTCCTTCACCTTCTCCTCCTCACGACTCTGAACCTATTCCATCTGAACCAGAAAAATCTCAACCACTTCCTTCTACACCTAAACCAAATAAAACTTCTGAACCTCAACCAAAACCATCTGAACCACAATCTTCTGTAGCATCCACTCCTTCATTCAACATCCATCAGAAAACTACCCCTGATAAAACCCCAACTTCTGTTCCTCAAACTTCTGAACCAACACCCTCTGTAAACCAATCTTCTGAAATTCCCCCATCTGAAAAACAAACTTCTGAACCACAACAACCTGAAACCATCCCATCTGATCCTGAACCAATGGTTCTTGATCTTCAACCTCTCATGATTGTCTATCCAGTTCCCTCTGGATCATCTTAATCTTCTGAATCTTCTGATTCTTTTGATTCATCTGATTCCACTGATTTTGATAGATCAGATGTCATTTCATCTCTTCTTAGACCCTTTGTTTCCATTCCATCTGACCCTGATAATGAAACTTTATCATCTGAACCAACCCCATATGAACCTCAGATTTCTAAACCTTCATTTGTCCTCACTCCATCTTCTTCATACCCACCTGTCATCTATATCCCTTCTTTTTCCATACCCTCAACTTCTGAAACCACCAAAACACCTTCATTAGATGCCTACCTAAAACCCAAACCTAGGTTGGATGTTGGTACTTTATTTGCTGGTTTTGAAAAATAAATACACATGTGGTTATCTTCTATCGAGAAGGAATGTCTCTCAAGTATGAATCCTGATGATTCTGAAGCTATCTGGAAGAGATTCAAAAATAGATTCAATTATGTTACTTCAAATCTTTAAGAGATTTGTGCTGATGATGCAAAGGTCATATTTTCTGAAGCTGTCAGACTCACTCTTCTGAGTGTTAACATAAATCCAACCCTGCTTCTGGAAAACACACCTGCAAAGGATGTGTGCCTTCCTTCTGAAGAATTTGCTGCTTCTGAGTTTGCTGAACTATCGAAGCCTGAAGTAGTCATTCCAGAAATTTCTGCTCCTGGTCCTTCTGAAAAGACTCTTGACTCTGCTTAACCCTCTGACATGGTTGTCCAGAATGCTTCTGGATCTTTGGTTGTTCACGATGCCTCTGCTTCTGCATCTGCTCCTGAGTCATCTAAAGTGAAGAAAGAAGACGAAGATCTGCATGTTCAGCTTGCTGAACTCAAGGCTAGCAGCACTGAGATCAAATCTTGGATGGTTAAGTAGGAACAGACAACTGAAGAAATCAAGACATGGATGACGAAACAAGACGAATCCACATCTAAGATAATGAATCTTTTGAGGATTTTGACTTCTCGTCATTCTTAGTTTTCTGTGTTGTTTGTGCACTTGTGTAATCTGTCTGTTTGTTTTTGTCTTGGATATTGTTTATCAATGCATCTGAATGTTATGTTTTTCTGGCTGAATCTATCTTATGCTTTATTGTTTTCCCTCTGTTATTTTTTTCTGTCTTAAAGATTTTCTTTTTGATATGACAAAAAGGGGGAGAAAATGGTAATTTTGATAATTCACATAAACAGTTACCAAAGGCAACTCATACATGATAATTTCATCTAATAATATTTTTGAGTGTTTCAGAGCTAATAATTCTCATCTGACAAAATTCTAAGAATTAACTCTGAACCAAAGTCTGAGAATCTACAAGTGTCCTCTGATGCTGAAAAGAATACGGAAGCTGAAAGAGAAGTATTTAATCTTTTCAGAAGAATTCATTTCAGGGGGAGATTAATATTCTCAGGGGGAGTAATTTATTTTCTATTTAAACAAAATTTCCCATCGTTTTTGTCATCATCAAAAAGGGGGAGATTGTTAGAACACAGATTGATGTTCAATATATCTCATTGTTTTGATGATAACATTAATAAAATTTTGTATAGAGAATTTATATACTCTAATTTTGTTCAATTTTTTATTTGTTTCAGATATCAAAATTAATATTATTCTGGAAGCAAGAATGCCTCTGAACACCACAGAACGAAAAAGCTCTAAGCGTCAGAAGCAACTCATCAGAAGACTCTGATCTGCTACAATGACTCTGAGCGAAGCTGAGACGAATCTGAGTAAAGAACATACGTAAAGCTTTAGAAGACTCTGGATGTACTTAACGATGCAAGTACAGAAGCTCTGTTAAGCAAGTATGCTCTGATAAGGATTTCACGCTTAAAGCACTTTGCTGCAAACTCTGATAGAGAAACTCTGATTGAGTTAACTCTGATCTGAACAACTAAGAACATCATCAGAAGTTCTGATGCAAGACGTTCCAAAGTTGGTGAAGAAGATGTTATTCAAATAAAGATTCGTTGGCATATTCTTTTTCATTATCCAAACGGCTCTTTCCCCATTCGTTCATGACACAGGATTTCAGACAAAAAGGATTTGTCAGAACATCCCTCTTCTGAGAAAGGAAAAGTCTATAGAAGACAAAAAGAGCAGAATGCACAGATTGCACAGTCTTTGAGAAATGGATTTCAAAGTACTATAAAAGCAAGTCTAAGCATCACTTCAAAGGTTAACGAACTTGAAACAAATTCTTGACAAGTTATTCAACAAGCTCTTATACAAACTTTCTTCAAAAGCTGAATAGTTTATTTTCGTTCTAAAACTTGTGTAAAAATCACTGTTGTGATATAGCTTTTTAGAAGCACATCTTAAACACATTTGTTAGTTTATCTTTGTAAAAGATTCCTTAAGCGACCAAGTGTGGTCAGAATTATTGAGAAGACTAAGACAGTTGTCTTAGTGGTTTACACTATAATCAGTTTTATTTAGTGGATTACGTCCTTGTTGAGAAAGGCAAATCACCTTGGTAGGGTGGACTGGATTAGTTTGAGTTTAAACGAACCAGGATAAAAATACTGTATTATTTTTCTATCATCTTAATTGTTTTAAAACGCTTATTCAACCCCCCCCCCCTTTTAAGTGTTTTTCCCACCTTCAAATCTGGCACCTTGAACTTCGGGAGAATTCTGACCCCTGAAACTAGACCCAGATCTGACATATCGAAACCCAAGAATTCTGGCTCTCATAGGCTTTCATCTTTTCCTCAATTAGCTTGAATCTTTTGTCAACCTCTGTAACATCCCATTTAATTATTTAGTTGTTTTATGCTTTATTGTGTGTTGTTCATGAATTTATTGATATAAATAAGGGAGGGTGTGAGAGATTAGTAAGAGGACTTAATCGGAATTAAAGGTTAGGACGACTTGGTAATAATAATATGGTAGTGAGGCATTTTATTAATGTTAATATTAGTGTATCAATATTAATATTATTATAATTATTTACACTATTATTATTATTGGAACTATTATTGGGATTATTATCATTATTATTATTAGTAAAATAATTAAGAGGTAAAACCTAATTAGAGTAATTAGTGGAGGAGTTACAGTCAGTTTTAGCTTTACGTAAAAAGAGAGAAGGAAAGCAATGGCTAGAGAAGAAGAGGGATTTTTCCACCATTGTTGAAGGAAGGAAAAGCTCAGAATTCAGGTAAGGGGGGAAATGGGTTCTCTAATGGTGATAATAACATGAGAGGGTAGTGAGGGTTCCTTTCCCTCTTAGAATTTTCTATACATTCTTCCTTTTCCTTGTCTGATTTCTGTGTTATGTGATTGTTGCTGTTAATTCATAGATATATACTAAATATGTGTATGAATCTGTGTTGTATGTTGATTTCGAATGGGAAGTTTGTGCAATTGGTACTGTTGTTGCTGGGTTCTGATATGAAACTAGATCTGAAAATTTAGGATTTATGGGATTAACGAAAAATAGGTTGTTAACACATAAAATGTTATAAAAAAATGTTGAAACCAAGAAGTAGAGTTAGAACTTTGGAATTATACTGAATGATTTGGGTGCTAGAATGGGTTTCAGTGTGTGAGAACTCGTGTATAGGTAAATTCTAAGATTTTGGCATGTTATCTGGCCATACGCGTATAGGGGGAGGCTATACACGTATGAGGGACACACCCAGGGGGTATTACGCGTATGATATATACCACGTCCCTAAGCCATCCCGGCCTTCTAGCCATACATGTACAATACGCGTAAGGGATGGGTCCATACGCGTATAGGGGTAGCCTTACGCGTATGGTGAGTTCTTGGGGGGATTTCTGAGGAAAATGGCCTCTGGCCGTATGCGTACGGCAGGAGGCAATACGCGTATGGGCCTGAGCAATTTGGGGCATTACGCGTATGGCCAAGGGAAATACGCGTATGGGTCTGGGAAATTGGGACATTACATGTATGGACAAGGGAAATGCGCATATGGGCAGGGTTGTAGTGCAATTTTGTTGTTTTCGCGATTTTTATCCCGATTTCGTGTATGATGCAATTTATATTGGATCCATAAGACTCATGTGACATAATTGGACATAAGCGAACTAGTAATGATAGAGAATATGATAAAACATGGAATTTTATGTGATTTTCTTTATGAGACGTGTTTAATGCTTGTGCGCCAAGATTGTAGTTATGTGGAAGGTCTTGAGCGGTGGTGGTAATTCCGGAAAGAATTACGGTGAGAATGTGGCTCGTGTGTGATCATTGAGGATCGTGAAATTATGCTTGAATAGTAATTACACTATCCATAATTTTGTGTCATGCATTCATACCATGTTATGTGGAGACGAGCTAGGTTAAATACTATGGGGAATAGAAGAATTATATCTCAACTATGGAAATAACTCATGTCTAAACTTTATGAAAAGTTTTAAAATAAAAAGTGCACAAAGGCACAAAAAGTTTGAATGAGTTTTTGTATTTTTATCTCTTTTTGAAATTGGTCAAAGTATGATTAACATTGATTTACATTTATTAAGGAAAACAAAGTTTGATAATCACTTGAAAAAAGTCAAAGTTTTATTATGAAAGCGGTTTGAAGTTTGAAAACAAGAAGGTTTTTTTTAAAAAGGGAGAAGATTTTGAAAATTTAAGAAGGAGAGGAGATGAAGTGACTACCCTAGAAAGAAAAATTAAAGCTAGAGATAAGAAGGATCTAACCAAATTGTAGCACACTCCATAGCAATCCAAATAAGAAATACATTCATCTTGAAGCATAAGCAAATGGGCAAGCCAAATAAAGGCATCCATAATACTCCAAGCATAGGGAAATAGACCTAATTCTAAGTCCAAGGGTCCAATAATAGTCCAAGAGGTCCAAGGTCTAAGAATAGTCCAAGAGCATGACCACAAAATTAAGAGCACCAAGTGTTTTAGAGGTTTAATTAATTTATTACTGTTTTAAACAAGATATGGTCCAAATGGATAAAAGAAAAAGAGCGGGAGTATAAACAATAATATGATATGAAATGATAATAATGGAGAATAAAATAAAATAGGTAACAATCTCATCTTCATCAAGAACTTGAAATAAGTTCAGACGATATCGAAGATTTTCATCGATCAAAATAAAAAAAGAGAAGAGGAGAGGCAATGCTAAATTGAATTACTATTTCAAGGTCATTCCATCTTTAAGTTCATCCACTCATCTTGGTGGATGAAAGCACTAAACATATCATTAACTCAAAGCACCTAAAATGAATTGAATAATTCACTTTAAAGATAGATTTGAATTAGTGAATGTTTATCCAACTTCCTCTACACCCTATGTCCAATGAACTTAAAGAGGAAAATGACCTTTAAAAGTGTATTCCAAAGCAAAAACCAAAGGAAAATGAAAGAAGAAGAAGAAGAAGAAGAAGAAGAAGAAAGAACCAAAATAGTCCCAAAACAAAGAAAAAAAGCCAAAATGCTCACTGTGTAATCGATTATCCTCGGGGAGGTAATTGATTACACCTGTTAAAAAACAAAAATTCAGCTTTTAAAAATGTGCAAAACTTGATCAATCATTTCTTCGAACACCTCATAATCAAGGATGAAATTGAGCACGAAAATTCAAGTAAAATAACAGCAAACAACACCAATAGAACATGATTTGTAAGATCCAAAGATCAAGCAACAAGAATCAACAATAGGTCACATTGTGAAGGATGTATCAAGAGCAACAATGATGGATCAAGAGATTACCACTTCAAATCTGAAAATTCTTCAAATCAACTCCATAAACCACACTCCAAAGCCTTGATCTACTGAAATTCATGATGAAAAAGTGAATTGATGAAGGTTTAGCTCAAAGATTAGCAAGTTCTAATGATGAACTTACTTACTTTCAAAGGAAGAAAGAGCTTTGGTGATTTTGATAGTTGGAGAAAAAATAGAGAGTCAAGAAAGAATTTGACAAGGTGAATTTGGCTATCAAAAGCTTGCGAAATAATAGAAATGAAGCCTCTATTTATAGGATTTAGGCTTGGAAAATTTGGTGGATTGGAGTTTGGCTTAGAATCAAAATTAGGCTTGAAATTTGAATTTGGAGGGAAAATCAAGATCAAATGGTGATTAGTGAAGGTGTATGATGGGAATTAATTATGATGAGGTAAGGGAATTAAAATGAAATGATCTAGAATATTCTCATGATGAAACATTTAATTTGGTGCCAAAAATTATTTAGAATTTGAATTTGGCCAATTTTCACAAAATGTGCACAGGGTAATCAATTACCCTAATACTGGTAATCGATTACCACACGCAAAAATTGTGAAAAAATGCCTTTTTGATGTGTTTTCTTGGCTTTGGCTCGATTTTTTTGCTTGTCAGAGAAGACATGGAAATAAACATATAAACTTGTGAGTCTCTTGAATAAAAGTCAATCAAATCTTAGGAGACTCTTGATCAGATGATTTTAAATTGTTTGCAGATCAACTTTGACTTTATTCAGATGAAATTCATTCGAGCTGGAGGACTGGTATTTGATATCCTTGATCCAAATTCTTCCTAAAAAAGTTAATAAAGGAAACACAAACATTTTTTGGATTTTGAATAATGGTTAGCAAACATAAACATAAACAAATATCAAACAAATAAGAAAACAAGGGTGTCTGGTGATCTCTCAAGAACAAACCTGCAGAGAAAGGCAAGAGAACAAAAGCTTGCGATCTTGTTTGTAGAATGAGATGCAAATGATATTTGGGATCTTAGGGGTAAAAATTAGGGTATTAAAATAAGCATCATAACTTGGGTCAGTACAATCAAGGGTTTGTTTCTGACTACGTGACTAAATACAACGTAACTTGATCGTATTCGACAATCACAAGGTGATCACATTAACCTTAATCACATAACAACAACACATGTTCCATACAAAGCATATTATCCAACAATCACGTGACTACTAGTTCGTTGTACACATTGTGGTACAATCACGTCCAAGCATCACTATCTAAACCATTTCATTTCCTAAGTTATCTTACAAAGTCATTTACCTAGTTAATCTCCTAGATTTTGTCACTCATATTCATAGTGTTTTAAGCATGTCATTACACAATCAATACAATTACAAGATATAATAATAATTTAAGCATAGATTATGAAATGTATCACATAAACAAAACAACAATATATAGCATACATTAACATATAATTCATAAACATACACATTATTATTCTCTATAAATAATCCTCGTTTAATTCATGGTCTCTCATCACCAGGTAATAAACATTAGATTATCTTTCAAATGCTTCAAATCCCACCTCAATTGGATTCTTAATTCATGATTTATGGTGGAACAAGGATCATATTATTCACCTTCACATCAATTCCATCTCTATCCTATCCATAACTTGCATATACCCATGTTTCTACTTGATTATCAAATAGAGTGTTGAAATAGCTTTCTAATGCTTCCGACCGTGCCTCATTCCGAGCTACAATTCTCAAGTAATGGGGAAAATAAAAAAATGAAATTTTGCATGCTGACATGGTCGCCCAGCGAGTAGCTGGCGAGGCTGACTCGTTTTTGGTTCGCCCGACGAACCCCAAGCCGAGGCAAAATTATTTCATGGTCGCCCGACGAGCAGCTAGCGAGCTAGCGAGCTTTCTGTTCGCCAAAACTCGCCTGGCAATGCTGACAGAAGTTAGCTCGCCCGGCAAAGCAAACGAAACTTAAAATTTCCTGAATGCGAAATGGAAGGTAAAAATGGCCAAAACCCTAAACACACATGTTCACAATACATCCAACAACCTAAATTAACATGTTATATCACAATTTGACATGCATTTCATCAAATCATCATGTTATCACACAAAACCTAATTCTCAAACCCTTTTTTATACTTTTTCCCCAAGCTAAACTATCTATGGAACTCACTTTGGAAATGCATGTGTTGAAGAAATTGAAATAGGGTTGATGATGATGATGAATTCATGAACTTCCTATTCTTCTTCCATGAACTCTTCTTCTTCTTTCCTCTCTTTTTTTCTTTCCTTTCTTCTCTTATTCCTCTCTTTTCCTTTTCTTACTAACTCTTCCCATTTTTGCTTATCCACCTGACATATAAAATATATATAATATTATGTAATGATATAAATATCTCCATTGATATATGTCGCGTAGTACCAATTGACTATTATTAGAGTTATTAAAATGTCTCCTCTTATACTTATTAATATTGATCTTTTTCTTTAATAATAATTAATCTCTTCAGAGTTTGTTGAATACTCTATTGGTTACAACTGATAACATTTAGAGCACTTAGAAACTCTAATTATTTTAACTATCAAAAAATAGAATACATAGGAACTCAGTCGATCTTAACTGACATTCAATTGAGTATTTAAGAAAATATAAGATATTACAAAAAAATGCATATGGTTTATTCAAAATTTTTATATATGAAAAGAATTATAGACTATAATCTTCTTTAAAATAATAAACTTTTTTGATTGAATATATTCATTATTTTTATTTTATTTTTAAACTTTTTTGATTGAATATATTAATTATTTTTATTTTATTTTTATTATATTTTAAAAAAATTACGCAATATTAATACCCGTGATATTCTACTAATTATATATTTAAGATAATAATAGGTAATATCACAAGCAATGCATTTATAACAATTTAATAGTGCTTTTGGTTAAAGTACGTGTCTTTACTATAGCATATTCATATTCAATCAGCAATAAGTCTCCAACAATTATTGATGTATGACTTTATGGATAAGTAATTAAGAATCTTGTCCATGCAAGAATAGCTATGTCATAGCTCGTAGGTTCACATCCTGAAGTTATGTCTTTCTGTCTTTAAAATGGACGTGTACTTGAGGTTATTAGGCTTAGCTAAGTCCTTATATCAACTAATCAAATATATGTTAAAGGTTATACAAATTTAAACTTTTAATTTTGTGTTACATTATTTATAATTGAAATTTAGAATTTATAAATAAATGTTATTTCCTCTCTTTTACAATGATATTTAAAATAAGAAATTGTTTCAAAATGAATGGTTTATTTTTATTTTTAATATTTTTTTTTAATTTTATCCTCTAATTAATATTATTTTCATTATTAATCATACATGATAAGAATAATTTAATAAAAATATCATTCTCTCTTTTTCATTTATTCGTTTTTTTAATCTGTGTGAAAAGTCAACTTGATCACTTATTATAAAATAGTAAAAGCAGTGATTAGTTTGTCAAATTCTACACTTAGAATTTATTTTAGAATTTGGAGGAGAAGGAAGAGAAAAAGAATTTAGAAAGAAAAGAAAAATTAATTAAAACAAATATAAAGATTTACATGAAGAAGATTTTAAAGAATTTATTTTTATTCATATAAAAACTTTTTAATTTGTGAGAACTCAAAATTTATATAGAAAGGAAATTTTAAAGAGTGAAATAATTTTTTCAAATATAATATATGTTATATTAAAAAAAAATAAATGTACTTAAGATTCTATACTTCAGCGCACAAACTAAAAAATGGCAGGTTGGGTTGAGATTTTGTGTCCGCCTACCTGCTTAACCCGCCCCGATTTAAGTATGTCCCACCTTAAGCACGCCAAAGAGAAAGACGGGTTGACCTACCAGCCCGCCAATCTAGTTATCAAACACTCAAAATATTTATTTTGGTTGGTTAAAAGTTAATACTTGAACTATAGTTTTAGAATACTTGTCGATGAATCTTTTTATACGTTTATTTGTAAATATATGCAATATTTTTTAAAGTAAAATTTGTTAAAAATATGCTTTACAAATAATTGTTCTGAAAAATAAGTGAAAAATCTAATTGAAATGTAAAAATAAAAATATTAATCTTTTAAAAAAATGAAAAATAAAAATAGGCTGGCAAGTCTGCCAACCCGTCACCTTGGCGGTGCAAACTAGATTCTTAAGCCCAATTTCACTTGGCGGGCTTACCTATCTCATCCCCTTTTTTTAGGGCTTAAGGCGGGGCGAGGCGGGGCGGGACGGGGTGGACGACCTGTTTTGCCACCCCTACTATACTTCATGTAGTGGATCCCACCTAATAGGATAAGTCTTAATTATTATTATTGTTGTATCATTTTATACAAAATATACAATTTTAAAATTTTAAAATTCAATTCATTTTTCTTCAAATCTTTTCCTTCCAAAGCTCTCTTTACCTCTCCTCCAAATACCCAAACAAAATTTTATATCAATGAGTAGTCATGGATATAAATAGTCATCATTTTTTACTCGCTTCATTGAAAAAATCATACATGTAATTTTAGGTTTTCTTTTAAGGGGTCTTTATTATATTGATGGTGGTTCTGATGGTTCTAGTCTGGTTTCTATACTAAGTGAGATTCAATTGTTTGGAGGTTCTAGCTAGTGTTGTTTTCCTTTTTAATGCAGTTTTTCTGAATATTTAGTTTTTTGGTTTGTTGTATCTTTAGTTATTTGTACTTTGTCATTACTCTTTTTTTTATTTGGTATTTCTCATGTGAGATGAATACTTATCTTTTTGTATGTTGAACTAGCAACATACCCGTGTATCTACACGGGTAAATTTATTTAATATGGTATAAATTATGTTGTAAGTTGATGTCGTCAAGAACAAACTAAAATATGAGAAAAAGATTTGAGTTTCTTGAACAAACAAAAGAAACCCTATTAAGTTTTACAAAAGAGAGAGAAGAAGGAAGAAGAAGAATAGGAATCAATTTAAATTGTTTTACTATTCACTTTCTCAATAAGGGTTTAAAGATTACAATTGAATACCAACAATTAACATCTCTCAACAACCTGAGAGAACTAGTCTATTTATAGACTACTAAGCTAACTTAGGATACAAGCTAACTTAATAATTGAGCTTGAAAGCAAGGCCCAATTCGATATTATACTCGAACTGACTTCGACTACAACATATATAACTCCTATCAAACCATGAAGCTACCCTTGTCGACACTAGAGTTCGATCCAAATACCACCAATCTCCACCTTGAAATAAACTCTATAAAAAGGGAACAAAATAGTTGACATCATCCATGGCTTTCATTCATTCAGTCTTTTCGAATTCTCATAACTTCCTTATAGTCTCTAGGTTCTTCTTTAAGAACCTCACTTGTAGAGATTAAGGCATAAGCTATGAGATCTGCATAACTAAGTCTTTGAGTAGCTTGATGACTCTTATCGACTTGTCTCTTGCCAGTAGGTAGTCATTATCAGTCTCCTCATCTTCATCAGCAACTTGAGATTCTTCTTTGACTTCATCTTGGTTATGCAATTCAGCGTCACTATGCTCCACCTCAACAGAAATCTCTTCTTGTTCCAGCTCTTCTTCAGATATCTTTGAACTTCAACCAATGTCATCAGTTTTCTTTAAAGTCATCCCAGCTTCATTGAAAACTTCATCTCGACTTGTGATACACCTCTTGTGACTTGGCTCTAGGTACCACATCCTATAAGCTTTTACTCTTTCCGGGTACCCAAGGAAAATACATCTCAGAGATCTAGGTTCAACCTTGTCTTTCCTAATATGAGCATAGGCTAAACAACCAAATATTGTAAGTCTGTCGAGACTAGGTGAACTTTCCGACCATACTTTTTCAGGTGTATTCATTCCCAAGGTTGTCTAGGGACGCCTATTTATCAAGTATACTATAGTCGCAGTAGCTTTTTCCCAAAACACCTTCTTCAATTCTGCACTTACCAACATGCACCTCACCCTTTCCAGAATGGTTCGATTAAACCTTTCAGCCAAACCATTTTGTTGGGGAGTCCCTACAATAGTGTTGTGCCTTGCAATATCATACGCATCATAATTGATATCGAAATCCTCATTGCAAAATTTAAGACCATTGTCGGTCCTCAACCTCTTGACCTTCCTGCCAGTTTGGTTTTTGACCAGAGTCTTCTAATTTTTGAACTTTTCAAAAGTTTCATCCTTAGTCTTTTGGATGGATACCCATAACTTTCTAGAGTAATCATCAACTATGGATAGAAAGTACTTTGCACCTGAGTGTGAAGGATTCCTTACAAGCCCCCAAAGATCAGCATGAATGTAATCAAGGGATCCATGTGTTCTTTATTTATCTTTGTTAAACTTCATTCTACAAGATTTACCAAATACACAAGGTTCATAAAACTCCAGTTTTTCGACCTTGTCACCACCCATCAAATTTTGTTTAAACAACTCGACTAGACCTCTTTCACTGAAATAGCTAAGTCTCTTGTGCCATGGCGCAGTGTTCGACATAGGTTTTATAGATGGCACATCTGCTGAGCCACTTACAACCTCAGCCTCAAGGGGTATACAAGCCTTGTTTCTTCACGCCTCTCAAAACTTCCTTCGACCATTTCATTACCCTTAGGATGTTTTGCTCTCCTTTGAAAACATATCCTTTCTTATCAAATTCACCAAGAGAAATCAAATTCCTCTTAAGATCACATACATACCTAGCATCGTAGCCTTATTGACTCATCATGGAGCTTGAATCTCGCAGATCCAATACCTGTAATTTTGCAATCTTTGTTATTTCCCAACAGCACTGGTCCACCATCTTGATCACACAACTCCTCAAACACGTCTTTGTTTAGGGTCATGTGCCAAGTACACCATGAATCTATAATCTCATTCCTTTCTATAGTTACTGCTTGAAACCACCAGGACATCAGATGATTCATAACCATCTTGCACAATGGTTGCATTAGCATTATCCTTTCCACCATAATTGTTCAGTCGATCAGGGCATACTTTTCTTGTATGACGCTCCTTATTACAATGATAACACTTAATTGGATGAGAATTACCACCATAAGAATTATGTATAACTTTACCCTTGTTCTTCTCAAACCTACCATCTTTCTTCAAGAATTTCCCTTTTACGAACAAACTTTCACCAACAGAAGATGGTTTATGCTCCTTTTGTTCATTCAAATCCTTAAAGTACAAGGCAGATTAAACATCTTCAAAGGTTAACGAACATCTCTTATACAAGATATTCCCATTGAAATGAGCATGAGACTCAGGTAAAGAGCACAACAGCAACAACGCTTGACCTTCATCAACAATCTTGACCTCGATGTTTTTAAGATCAAGAATTAACTTGTTGAACATATCCAGCTACTCAGCCAAGGCTTTGTCTTCATTCATCTTGAATGAATACAAAGCTTGCTTCAGGTAGAGACAATTAAACAACAATTTCGTCATGTACAAACCTTCAAGTTTTTTCCACACATCAGCTGCAATTTTCTCTTTTGAAACCTGCCGAAGAATCTGCCGTACCTCGAAAAATACAATCCTCGCGATGGACGCGGAAAAAATGTTCGAACAAAGTCGCCACCGAACTTTATTCATTACAAGGAAGGAATAGGAAAATATCGATAAAACCTTTAAAACAGATAAGAACATGATTGTCGCAACCAAGTTCTAGGTTCGGGAGTCGACTAAGCAAATGGGAGGTATTAGCACCCTCTACGTCCGTTGTACTCAACGGGAACCTCTTGATTCGATTCGAGAGAAAAATTAGCTAGGTTGTTTATTTTCTTCTAAGGATTCGCTTCTAAGGGGAAATGGGTGGTTTTTATGTTAGGGTTCTCTCCAAGGATTGGAGCCCTTGTGCCTACGTACTCCCTCGTGCAATGGGAAAGTCAGAGCATCGTAGTTCGTGGTAACTACAGGCAAAGGTTTGGACAAAAAGAAAAAGGTAGGAAAATTTTGGGGTATGACAGATGCCCCTATCTAATTGTCTTGAACCCGAGAGAAATAAATAGTTGCATGGCGTTCATTTTTAGGGTGGAAGTTAATTAGATACAAGAAGATCCCAAAATTTGTCCGAGAATGAAGTAAAGTGAAAATGCAAAAATGAAATAAGAAATAACATAATCGGATGGCAGGGAAAAAGCTCACAAATACTTTTAAAATAAAATAAAACTATGCTTGGGGAGAAACAACAGTTGTTGGGGACATCATTATCAACTGCATGGTTAAAGAATGACTTGTCGGGTAATAGAATTCCACGAGCACGCGGTGTATTAAATCTTTTTAGAGGAATACCGACGTCTTTGAAGGAGGACTAACCAAGGTGCTTGCAAACTGATCCTATATCATGTTATGCTATTCCGCAGGGACAGAAATGCCATGCTCTGTGTGATGCACGAATTGGTGTCTTTTGCACTTCAAATACTTAATTTGTATTAATGATTGAAGTCTTGAATATGTGTGGTGCTTGTACGCTCGTGCTAGTGACCGTTATTTGTCGGTTTTGTTTACAGGTTATTGAAAAGGTTCCGGAATGTCTAAAGTTGCTGCTTGGAAATCCCACAATCAAGGACAACTGTGTCATCAATGATGTGAGGACTCCCTCAATTTGAAAACGATGAGCCGAGGCGTCTTCGGAGGTGGTAATGTTATGAGTTTCAAATTCCAACCAGAGGCTGCCGCTACGAACTGCAGTTCTTCTCTTTCTTTCTCGAGCTGGGCAAAGTCGTGATATTTGAGCTCCTATTTGAGTCCACATGCCTGATGGCCTCAATATTGATTGGTATTGTTTCTGCTGAAATGGAAGTTGGTGCCGCCATTGGTACGTGACTTATTCCATTCACCTATTTCCTATTCTTGCAATCTGTTATTGCCAAAAGATTAAAACAAACTCCTTCTGTTGGATACTACCGTCGTTCTTTCTTCTGTTATCACTTTGACGGGAATACTCCTTGTTGCAGGTATGGCGGGAGCTGCAGGCAAGAAAAAAGTGTTGCTTTATCAACCGGATTTCCCATGATCACCCCGGTAGAACCTACCGGATGTTGTGGTGGGACATAATAAGATGGAAGATCAGCTGCTTTTGGCAAATAAGACTGGAACTTCATCCGAACATCTTCATCCATTCTCAATATTCTCTTTATTTTGAAGTGGCAAACTAGATCTTGAAAAGCAATATGTTTGGCCAATTTCTTGCATTTGGTTTGCCCAGAACACCTTAGGTTGCTTTTGTTTTGCTTTGACAGGTTGGAATGCGAGATAGTTCGTAGAGATACACAACGGTTTCTCGTGCCATAAAAAGGAGGTTCAAAAGGGCTTTGCAAGTTCCCATGGTAGTGTTAGCAGTGTCTCAAAGTAGCAGCTTAGAAGTAGTTCAGTCAAGTAGTTATGTTGTAGTTAAAATTCTGTCAATCGATTTGTAATTCATACAGTATCATCATAAAGAAAGCCTGATGTAAATGTTCTAATATGTATTATATGAACCGTAATGGATATTAATGAAGTTGTTTCCCGCTATGTTTGGCCATCGAAATATCAGCTCCTATTTGCATATGTTGCAGCTCTTTGAATTGTAGTATTGTATTGGTTTGCGTATCAACCCCAAACATTTACGTACCAATTGTATTTTCTGACCATAACAGAATACAAACTTTATTATGCTTCGAAAAGAGGTAGTCTGACAGTGGTACTCTTAGAGCTCCGAATGATTATTCCCGATTTGTAAACACAATGATGTTGAGTAAAAACGAATGCCTTTAGTGTAGAGTTTATCTCCTCATTCTTGGAACAAGAAATAATTCAATTACCCCACTCCATCAAATCTTGAAAATGAAGATATAAATTAAACTAAAAGAGTCCAACATTTAAATCCTCATGAATGACGCCTTTGACAATTGATTCTTAAAACCACTCCGTGCAAATTAACTGAGTTTAATCCCACTTGTAAAATTCGAAATCCGAATGGCCTGATAACCGCCTTGATTCATGAACGTCTTAAGCATCCTTTTTGATGAGATCTTGGTTCTCCTTAGAAGTATATACCCTTGAGATATTAAGGAAAAAACCCAATAAGTCCTATAACCAAATCTGGAACAGAGCCAACCAGTTACATTTTGAAGCATTGACTGAGAATTTACACCTGAGATTACTGCGCCTGCACATACTTGTTAGTCACAAAAATATTAAATAAAGTCAAATAACAATAGAAAAATGCGCAAAAAGACGTGGCATCTTACGGTCAAAAATTAGGGTGCAACAATGTGGATATGAAGACCTTGAGGCGTAAATGAAATTAACTTGGAATATATCAGATCTTAAACCTTATTCTTGAACTATTTGCAATCTTCGGTTGAATGCCCCATGGCACCAGGATGATAGGCACATCGTGCATTGGCGTCAAAGCCTGGTGGGTATTGAGGAACCACAGGATCCAAGCCCTTTGATACTATCAATCCACTACTAATCAAACGTTATAGCACGTGATTGTATGGCATTGGTAATGGATCAAAGTTTCATTTTGGTCTTTGTTTATAGTAACGTTGTCGTTATAGAGAATTATGTTATGTAATTTATCATTGATAAAGGGGACCTCTGTTGACAGGAGGATATTGACCATGTGGAGAGACCGGAGTCACACAGGTAGACCCATAGGATTGCTGACTTTGAAAAGTTGAGATGCTTGGGTACGGAGGATAAGGTACCGAGGATGGAACTTGTGGAGTGTCCCAGATTGTATTGATTTCAATATCTTCTTCCTCTTGGGAGCTGACAACTAATTCACTTTCACTAGCTAGGGTGTTCGAGGCGTCGTGAAGCTTTCCCTTCTTGAGATGGCTCTCGATGTGTTCTCCTACTGATACCAAGTCAGAGAAGTTGGATGTCTCATTGCCCATTATCTTTTCCAAATATGGGCTTTGCAACGAATCTACGAATATGTCAACTAATTCTCTGTCTAAGAGTAGTGGTTGAACGCGGACATCTACCTATCTCCATCTTTGAGCATACCTATCGCAATTGCGAAAAACAACCGGCATAAAAATAGAAGAGTTGCACCAAACGTTATTTATCCTAAAGAGAGGGAAAGGAAATGATCGAAGAAAACCTGAAGAACGGGAAAAGACAAGGTCATCGCAACTAAATTTGGGGTTCGGGAGTCAGCTAAGCAAGGGGAAGGTATTATCACCCCTCACGTCTGTTGTACTCAACGAGATCCATATTTGTTTTCTAATCAAAGGTGGATCTCATTGAGTACAACGGACGTGAGGGGTGTTAATACCTTTCCCTTGCGTAACCGACTCTCGAACCCAAGATTTGGTTGCGATGACATTGTCTTTTCCCATTCTTTAGGTTTCCTTTGATCGTTTCCTTTCCCTCTCTTTGGGATAAATAACATTTGGTGACGACTCTTCTATTTTTCCTCCGGGTGTTTTTTGCAGTTGCGACAGCTGACGACTCTACTGGGGATATGTCACTATCTTAATTAAGAGGTGCTTTGAGCTTCCACGCAAGGTACCAAATCTGGCTTGTGCTTCACATGCATATGTTTGATTTTTTTTCTATGGCGTAATGCTCCATATAAAATGGAAATGCTACGCATTTGAGGATGCAATGCAATGATGCTTATGATATGCAAAAGGATTGCTCCACCGGGGAAACAAGGATATACCAAGTATGATTGGACTTTGTTGGTAAGGACGAGTGAAACCTGATGGTGATTGATTTTTGGAAGGTGATATTTTCTGGGTACCAATGGGGATTAGATTTTGGAATGAGGTGATGCCAATAGGGATTGGACTTTGAAATGAGGTGATGCCAATAGGACTTGAACTTTGGAATAAGGTGATGCCAATAAGGATTGGACTTTAGAGTTTATGAGGATGCCAACAAAGTAGGCTTTTGTTGGAGATGGAAATAGGGATTGGGATCTGGATTATCTGTTCAGCTTCACAAGGCCCAATGCTATGTTATGGTAGATGATATACAATGATTATGCAATGGTATGACGGCTCAAATAGTGGTTTTGAGGTAGGTCAGGTATGGATGACATTGGAAAGCGTCTTGTATGGATACAAGATTTATGGTTGAAAGGTTAAGGAATGGTTAACATGACTTCTTGACATTCATCTTGAACTCGAAGGTTAACAAAACCTTCTTGAGTAGCTCTGAGTAGCTCTAAAAATATAGAGAGGTGACTCCAATTAATCATCTTCTAGATAGGATAACTCTTCGCGCTCTTGCACCATCCCGCCCCAGCCTTGAAGTGACTTTGCCCCTGATTGACTATTTTATGAAGGAGCACCTCTGACTAACTAAGCTTCAAGAGATTTATCAGATCTCGACCTGATTTCCCTAGATTAACTGATCCTTAGAGAGTTCTCGATGTAACTACCCTAGATTGGCATCTTCTGACTGAGTTTCTTAGCCACATGCTCCCCAACATATCTATCTAGAAATTTCCTCCTGGCAAGATTAGACTTTTTGATTGGCATTCATTATGTAAGCCTCATTGATGAAAAATACTTGTATGCAAGCAAATAATGTTTATTCTGAGAATGATAATTCTAATACAATGCACATGCTACTTTTGATGTTTTTGCTGAAAAGATATCGCCAAACTTTATGAACACGTCACTAGTTAAAATGCGACACTGATTTTTGAATGAAAGACATCATGCACATGCAATACCAACAAAGTCTTTTAGCATAACTCATGGGAGTCAGTAACGCTATCGTGTTGAAGTACGCTTTCAAAATAAACCTTGCTTCAATTAAGACTTTTAAAGGTTGTAACGTGGCCTGGTTCACGGTTTCAGAAAAAAGGATTTTTGGCTCAAAATTTATTTGTATCCACCCATTCTCCTTGATATTCTCTAGCCCTATATTCAGCTAACTTGACATAAGCACTCATCTTTCAAAAAGTTTATTGAATGGTAGAAGTGACGGTTAATGAACCCACAAGATTTTTGGAGCGATAGTCACCCCTTTTGTCTTTGGTGTCTGCAGTCGCACAACTTTGATCTTTATCGAGGATTTTTCTTTTGTCCTCCTTTTTATTTTCCGTTCTTCGTTCTTTTTCCCTGATCTTTCCTAGACTGATTCTTTTGAATTTTCGATTTTGAAGTCCAGCGGGATTCCCTAATTTTTGCCTAAGTCACTTGTTTTCAAGATTCGACTTAGCGGGCTTCTTTCTTTCTTTCCTTTTTTTATTATTCTTTTCTTGGAACAAATCATGTGACACTGGTTGCCTTGATTTATGTGAAAGGGTTGATTGCCTCATCCCTTGGTTAATGAGATATAATCATTGTAGGATTGTGAAGGATAAAAGGTAATGGATCCTTGCATGCACACTCCTTTTGAAATTTGAATGCTTGGTTAGACTAACTAAAGACTACCCTTCCCTAGGTTATGATTAAAGGTTTTTTCATTTTAAGAAAGAAGCTAACGAAGGTCTACCTCCCTTATATCTCTAGTGTTTGGGGATTCTAAACAATGCATGTACATCATCTGCACGGTTTTATCCAAAAGCATATGACCAAAGATTTTGCATTTTCGCTTCATCATCCTCCGTCTAGGAATCTAAGCAAGAAAGTTGGTATTGCAATGCACATAAATATATATAAGCCGAATGGATTACTTCAAGAAAAACATACTCATTTTATTAAGATCATCATTCAAAAACAAACAAGTTTTTACATGCAAACAGAGCATTAACAAACAATGAAAAATACAAATGAAAAATGCAGCAAAGAAAATTGATGATTTCCATTATTGAGGAAGCCTGGATCTGCCTGGACTGATTGATTTTGATCATTTCCTTGCAATCTCAAGTGCTCACTTGGTAGACTTTAACTAATGCGCAGACCTTTGTTGTTTTTTCTGGAAACCAGTCTGTTGTTGATACCGATTAGGGCATTCCTTTCATTCAGGCACTTTCATCCTCAGACTTGTCCCAGGAACAGGAAATAGTTGTGACGTGGAGATTTTGAAACCAAAGACTGTAAGATACGCCCCTAACCCGATGCAACTTTAGGAATATCTACTTCTTTCGCAGCAACTGGAATAAGACTACCTTGTACGCTTAAACCGCCTGGCGTGAACTTGACTGCCTTCGAATCGATTAAGTCTTGAACTTGTGCTTAAAGGCCTTTCATTTCTCCACATTATAAATATTAGTATCAAATTTGAGTGTCAAACATATCATTGCTATTTGCATACATGATCAAATAATTTATTATATTATAGTGTTAGACGTATCTATTTCTTCACAATACTATTATTGAAAAACTACTTTCAATTGTTGTAGTAGTCATACACGGTCAAAATTAATTCTAAAACAAACACATTTTTGATACAAAATACTTCGTGCCATTTTTTTTATAATTTTTTTAAATTTTTTTTAAATAATCAACTTTTTCAAATCATATACTAAAATAACCACTATTTCAAAAAAATTATCAAACTAACCATATTTCAAACAAACAAAATTGCACGTAATTGAAGTAGCCCCTCAAAGTGGCGCATGCATTGAAAAAATATACATAGACGTCATCTCTAGAGGCGCATGTATGTAGATGATGCCACTGCAAGTGGCACATGCATGCATTCTCTAGAAGCATGCGCCATATGCAGTGGCTACTACTTTATTTAGAGATTTTTTTAATTTAAATTATTTTAATTTAAATTATTGAAATAAAAAAGAAAATTAAAAATAATTTATAATATTAATTCATAAAATTCAATTACACAACAATTGAATAGAAAATCATAGACCAACCCCATCGTAATGCCCCATGTTCCACATCCCAGTGCATTCGCCTGCCTTCGAGGTGTCCTGCGATTTTCCCGAGGTGTTTGATGTCTTTAAGTATTGGCCTAAGGAAAAGGTGGTTGGTGCGAGGGGTTCTAGTGTTTTTAACATAGTTTCAATCATTTTTCCCCAGTAGCATGGGGTGCCGCTAACAACGATGTTATAGTCGAGTTTGGTGTCCATGTTGTCATAGTTAGGTCGTTGTGATTAGGTTATGTGT
This sequence comes from Lathyrus sativus, assembly GCA_963859935.3. Lineage (NCBI taxonomy): Eukaryota > Viridiplantae > Streptophyta > Magnoliopsida > Fabales > Fabaceae > Lathyrus > Lathyrus sativus. Next base: position 458,868,630 of record OZ012738.1, read on the forward strand.
GAAAGGTATGGTTGGTTGAATTGGTAAATTGAATCTTTTTGAAAATGAAGCAATGGTCCTTATGGTGTAAGAAAGTTATGTGGAGTTTGAAAGCTTTGGCGGTGTGATGTTTGGATGTACACTAAGGGCTATGGTGGGTGGGTTGGAATCGTATGAATTATCGGGGCTATAGACAAATGTGGCAGCGACATATGGTTGTTGGTGGTATAGTTCATGCTCTTGGTTTTGTGTTTGGGTGTGTGGCGTGTATTGGTTGCAAGGTTGGGTGTTTTCTGGTTGGATGTATATGGTATGGTGACGTTGTGAGGTTGGTCGTCAGGTTTGGGTGGGTTGACTTTGTTGTTGGGTTTGGTAATGGTGTGAGGTTAGACACAAACTTATTCAATACCTCGGCTTAGACACAAACTGTGTCGTTTTAAACGACCTAAACTAATTCATATAATTTTGAGTTGGTCTAGTACCTTGTATGATAGGTTCGTTTAAGATGTGTCAATGTCGATTGCTCTATTTATGACACATTTCTTTAACGAAGTCTTTCCAATCGGAATAACCCCATGGGGAATCGACTCTTAGTTGATTCCATTCTCCCAAACACTTCGGAGGGTCACGAATTTGTTGTTGCATACCGAACTACAATTTCACACGGTCACTCTGGTGCATCTCCACAGTAGTCAACCTGATGATTGGTGTTTTTGTTGTCCAAACTGCAGCATCCTCGGGGTTAACCTCATGGTCGAGAGCCAGATACGACCTCCAGATAAACTGTATAAGAAAAATACATGATTAGAAGATTTGTAATTTGGTAATATTAAAACCAAATTTAGAGTTGTTTAGTTGTAATACATCGTCAGGTCCAAGGTGGTCTATAAGATTGCAATAAACTATTATAGTGTGTTTTGGACATCTATTGTAGCTCATCCCCAGAACAGACCACCTAAACCGAAGAGATTAAAAATATATTATTTACAGTTAGTTGTAGTATAAAGTAATCAAATTCGAAGAAATAAGATAAACTTACTTTGTTGCAAAAGGGAATGTGAATGGCTACAACCCCATGCTTGTAGCAAAAAGGCAGAAGAATAAAACGAACAAGTATTTTTTTTTTCATTTTTACACAACAAAATATATATATGACAAAATAGTTGAACACCAACTATAAGCTCCTATTTTATTTATGTTTCTTAACAACAACAAATACATAATATTTACTATATTAACAGTATCTTTAGGAAATAAAAATTACCAAATAGAATCATAATATAACACCAAACTTTAATTATTTTTTCATACTCAGTTGAATCTTTGGTTAATGCTATAATTGAATAGTATTGTTTAAGATATTTTAGATTAATACCTTAACCCCTAGGTTGACATGTAGCTTGTCTCGTAGTTGTGTCTTCACACAAAGGGGAACCCAATAATTCTTCATATATAGAGTTATCTTGGTTAACTCTACCATTAACAGCCTTACTATCGATAGGTAGAACCAAAAACATATGCATGTCCTCTAGTGTAACAATACATTCACCGAATGAAATGTGAAATGTGTGTGTCTCAGGTCTCTATCTTTCTACTAAAGCAAGGATAAATTTGTAATCAACAGAGTATGAAACTATGTTGAGTAAATTACCAAAACTTCATGCTCGTAAGTATAGCTCTATCAATGGGTCTTGTGGTACATATTCATGTACACAACATCAAAATATCTTTGGTTCCTATCAAAAGATAATTAAGTAAAATGAATAAGTTATAGTATTCTTGGGAAAATTTTATAATACCTTCAAAATAGTAACTTACATACTCTGCAATGTTGTTGATAGTTCCTCGCTGTTCATCACCCATGGTTAGTAGAGACATTCTTTGGAATGCTATTGAGTGTTTGTTGCTGAACAAGTGGATAGATTAAGTGTTTGTTGTTGACAAAGTGGATAGATTTAGTGTGTTTGATGGAAATGCTGAGTTATATAGCCATATCTATAGATGGGAGATAACATTCACATGAAATTTTGTTGCATGTGACCTCCAAAGTATGTGTTATACCCAATGCCGCATAGGTTTTTTTAGAGCATGCGTCAATCAAAATGGCACCTCCTAGGCCCATGCATGCAGAGATTCATGGCAGGCTAGCCTCCTAGACTCATGCATGCAAGATTTGTGGCAGGCTATGTCACTTTGCTCATGCATGCAAACAAAATGACAAGCCATCGTAAATAGCGCATATGTAAAGAACAAAGAGCATGCGCCATACCCTATGGCCCATGAGTTTTTTTTCAATTCAATCTGATCCCTATTTAAGTGCATGCTACATCATTTCAAAACCAATTCACACTATATTATCACAACCAATACACTAAAATACATTGCATTTCACATAAATGGCTCCATCACCGCAATACATGGTCAATGCTCACATCAACGGTGAGATATTTGAATGTGACTTATCTGGTTTTAAATTTCGTAATACCGAAGTGACTCAGTTTACAATAAATAGAAGATCAAACTTTTCACATTTGAAAGAAAGAATATAAAAAAAGTTGCAGTGTAGTCCGGTGGCACAAATCATCTACCAAAATCCAGTTTTTTTCCAATAACCAAGTCAAGATTTATCAACTAAAGATATGAGATGATGAAGATGTTCAAAATATGTTTCTCAGTCATGAACATTTTGAGTTCAATGATATTTAGTTATATATTTTACAACAAACAAATCAGTTGTCTCATATTGTTGATCTGTCACATGTTTTTTGCGAAACTGGCAAAGTCGAACAAGTCGAAGCCGATGTTGTTGATGAGGGATAAAAAGAAGATGAGATATTAGTTGATCAAATGATAAATGATGACACTGTCGACCACGAGCAAGAGGATTACCTTCTGGTCATGTTTATTATTCACCTCAACATATGACAAGCTTGATCTTGGGTGCAAATGAACCATCGTCAGAAATATTTCACAATCTGTATATGCAAATAGAAGGATCATTAAAAGTCAGAGACAAATATTTCACAAAAGAAGATTGTATTAGAGCTATTAAAAAGTATCACATAGAATTATCAGCTAATCATAGGGCCGATCAAACTAATGTGACGAGGTACAAGATCTTGTGCCATAATGTGCTATGCATGTTCCGGATGACAGCATCTTACTGGAAAATGAGTGATTCTTGGGAGATAGCACGTTCTGGACGACATCATCTTACTGGAAAATGAGTGATTCTTGGGAGATAGGTTTTATAGGTTTAGCCCACACATGCATAATCACCAATCTGAAGCAGGATCATCGCAAACTTAGGTCTCAGTAAATTTATGATCAAATTTTGTCTGTCATGAGCGACCATTCGTCGTTGAAAGTGAGTACAATAATCTCGCATATCGTTACACGATACAATTATACTCCCTCGTACATGGAGGCATGGATAGCTAGGACTAATTAAGTTGAACAAGTATTCATAAACTGGGAAGGTTCATACAAATAACTTCTACAATACTTGGTGGCACTTAAGTACTATGCTCCAGGGACTATTGCCATTTTGGAGACCTTGTCGGCATATGCCTCATATAGGACTTGTGTTAGTGAAAATGGCATATCCACAGACTCTTCTGGGTGTATGAACCATGTATAAAAGGTTTTGCTTTCTGTAAACCTATTATACAAATTAATGGAACACGATTGTACGAGAAATATTAAGGAATGCTACTCATTGAAGTGGCACAAGATGACAACAATAACATTTTTCCAATCGCCTTCGCTTTGGTTGAAGGGGAGACAACTGGTGAATGGAGTTTTTTCCTTACTTATGCTTGATTTTAGAAAGACATCCATCAACTGAAAATTCCTATAAAAACCTTGATAACGACTGGCAGGATCCTCTTTTAACACATGTCTGCTACATTAGACACATCAGTCAAAATTTCATATGGGAGATCAAGACAAGATACTACGGAAAAAGGTTGTGAATTTAGGGTATGTATTAACAGAACCTTCCTTCAAATACTACCTCAGAGACATCATACAAATGCATATGCAGTAAGGTGGAACGATAACATTTCATTGGAGAAGTGGACTAAGGCATTCACAATCGTTAATGATGGAGCCACATGACAATAAATCTCGTGGAATCAATTGTTGGTACCATGATTCCTTGGTTCTATGATTGGCTAAATTTTGGTAAAACATGATCCTGCACTGATGTCATTACCAAAGTCACGACATCATTGTCTGGTGCAGCAGGAGCTAGCAGGAGCTAATGACAGAACTGCTATCATGAGTTTTAATCAGAATGTCATCACCAAAGTCATGACATTGTTGTCTGCCACAGCAGGGGCTGCTATGTGGTCATCTCTTCAAATTGTGATCCTAAGGTTGAGTTGTGATGAAGTTCCTCACTGGTGGTGAGTGAGGTATGCAGCCACAACTGTTTGAGTTGTGATGAAGTTCCTCACTGATGGTGAGTGAGGTGTGCAGCCACAACAGGTTGAGTTTTGATGAAGTTCCTCACAAGTAGTAAGTAAGGTGTGTTGTCATGTGTCTTAAGCAGGACATCGCTGCATGACAACAGAAGGAGCTGCTAGTGTATATCTCTTGACATAATTGGTTTGGATTGATGAGACCATGTTGAAAATACCTCATCAGTAAATATGTCAAGGAGATTTATTAGGAACAAGAACAGATTGTATTGGTATTCATAAAAGGATCTTGGAGACCTTTTAGGAAACTTTAATATACTTGTTTCTAATGTTATTCTGCAGAAGATTGGGTGAAGCCAGGTCTAGTGTAAAGAATAATCTACAGAAGAGTGGAAGTCATGATGAGTGTCATAACATCAAGCGTATGACATCAGGTAGCTGACGTGCACAGCAGGCATGTTGGTTTTCTGGTATAATGCGTGAGATAGGTCAGGCTAGATTTCAGGAGGCTTATTAGGGTTCCCTAGTTATCTCAGGAGAGATTCTAGGCAGTGTTGACTGTATCATGAAAAGCATATGACCTAATTGAAAGCTCATTGAATTATGGAAAGTAGTTTTACTTTGTTAAAACTATTGTTTGTTACCTCTGATCAGCCCAAGCCCAGTCTGCACAACTATTTAAGGAGGAGCAGAAGCAAGGAAAAGCAAGCACTCACATCAAGAAAAACCAGAGTGTAGAATAAAGGTCTAGGGTTTGAAAGTCCCTTGTGTGTTGCATTATATGATGCATTGTGGTAGACATAATTGTAAGTGAAGAGGGTTGTTCTTCACGTGTCTAGGAGTCTTAGGATTCCTTGTGTGCCAAGCAATTGTAGGTTGTATAATTGCTCTAGTTAATTGTATGAACAAGTGTGTTCATTGTGTCACTCAAAGCTTTTAAGCAAGAGTGTGTCTCACTTGATCAAAGCTGTGAAACAAGATCATGGTGTGTGTTTAGAGTGTATCTCCATAACTGTTTTGTAATTGTGTATCACTGTGTTATGATTAAGGGGGAGTGAGTGGGTATACTCAGGTCTAGAGTGTCTCTAGGTTGAAGTGTCATTGGGTAGAGATTAAGTAAGAAGTGCAAACTGATTATTTGACTTTGAATTGATTATGCTAATAGAGAATTTTCTCCCTGGCTTGATAGCCCCCAAATGTAGGTGATGTTGCACCGAACTGGGTAAACAGTTATTGTGTTATTTATCTTTCAGCATTTACAATTCTGCACAATTTAAATGTCTAGATAAATGGTCTGTCAGTATGCAGATGTCACAGCAAAGGTCATGACGTTGGTCATGACATTGGCACAATTTTAAGAAATTTAAATTGTTCATGATCTGTCCTCGTGCTTGTTTCCGCAGAGATCAATGTTCTTGGGACATCTGAAATCTGCATACCAGAATTTCAATTGGTATCAGAGCAGGCGTCCTGTCTGTTCTGGATGAGATCTTGGGAGATACTTTCTAGTGTTTTGGAATAAGGAGAAGCTGTAGCTGAGTTGCTGATCTTGCTGAATGTTTGAGCTACTGTTTATGGAGCTAAGGAGAAGCTTGTATCTGCTGTTGTGCCCTCTGATATAGGAGCTTATATGACCTGGTGAATGTTTTTCCAAAGGAGGAGTGGCTACCTCTGTGTGATGTCCCTTTAAGATGTGCTGACATCTTGGTTAGGGCATATTGAAGATGTTCTTCCAATGGTTCCGCTGCATATTTTTCTGATGAAAGAACTCTGGAGGTCATGTTATTCTTGAAAATATCAACAAAGCTCTAGTCATTCTGTTGCACCCCAAAATTTGCCCAATCTTTTCTTTACCTGGCTTATGTTTCATTGCATTCATATAGCATTAGCATTGGCATACCATTGTCCATGTACATGGATTGAGAGAGGTGTGCACTTATCAAGAGAGGTTATTAAGGTCTAAGCCTAATAAAGAGGATGTATTCAATCTATTCAAGAGCTTATCACCATCCTAAGAAAAGTCAAAGAGCAGGTGAATGTATGTGGTTGTATTTCCTATCTTGGGGATCAATTGAAAGGCATAAAATTATTGTAAGTCCATGGTTATGGATAGAACCTATTATAAGAGCTCATTTAAGGTCTTGAAGGTCATTGGAGAGCTTATACAAGTCATTACATCCAATACAAGAAGCCACAGCCAAAGGTGGTGCAATTAGGGTTTCATCTGGTCAGCCCTAAGTCAACTGTGAAATTGGAGGAGATTGAGACTAAATTCCAAGCAACTATGATCATGGAATGTTGTGTTGATACTAAGAGATTAATCCAAGATCAATTCATCAATATTCAAGAGTTTGAGAAGTTACTAAGCTAGGGTTTCTAAGTTTGACAGTGTAAAGTCCCCTATTTTAGTGCCTAACTTCAAGACCACATAACTCAAGATACAAGTTTCATATCATCTTGACACCAACATGAATCTTGTAGGGCTTGTTTCTAGATTTATTTTGAGTATTAGAAGTCTTCCATTGGATTTCTAGAACTCAATTTATGAAACAGACAAGTTACAGGTCATCAGATGAATGTGATTTCGGTCCATGAAAGTCAACCAACTTCCAAGACATTTTTGACCTAGAAGGATGTCTCTCCTCATCTTGACCCAAACATGAAAGTTCTTCCTTATGATCTTAACTTTACAAAGAGTACCAGAAGTCCTTCATCTAATTTGTGAAGCTCAAGATATGAAGCTTGCAAGGCAAGGGTATTTTGGGAAACTTGGATTATAGGTCACTTTTCATTATAGGTTAATTTCACCACCTTGCACATCTCAAATGGAGATCTTTCCAACTTCAAACTTGCTCTAAATGGGGTCAATTTGTCAACCAAACATCAAGGTACCATTGATTTGGCTTGGATGGGAGATTGAATGAAGAAATTTCCATGGAAGAAAGCTTTGAAAGGGCTAGTTTGGATCCAATTCAAATTAAATCAATTCATGTCATATGTATGCATATTTTTAGTGCCTTAAATGTTCTAAGAACAATACCAAAACAATAAACCAATTTTGAGGTCATTTACATGGCAAAATTCAAGATTACTTCACCTTGAAGTAACATAATCCAAATCCACCATTGATCCACTTTCAAGGAGCCAATCTCATCCATTAATTTTCCTTGCATCATAAGCAACTAGTATGAGTCAAACTCAAAGCTTTGCAGCTCTGTTTTCATGAGTATCATAAAGCTCCAACATGGAAAATTTTAGATTTTTGAATTGGGCCATACAAGCTTCATCAATTGGGCTTTTCATCATTCCAAATCCATTCCATATAATCATTTCATCATTCATAATGCATCAGAACAATTTTTGGATGGGGAATTGAAGAAATTCAGTTACAACAAACTCAAGAAAATTTGAAAATCAAATTCCACATTTCAAGCCATCTCAAGCAAAATTAAGAATTGCAGAAGCTTCATTGAAGGTCACTGATCATTTCTGGGTGGTTTTTCTTAAGGTTCATCTGCAAATCGAGACCCAACGGAGGTGCTCCATTAGGTAACTTATTTCTCAAATTTTATCTCTGTTCAAGTAGCTATTCCACGCCATTCTTACATTTTTTGGATGTCCATGGATAATAGATCATTTATGTTTTATTCTTGTTCTTGTTCTTGAGCATTCGTGATATGACCTTGAAATTTCTTTGGTTCGGTTAAGCTTAGTTCTAGGGTAAAAAAACGAAAACAATTGGTAGATTCATGATCAGTGTGAAGCGAGGATCACTTTAGGCTAAAAAAATCTTGAAGTTTGGTTGAGTTTTGGAAATACCACGGTGCATGACCACCGGAGAAGATGATCGGCATGGCTCTGGCTGCCGTCTGGTCTTTCCCTCCCATTTCCCTTTTAAACAACTAGCTTAAATCATAGCCATAGGATCTTGTGTGAATGTTGACCTAGACTGCATCCAATGGTCACGATTCAATCTTATTTTGTGTTAAAATTCTGATGACTGCGTGGCAAGTTTTGAACCCTTTGGATCAATTGACCAACTGTGGAATGGAGGGTTGAGATTTAATTTCGCTGGTTGACTGGGAAGTTAATGAAACCGTGCGTATAGCCCCTTGGACCTAGGCCTTCTAAGTGCTATTCTCACCCATATGTGGAGCCCAATCCAATTTTTAAATGGCTTTTATTGCTATTCTCGCCGTGTCCATTTCTTTTTTCTTGGTTATTTCATTATTTTTCTGTTTTCATGCCTATTCTATTTTAATTCTAATTAAATACTTCCACTGGCCAATAAATCTTTCAAAACTCATTTTCATGAACTTCAAAATGTTAGATGAATTTAGGAATATTTTGTTTTACTTTCCCAATTGTTTTTCCATTAAAAATAAATTGTGCAAATGGAAGTGTTTTGGTTTGAATTAAAGTTGTATACCATATGTTCTTGATTTTATTTCTTGATGTAAACTCCATATTTTTGCATGAAATTTTTTGTGCATTGCATTGATATGTTGAAGGATTTTTTTCATATTTTTTTCTATGATTTTTATCAACTTTGGATTAGGGTTTGTGATTGATCTTGTGAACTCTTCCTTTTGCCCTAGTTTAGGGCATACCTTGATGTTTGCCTTCTGTTGAGGTAGCTTTGCTTTGAGTTTTGATCTCTAATTTAGATCCCTGGTTCCTAACACCTTGGGGTTCCAATGAGATTTTATTTGGTATTTTTAGGGACTGTTTGCTATTTGTTATTCATTTTCCATTTCATGTTTACATGTGTGTTTCCTTTTTGCATATGTGACCTAGTTTGCATTTGGTGTGATTCTTGTGCAATGCTTGTGCATCTAGATCTCCTATATCCATACCCTAGACATATTAAGGCACTTGTAAGCGTATTTCCAAGTTCAAACCTTATTCCTAACTAGTTCCCAACTTAGGCTCCCTTTAGAACTTTCCTTTAGTCTTTCCATAAGATGCCTTTGACTGACTTTCCTTCTTCACATGATTCTTCTAAATCATAGTCCTATGATATTTGGATCCTTCTTGTGAGAGCCTAGTTCCTCCTAAGGAGGAACTCTGTGCATTCCATGAGAAGTTGAACCACTGAGGACTATTCTTGAATGATGAGTTTGGTTGAGCACATGGTGAATTCCTTAGGTTTTCACTATTGTCTCCCATCATTATTCTCTTCATTTCTCAAGTCCTATAATATTAGGATCCTTCTTGTGATAGCCTAGTTCCTCCTTAGGAGGAACTCTGTGCATTCCATGAGAAGTTTGAGCCTTTGATGGACATTCAATGACATGGTGGGTTCCTTAGGTTCACATTATGCTCCTTTCCTCCTCCGAGTCCTATAATCTTAGGATCCTTCTTATGAGAGCCTGGTTCTTCCTTAGGAAGAACTCTATGCATTCCATGAGAAGTTGAGCCTTTGAGGACTCAAGTACCTTGTACATACCTTCTCTTTTCTCTGTGTCCTACAATCTCAGGATCCTTCTTGTGAGAGCCTGGTTCTTCCTTAGGCGGAACTCTGTGCGTTCCATGAGGAGTTTGAGCCTTTGATGGACTCTTGTATTGATACACATTCCATGACATGGTGGGTTACTTTGGTTAACACTATGCTTTCTCTCATTCCCTTGCATGATTGTGTGGTGTTGTGCATTAGAAGTAGGGTAGGCTTGGTAGCTTTCTCTTTTGACTTCCATGTTTGCACTTAAAGGTTGAGCTAGTCTCCCTTTGCTTGTATGCTTTCTCTGTGCATCTCTTGCTTGCATTTAAAGGTTGAGCTTGCCTCCCTTTGCTTGGATGTTTATCTGCCTTTCATACTTGACATGTTTGCATTAAAGGTTGAGGTGTCCTCCCTTTGCTTGTATTGTTGCATTGCATGTGCATTCACATTTTATACTTCATCTGCTTGATAGCTTTGTTTCGCCTTCCTTTGCCATATTCCCTTAGGACTCTCACTTCCTTGTTTAAGGAGTGATGGTAGAACTTTAGGTTGAATCCTTTGCATGACAACAAGTAGGATATATTCCCTTTCAAACTCAACATTAGGACCATTTTGCATGACAACATTAGGGTTTTGATTAGTCCCCCTGTAGAGTCTTTTCTCTCTTCTCATCTTCAAACCAAAGTAATACACTTAATAAAGGCTAATGAGTATTGTACGTTATGAGCCTTAAGTTACTTGGGAAATGGTGATTGGGGGGCTTCTCCTCAATTACCTAGAGTGTTTAACATACGTTCTTAGGACGATATGTGACGCATTCGCTCCTAGGTCATAGTCTCTAGTGCAGTATGAATTACAAACATTCATTCAAAAACACTTCTCCCTTAAAAGACAAAAACAAACACCAAACTCCTTTTGTCCTTTGGTGTTTCTTTAACCAGGAAAATCTTTTCAGATAAAAGAGTGTCGTTAACTCTTAGTTCTATCGTAAACAGTAACGCATAAGTCTCCAACGAGCGAGCTGCATACACCAACTGCTAGAACTACCTGTTAACCTTACTCGGGTAAAAAACAGTTGAACCAACCTGTGTTCTTTTTCATCCTGAACTACGTTCACTCTGATCTCTCATACCTGTTGAGAGTACGTAGGCACAAGATGCGATGTCTTGGCGAGTAACCTTCCCCCATCTTTCAGTCGTAGTTAGCCGAACTACGTTGACTCTGACTTTCCCATTGCACGAGGGAATACGTAGGCCGAGAGCAGCGACGCTCTGCCGAGTCCTTTTCCTTTTCTATTTCTTTTGACTCAGACCATTAACTAGATAGATGAACAACCCTTTAGATAAACAAACAAGCGTGAATCCCGTTGAGTACAACGGACATGAGGGGTGCTAATACCTTCCCCTTGCGTAACCGACTCCCGAACCTGAGATTTGGTTGCGATGACCGATCTTATCCCTTTTCACTAGGTTTTTCCTGATCGTTTCCTTTCCTTCCTTTGGGATAAATAACGATAGGTGATGACTCTTCTGTCATTGTCGGCACCTTTTTCGCAGTAGCGACACATTTTGACGTCAGGAGCAATGGAATGAAGAGAGTTGGTTGGTGTTATATGTTGACCTCGTAATTGAAAGTTTGGACATTCAAAGCAAGAGTAGAACTCTATTAGCAAGAGGAAGTCATAAGCATGATGAGTCAAGGATGTTTCAGCATTAGAGATATTTATACTAAAGAATACCTTTGGTATGTATGAAGTATAAATATCTATCAAAGGATCTTCTCAACAAGTTGTGTGGATTTAAGATCAATTTCTATTTGTGGACTACACATGTATTTATTTGATTATCCATGAAGTTCAGAGAAGGATCTATTACAAGGATTTAAGATTCATTTCTATTTGAGATATTCTCAAATATTTAACGAATTATCCTTAGTTGATGATCAAGATATCTCATCAGTAGCAGCGCAAGCATAAGGCCCCTGATTTGTTTGATTTACTTCAAGAATATGATGTTCAACCAGATGTTGAGACATTCCATCAGCAGAGATTGTGCAGAATTTTGTTGATTCAAGGAGTGAATCACAGGTACCATACGCATGTGTGGTAGGATCTGACTTTATTCTAGTAAGTTTCCTGGCAAGAAACTAAGACTAAAATGAAGTCCTGATGGAAGTAGAGATGAAGACAGTTCTCTTGAATCAGCTTATTGGAGTGCAGCAAGTGTGTTCTAGTCTCTACTAGAAGCATATCTAGACAGGTTCCTGGCAAGAAACTGGTCTAGAAGATGGTGCTGGGAGCTCTGCTTGGGTCAGTTTATTTCGGATCTAAGTGCACAGGAGCATGAGATCTGGCTCAGCTTGGAGTTCAAGAATAAGTGGCAGGTATCTCTGACTTTCTAAAGAAGTCTCTACTTAAGGAAAGCGGGAATCCTTGTGTAAAGATTTCTTTTGTGACCCTTCCTCATTAAAGAATCAAGCCTTGGCATGTTTGGTTTCTCTTAAGAGGAGTTCATGAAGCAAATGTATTTCAAGCAATGTGGTGTGGTCCAATAAAGCAGGATGGAGGTTGTCTACTCAAACTCAAGTCTATGAGATCTTTCTGATTAAGGGATGAGGTTATTCTAAGTGGCAGAATAAAAGCCTGAACTCTCCAGCTAAATGTCTTAACCGAAGTTGTGACATCAAGCAGAAACTTCAGGCCTCATTGATGTTGTGGCACATCATTGAAAGATAATATCCTTAGGTATGAATGGAATTGTTACTATCTCATGCAGTTTGCAGGAGCTGTGTGAAGGAGTGGGTGCTACATGTAACGCCCCGATTCTGATTTCCCATTATTTTGTGGAGTCTTTCATTTTATTGGTGTGATAATATGTTATGTGTGCATATTATGTTATTTTATCGATTTTGAGAGTTTTTGGGGAAATAGATTGGAGGGTATTTTAGACATTTCTTGTTTAATGATAAGATTGGATATTTTGTGAGAAAATGAATTGGTAGATATTTGGAGAGAAGAAAATATAATAGGGAGAAAAGAAAAAAAAAGGAAAAAAAACATAAGAAAAATAGAAAGAAGAGAAAGGAAGAGGAGAAAGAGGAGAAAGAAAGGAAAACTTGGAGAATCATCAAGAACAACATCTAGGCTTCGATTAATCGGGTAAGGGTGTGAAATCTTATTATCTTCTCAATATGTATGATTATGTATGTGTTGTTTGGATTTGTTTGGATGTTTTTCCCCATTTCCACTTCTAGGTCAGAAATGGTGTAATCAATAGAAACCAAAGTTTTAACAGTTAGAATCTGGAATAAATGGTGTAGATTAGTCAAGAAATGTTAGGCTAAGACTACTGGAACTTGTTGGAATAGAATCGGTTGATTTGGTGATGATTTGATGATTTTGGACAGTTGGGGTTTTGAACATCACAGACGTTCGCTAGCATGTTCGCTAGGCGAGCAGGTCGCGAGTGTTCACTGTAGCGAGCTAGTAGCGAATGGTCCCAGACTTGGACAAAATGTAATTGACCCTCTTCGCTGGTAGCGAGTAAGGTAGCGAGGGGTTCGCTAGGCGAAGCCCCAACGAGTAGGTAGCAAAGCCTTACAATGGCTTTTGTTTGCCTTCGCGAGCTTGTTCGCTAGGCGAACAAGTAGCGAATGTTCGCTAGGTGAGCAAGCTAGCGAGTCTGAAAGCATTTTAATTTCCTTGTGTTTCCATTCAATGTTGATTTTTTTGGTTCGATTGTGTTCAATCCTTATCGGAAATGAATAGTTTGTGTGCTGCTGTGTGATAAGCTGTGGGTAGCCGTATGGCATGAATCCTAGGTTGTGAAATGTGAAGTGTGAAATGTGGCCGTTTGGCAAATATATGCATTGTTTGAATTAAATGAAGATGCATGGTTATTATGATAAGAGTTCGTAGCCGTATGGGTGGTAAAACGATGCTCGTTGCCGTTTGGCATGATTAATGTGAATATACATGGATTGTATGTGATAGTATGAGATGAATGCATGAATACATTTATGAATATGTATGCATATAGAGAGTGTCTTGAGTCATTTTGCATGTGAAGCATTATGATGTTCATTCTTGTGCTGTTTGATTCCTAGGAGAATCTGTCGAATAATATTTGATTCCTAGGAGAATCTGCTGAATGATATTTGATTCCTAGGAGAATCTGCTGAATAATATTTGATTCCTAGGAGAATCTGTTGAATGATATTTGATTCCTAGGAGAATCTGCTGAATGATATTTGATTCCTAGGAGAATCTGCTGAATGATATTTGATTCCTAGGAGAATCTGCTGAATGATATTTGATTCCTAGGAGAATCTGCTGAATGATATTTGATTCCTAGGAGAATCTGTTGAATTGATTCCTAGGAGAATCTGTTGAACGTTTGTGTGCCCATGTGGGGTGTGAGCAATCCATAAACATTGTGTGCCCATGTGGGGTATGAGCAATGGGTGAACATTGTGTGCCTAAAAGAGGTGTGAGCAATGGTTCCAATAAGTTCCTGAGTGAACTTGATGATGATTAAGTCAGTACTACATTTGCATGTGCATAGAGTAGCGAGTTGGCCTCTATGATTTGCATATATCATCTTTATATGATGCATTGGTGAATAAACATAAATCTAAATGTTTATATGAAATGAGTAGGATTGTGGATTGGTGAAATAAACATAATTGTAAATGTTTATGTAAATTGTAGTGAATAAACATATTGTGTATGTTTATGTGGATTGATTGAGAATTATGGATGTGTGCATGATGAATATGCTTGGTGATTATCCATATTTGTTTATGTATATTATGGTGTATATGATGAGTTATGATGAATTGTAGCGAGGAATGTGGAATATGTGTATTCTATGCTTGTGTGTGTGTGTGTGTGTGTGTGTGTGTGTGTGTGTGTGTGTGTGTGTGTGTGTGTGTGTGTGTGTGTGTGTGTGTGTGTGTGTGTGTGTGTGTGTGTGTATATAATTATATGCATTGATTATTATGATACTATTTCTCACCCTTCTGCTGTTTTATGATGCTCTATGAGGCATTGCAGAGTAGGTTTGCTGGAGGTCTTTTTGTGAAGCGTGTCTTCATTCTTTTGGTCGGTCGGCTCTGATATGTAGCATCGGGTAGCTAGGAGATATATGATTCTTTTGTGATACATTGTATATGTATCTTGATGATGAAATGTTTATGAAAACATGTTGAATATGGTTGAATCAAACTGGATGATATGATCATATGTTTTGATGTTATTCAATGTTTAGATTTTCCGCTTTTATTCTAAATATTGAGATGTGGGTGTAAGGACTAAGTTCCTCTGTTTTGAAAGTTACCCCACTGTTGCATATCTTGTTGAGCAGGTGTTGTATGTTTTAATTTCATGGATAATGTGACATACCTCTTTTATACCATGTTTTAATTATACTCTGATGTAAATGAATTTTTATATGTGCCTAAATGATTTATTTGTTTATTTGGTGGTATAGAAAGGGGGTGTTACATTAAATGGTATTAGAGCCAGTGTTGAGTCAGTTATGTCTGTCTCGTTGTTGTGTTGGTTAAACGGTTGTTTAACCTTGTTGTTATTTTTGGGAATGGTCAGAATATGGCTGGTCATAACGACAATGCGATGGCTGCTGCATTGGAGGCAATGGCTAGGGCAGTGCAGGGTACGCCGAATTTGGATGCTAATGTCGAGTTCATGAGGAATCAACCACCGGTCTTCAAATGAAGATTTGATCCCGATGGTTCCCAAATTTGGTTGAAAGAGATTGAAAGAATCTTTAGAGTTATGGGCTGTGAAGAGAGGAATAAGGTGAGACTTGGGTCTCACATGCTGAAGGAAGAAGCCGATGATTGGTGGGTCGGTATGCGTCGAGTTCTTGAGGTGGATGATGAAGAGATAACTTGGGATTTATTTCGTATTGAGTTCTTGAGGAAATACTACCCTGAGAGTGTGAAAGGGAAGAAGGAGATGGAATTCCTTGAATTGAAACAAGGTAGTATGTCCGTGGTGGACTATATTGCTAAGTTTGTAGAATTGGTACAGTTTCATCCTTACTATGCTGCTATTACTGCTGAGTTTTCTAAGTGTATTAAGTATGAGAATGACTTGCGTCCTGAGATTAAGCAAAATGTGGGATACCAAAGAATAAGGATATTTTCGGACTTGACGGAAATGTTGTAGAATCTTCGAGAAAGATAGCAAGGCTCGTTCTACTCATTATAAGAGTTTGAAGGAGAGGAAGGAAAAACAACAAGTTAGAAGTGGACCTTATGTGACACCTGTTGATAAGGGTAAGCATGGGAAAAACTTTGATAAGAGATCTGGAGGAGGAAGTTCCGGTTCCATTAAGTGCTACAAGTGTAGTGAAATAGGTCACAAATCTTTTGAGTGTGGGAAGCCCGTTGTGAAATGTTCTAACTGTGGAGTCCTTGGGCATGCTGCTACAGATTGTAGGAATAATGTAGTGAAGTTATATAATTATGGAGAAGTGGGTCACATTAGTGCTAACTATACTAAGCCGAAGCAAGCTCAAGCGGGCGGAAAGGTGTTTGCATTAGCTGGGTCAGACACTACTAGTGCAGATCGTTTGATTAAAGGTACATGCTTTATTAATAATATGCCTTTAGTTGCTATTATTGATACTGGAGCGACTCACTTGTTTATTTCTCTTGAGTGCGTTAACCGTTTGTATTTGTTTATGTCTTCTTGTGGTGGTGAGATGGTTATTGAGACTCCTGCTTCAGGGTCGGTAACTACTTCTTTGGTGTGTGTAAGTTGTCCTTTGACCATGTATGGTAAAGACTTCATTATGGATTTAATGTGTTTGCCGTTAGAAGGATTATGATTTTGGTTTAAATTACCATCTGGTTAAGGCAAAACATGGTGGCCAATGCTTTGAGTCGGAAGTTGTTACATGTGTCTGCATTGATGATAAAAGAATGGGAACCTTTGGAGAATTTTAGAAAACTTGAGTTTAGTTTGTGAAATGACGCCGAGAAGTGTGAGACTTGGCATGCTACATGTTACGAATGATTTTCTTACAACCGTATTTCGAAAAGCTTACAGATTAGTATTTTGAGATTGAGGTGGGAGATAACCTTACGGTTGAAGCTTTACAGATTAGAATTTTGGATCGTGAAGTTAAGAAACTAAGAGGCAAAAATATTGCGCTTGTGAGAGTAGCGTGGGGAGGCGCTTCGGAAGGAAATATGACTTGGGAATTAAAGAGTGGGATGCGAGAGTCATATCCGGTGTTGTTTGGAGTAGCAGATCTTCTAGAGCTCTAAAACATGTTGAATAACCAAACAGTGGCATTTGGTTATTTAAGCAGTGTGCCTTTAGAAAACTATTCTTGTGCAGAAGGGTAGTTAGTTGAAGACCACAGAAGGTTCTGGGACTGTTCATGCTTGGAACTAATTACTCTTGTACAGAAGGGTAGTTGGTTGAAGACCAAAGGAGGATCTTTTTCTGTTCGTATATTGGAGCTTGTGGTAGAAGCCCTAAGTTGTGTATGAAAGATTACCTTCTTTTGGAGATGTATTTGATCAAGTTGGTGGAGTTGTGTTCTCTGAAGATCTTCAGTTGGATTACTAGGCAGAAGTAAGTCCAGTTGTGGGCAGATAAAGAACTAGTGGATATGGTTTGGTTTTCCTTGGCAAAGGACTTGAAGATCTTGTGGAACTTGTGATTCACTTCTTGACTAAGAAGTACTCTATCTTGTCATACGGGAGAATGATGAGGTAAAAAGACTGTCTTGGAGGATGATGTGAAGACATTATACAAGAATGGAGTGGATCATTGGTTGATTGCATCCTGATGTGGCATATGGAAGTCATTAAGTCACTAGGCGACTCATAAGTATTCTAACCCATCATACGGGAGAATGATGAGGTAAAGAATGCCTTGGATTATATCTTAGGATCTATAAAGAAGTGGAGCAGTTTGATACACTCTCACTGGATGAGCATGAAGTTGGTCTTGAGAGATAATGTGGTGATCTTGGAGCATCTTTGGTCAAAGATAGGGGGAGAGCTTTTGGTTGATAGGTGTACTATTTGCTTGTGGTTCAAGCAGTAAGTGAATGCGTTCAACATGTGTATTGAACGGAGAATGAGTTCTTGAAAACATGAAGATGCGTCTTATGTTTTCCATTCATGTGCACTGGTTACCCTTGATATGGGGAGATATACTTCTATCTAGGATGGGTTGCTGCAAGAGTGCAGTTATGTGTCAAGATTGTTTGTGGTTTCAAACAAATCTGGGACTTGAAGAAGGTAGAATGTCAGACAAGATGTTGTGACATTGGGTTACTGCTCCAAGCTCATGGTGAAGATGACATGGTATTCCTTTTGGGTCTGTCATTAGGTGCCAATGGACCAAATCAGATTGCACAAAGGTGAAGATCAAGACATCATCAGCTCTGGTTCTGTAAAAGTCAAGGAAACATGGCATTTACCCTGACTTTTTGGAGATCTTACAGATAGTTATCCTGCAACTCTTCTGCTATGTGTTCCAATATGGTCTATAGGAATGTAAAGCTACAGTATGAAGATGTTGAAGAAAGTCTTCATATGGTTGGACTCTCTCTTTTAGAGGGAGTATTGAGTATGCTTGACAGGGGAGTTGTGTACCTGTCTGATATGTAGCTATATGACTTGTGTTTGCATTGTACTAACATGAAGATGTGTACAAAGACTGCCGAAGCTCAGGCAAGCGTGTGCCCTGGACCACTGATGAGAATATTTGTGTGTCTCAAATTAGGGATTTAAAAACAATTGGTATGTGTGGCAAGCACTTAATTGTTTATCCTTTAATTGGTGATGATAAAAGTGTCACTCCTGAAGGTGCAGCTTCAGACAAGGCAAGAGCTCAAGACTGTTCAGGGTGTACTCTCAAGGAGCTATGATTCAGGACTGATGTTACACTGGCTGAGTGAGTTCAGAAAGGGGGGGATTAAGGCTTTATCCATGATGGTTGGTGCAGTCCTTAGAGATCAAGAAATGTCAGACTTGGACACCATGTGCAGTATGTACATTTACTCCAATTTTTGTCAATTTTTTACTAAACCAAGGGGGAGTAAAGTGTTGTTTCTACTGCTAAGGAAAGAGCAGTATTTTGTAGGTGCAACTATTAAGGGGGATCATGATAGTTAAGAGGCTGGATTTCTTTTTACTGACTGGATGTCTTTTTACTGACTGTTGCGGCACTGATAAGCTGCTTGGTTGTTTTAGCCAAAATTTGCCAAAGGGGAAGATTGTTGGTACCATGATTCCTAAGTTCTATGATTGGCTAAATTTTGGTAAAACATGATCTTGCACTGATGTCATTACCAAAGTCATGACATCACTGTCTGGTGCAGCAGGAGCTAGCAAGAGCTGATGACATAATTGTTGTCATGAGTTTTAATCAGAATGTCATGACCAAAGTCATGACATTGCTGTCTGGCACAGCAGGGGCTGCTATGTGGTTATCTCTTCAAAGTGTGATCCTAAGGTTGAGCTGTGATGAAGTTCCTCACTGGTGGTGAGTGAGGTATGCAGCCACAACTGTTTGAGTTGTGATTAAGTTCCTCACTGATGGTGAGTGAGGTGTGCAGCCACAACAGGTTGAGTTGTGATGAAGTTCCTCACAAGTAGTAAGTAAGGTGTGTTGTCATGTGTCTTAAGCAGGACATCGCTGCATGACAACAGAAGGAGCTGCTAGTGTATATCTCTTGACAGAATTGGTTTGGATTGATGAGACCATGTTGAAAATACCTCATCAGTAAATATGTCAAGGAGATTTATTAGGAACAAGAACAGATTGTATTGGTATTCATAAAAGGATCTTGGAGACCTTTTAGGAAACTTTAATATACTTGTTTCTAATGTTATTCTGCAGAAGATTGGGTGAAGCCAAGTCTGGTGTAAAGAATAATCTGCAGAAGAGTGGAAGTCATGTTGAGTGTCATAACATCAAGCGTATGACATCAGGTAGCTGACGTGCACAATAGGCATGTTGGTTTTCTGGTATAATGCGTGAGATAGGTCAGGCTAAATTTCAGGAGGCTTATTAGGGTTCCCTAGTTATCTCAAGAGAGATTCTAGGCAGTGTTGATCGTATCATGAAAAGCCTATGACCTAATTGAAAGCTCCTTGAATTATGGAAAGTAGTTTTACTTTGTTAAAACTATTGTTTGTCACCTCTAATCAGCCCAAGCCCAGTCTACACAACTATTCTTGGAGGAGCAGAAGCAAGGAAAAGCAAGCACTCACATCAAGAAAAACCAGAGTGTAGAATAAAGGTCTAGGGTTTGAAAGTCCCTTGTGTGTAAGTCACCCTTTGCATTGTATGATGCATTGTGGTAGACATAATTGTAAGTGAAGAGGGTTGTTCTTCACGTGTCTAGGAGTCTTATGGTTCCTTGTGTGCCAAGCAATTGTAGGTTGTATGATTGCTCTGGTTAATTGTATGAACAGGTGTGTTCATTATGTCACTCAAAGCTTTAAACAAGAGTGTGTCTTACTTGATCAAAGTTGTGAAGCAAGATCATGGTGTGTGTTTGAAGTGTATCTCCATAACTGTTTTGTAATTGTGTATCACTGTGTTGTGATTGAGGGGGAGTGAGTGGGTATACTCAGGTCTAGAGTGTCTCTAGGTTGAAGTGTCATTGGGTAGAGATTAATTGAGAAGTGCAAACTGGTTGTTTGACTTTGAATTGATTATGCTAATAGTGAATTTCCTCCCTGACTTGGTAGCCCCCAGATGTAGGTGATGTTGCACCGAACTGGGTAAACAATTACTGTGTTATTTATCTTTCAGCATTTACAATTCTGCACAATTTAAATGTCTAGATAAATAGTCTGTCAGTATGCAGATGTCACAGCAAAGGTCATGACGTTGGTCATGACATTGGCACAATTTAAAGAAATTTAAATTGTTCATGATCTGTCCTCGTCCTCGTTTCAGCAGAGATTAATGTTCTTGGGACATCTGAAATCTGCATACCAGAATTTCATCAATGAACTTTGTCTTTAAAGTCATATAAAGCCTGCCAATAACCGCTTTAGTGAGAGCAACCTATTTTAGGTTAGGGCCATTGTTTGAGGTCAGACGTTCAAAATGGAGTATAGTGTTACAATCGAGGCAGTTGCTCAATGATGCCTCAATGAAATTCATTAAGGAGGAAGCTGCCAAAGCTAAAACACATATGGTCACAGTGTTTGACCTTCATAAAGGTTGGTTCAGTGTATACGAGGCAATGGATCAAAATGAAGAAAGGCCAAGGGGATACTTTCGAGTTGAACTAGATAGAGGTTGATGCAACTGCGAAAAGTTTCAAGTCTTTCGTAAGCATTGCTCCCATGTTATAGCAGCATGTTTAAAGGCTCGGCATGAACCTTCCAACTTACTATCCACCATTTACAAAGTCATAAACATATGCAACTTTTACAACAATAGCTTTTCGATGATAGCGAAGGAGGATTATTGGCCTGCATATCAAGGGAAGATAGTCTGGCACAACGAAAACGTGCGAAGAAAGAAAAAGGGTCGCCCAAACAGCACGCATATTCAAATCGAAATGGATACGACGAACAAGTTGGTGAGACTATGTAGTTCATGTCATTAGCCCAGACACAATTGTACAAACTGTCTCAGTGTTGGACCAAGCACAACAACATAATTTTATATGTAACTATTTTATTTGATTATGAAAAGAACATTGGTTTCATTAATATCAATACATTCGATTGCAATAATTTAAACAACAACTAAAAAAATTCAAATAACAACTAAACAACAAGACAAACAAATACAAGGACTAAACAACATAACTATGAGATTACAACCATCAGGACAATTTCCTCAGAACTGTGCATCATAATGTGAACATCTCTGTCAATTTTAACATTGTCCCAAAAACGATTTTATCCATTGTTGTTGTACATAGTAACAAGCTTTTGAATTCTTCTAATATTTTCATCCACTACAATGTCCACATCTAACCAACGAATCAATCTCTTATTAAGATGCTCAAACATCTCTTTGTTCCAAAGTCAGATTTTTATTGGAGACTTTATTGTCGAATAAATTAAATCAACATTTCTCTTGAAAATATAAGAACACATATATGAAGACATTTTAAAAAAATTGAAGGAAAGATTAGAAGATGTGTGAAAAATGATGAGGAGATGATGCATTATTTATAGAACTCCTAAGTAAAGTAGTAGTCATTGCCTATGGCGCATGCTTCTAGAGAATGCATATATGCGCCACTTGCAGTGACATCATGTACATGCATATGTCACTAGGGATAGCGCCTATGTATAATTTTTTTAATGCATGCGTCACTTTAAGTGGCTACTTCTCTTATGTGCAAATTTTTTTTGTTTGAAACATTATTAGTTTGGTAAATGTTTGAAATGTTACTTATTTTAATATATTATTTTTTAAAAGTTGTTATTTTGAAAAAAAAACTATTTTTTAATATAAATTTAGAGACAATACTTTAATTTTATTTAGAACAAAGTAAAATTATTGAAATATTACTAAAGAAAAATGTATAAAAATTTCTATTGCTAAGTATTAAATCATGTAAGTGGGGGCAACAACCCATTGCATTCTATGTGCATTTACCCCTTCATCATACACACCATAAAATTGGGAGGGGTTAGCTTCCTTTCATGTTTGATAACTTTGATAACTTTGGTGACATTAGTTTATTAAAACCACAAATAAATGAATAAAATAAATTATTTAAATGAAAGTAAATGATTGGATAAAGAGAGATAGAGATAAAGTTATCAAATATATAGAAGTTCAAAGATAGTCAATCATAATCATTATACACTACATTTTCACCGACTTTTAAGGAAATTATTGAATATATTTTTTAATAAAGATAAATTATTAAATAAAAAAAATTTTAGGAACATAAAATTTAACAAATCAAAAAACTAGTAAAAATAATAGTTAGACGTGTATAATTTATTTATAAAAAAAATAAAAAATCAAATACACAAGTGGAAAATGAATCCGACAAAGTGCAATAAAAAAAAATATTTATTTGTACATGTATTTTCTTCTCTGAAAATGTGAGATATCTTAAATTTAAAAAAACATATATTGTGTAAAGTATTCTTCTATTTAATTAAAAGTTGCAAATGGACAATATTAACATTAAAAAGTGCACAAATGACCAACATTGAGTTAGTATTAAGTCAAAAATTTCTCTAATTCTTCTTGTTAGCATATTTGATAGCAAACATTTTTTCATGCAATTCAACTTTTAAAAAGGTGTAAACTCCAATTTTAGCAAAGCTTTCTCTTAAGAATGTTTCTAAATTATTCCTAAATATGCCACCACAAATTAATATTTCATATTTTAGGATTCCTTCCTAATTTAATTATAACTAAAAAAACATCAATTAACTTGTATGATTCTAGGTTGGAGGAGATCGAAACTTGATGCCAAAACATTTAATAATTGTAAAGTCGTGAGTCAAAGAGTACATGTCCCCCTTGAAATAAGTAGATGTCATATAAATCAATTGTTTAACACAAAAAAAAAAAAGCTCTCTATCAAAGTCAATTTTACTATTTTAAAAATTGATATCATTTATTGTGTACCAAATTTTTCAAAGAATTATTATAATGAGAGTCATATTAGATTGTGAATTTGAGAGCTTCAACTTCTACCAACAAATTTTAATAAGCTTACGTAACTAATTATTATTGGGTTATCCCTCTTATTTAGAGTTGCCCAAATAAATGTAGGTTAGTAGCTCATGTGTACGTAAGCCTTTGTTATTATCCAACAAAGAGGAATATGGTTAATATTTGAAAACCAACAAAAGAAAAGAGGAGATAAGAATGAAAATCCAAGTAGCTGCGCCAAATCCAAGTTCCATGAGATCAGACTTTGCGCACAATTCAACTGTTGGATCCACCTGAAATTTTGGTACATTGATTCAAAAAAAGAAGCCCGGGATTGAAAAATCCATAGTGGTTCAAAACAAAAAGCTGAAGAAGAATAAGCGTTATGGAATTTCTTATCATTTGTTTTAAGTTTTGATAACCAAAAACAAGATAGTGTGTTATATGAAGCTGGAACGAGTGTTTCTCTTAGTGCTTTGAAGTCCAACTACAAGTTGTATGGAAAAAGATATGTACCAGGAATTGCTTTCGACAACATTCCACGTGTGGTCAAGTCTGATCTAGCTGCTTGTGGAAATGTGATTAATGTCCCACTCATGAATGAGCCTATAAGAAATCTTCAGCACATTCTCATGTTTGTTGGTGACGAAACCCAGGAAACCAATATGGGATATCAAGAAGTTGATAAAGACGTTCCAGACATCATGCCTGACATATTGACATAGTTTCGATTACATAAGGAGAAGGATGATCATGTCCATGAAGATGTAGAGGGTGGTACTGTTATTTCCAATTGTGATGTTATTAATAACCATGATCATGCAGGAGAAGATGTGGAGATATTGTGTGAAGATGTGATAAGTAAGGATGAAAGCTTACTTGTGGTTTGTCCTATAAATAGCAAGGTGTGTGAATTATTTACCAACGACACACAATATATAGATGAGATAACTTCCCATAATGATAAAGAGTTTGATATCAGTGGTCCTTATATGACGTAAGTTGTTATTGGAAATTCAGGAAACACCATGTTATCTGCTGAAAAGGATGGAAGTTTTTGTGATGCTGGAACTTTTGATCAGATTGCCCATCTAGGAGCCATCAGATTGATTCCAGGTCTGTCTTATATTCTGAAGCTCAAATTTTGTTAGATGGATATGAATAGTAATTTCCTTAATAGGTACTTTAAAGTGGATGTCAATAAAGTTGTTAGTAACTGTGTCACTAACAAGGATGGTGTCATTAGAAAGGATGATTGTGAGAAAGTCAGTATGGATGCAACTACTGATATAAATAACATGGAGGGTGTCAATGTGGAATACAATAAAGATATGATGATAGTTCACATTTATGTTCAAGACAATATGTTGTGTAGGATTTCAGTTAAGATGTTAGAGCAATTTGTTCAACATGTGCAGTCTAATTTTAAGTTGAGCATGGTAGAAGATGTAAGTTGCCTTCACGATTTTCAAGTTAAGAACTACACCTATGATTATCAATGTATATATGTTGGAAGAAGATGCACGGAACTATTGTGGAGTAATAAAATGCTCAAAGATGTCATCAAAGATGGTAATAAAGATGTCAATCAGGTTGTGCCAAACAACAGATATGGCATGTTAGTGACTGAGTTTCCAACTCAGAGAAAGGATGAACAAGTTTCCCCTATTATATCTGAAGTGAATAACAAGCTTGTTCAAACAAGTGAATTTGAGACAAATGTTAAAGAAAATGTCCAAGACATTATTTTCTCCATGAGGAGAAAGGTTGGAGGGAAGAGAATTCATGTGAATGTCACCTTTACCCACATGGATAATGTGTCATTTCATTCTGAAACAAATGGTCAAAAATGGAAGTATGTTTTCCAAAGATGGACTGCAATTGAAACATATTGTTGCACCCCAAAATTTGACCAACCTTTTTTCTTAATCTTAGGCTTATATTTCATTGCATTTTAGCATCTTGCATTTGCATAGCATAGTTCTTACAGAGGATCAAGTGTTTTTTTGTGTTTCATATCCAAGAGGAGAGCCTTATTGGCCACAAGCTCAAGTAGAGGCACGGGTACAAGCCATCAAGTGGGTGTTATTATCAAGAACCATCAGAAGGTTGTCAGGGGGTCCATGAAGATTTATCATTGGTGTGATCATGAGGTAGAAGCTTGTTGAGTACCTCAGAGGTTATAATGGAGTTGGAATGGTCACTCAGTTCATCTGCACAATACTTAGGCAAAAAGGATGAAATTAGGGTTTCATTTTTAATCAGGCTAAAAAATTTTTTGAGAGCAATACTTGTTTCCATGGTCTTCCATATGTCCTAAGGTGTTTGAGGATGGGAGATTGACCGTCAATTTTAATCAGAAGAGCTTCAATTGATCAGTTGATTAAAAATTAGGAGATTTGGAGAAAAAGTCAATTGTGCAGTGAAAAAGTTAACTCCTGACTTTTTGAGGTCAAGATCATGATACTTAATTTCAATATGACCAATGGATGGAATTCGATCAAGAAAAGTCAAGGGAATCATGAAAAAATCAAGAGTTGTTGAAAGTTGCTATTTTGGGATTTAGGGTTTTAGAAACTTTCTATTCTTGGAAAGTTTCATGGTTGAAGCAGCCGTCTTCAAGGCCATTTTTCTTCATGATCAAGGTTTTAAATGAACCTTTGGCCAACATCAAAGTTGTTCCTTGTATTTCAAGCTTTTTGTCGAGTACCAATTCATAATCATATGATATTTGGAGCTCAAGTTATGATCAATCAAAGTTGGAGGTTTCAATGATTTTAAAACTGTTAAGTTTGGACAGATTTTTACACCACTTTGCAAGCCAATTTTCATCATTTTCTTGATGTCAAATAAAACTTTGTCCCAAATGAAAGTTTTAGAGTTTATTTCAAGCTTTCCGAAAAGTCCAAGAAGTCCTCAATATGATTTGTGAAGCTCAAGTTATGGGTGTGCAAAGTTGAGGGAAAATAAGCCAAATCCATAACTTAGAAATTTTCTAAGTTATTTCTGGACGGCTTGCTTGGTATAATTTTCAACATCATTTTTCATGGTCTTCCAATCCTCAAATCAAGATGAATCCAACATGAAATTTGTTCTACTTCATGCCCTCTTTCATTTGAGCACAAGAAGTAAGCAAATGGAGTTGTGTGCACAAAGTTATCATTGCTCAAAATTGGTGTTTTGAACTTTTTTTTCAAGGAGTGAAACATGTGGCATTTTTGCTTGTTGATGTTTTTATCATATAATCTGCTCATGTCCCATTTCCATGCATATGGGATGTTGTATATGGTGTTCCCAAACTTTGCCAAAACCAGCCAAACATCCATTTTGCCATTTTGCTCATTTTCAAATAAATTGCCTAAACAAGCTATGAGTCAAAATATGCCACAATCCAATGCCCCTCCCCATGCTGTGCTAGCAGACCCAGAAAGTAACTGATGCATAACCCTAGCAGTAGCTGTTGTACAATCTCTACATCCACCATTGATTCAAAAATTACCATGGAAATGCAAATCTGTCCATTAATCTTTCACCATGGTAAAACCCCTCCAATCTTGTTTTCACTGCATATTTAAGCAATAGAGCAGTTGAAAAGAAACCCCAGCCACCACTTTGTGCAAAAATCAGAAGAGGAGCTTTTGACACTTTCTCTCAAACTGCCCTAAAAAACCAGCTGCTTGTTTCAAAAGGGAAGGAAAACTTCAAAGCTTGTGAGAAAGAGATAGCTTGCTGCTAGTTTGCTCAAGGAGGACTATAAGAGGTAAGCATTCCTAAACTTTCCATTGCATATACATAGGTATCATTAAGGCATGGTTGAATCTATTTGTGTTTGCATTCTTGAAGTTAATTAACTTTCAGTCAAAGTATTACTTTATTATTGTGATGACAAGCCTACTGTTATTGGATGTACAATATTGCTATGTTGATTTGTAAGCTGTTTTTGTGTGCTTGTTGAGGTTTTAGAGGAAACATTTAGCTTAAAGCATAATGATTAAAATAAGAATGCCTATTTCCTCATTGTTTGAGTATTTTGTTTTGCTGTTGTCATGGTTGTTATGATAGTTATGTTGAAATGATCCATTTGGCTGTTGGAGCATTTGGTGATCAACATAGTTATGTTGATATTTTCCTGAGAAGTTATGTTATTAGACTTCATCAAAATTGTCTATACCAAAAACTTTGGACTGCTTTTGATTGTGATGAATTATAGCAGCAAGTTTGATGTCTGCTTATGTCCTAAGCAATTCATCTATGTTTGTTTGGTTGTTCAACTTTTTTTTGCAAGTGTGGTTGTCACTTACCTCTGTTGAAATGATTCACATTGATGTGCTTAGGCACATGAAGATCAAAATTGCTTGCATTATTGTTAAATTTGTTCTCCTTGATTGTGTTTGGCAACTGTCATGTGGAATTGGTAATTGTTATGGAAGCCTTTGGCTTGAGGTATGATGATTGGAGATTAGAATGCCTCTTTCATTTCTTTATTGATTAACTGTTGTTATCTTAAGGCTACGGCTGGCCATAATGTTGAGATGATTCACAATGATGCTATTGAAGCATATCTTGTTCAATGATGATCAACACAGTTTTGTTGTTGGAACTGTTTTGGCTTAAGTTCACTCAAACTTGCCCTACTTACAATACCTTGCTGCTTCCAGAATTTGGTTCCTTATGTTGTCATTGGTCCAATGGGATTCAGACCAGGGTTTGGTTGCCAAACACATGTTGATCTGTTTCATATTTGCTTGCATTAAGTTTATAAACTGTCAATAGGGTAAGACATTGGACTATAGTTTGTTTCCTTGAATGTTGTAATATCAAGGCTTGTTGTTAAACCAAAACAGTTTTGTTAGATCCCTTTTCTTTGATCATGTTTTCTAAGTAGATGTTGGAGTTGGGTTTTTTATAAAGACGTGTTGTTTGGAATTCATTAATAGACATTGTTTGAAATACCAACAGTTGCCTGCCAACAGTTTTTAAGCTTGTTAGTCTTTGTTGTCAACAGATTTTAGTTTGGTCAAAAAACCATTCAGGTATGGAATTCACAACCTGTTACAATTTGATTTAAGAGATGTTGTTTATTTTCAACCAAAGCCTCCTTAATCATGCTATTGCGTTTAAAGACTTTTTAAGTTTTGTGGTTACTGTTGGAAGCTATGATGGGAATCCATCAGTGGATATTGACTGGAACACCTAGAGCTAGCAGTCCATTGTTGCCTTAAAGTTTTGTAGTTGTTGCTATCAGCAGATTTTAATCAATTACCATTTATGAGTGTCTTAGATTCATGGCTTGTTACAATTTGAGTTAATCCATGTTTTTGTTTGATTCATGCGTTTGAGGCTTTGGCTTTTGATTTCATTGTGATTAGTTTGTTTAAAGTCTCTGTTGTACAGCCACTGTTAAGGATTCATATTGACTGCTCTTTCTAGATCAATCAGTTTACATGGTTAAAACTTTACCAAGAGAACTTTGGTTGTTTAAGAATTGCATTGTTGACTTTCTAAACTAAGTACTTCTTGAACTCACAGCCATTTTGGCAAGGCTGTCTTGATTTGAATTTGTTCAACCTATTCTACTCATGCTATTATGAGCTGATATTGCATTTATGCTAGGAGTTTGTATTCACTTCTGAGAATTGGCTGCCATTTTAATGGTTGATGTTTGAGGACAGATTTTAGTTTCCTTTGTCTTGTAAGTTCCTTTTTAGCTTGTAGGATTCAGGTCTTGTTGGCTACCTAGATTCATTTGAGTTTGTTTGGTTATGTTTGTGGCTATGTGAGCACTGCTTTAGTTCTGCCAAGGTTCGTTCTTGATTAGAGTTTGTTAACTCACTTTGTTTGTCAATAAGGCAAGGTTGTGGACTGTTGTTGGTTATTGTAGTTTCAAGTCTTGACGT
Organism: Lathyrus sativus; assembly: GCA_963859935.3. Lineage (NCBI taxonomy): Eukaryota > Viridiplantae > Streptophyta > Magnoliopsida > Fabales > Fabaceae > Lathyrus > Lathyrus sativus. Next base: position 458,898,015 of record OZ012738.1, read on the forward strand.
TTGTGTTCTAAGCAAGTTTTTGTTTAAATTATCTTGATATCTTCCAAAGTGGTTGTCATGGTTATGTCTTTAAAAGAGTATGCTGATTGGAATTCATCAAATTGGATTGAAATACCAAGAATACTTTGTTGAGACCATACTGTTTTGTTGATGTTCAACTCATGATTATGTTACAACTCACATGTCATTTCCTTGTTCTAAGATATTTTGTTTGGTTTTATTGTTATAACTCATTCAATATCACATTTGAAACTTGCATAAATCTTTCTTCAAACCAGATTGCATCAGTATTGAGCCTTGGATTTCAAAATGCATTCAAACTCCACATGTGCGTGAGTCATCATGTTTTAATCTGTGAGCATCATTTCAAAATTTGGTTGGCACCATTGTAATCCTCATGAAAAAACAAGTGAGATAGACTTTTATTTCACTGAATTTGGATAAGAATTGAGAGAGTTTGGATCGAAACCGTTTTTCACATTTTCACTTGAATCTTGGCTTGCCTCAAAGTTGTCCAGCCATATGCGCTCCCTTTAGTATATTTTCATTTGGGGTGGCTTGATACAACAGATGTATTGCCACCCCAGTGGTTAGTACCATGCCTTGCCATGCCTTTGATCTGAGTTCAACCCCTGCTGGGGCGTTTTTTTTTTTTGCTTTTTTCATGTTTCCTTCATATTTTATTATTTCTTTTTCTTTTTCCATTTCTGGTCGCACGCGTATGGTTGGTAATTTTGGTTAAGTTTTAAGTCTGGAATCCCAAGGACTAGGGTTCAACTCCTAGTGTAGACATTTCTTTATTTTTTATGACTTGCTTATTGTTTTTCTTTTATTTTAATTCTTTTCTTTTTGTTTTGTTTTATTTATTTTAAACATAGTTTTTAAATATTTTAAAATCCAAAAAAAATATTATTTTATTATTTTAATGTGTTATTTTATTTTCCATCCTTTTTTATTTTATCTTATTTTATTTTCTATTTTATCATTTTATTTTGAATCTGCAAATTTATTTTCTTTCTCATTTCGCTTGTGATTGAATTATTCAGTGTTTACTTGGCCTTGTGCCATGATTCCCCCTAGGATTCCTAGTCCCTCCGTTTAGGATGGGAGTAGGAGAGACATTAGGTGTTCAATCCTTCGCATGATAACACTAGGATAGTTTCATTCCCTTTTACCCCAACTTTAGGAGCATTGTGCATGATAACTTTAGGGTCCAGTTTCCCCTTAGTTTGAGTCTTTCTCTTCTCATCTCCTAAACCATTCAAAACACTTAATAAAGGATAATTCGTGTCGTACGCTAAGAGCCTTAAGTACTTAAGGAATGATGGTTGTGGGGCCTCCTCTCAACTATCTAGAATGTTTAGAGTGTGCCCTTTGGGTGATATGCGACGCATTCGCTCTCGAGTCATAGTCTTTAGTGCGACATGAGTTTCAAACCATAACTCAATCCACTTCTTGTTATAAAAAAATACAAAACAAAAACATCAAATCTTTTTGGTTAAGTTTTAAGTCTGGAACCCCAAGGACTAGGGTTCAACTCCTAATGTAGACATTTCTTTATTTTTTATGACTTGTTTATTGTTTTTCTTTTATTTTAATTCTTTTCTTTTTGTTTTATTTTATTTATTTTAAACATAGTTTTTAAATATTTTAAAATCCAAAAAAATTCTTATTTTATTATTTTAATGTGTTATTTTATTTTCCATCCTTTTTTATTTTATCTTATTTTATTTTCCATTTTATCATTTTATTTTGAATCTGCAAATTTATTTTCTTTCTCATTTCGCTTGTGATTGAATTATTCAGTGTTTACTTGGCCTTGTGCCATGATTCCCCCTAGGATTCCTAGTCCCTCCGTTTAGGATGGGAGTAGGAGAGACATTAGGTGTTCAATCCTTCGCATGACAACACTAGGATAGTTTCATTCCCTTTCACCCCAACTTTAGGAGCATTGTGCATGATAACTTTAGGGTCCAGTTTCCCCTTAGTTTGAGTCTTTCTCTTCTCATCTCCTAAACCATTCAAAACACTTAATAAAGGATAATTCGTGTTGTACGCTAAGAGCCTTAAGTACTTAAGGAATGATGGTTGTGGGGCCTCCTCTCAACTATCTAGAATGTTTAGCGTGTGCCCTTTGGGTGATATGCGACGCATTCGCTCTCGAGTCATAGTCTTTAGTGCGACATGAGTTTCAAACCATAACTCAATCCACTTCTTGTTATAAAAAAAATACAAAACAAAAACATCATATCTTTTTGGCTAAGTTTTAAGTATGGAACCCCAAGGACTAGGGTTCAACTCCTAGTGTAGACATTTCTTTATTTTTTATGACTTGTTTATTGTTTTTCTTTTATTTTAATTCTTTTCTTTTTGTTTTGTTTTATTTATTTTAAACATAGTTTTTAAATATTTTAAAATCCAAAAAAAATCTTATTTTATTATTTTAATGTGTTATTTTATTTTCCATCCTTTTTTATTTTATCTTATTTTATTTTCCATTTTATCATTTTATTTTGAATCTGCAAATTTGTTTTCTTTCTCATTTCGCTTGTGATTGAATTATTCAGTGTTTACTTGGCCTTGTGCCATGATTCCCCCTAGGATTCCTAGTCCCTCCGTTTAGGATGGGAGTAGGAGAGACATTAGGTGTTCAATCCTTCGCATGACAACACTAGGATAGTTTCATTCCATTTCACCCCAACTTTAGGAGCATTGTGCATGATAACTTTAGGGTCCAGTTTCCCCTTAGTTTGAGTCTTTCTCTTCTCATCTCCTAAACCATTCAAAACACTTAATAAAGGATAATTCGTGCCGTACGCTAAGAGCCTTAAGTACTTAAGGAATGATGGTTGTGGGGCCTCCTCTCAACTATCTAGAATGTTTAGCGTGTGCCTTTTGGGTGATATGCGACACATTCGCTCTCGAGTCATAGTCTTTAGTGCGACATGAGTTTCAAACCATAACTCAATCCACTTCTTGTTATAAAAAAAATACAAAACAAAAACATCAAATCTTTTTATCCCTCGGGATCTTAATTGGAAAATCATTTTCATAAATAGAGTTTCGTTAACTCTTGGTTCTACCACAAACAGGTAATGCCTAAGTCTCCAATGGTCGAGCAACATACACCTAACTGCTAGAACTAAGGTTTAACCCTACTCGGTTTAAAACACTTGAACCAATCTGTGGTCGTGTCAGCCCGAACTACGTTTGCTCTGATTTCTCGTACCAGAAAAGGATACGTAGGCACAAGACGGCGATGTCTTGGTGAGCAACCTTCCCCCACTTTCACCCGTAGTTTTCCGAACTACGTTGACTCTGACTTTCCCATTGCACGAGGGAATACGTAGGCATAGAGCGGCGATGCTCTATCGAGTCACTTTTCTTCTCTTTTACCCCCGTGAGCCTTTAGCATAGATAGATTTATACCCTTTTAGACTAGACAACAAGCGTGGATCCCGTCGAGTACGACGGACGTGAGGGGTGTTAATACCTTCCCCTTGCATAACCGACTCCCGAACCCGAGATATGGTTGCGATGACTTGTCTTTTCCCTCTTCGTTAGGTTTTCTCTAATCGTTTCCTTTCCCTCTCTTTGGGATAAATAACGAACGGTGGCGACTCTTTTGTCTTTGTCGGCCCCTCTTCGCAGCGATGCGACACATACCTAGATGAAGAAGGTCTTGATTGCAAAGATGACATGAGAGTTGTTGGGCTAATGAAGACTATTACTAATGATGGTCCATGTTGTGAAAAGCTGGTTAAATATTTGAGAAAGGTGTATGATAAAGGAAAGTGTGTGAAGCTTTCACCTTGAACTTTTAATCGATTGGGTAGAAGCAAGGTTCCCTCTATTGAGAAGATTATGAACAAGGAAAAAGGAACTGATGAAGAAGAAGAGACTGCAAATAAGGATGTAAAAGGACTTTTTGAAGCACTAACGTATTATGAAGCCTCATATTGATGCTCAGTTGTTAAAGACAATGCTTAATATTGAAGCTTGTCATCCTAGGCTACGGAAGAAGATTGATAATGATGGTATTCCTCATGAGTTGTTGTTGTGTGCTATGTTGATTCTATTGTGTGATATGGTGTGCTACTGGTGCCACTTCATGAAGATCGTATCTTGTGGTTGTTTTAGCCTAAACTTTCCAAAGGGGTAGATTGTAGTTCCTTTTGGTTGGCAGCATTAGGTAAAACAACATATGTACAAGATGTACTTTAGGAAACATTTGGAGAAAGACGTGCCAAAATGTGTTCCAGCATCTGAGTTTGTTACTAAGAAGAGTTATTCAATCAAATAGCTTGACATGACCAAATAAGCAAGTGTTGTTCAGCTAAAGTACTTGACAGAGCCAGTTAAGCAAAAGGTTCAACATGTGAGTATGTATCATCTTACATAAGGTTTGGGTTCTGACTATCTTCAGATGTCCTTCTAAAGAGTTGTGGTGTTGACTTCTTCAGAAGATCCAGAGGCTTGTTATTAAGTTGATCACTTGGAGTGAGTGATTGAAGAAGGTGAATGTGTTCTCATATTAGGGAGAGCCCTAAATATAAAGTCACTTGGATTAGGGAGATGCATACAACATTATATGGTTTAGGGTTCTTATAATACTAATTGTTCTAATTCAAAATAGTGAATTTCCTTTCTTGGGTAGAGTGCCCCTAGACGTATGTGAGATTTCACCGAACTGGGTTAACAATATATTATGTTCTTTACTTTTTTTCTGCTTCATCATCTTGTACAAGTTAATATGTCATCATGCTTGCAAACTGTTTTTTTATTTCTGGTTTACAATGTCCCAGACATCGTATCTGACATTTGTCTCCAGAATCTGTTATTGGTCATAAATTAGTTGTTTACTTTGTCCCAACATCTAATCCAACATTTGTTTCCCTTCAGGATTAAAATCTCAACTATTATTCAATAGGAAGTAATTTCCCCTTTTGACTCCCTCTTCATTGTCGTTGTGGATCAGGACACATAACATCACATTCCCATGAACTGGAGTATAATCTAGAAAACGGACAACAAAACAAAGAAATGGGCACCCACGACAATGAAGGGTGGCTAGGAGGTAGGTGTAGGCGACATGTTACATCGCCTTCTCTTGGTGACCTCTTGAGCTACCGCAAGCACGAGGGCTCGAAAAAGGCGAAGTGATTTAGTTTTTCTTCCCCTTTTTATATGGATGAGTCCCTAAGGCATGAAGCAGGTCCCGCAAGCATGGGAAAGTCCTTTAGGTATGGGGTGAGTCCTCAATAATGGCTTGGGATACTCCCCAAGGTGTGATTAAGATGAATCTTAAAATGTCTACTGAGGAAAATATCCAAATGTCGGTTGAAGGAAATCCCCTAAACGCCAATTGAGGTGAAAAACATGTGTTGTATTAAATATTATCGATGTTGATTTTCCTTTGGGAAGCTAATTTGGCATTAATTCCTTATGTATGTCTCTGACATAGGGAATCTTTTCTTTTCTTTTAACTGTTGAGATGTCTCGCGGGAGGTTTTGCATTACCCCAACAATTGGACTTCCTTTACATATAAAAGGATTTCGGTTTTTCATCATTTAACCTTTTTCATATTCTCCTCTTCCAAACCTTCATCCATTTTATTAAAATTTATTACAAGCACGAAGTAAACTTTTTACAAGTTCTTGATTGTGTTTTCAGATATAATTTTATTCTTCTTTCATTCATTATACGTTTAATGGTGCTTGTTAAGATTTTAGAATGTTCAAGGAATAGCTGTGCATCATTGTCATGAATTAGATCTTTGGGAGCCATGAGAGCCCTGGATTTTTTATAGTGATTCTTTTGCTCTTCGTATTTTTATCAAGAATCAATTACAAAGACAGATTCTAAATGTTTCAATGTCAAAGAATTCGCATGTATGTACTCTAATGATGAAAGGATCGGTGTTTTTTAATAGAAAATTAGAGTTTCCAATATTGAAAATGAGCACGATGTGATTTTGGAACCATGTTCTGAGGACGAGATGGCCAATATAGTCGTCGTGGATGTGTCTCACACCCCCTACTTCTCCCCCACACCTCCCTGTTATTCACAATTTATGGGTCTTAATACCTTTTACATCATTTAAAACTGATTTTCTAGCAACTGCAAACGTTTTTCCTTCTTAGATTATTCTCAATGTCTGAAGTGTAATTAGGGTGTTCGAAGTTATATGTCGATGATTAGAATTCTTCCTTGTCGTCGGGGTATTCTTCTATTTCAATGGCATTAAAATCAGTGCCAAAAATGTTTACGGTACCTTATGTTCTCTACCAAAAAAAATCTATTAAAATCCCACTCAAAACCCAAAAAATTCTAGAAGGACAAGTTTGTGATGGTCAGAGGGTGAAATTGTGCCTCAATGGTCACGATTAGGATGATTAGTGCCCCTTGCTTCCCACTGTCATGGACAAAAGTCTTAAGATCATCACTGGTTTTGACTTTGGTTACCTTACCTCAGTTGAGGAATAAGTTATTCAAGTATTAAATAACTTTGAAGTCATGAGCTTTCGTTCAATAATCACTCTAGACCAGGGATGGGATAGACGAGTACTTGGTGTTATACCCCAAATTTTACCATACCCTTTTTACAATTTTCCTTTGGTTCATGACTCTAATTCATGTGCATACATTCATACTTAATCAGTTTATCTGCATTAGCATCTTCAAAGAATGGATAGGCATCATGGATTCAAGGTCAGGGAACCCTAATTCTTAGTCTTAGTACCTTGGCATCATGTAGAGTGTGTCTTCGTTTTTAAGTTTAATCAAGGATTACAAGTATAATTAGTCAATCATGGAAGGATTCTTGACTGGTCAATATCTTTATGGAATTGTTCATTCCACTAGTCCATCATATTTTTGGTTTGGATTCAAGGCAAGGTTGTGGTTCATTCAAGATTCAAGAATCAGTTCATTTTAAGAGGTCAAGTATTCAAGTTCCATTCAATTTCAATTCAAATACAATATGGAGGGAAAAGTATACTTCATTACTTGGAATATAAGTTATAACTACCATTTAAAGGACTATCTTTTACAAAGCCAAAAATTCATTAAAAAAAAGCCAAATCACAAGTTACATACAAAATTCCATTTTTTTCACCTAGGGTTCACTTGGGTTCGCTTTTGGTCAACAGTTGAACAAAGTCAACTAACTAAGTCCTAACCCTACTTCATATCCCACTTGTTCCTTCATTTACAAGCCATCCAACATCTCTTCATGCCATAGGTTTCACCTTCACACCATGAGTGCTGCACTCATCCTCCATAAACCCTGCATACCACACAAGACCAAAATAAATTTGAGTGAAAACAATTCACACCAAGTGCAAAGCATCACGAGTAACATCAACAACATTCCACATCATATCAGCATACAACAAAACCCAACAAGATAACATTAATGTAAAACTAGAGCTAACATTCTTACAAAATCAATGATAAGCCAACAAACATAGTAATTGATAACACAAAGTTCAATGTGTGAGGATTTGACTAATGTAATCAAGTTTCTAACAAAACTCATTTGATAAATTCAGTGGCAAATTACATCCACCAACCACTCGCCTATTAAACCTAACTAATTTTGCTATGGTTAAAACCAAGTTTAACTACCAGCTAATTGCATTTTCAACACAACAAGCATTCATATTTAACACGACCAAAGTCACAACACTATCTCACTAACAGACCAATTGCACGTTTTACTTCATAAAAAAAACCTTTGTAACGAGTCTGCTACAGCATAGATCCAACATAGCAAAAAAAGTGACTCATTCGCAAAATTACATAATTGAATTCATTCACAACAGTTAAAGCTAACAGAACCAAGCATTGCTAACTAATTTCAGATTTCATATTCAGATCACAGGAATTTAATAGAAGGTTAACAAAAAGTCAACTAACTCAACAATTTCCATTTAGCATGACACAATTCAATACAACTAACTGCAACTGAATTTTAAATTTCACCCTAACTGTAGCTAACCATAACCTCTAACATTCATGACAGCGTGTAAGCATTAACCAATTTCAGTCCAAGTATGAGCATAAGCGTCTCAAACTTAATTATTTTTCAAACATTTTTTCATAGCTAATTCCAGATTACAACAACTCATTCACCTTAACTAACTGCATTTCGCATTGCATAATGAACATTCAAGTCATAACCTAATTTAACCTTCATCCCAATCACATAACCAAACTCTTATTGACAGCTCATGCCATCTAAGCTAACAGAATCTAACTAACTCCCTAATCAATTCCCAAACTAGCTCTCACCCTTAACTGACTCTGAGAATTTCTATAAATTCGAAACGATCCTCGCATTTTCATCACTCTATCATTTTCCTCAGAATCACTCACCACTCTCTAACCAATTCTCTCAATCCCTCACAATTCATCACTCCCTCACTCTCATGAATCTCAACAAGGAAAGAACAGAAGCAGAAGAAGTGAAGAAGAAGAACGAAGAAGGAAAAGAGGAAAGAGATTCAGAGCAAGGATTCCTCTTTGTGAGAGTAGAGGAACCAAAGCCCTAAGATTAGAGGCATGGGTTCCTCTTTGTGAGAGTTTAATTTGTGAATTATTCACCTAGGGTTCATCTTGAATTAGGTTTGGTTTAGGTTAAGGCTTAGGAATTCGATGAGATTGATAGTGGAATGGGAATGAGGAGGTTGAAGTGAACTCAGTGGTGTTTGAATTTCTGTGTTTGGCCCTCCGCCTCCGCCGGAGGCGATTTCCAGCGCGACGGAGGTAGTGTTTTCCCGTGAGGTGTCTTTTGAAGAGGAGAGAGCACGTGAGGAACGATCTGAACGTGTGAGAATGGAGTGAGATTATGCTTGAACCTCTTCCCACAAGACTCATGTGTGTTGGGCCACAAAGCCCATTGAATTGTTAATTTCCCATCCACTGAGTGTAGTGCCACATCCCTGGAAATTTTTCTCCATACTTCTATAATCATTTTCATACCCTTACACACACAAAAAATTTAGACCAAAATACTCTCATATAAATAGATGAATCTTTCAGAATCATTTCACTTTTTATTTACGTTGTCAAAAGATTTCCGAAATACGCAAAAAATACTCTCCAAACCGGAACACTTCATCAAAGATATCTGATTCACATTTTAGTTTCAGGAACAGTTAAAGTAAGTGTTCTTGATTGAAATATTTTAATTTGTAGACTGGAACTCATTTTAAGAGTCTTATGATTTGTTAAAGTGTTTATCGGAAGACTTCTCAAATGTGTTTCGGTTCAGTTATGTTTGCATTCTGGAAGACTCATGAAATAAGTTCCGGTATAGTGCTTTTTGAGTTCCATAACTCATTTGATATGTGTTCCGGTATTATTATTATTTTTTACGTTACTTATTTTTTGTTTGTTTTTTTTTCAGTGGTGCGAACACGAGGCGTTAGGACATCAAAAGGTGCTTTAGAACGGGGTACTTCATCGAGATTTATTGATGAAGAAGAGCATATTGGTGCATCTGCATTCGCAGCCGCAGCACCTCCAGTTGGCTATCCAGGAGGGGCCTACGATACATCTCTGTTTGTTAAGTACGAGCAGTGTATTGCCAGGCATGTATGGTTTGGTGAGGTAAGTAAACGACATGTATTTGATATTAAATAATATATGAATTTTTAATGTTGTGTTTTATAACATTCGTACTTTTAATTTTTTTTCAGGAGAGAGGCCCGAAGAAAGAGCTGAAGGTTGTTCGACATGGGCTGAAGCTTGTAGCGAGGGTTCCACAACAACTTCCAAGAGAGATGGAGATTTGGGTTTCTAGGTCTGGTTTATCTTTACTCCAGAGAACCAGTTTGACGAAGATTGACACAAACCTGGTTTCCGCATTTGTAGAGAGATGGCATCTAGAGACATCTTCATTTCACATGCCGTTTGGTGAGATGAGCATTACTCTGGATGACGTCTCTTGTCTGCTTCACTTGCGCATCAAGGGAGTGTTCTGGCCACCACAACATATCACATAAGTGACTACTATTGGACTTGTTGTTGATTACTTATGAGTGTCACAATATAGGGCGCAAGAACATGTTCGTCATTGTAGGGGTTCTTACTATAAGTTAGAGTGGTTATACAATTTATTCAAAGAGCATAGAGCTGCTTCTATATGGGCATATGCGACTAGAGCGTATATGATGATGTTGGTGGGTTCTATAATTTTTGTCGACAAGACCTTTACGCTTATTGAGGCACGATACCTCCTACTATTTATGGAGTTGGACAGATTATCAAGATACAGTTGGGGAGCTGATGCGTTGGTTAGCTTTACAATCATCTTGGAGATGCTTCTATGTTCAGTTGCAAGCAACTTGGTAATTATCCTACTCTTCTACAGGTATTTATTTTAATTTAGTTTATTATGTTTTAAGTAATTTTATTTAGTATATTAATTTAATTTTTTTATTTTATCATGTTATGAATAAATTTATTTAGTTAATTAAGATTATTAATTTTGTAACAATGATGGATTCACGAGTATTTTCCCACACTTGGAAAAAGGGGATAGAATTAGATACCAACACAAAATTGTGGTCTTCCTCGAGCGATGAGATGGTCCTATAATCAAGGAGTCTTGAAGGTGGATGAGTTGTGACCTATTTTGGACGAGCTGACATCTGCCGACGTCATCTGGCGGTCATTCGAGGATCATATAGTATGGCGTCAGTTTGATGAGATATGTATGTACAAGGGGTGTTTGAAATAGGGTGACGTAATTGTTCTATATTTGCCTAACAGATGTATACGTCAATTTGGATACAGGAAGTATATTCCCCCCCGCCTTCTGATTACATGATGGCTGATGATGTTGATGTTGAGTGGATTGGTTACCATCAGAGCGTCCTTACCGTGATTCGTCCGACAGCACTGGCCACCGTCCCATCTGAGACAGATAATGGATATCTTGAATGGTATTATCGTGTTTCGCATCCTTGTTTGGTACCTCCCCCTTATGATGCACCAAGAGAGATATTGGTTCCTCTTTACGATGCAGGACCATCTGATCCTAGTTAGGCTCGTGTTTCTACATTGATTCATCATTTTCTTCGACAGGTTGATGCCGAAGAGGATGATCCACAGTTTGCTGATTTATTTGAAGCTTCACGTATTTCTCGTTCACATTGACTTGTGTTTATGTTTTTTTATGTGTTAACTATTATACTTATTAACTTATGTTTATGTGTTGGTTTTTAGACTTATTGTCCTAGTTGGGATATGTTTATATTTTTTTCATTTGCATTAACTACTAAACTTATGTTTAATTTTGAATCCAGTTATGTGTTATTGAGACATATAAAATTAAAATTGAATGACATAATTCATTATTCCTATTTTAATTACATATTTATGATAATATAGGTGTAAGTTGTTGTCAATGTTGTAGACGTCCTGCAAATCCTACCATCTAAGATGTTGCAGTTGGAGAACGAAACTTCTTCCAATCTAATGTGGCTGGTGGCAATGGAAAACATTCTTTCATGTTTACCTGAATAAATAAATAAAACAAAACATTAAGTGATATGTTTAATAAAATAGACTAAATAAATTTAGTCATATTAAATACAAATAACTAAGTACCTGAACCCAATGATTTCAGTTTACAAAACCTATGCAATAAATGGAGACATTTGGTGAATATGAACTTGTCATGTGGAAGAAAGTCATGCACGGATTGCCTAAATAGACAAGTACAACATAATAGAGATTTGCTATCAAGTAACCCATATCTGGTAAAGTCAACCATTTTTGTAGTGGTTGAGGACCAAATGCCTCTATCATTAAAGATTCTCTCACTTTTGCTAACTGATTACCAAATAAGTTGTCATACAAACTTGATTTTTCCTTATGTATTATTTCCAACCCCAAATCCTGACGAACTATTGGCCAACCATCTTCACCATATCCATGCAATGAAGCAATGACTCTAAATTCACAATTACCGTCTGATACAACATTAACTACACCTTCAATATATGACTTAATATGATTAGGAAATTGAGAGATAAACTGCTTAGATGAATGAGACTGCTTCTGTGATGTTGGAGATTGCCTCTTGGAAGATTGTGATAATTTCAACTTCTTTGAAGCCTGTGACGGTTGAGATTTCCTATGTGAAGCTTTAGATGCTTTATCAACATACTCATGATACGAAGGGTCCCTATAAACATCATACCCTACTGGTTTTTTTTCCTTTCTTCTTGACTCCCCCTTTGGTTTTTATTTTCTCAGGCGGTGGAGACAAAGAAGTCATGGTGGGGTAGGCAAGTTCAAAAACTCTACTTTTTAATGCTCTTTTCTCAACAACGTCTAGTGACCTAAAACTTTTCCATAATTCATCTATAGCACTAATAATATCCACCTCTGATCCATCATCTGCATCTACCTCCAACTCAACTTCCATAGTTAGTTTCCTTTCCTCCAATGAACATGCACAACATCTATTGGTATTGGTATACCATCAATTCTGTATCTCATTAACTCACAAGCACAAGGTAACCCATATGTTGTTCTAAGACTACAACAACATATTTCACTGTTAGTTCCAACATAATCAACTTTCAATAACTCTTCAACACCGTGTCTCAAAGCAGCTCGACATACTGAACCACGTAAACTACTGTAGAATGGACTTACGCGCGCGTGCTCAACATCATAAATTTTTTTATGAAAATAAGTTCTAATATTGCCCGCTTGTAACTTTAAATTGTTATCCATAGCCTCCCAACATTTGACCATGTCGCCTATACTATTCTCTAACATCAGCTTTAACTTTCAATAAGCAGACTCAACCCTAAAAATAATACATAGTAAAAATACTTACAAAAATACAAATTAAAAATATAAGTTTAAAAATACTAAAAATAAATACATAATAAAAATATTAATAAAAAGATACATACCGATTAGTCGTGATATTACCCAAATGTAGCACTCGATTAATCCATGCTCCAACAAATTTCTGTCTATATGGTATCAACCATGTGTCTTTCACATAATCAAGATTTTTCATTACAATCAAAACACGCCTTCTAAAGTTGTTGCAGTCATTGATCATACTCAACCTCGTCACTAGCCCATACAACTTCCATCCATAAGTCATCGATCGTCTTTTGCATGTCACTAACCATATATTGCTTACATTTTGCACCTACATTTTTGTTAATGTGAAATCGACATAGCAAATTGGTTGACCTTGGAAACACAGTTTCAATTGCTTTCATCAAAGCAAGATCTCTATCTGTCACAATCACTTGTGGACACAAATATTTCTTCACAAACAATTCTTTAAGCTTATCTAACATCCTAAAAAAAAGTCTCAGTCTGCTCAGACTTTATATACGCAAATGCGATAGCAAAAGTCAACTCGGTTGATGTCATGCCAATAATTTCAAACAGAGGTTGTCTATATTTGTTTGTCTTGTAGGTGTTGTCCATAACTAACACAATAGGAAAAATATTCAACAACTTAACTGAATATGGATGGGCCCAAAGTATATCTCTAATAACTTCAAAGTCATCTCTTTTTCTAGTCCGATAAACATAACCTGCATCCTCAATAAGCTTAAACAAATGTTATATCTCACTTCTAGGACCTCTTATCTCTTTTTCTATCATACTCTTACGCTTATATATTTGCGAGATCCGAGTGAAATTCTATGGATATCATTCTTTCAAGGAAAGTAATACGTTTCTAGGTGGAACATGTCTCTTTGTCAAATCAACAACATGATGCTTCTGATCTATGGTCAACCTACCAACAAAGAAATGACCTTCTAATCTATCAGGTAAACCATGGTTATGAACTTCGCATTTTACATCAACCTTCCATCCAGACCCATCTTTCGCCGGAGTCGACCTAATTTTAAATGGACATCCACATTTTTTCGTTTCAATTTGAGTACCACTATCAATATCCTTGTGTTTCCCACCTTTATCATAACCAAACATCAATTTGTTACTTCTTCCTCTCTTGCTTATTTCAGTATCTGAACGAGTGATAATAATAGTTACTTTATTTTGGATTCCAACCTCTTTAATCCACATTATAACCTCTTCTCGTGTACCAAATTTTTTAGTAGTTGAAAAAACATCAGAAGTATCTACACATATTTTTGGAGGAATTTCCATACATGCACTATAAAAAAATAATTTAAAAATTGAAAAAAGAAAACCGGATCACTTTAGGAAAGAGTTCTGGTATGTAATTTTAATTAACCGGATATCTTCAAAAATATCTTCCGGAAAAGGGAAGTAACATATCGGATGACTTCCAAAAAGTAGTCTGGTATAGGTTTGTAACAAACTGGAACTCTTTTGGTTAGTCTTCCGGTATATGTTTTGTTATAAACCAGAATTCTTTGTCCATGTCTTCCGGAAGCGATTGTTAACATACCTGAAGTCTTGATTGAAGTCTTATGAAAATCTTGGTTTCGTTTATTGTCCTTACCGAATGTCTGACATGAATAGTTAAAAGTAAAAAAATAAAATAATAAAAAAATAAACAAGGGTAAAATTACCATTTTTAAAAAAATGTAGGGGTATTGATATAATTGTATGGGTATGAAGTAAATTTTTCCTCCTCCCTGACTAGTTCTTTGTCTTTGGGCATTTCTGCCAAGCCTGTGTTGTGTTTGCTTGGTACACCACCAATCTAGCATTGCACATCTATTATTTTTTTTCTTAGTTTTTTATTTTATTTTTATTCTATTATTTTTAATTTAATTATTGATTACATCCATCTTATTGATCTTATCTAGTGATAATATTTTTTGTTGCACATTTTCTACCATCATTTATTAGGAAATAGATAAATTATGACTTAGCTTTTTTTAATTCATTCTTTTTCGAAAAATTGATCATTGAGTAAGATATTTAGATTTTAATCATTAATGTTTAGGGTTGATAGTGCTAATTGGATTTTAATATTATGCATGTTCACATTATGTTCTTGATTAATCATTTAATTATGTAGTTATTTTATGGTTAACCTTAGGAATATCCATTTCCATTTTACTCAGTTCGATATGGTAGTATTGTGTGCTAATTTCTTTAGTATTTTACACACCTTTTGGTTATTGTTGTTTTATACAGTTGTATGGTTCTTTTTTTTTTTGCCTTGTAAGGTGTATGCTTGTATAGTGTATGGTGTATGGCTTTAATTCTTGAGTGGTTTGTGATCCATCCGCCCATTGTGGGTAAAGTGTACCCAATCCCCATGAAGTTGTATTGGTTTATGATCCATCCTCTCATGGTAGGTAAAATGTCCCTCACTCTCATGAACATGTAATAGCGTAGGATTTACTTTCTTTGCCACTTTTCTTTGCATGTTAATAATCAAGATAAAATCAAGACAATAAAACAACCTTCCAAAAGATAAAAACACACTTGATCCAACGTCAAGTATTTTTTAAATCAAACTCAATCAAACGCAACGCGAGTGCTTGAGTCAACGTCAAGTATCTTTTCCTTTTCACTCATACCATATTCATATTTTCAATCTTCAAACCCTTGATCCAATGTTAAGTCACTTTCAAACCATTTTGCAAACAAATTCAAAACACTTTAAAATATGATTAGGATTGTGCGCCACGAACCTTATGTAGTATAGAAGGAATGAGAATGGATTATTTCTACCCTCATTTTGAATGTTTTGAACACAGGACGCTTGGCCCGATCGTTCTAGGTATTTGTCTCCATTCATAGACTTTAACGCAATTCACATCAAAACAATCCTTCGTATCTAATCTAAAACCAACATGAACTCATCAAACTCTTTTTCGCCTTAGGTTATATTTCAAAAACCTTTCACAAAGGGCATGTTACTTCTGTTATACCGCAATACAAGCAACACTTAACTGCTAGAACGCGAACGTTAATATCATCCACTTAAATCAATCAACAAACATTTATTTTCTACTCTGAACTACGGAGCTCTTATATCTCGTTTCAATATGAGAATATGCAGGCACGAGTGCCCTAACCCTTGGAGAGCACACTAATTTAAAACTCTTTTTTCCCTTTTCACAGGTAACCTTTAGATAATAACACTCATTTGCGCATAGAAAAAGCAAAGCGGTTCCCGTTGAGTACAACAAATGTGAGGGATGCTAATAACTTCCCCTTGCATAATTGAATTCCGAATCTGAATTTGGATGCGACGACCATTTTCTTCACCATATGGGATTTTATCGATATTTTCTCTTTCCTTTAGAGTAAATAAAGTTCGGTGGCGACTTTGTATTTTTTGCGCAGCGACACTTGGGTGCGTGTATGGTCAAGAAAAACCATTGTTTGGAGATATTTTATTCGTTATACTACTTTATATTTTCTTGTGTATTTCTTGTGAAGAAAATGTCTAAAGTTCCTCTAGTTGAAAAGAATGATCACATGTCCAGAAAGAAAGTTGAACGCCAGCTGAAAATTGTAAGAACAATATTTGGTTTCACATATGACCTTTGAGTTTTGATGATAACTGCACATGTTATTTAAGAGAACAATTGTGTATGACATAATGTATGTCTAGTGTGTGACTGTTGTCAATATGATTCTGACTCTGATAAGAAGATATTGTCGTACCTCAAAAAATACGATCCTCGTGAAGGACGCGGAAAAACATGTTCAAACAGAGCCGCCGCCGAATTTTAATTTATTCTAATAAAGGAATAGGAAAATATCGAAAAAAAAACCTATTAGGAAAGGAAAATGGTCATCACAACCGTATCTAGGTTAGGGAGTCGGTTACGTGAGGGGAAGGTATTAGTACCCCCTTACATCTGTTATACTCAACGTGAACCTCTTAGTCTAATTAGTGATTTTAGAGTTCAACTATGCTTACTTGTCTTCTTAGAATAAAGAAATATTTGTAAAACCATTAATTAGGGTTTTAAGGAAGAAAGAGCTTTGGTGAATTTGGTAGTTGGAGAAAAAATAGAGAGTCAAGAAAGAATTTGACAAGGTGAATTTGGCTATCAAAAGCTTGTGAAATGATAGAAATGAAGCCTCTATTTATAGGATTTAGGCTTGGAAAATTTGGTGGATTGGAGTTTGGTTTAGAATCAAAATTAGGCTTGGAATTTGAATTTGGAGGGAAAATCAAGATCAAATGGTGATTATTGAAGGTGTATGATGGGAATTAATTATGATGAGGTAAGGGAATTAAAATGAAATGATCTAGAATATTCTCATGATGAAACATTTGAATTTGGTGCCAAAAATGATTTAGAATTTGAATTTGGCCAATTTTCACAAAATGCGCACAGGGTAATCAATTACCCTAATACTGGTAATCGATTACCACAGGCAAAAATTGTGAAAAAATGCCTATTTGATGTGTTTTCTTGGCTCTGGCTCGATTTTTTTGCTTGTCAGAGAAGACATGGAAATAAACACATAAACTTGCGAGTCTCTTAAATAAAAGTCAATCAAATTTTAGGAGACTCTTGATCAGATGATTTTAAATTGTTTGCAGATCAACTTTGACTTTATTCAGATGAAATTCATTCGAGCTGGAAGACTGGTATTTGATATCCTTGATCCAAATTCTTCCTAAAAAAGTTAGTAAAGGAAACACAAACATTTTTTGGATTTTGAATAATGGTTAGCAAACATAAACATAAACAAATATCAAACAAACAAGAAAACAAGGGTGTCTGGTGATCTCTCAAGAACAAACCTGCAGAGAAAGGCAAAAGAACAAAAGCTTGCGATCTTGTTTGTGGAATGAGATGCAAATGATATGTGGGATCTTAGGGGTAAAAATTAGGGTATTACAATAAGCATCATGACTTGGGACAGTACAATCAAGGGTTTGTTTCTGACTACGTGACTAAATACAACATAACTTGATTGTATTCGACAATCACAAGGTGATCACATTAACCTTAATCACATAACAACAACACATGTTCCATACAAAGCATATTATCCAACAATCATGTGACTACTCGTTCGTTGTACACACTGTGGTACAATCACGTCCAAGCATCACTATCTAAACCATTTCATTTCCTAAGTTATCTTACAAAGTCATTTACCTAGTTAATCTCCTAGGTTTCGTCACTCATATTCATAGTGTTTTAGGCATGTCATTACACAACCAATACAATTACAAGATACAATAATAATTTAAGCATAGATTATGAAATGTATCACATAAGCAAAACAATAATATATAACATACATTAACATATAATTCATAAACATACACATTATTATTCTCTATAAATAATCCTCGTTTAATTCATGGTCTCTCATCACCAGGTAATAAACATTAGATTATCTTTCAAATGCTTCAAATCCTACCTCAATTGGATTCTTAATTCATGATTTATGGTGGAAGAAGGATCATATTATTCACCTTCACATCAATTCCATCTCTATCCTATCCATAACTCGCATATACCCATGTTTCTACTTGATTATCAAATAGAGTATTGAAATAGCTTTCTAACGCTTCACATCAATTCCTTTTCTTACTAACTTTTTCCTGACATATAAAATATATATAATATTATGTAATGATATAAATATCTCCATTGATATCTGTCCCGTAGTACCAATTGACCATTATTAGAGTTATTAAAATGTCTCCTCTTATACTTATTAATATTGATCTTTTTCTTTAATAATAATTAATCTCTTCAGAGTTTGTTGAATACTCTATTGGTTACAACTAGGGCTGGAAATGAGTCGAGTCGAGTCGAACTCACCTCAGCTCGGCTCGACTCGTTAAGAATTGTTCGAGTTCGAGTTCAACAAGAACTTTTTTTTAAGCTCAAACTCGACTCGTTATAAGTTCACGAACAATTCGGTTCAACTCGTTAGGTTCATCTCATTAGGTTCAGCTCACATGATTCACGGACTTAAAAACTATTTTTTTTACATATATATATTTTAGTATATTTGACATTTTAAATAAATATTTTTTTTAAAATAAAATATTAAAATAAAATAAAATTTATCATATTAAAATTTAACTTTATCTTCGAAATCTACTAATTCAAAACCTACACAACTTTCAAGAGATACATTTGAGAGTCTAATTCAAAAATTACTAAATTGAAGATTAAATTTGTCTAATATTTGGAGTAAATATTTAAACCTAATCTTAAAGACAGTATAATTCTTCTCATATGTAATCGAGTTGACCCATGAACGTAACGAGTCGAACTATGTATAGTTCAAGTTCAGCTCATTTAGTTAACGAACTTAATTTTTTGCTCATACTCAACTCATTTGGTTCATGAACCTAGTTCAACGATTTAATTGTCGAATCGAATTTTCGAACTATTTTCGAGTTGGTTTGGTTCATTGCCAACCCTAGTTACAACTGATAACATTTAGAGCACTTAGAAACTCTAATTATTTTAACTGTCAAAAAATAGAATATGTAGGAACTCAGTTGATCTTAACTGACATTCAATTGAGTATTTAAAAAAATATAAGATATTACAAAAATGCATATAGTTTTATTCAAAAAATTTATATATGAAAAATACGATTAGGATTGTGCGCCACGAACCTTATGTAGTATAGAAGGAATGAGAATGGATTATTTCTACCCTCATTTTGAATGTTTTGAACACAGGACGCTTGGCCCGATCGTTCAAGGTATTTGTCTCCATTCATAGACTTTAACGCAATTCACATCAAAACAATCCTTCTTATCTAATCTAAAACCAACATGAACTCATCAAACTCTTTTTCGCCTTAGGTTATATTTCAAAAACCTTTCACAAAGGGCATGTTACTTCTGTTATACCGCAATACAAGCAACACTTAACTGCTAGAACGCGAACGTTAACATCATCCACTTAAATAAATCAACAAACATTTATTTTCTACTCTGAACTACGGAGCTCTTATATCTCGTTTCAATATGAGAATATGCAGGCACGAGTGCCCTAACCCTTGGAGAGCACACTAATTTAAAACTCTTTTTTCCCTTTTCACAGGTAACCTTTAGATAATAACACTCATTTGCGCATAGAAAAAGCAAAGCGGTTCCCGTTGAGTACAACAAATGTGAGGGATGCTAATAACTTCCCCTTGCATAATCGAATTCCGAATCTGAATTTGGTTGCGACGACCATTTTCTTCACCATATGGGATTTTATCGATATTTTCTCTTTCCTTTAGAGTAAATAAAGTTCGGTGGCGACTTTGTATTTTTTGTGCAGCGACACTTGGGTGCGTGTATGGTCAAGAAAAACCATTGTTTGGAGATATTTTATTCGTTATACTACTTTATATTTTCTTGTGTATTTCTTGTGAAGAAAATGTCTAAAGTTCCTCTAGTTGAAAAGAATGATCACATGTCCAGAAAGAAAGTTGAACGCCAGCTGAAAATTGTAAGAACAACATTTGGTTTCACATCTGACCTTTGAGTTTTGATGATAACTGCACATGTTATTTAAGAGAACAATTGTGTATGACATAATGTATGTCTAGTGTGTGACTGTTGTCAATATGATTCTGACTCTGATAAGAAGATATTGTCGTACCTCAAAAAATACGATCCTCGTGAAGGACGCGGAAAAACATGTTCAAACAGAGCCGCCGCCGAATTTTAATTTATTCTAATAAAAGAATAGGAAAATATCGAAAAAAAACCTATTAGGAAAGGAAAATGGTCATCACAACCGTATATGGGTTAGGGAGTCGGTTACGTGAGGGGAAGGTATTAGCACCCCCTTACATCTGTTATACTCAACGTGAACCTCTTAGTCTAATTAGTGATTTTAGAGTTCAACTATGCTTACTTGTCTTCTTAGAATAAAGAAATATTTGTAAAACCATTAATTAGGGTTTTAAGGAAGAAAGATTGATTTTATTATTAGGAAAATAGGAACTTTTTTAAGGTGCTCGCCAAGAATTAAGGTCCCTGTGCCTATGTATTCTCCTTTGGGAATGAGGAATTAGAGCATTTGTAGTTCGACTACGGTTTGTGGGTTGGTGTTTTTTTATAGACATCAATTACTCGAACACGAGAAAGATATCTCATGCCCAATTAATTGAAAGAAAAGAGTGAAAGATTTCATTCCCTTCCTATGTCTTTATTGAAAATACGGTTAAAGTATAATTAAGTATTTTAAGCGGCATTTGTTTGAACACAAGAAAGAAATCTTCTATTTAAACAATTGCAGAGAAATTTTGAAGATTCAAAACCCCTCACCAACATTTTATAAAAAAATTGATATAGGTTTTAATTATTTAGGAAAATCCACGATGTTGATCGAGGTTTGAAGATGTACAAGTTTTGAATCGCTTACTAAATAACCTAACAACTAAAGGTCGATGGAGATCATGAATGACCGACTTACAAGGTATGAAAATGGCTCAATATAAATCAAGAATTTAATTTTCAAATAAGATCTTCAGGGTTTATATATATGCGAGAAATAGATTAAACGCATCATTGAAATATAAGAGAACAATTACTAATTCCTAATCAATATGAATATGTAATTAATCAATTAATAGTCGCTCACTAAACTTGGAGAACATTATATATGTACATGATCAAGTTTTAAATTAATTTCTAAATTTATTTAACAAAAAAAAAAAGATATTGAGAAAAAGAAAATGACATTTTTATCTTTTGGTTATCTAAATGGATGTTAACAAAAGAGCTAATCCTAATTTTTAATAAAATTGAAACTAAATAGAAGTTATTATCCTAATTAATTAAAAATATTTTTATTTTATTAGTTTTGTGAAGTGACGCGTTTTTTGTTTTTTAGTTTTTATTACATATGACATATAAGGTAAAAAAACGGAGATACGCGTAGGAAAGGGGGCGCACACGCATTGGATTAATGCTCACATTGGATCGTCCGATCAACATGAATCATACCGTTGACCTAAATCAAGGGTCCTAATTGAGGGCGTATGGCATGACAAGTGGGTGCATACGTATTGGATTAACGTGGACTCATAAACTCAGAACAACAAAAATACACCTCATTTTTGTTTCTCCTCTCTCTCTCTCTCTCTCTCTCTCTATTCGTACTCTCTCTCTCTCTTTCACTTCTCTCTCACACATAAACAAACAACAATTTTAAAAGAGAACCCAACAAAACAGATCAGACACGGCGGTGGAGATGAATGCCCACGACGATCTTCAAGAACACCGCAACGGCGATGATGAACATATTTCATTTGAGACAGGTCGGAGATCAGGTATTTCAAACTCTTTTATAGGGTCAACCTCCGTCTAGCATTGTTTAATAAGGAAGACGTTATCACCGAAAGTTTGATTCTATAAGAGTAGGTCGTCCATGGAAACTCACATCTCTACATGGCACTTTCTTCATCGTCACACTTATTTGTGGTTGGAGTTGCAGACTTCTTGCTAACCATGAAGGACAAAGGGTTTGAACGTGAGAACAATAATCTAGATTAATGTTGTAATTATGGCTCATGCCATTTATTGGGGCCTTACGGTGGGTGCCAATTGCACTGCTAAAAGTACAATACGTGACAACCCTTATTGATTAAGGGATGTCAGAGGTTTTTAGGATTTGTTGTGATGTTAGAGATAGCTCACATACGAAAGGAGAAACTCAATATGTGGTATTTTTCATTATCACATCGGTCCCCTTTTCAACCTTAGAGTTAAGGTATTTATAGAAGTCTATGGGCCTGGAATATTGAACATGTGACTCCACACACAAGAGGGGAGGTGAATTATGTGTTTCAGAAAAATGGTAGTTTGAAATTTTTTTACAACTATTTTCAATTTTTAAAAACATTTTTGAATTTTTTTAATAAATTAGAAATGAAAAGATAAATAAAGAGAAAATAAAGAGTTAAGGGTAAGAGAAGTGACATCAAGAATTATAAAGGTTCATTTGAAATGAAGTGACATAGTTCTCTTTCCAAGATTTGTTATTGAAAGTATCCAATAATTATTAAGATTTTTTTAGTAGGTTGAACGCTCAAACCCTCTTATACAAGAAAAAATTAAATTTCAGGCTAACTTCCAAACAAACATCAAACACCGGAGAGAACAGATTGTCTTCCTTCAAAATAGAGGATTAAAGCGGTTAGTCTTATTTCCAAACAAAAGCTTCAAGAGGTTAGCCCCTAAGCTAAATTAAGCTTTCCACGGGCTTATCTCGAACCAAGATGAGCTTTTAAACCTAGCTAAACTCACAAATCGAACTGAGGTTTTGACAAGGCTGACCACAAACCACTCTGAATTTGAAGCAAACTTATATCAAACCAAAGAAAGCTTTTGACTGGGATGAACTTACAAAAAGAATCGAGGCTTTTACAAAGATAACAACAAAAAAAGTTGAGATTTTGAATCAGGCTGATCTCAAACCGTAGTAAGCTTTTAACCAGACTTAGCTTTTAACCTGTAGTGGTCAAAAAGTAAAGGTGTGCATGTTACGTCTGCAAGGGTAGGACACTCATAAGCCTTAGTAGATATTATGATGTTTGGTGGCTAGGGCTTGCCCATGGCGGCGAAAAGTCTTGTATCCTGGTGTTTATGGTGGTTTAGAGATCCTGCTCATGTGAGGTGATGAGATCTATATGCAAATGTGTAGCTTTGGGTGTTGATTGTGTACATTATAATTTTTCTGAGTCAATATTTGTCCCCTTCTCTCGTTAAGGGAGAAGTATTTATAGTGGCATTTTGGGTCTAGGGATTAGGAAACCCTTATGGGCAGCAACAACCCCCCATGATTAGGGGAGACTTTTGATTACCTATCTTAGGGAGTTATGGTGTGACACCTTCTCACATAACTAATGGGAGATAAAGGTAATATACATGTCATTTTCCCTTAGGGAGAGTCCCCATGTTCTGTGTGGATGTCTCCTGGGTAACATCGTTCTATGCGGGGACCTAGAAGTCACCCTTGTTTAGGACCCTCACAAATATAACATTACACAATTCCTCAAGCACGAGAGATTTGTAAAGAGAGAAGTATTTTTCAAGGCTTAATTTTTTGTGTGAGGTACGCCCATTAGCTTAGGGCGAGTCCCTCAGCTGAAGGCAACTTCATTAATAGGAGGCAGATCCCTTATCTTAAGGGAGGGCCTATCAGCTTAAGGGTGAGTCCTTCAAGCTAAAGGCGGCCTTTTTAATGGGAGGCGAGTCCCTCGGCTTAGGGGTGATTCCCTCAAGTTGAAAAAGACCTTTTTAAGGCTAGAAAAGTACCTCAGTTAAATGTATCCTCTTTTATTTGTGCAAGCCCCTAATTGAGGGGTGAGCCACCTACCTCTTCTAAATGTCTCCTGATTAGCTAAAAATGTCCAATGCAGATGTTAATCAATCATTCAGATGGTCATGCTTACTTCTATTTAATATAAGTAATAATGGTCTATTTTTCGAGACCTTAAATGTTAGTGGCACGTGTCAGATACATGTTGAGCTTTTCGAAATTATGGGGGAGTCTAAATGGGTCCATGTATTTCTAACTCCTCTATAAAAGCTTTCTCCTTCCCCCTCATTTGCTCTAATTTGCTTCCTACTTCTGCAAGCTCGTCTTCACTACCCGGCTCCTCATCACTTCTAATTTTTTGTTCACAATCTTCTTCCAGTTATGAATTTCTCTTTCTCTCGCTTTTTCCTGTAGTGAGTAGGGTTTATGAAGAAACATTTGAAATAAGGTTTATGTTAGCGTATGGCTATAGGTTTTAAAGGAAATAGTGGCCCCCTTTGATGATTGTGATGACAGGTGATTTCTTTTTTTCCTACTGTTTTCCCAAGAACATAAAGACAATGGCTACTCCCTCAGTTGTGTCCAAGGATGTCGAAGATATTATACCTTATTACACTTCTAAGGAACAAATCCTATATTTTCGATTAGAAGTGGATGTTTCCTTTTTAGAATATGAAGACAAGGTTATTCAAGAGGCTTGTTTGCCTTCGGATAGGGTGGCCACACCCGTCTCCTTTGATCCTCCTTCTCCTTACTTTTACTTCTACCTCCCTTTTGTCAAGAACATGTGGGTTCTTTTCCCTCTTTCCCCTTTTTCCATGAAGGCTTTGAGGGTTCTTAACTTTGTGCCCTCCCAATTATTCCATAACACTTAAGTTTTTATCAGGGCCTTCGAGATGTTTTCTGAGGACCAGGATGTTACTCCCACAATGGGTGTCTTTTTCTCTTTTTACACCACCAAGTCGGCAAAGGGTAGATGGGTGTCCTAAAGTGGTCTGCTAAGGAAGGCCCTTTTTGTGTCCCACTCCATTTACTACAAATATTAGAAGGAAAAGTTCTCTCGTATGAAGGGATGAGAGGATTCTCTTGGAGTGTTAGGGGTTGATGGTGCCCCCTTCTTTCCCCTATCTTAGACAAACGATCATGTGGCAATCGTAGAATATGACAAGTAATGCCTTAGCCTCGAGGAGGCGAGAATGATTCGCCTTCTGTCGAAGTTTGGGCTTATGAACTCCCGTACATTAATTAAACTGTGGTGGAAGACGGAAAACACTAAGCTACTTATTTAGGTAAATTTCAAATACTCTGTTTTCCTGTGTAAATATTTTTAGAGAGTATTTGTGACTTCTATACGTTGTTTTGTATATTGGATGGCGAGGATTATTGGTGAGGAAAAAAAAGATTGGAGAGGATTCAGGCTGTCAGTGGGGAGACTGATAGCCTCTAGAGTCACCTAGAGGGCTTTAACATCAAAGGACAGAAGAGGCAAGTCGAGGATCTAAATCTAGGTTTGCTTAGTATGAAGGCTCTGAGGATGAATAAGGGTTCTTCCCCCGCCGCCAATACCGTCTCGCCTACTTCTCGGAAGGCGAACACTCAAGCGTCATTTGAAGACGAGACTCCCCCGCCTCCTGCTACTTTGTGGAGTGATGTCAGTTTTGACATTCTTTGATTCAAGAGTTATTGTCTCCTCTTCTCCAAGAAGTTCCCTGGAGACTACCAGGCTATCAACTCAAAATCGACTCCTATAATTAAGGATATGAAGGATAACCTTCTATCGAGGATGATGATGCTAGATGATGTCGACTAAGAAAAGTGATATAAGGCTGAAAATGAGATGAAGACAAAGCTTTAGAAGTATGTGGATGCTTATGACAAAATAATTTGGTGATGTAATGTATTTAAAGAATGTGATGTGAATCCTTTTGATTAGAAGTCATCCCTAATTTTC
The DNA here is from genome assembly GCA_963859935.3 of Lathyrus sativus. Taxonomy (NCBI): domain Eukaryota; kingdom Viridiplantae; phylum Streptophyta; class Magnoliopsida; order Fabales; family Fabaceae; genus Lathyrus; species Lathyrus sativus. The sequence continues at coordinate 458,924,179 of OZ012738.1, forward strand.
ATTTTGGTTCAGCTTTTTCTAATTGTGTGATTATTATTAAAAAAATATACAATTATTTTAGTCAAACAAAGTTTTATTTATAGAATTTCTTAAATTTGAGTGTTTGAAGGTTGCTTTATCCCGTCCACTTTAATCCTTGTACTACATTAAATATAAGATCAGTAGAGTCCACACATTACATGGTATCGCTTCCGCGAAAATAAGGTGTCGGCAAAACAGAAGAGTCGCCACCTTTCGTTATTTATCCCTCGGAGCAGGAAAGGAAACGATCGGAAAAACCTGACGAAAAGGTATAAGACAAGGTCATCGCAACCGTTGTCTGGGTTCGGGAGTCGGTTACGCAAGGGGAAGGTATTAGCACCCCTCACGTCCGTCGTACTCGACGGGATCCATGCTTGTTGTGCTTACTGGACGAGTTGGTTTATCTATCTACCTATCAAGGCTGGCTTAAAAAGAAAAGAAAATGACTCGGCAAAGCATCGCGCTTTATGCCTACGTATTCTCATCAGAGAATGAGAAATCAGAGTCAACGTAGTTCGACCTACTACGGGTTACGGGGAAGGTGGCTCGCCAATACATCAGTATTGTGCCTACGTACTCTCAACAGGTATGAGAGATCAGAGCTTACGTAGTTCGGGATAATACGGATTACGGGAATTCAGATTCATCTGTTTTATCGAGTAGGGTTAAACAGCAGTTCCGGCAGTTAGGGACAAAGCCTGTTTGCGATGGCGCTGAAGTTTAACGACACTCTTTTCTTCAGAAAAGCTTTCCTTTGCATTATGGGCCCACGGGGCAAAAAGGTTTGAAGTTTGTTTTCTGTCTTTTACGAAAGAAGTGTTTTTTATTGTGTTTGCAATTTCAATCGCACTAAAGACTATGACCTGAGAGTGAATGCGTCGCATGTCACCCAAAGGGTACCATACTAAACATCCATACTGTTGAAAAGAAACTCTCCAACAATCTTTTCTTAGATAGCTTAAGGCTCGTAACGTACGAAAGAAATCATTCATGATTACTGTATCTTAAGCTGTTTGAGATGAGAAGAGAACAGGCTCAACTACGGGGAGACTATCAAGTCCTACTGTTGTCATGCCAAGGATTCATCCTATGGTTGAAGTTTGAAACAGGGAACTCCTAGAAGTTATCATGCATAGGTTTCAACCTAAAGTTCTAATCATCACTTCCTTATCAAAGGAAATGAGAGTCCTAATGGATCATGTCAATGATAAACAGAAACAGATAAAGCATCAGCTTAAACAGTAAACAGATATACAGTAAAATGCATGCAATGCAAGTGAGGGAGGAAATGTGTGCGGGGCAGCAGCCTCCACAAGCTCATTTCAACCTCAAGCCAGAATGAATAACAGTAATCATACTGCAACAATAACAACATGCTATCAAGCAGAATACAAGAGACAGTAATCATACAGAAGGAATAACATGCTATCAAGCAAGATACAGTAAACTGCAATCATACAGAAGAAATAAAATGCTGTCAAGCAAACACAAACCACATGGGCAAGGGAGTTGGGCTCTACCGAATACCCGCAAGCAAAGCCATACAGTAAGAATACAAGCAGAGGGAGCAACTCAACCTCTAGTGCAATCATGCTCCTAGATTAAAGTCAGTCTAGGTATGAACTTATTCTAATGCATCAAGCAAATCACACAAGTCATATCATCACAGAAAAGAAAACAGACAAGAAAGCAGATCAACAACTCTCTCCCAATTCCAAGCTTCAGCTCTTCTGACAGCAATTCAGTCTTCAGACTTCCATCACCCTTCAAGGCTATCATCTTTCAGGACAAGTATCAATTAGCTTCTCCAGGTTTCAACTCTTCAACATAAGTTTCAACTTACCCTCCTTCTTCAAGCTTCAGCTCCTTAGTCAGTTCCACCTTCAGGCTTCAGTGTAAGTGTCAACTCATCCTCTTGTTCCTCAGCTTCAGCTTTACATTCAATCTCAATTGAATCCTCTTCATAAGTATCAACTTAGTCTTCAAGCTTCAGCTCTCTCTTCTTTTCCAGTACCAACTTGGTTCACTTCATCTACAAGCTTCAGCCTCTCAGAGTAATCTTCAATCACATGGAAGTGTCAACTTCATCTTTCAATTCTCTAAGCCTCAGCTCTCTACTCAATATCTATTGGGTCTTCAAGTATCAACCTACTCTTCTTACTTTTCAAGCCTCAGCTGCAATGGCAATATTCAAGGAATCATCCTCTTCCACACTCTTCAAGTGAAGCTCTCCTCTCCAAACTCAAGCCCAACATCTTTCAAGATACTCAAACCAGAAGAAATCACTTAACTGGATAAGCTAGGATATTAAACTGCTTATTGACCACCAAAGGAGGCCTATAAGGGTTTAGCATCAGAAGAATGGTTCCCTCAAAAGTTCTACTTCCTAGGTACCATCACTTATCCCTCTAAAGGAGGGATGTGAATAACATGGAAGGACTTTTAATCATTGGGAGGAATGGAAGCACAAGATGCTTTCCATGTTTGTGAAAGAAATCATTCTAACTACAAAGCTCTCCTAATGTCCTATCTCCTAATCTTCATCAGACACCTTCAGGCACCCACAGAATCCAAAGCTTCAAGCACCCTCAAGCAACTTCAAGCATCCTCACCTTGTCTTCAACTTGTCTTCAATCTCAACCAAAGGCAACCCAAGCACAAACCCTAATCTAAGGGAACTAGGGAAGCTAAACCAGTTGAATTAGTAAGTTAGGATCACCTAAAACTTAGCACTAAAGTTAGTCCTAACTAAAATACTAAAATCAATTGTAAAATCCTACAAAAATTACTATGGGAACCTAGGTCAATCATGACTCTATCACATTAGTTTCAAAGATCAAACCATCAAATTGGACCTAGAACTAAATTCTACATTCTAAGGTATCAACCTAAAACCCTAAAAAGGATGCATCTAAATATCAATCTAGAAGGCATACCGATTTTCATCACAAAAATGTGAGACAATTACTATGGGATTATACATTTCTAACCTAATCACACACAAAAAATTAGGCCAAGAATCAACACTATAAGATCACACAAAATTCTACAAAAATATGCATCAAACATAAACATTTTAATATCAATTAAAATACAAAATTCCAATTAAATCAGAAAATACATGAAATAAAAATATTTTTTCTCTAAAAAATAATAGACTCAATCATTATTAATATGCAAAAAGAATGGATTTAATTGGGTTAATATTCAATTAGTTATGAATTTTACAAAAATCATGAATTAAATGAAAACTAAATGAAAATCAAATGAAAATAATGAAGCGCGCGGTGTAAATAGCATTCATTTTCAGTTCAAAACATGGGTTGGGCTTGCTGGGGGGTGTGGATAACACTCAGATTATTAAGCCCAAAGCACCAAATAAATGAAACGCATCATTTCATCAGAAACTCTTCACAACTCAGCTTTAAAACACAACCCTTGGATCTTCTCCCAGTCAATGGTCAATCCCTCATCCAATGGTGAGAACTTCATCTTCTCCACTTCAAAGCTCTGAGCTTCGCACCCAGCTTCGGCCACCGCCGATGGAGCTCCGGTCGTCCCCTTCAACCCTAGTTCTTCCTAGAGGCCTCCAATCCAAGAGGTCAAAATATGAAACACACTCCAAATCTTGCCACGAACTTAATCATACCATTAGTTTCTTCTGAAACCCCAAGAATCATCATCTCCCAATCTCAACCGAAAATGGTGATTCACTTAATTTGTCTCTAATTCAACAATTGACCATCTGAAAACCATCCTAGGCCATTCTACAACTAATCTAGCACCCTAATTCAATCTAATTCTACCTAAATCAAACTATAGGAAGAAGGTTACAAACCTGGAAATTCTTGAATAACAGATGCACGAAATCTCCACTTCAAGCTCTCAAATCTTCTGGACACGATCACTGAACCTCCTCCTTGCTTCTGTATGCAAAAGATTCAATAGAAAGTGCTTCAATCTTGAAACACGATGAAGAGTTGCAGGTGCTGAAAATCACTTGCTCCCACACGATCTAGCCACCAATTCTTCTTGGAAATGATCTGGAATCAATCCTTGATACTCATGGAAGAAGAATCAATCAAGAAAATGGAAGGAAATTGAGGAAATTGATGAAACCGATTTCAATTGCAATCTATGAAAACTCAATTCCAACCTATGCTCAAACCTTCAATGATCACCAACCTCTGCCATGGATGCATTCTACTTAATATATAGATGAAGGTTGGATGATCTAGAACCCTCTAGATCCTTCCAATGAGATTTTACACATCTCATGTCATGAGATTTTGAATCACTTATCATGCCATGCTCAATTCTGTTTGCAGCTTGAAATTTATCTCAATCTCCTTCAATTTCTCCCCTAGTGAAAATTTGGAAGGGTTTAGCTTGCCAAGTTCCTTGCCATGCCTCAATTTTAAGTTATGCATATGTTACTTAATATGCAAGCAAGTGCTTTTCAAAGCAAGTCCATGATTTAGACCTCAAATCAAAAATGTGGCTAAACCATTGTCTTTAAAATGTTTTCTAGAGTCAAAATGATATATTACATGCCATGGTTTGGATGTGTAGGTTGAAAATATCAATTTCCAACTTTGGTTTATTTAACTTATGCCCTTATTTTAGGTCATTTTTGCAACTTTGAGCTACAAGTCTTTCCATCATCTCATGACCTCCTTACTAACCTTAAAACATCATTTTGAACAAGTTTGATGTTGAAGATTTTTCCATTTGAAGCTTGGAAATAGGAGTTATGGCTTTATACTTGAAATGACCTGTAATCTCCAAATGACCAAAATGCCCTTGACTTATCAAAGCCATAACTTGAGTTCTACAAATCCTATCAAGGACTTCTAGTACTCTCTAGAAATCTAAGAAGATAAGGAACAACATTCATGTTGGCCAAAAGTTCATAGGAATCATCCTTCTTGGACAAAAGTTTGATGCAAGTTGGGTAACTTTCAAGGCCCCAGATTCACATACCTCAGATGACCTGTAACTTGTCAAAGTCATAACTTGAGCTCTACAAATCCTATCAAGGACTTCTAGTACTTAAATTAAATCTAAGAATAAGCTCTACAACATTCATGTTGGGGGCAAGATGAGATGACAATCACATCTTGAGCTAAACTGCCTTGAAGATAGGGGTCAAACTAGGGGATTTTACACTATCAAGCCTTAGAAAACCTAGCTTGAAACTTCTCAAACTCTTCAATCATGATGAGTTGGCCTTGGAATCATCCTTATAACATCTCAATGTGTCAATCCATGATCACATGGCCCTTGAATTAGGTCTCAACCTTGCTAAAATCATCAGTTGACCTAGGGTTGACCCAGTCAAACCCTAATTACACCAATCATGGTTGAGGCTTCTTAAACTTGCACAATGACCTGTCTAGGCCTCATGATGGCTTTCAAGACATCTCATGAGCTCTCTCAAGGCTTCAAGTCCATATTCCTGGCTTCAGAATCATCTGAGGTCTTTCCATAACTCTCAAGCTAGGAGGCACACAACCTTGGTTTCAACCAATCTCTCTGAGGATCTTTTACCTTCTCTGACAAGGATATCAACTCTTGAACACTTGAATAAGCTTCTTGGCTAGCTTCAAAGTCTTGCATAGCCCTTGATTGGTAATCATACCTCTTGATCTCCTGCACACATGTCAATGAAATGCAAATGATAATGCTAATGTGGATGAAATGCAACATAATCTAGGTAAAGAAGGGTTGGTCAAATTTTGGGGTGCAACAGCTGCCCCTATTGAAACGGCTTGAACTTGACTGGGTGAGAAGCGAACGGCTCTCAACCAATCAAGGTGCGAGACGGTTGAATACCGACAAACCCGGAAATTTGCCAACTGCTCAAGTACACGGTACTCTGATGGGAACAAATCTTCGAAAACTGAAATGATAGCTGCACGACACTAGCTGGAGAAATTGGTCACACGGTAACCGGTAGTACATGGTCGATCATACCGTCAGGCATCAGGATCCCTCGGGACTCATCAGGTCGACAATCAGGTTAATCATGCCGTCGGGCATTCGAAGAAATCTTTGGGCGTCAGCCGGACTTCATCAGTAAGTTGGGAATAGAATTCTCGGTCAGTCATGAACCAATTGGGGATGTCCAAACTTCTACCATCAGGCACTCCGCATCAACTGGGAGAACTGCTTCGTTAACACGGTTGGACTTCAATCATCAAGTCTTCAAGGGAAGTTTCAACTTCGCTGTTCGGAAACCTGCTGGGGATGACGCATCTCCATTGGGGATTCTGGAGAACTATCAAGTAACTCTGCTGCGGGGATCCAGAAATCATTCTGACTGAGTCATCTTTGCCGAGGAAATCAAGAATCATCTTGCACAAATAACTCCGCGGGGACCTCAAGAATCCTCCTGAATCGATAACTCTGCTGGAGATTTCAGGAATCATCCTGAGCAGACGCTCTGTCGGGGACTCTAAGCATCCACTTGAGCAAACAACTCTGGCGACTGCACCGGGGATTTGGAGAATCATCTTAAGCAAACGACTTTGCCGGGGGAGAATTCAAGATTTATCTTGAGCAAGCAACTCCGGTGGGGAGAATTCAAGAATCATCTCGAGAAACCGACCTGCGGAGGAACACCTGCAAAACAAGAACGGTAACGACCTAGCTCATGTTTCATATGCATATGCTTCGGCAATGGTGCAATGTTCCACGCGGTGGAAATGTTACGCGTTCATGATAAATGCTATGCAATCCTGTAAAATGCTACGACCCCATCAGCAAAATAAATGCTGAAGGGAGAATCCTCATGTCAAGGAGAAAGAACCATTCTGATAGGGGAAGGAATCATCCTGCTGAGGAGAAAAAAAAGTCACGCCAATCTCAATCGGGCTCTGTGGGGGAGTGAACTTCAGTTGACTGCTGCAGGGTAACGAAGCTCTACGAGAACCTGGATCTGCTGAGGAGAGCGGTGTCAATCGCAGAAATAAACTGCACGGCCTTCACGGCTGCTCCCCTGGAGATAACGGCTCCGGTGGGGAAACACAGCGTCAGCTATTCAACACTCTACTGGGGAAAACTAATCATGGTCCAAACTGCTTCCAAGGCCTCGGCTCTCTTGGGGATCTGCAAACTCGGTTGGGGAAGGAGAAATCATCCGGCTTCGGGGGAGAGTACGGCTCTGCGGGGAATTTCAATTCCGATAGAGACTTCAGTCTGGAGCTATCAATTGCCGCATACTTCAGCGTATGACTCAGCTGGGGAGATGTCATTCCTTCAGGATACATTTGATTGGGGAGAGAATCTTCTCTGCTCAGGGAAACATATCAATGCTTACGATCTCATGCTTAGACTCCATGGGGAGAGGATGCTGAATTTTGCTGGAGAAGGAGGAATCATCCTGCTTGGGGACGCGTGCGGCGTACCGTCTGGAATATGCTACACCTGTAACAACACAAACAAACAAACAAGATGCCCTTCTCAAAGGGACGTATCAAGGTTATCGTCTTGTGACAATGTTGAAGTAATTCATTGTTTCAACAATCAGTGGCCTAGGCCAGTAAGTGTATGCGCATTTTGTCAAAAACATCGGTGTTCTTGTTTGCAAACAAAAAAGATAAATGCTAAACAGACAAGCAGAATTGCTGAATAGTATACATTTTATTGATAACGAACCCCTGAATGGGTAAAAATGTTTTACAACAGATGCAAGCTCCTGGAATGAGGAAGCCGCGCAAAAATAAAATATACATCAGTATATACAAATGTCGGCAACGAGGCATAGACGAACACCATGAGTTGATCCCTTTATGACCCACTCGACTACGATACTTCTCCGACGCTTCAGCTTCAGAAGAGATTGATTCAGATAAACGGCCCTCAGGTCTTCCAAACCACTAAACAATGAAAGTCCACACGCGGAACGTAGTCATTTGCTTTTTCATATCCCTAACTTTTACGTGAACCGCCCTTTACGGGTTTTCAGTTCACCAGGATACCCTTTTTTGCCAAAGTCACCCATCTGGGTTTTCGACTTTGTGGGTGTACATTCTTTTCAATTTATATCCCTAATTTTTGCCCGAACCTTTTCCTTTTTTATGGTTCGCCGGGATGCCCTATTTTTGCCTGGACTCTCTTTTTACTGTCTAGCGGGTCGCTTTCAAGCAAAGTATTTTTTAACTGCGTCTGCGTTCACCGGGGATGCAAAATCTTCACCATCCATCGTGGATAACAACAAAGCTCCTCCCGAGAAGACCTTGCTAACGATGTACGGACCTTCGTAATTGGGAGTCCACTTGCCCCGGTGATCGGAGTGTGGGGGAAGAATCTTCTTCAGGACGAGATCACCCGTCTGAAAGCTTCTAGGACGCACCTTCTTATCATAGGCTTTCTTCATTCGGCTTTGGTACAGACGACCATGCGGAATCGATGCTAACCTCTTCTCGTCCATCAGGATGAGTTGGTTTAGTCGGCTCTTAATCCATTCTGCCTCGTCGAGTTTCACGTCAACCAAAACTTGCAAAGAAGGGATCTCCACTTCTAACGGTAGGACAACTTCCATACCGTACACTAAGGAGAAAGGAGTTGCCCCGGTTGATGTACGTACTGTCGTACGATAACCGTGCAGTGCAAATGGCAGCATCTCGTGCCAATCTTTGTAGGTCACAACCATCTTCTGAACAATCTTCTTGATGTTCTTATTGGCCACTTCAACGGTGCCATTCATCTTCGGCCGGTAAGAAGATGAGTTGTGGTGTTCAATCTTGAAACTCTGGCACAACTCCTTCATCATCTTGTTATTCAAATTTGAACCATTATCAGTAATGATCTGCTCGGGAATTCCGTAACGACAGATGATATCCCTCTTTATGAATTTGGCCACCACCTGCTTGGTCACATTAGCGTATGAGGCTGCCTCCACCCACTTGGTGAAGTAGTCAATAGCTACTAGAATGAAACGATGACCGTTAGATGCAGTGGGCTCGATCTTGCCTATCATGTCGATGCCCCACATGGAGAACGGCCACGGGGAGGACATGACATTTAACGGGCACGACGACACATGAACTTTATCAGCATAAATCTGGCATTTATGACATCTCTTCGCGAATTTAAAGCAATCCGATTCCATCGTCAGCCAGTAATATCCTGCCCTCAGGATCTTTCTCGTCATAGCATGCCCGCCGGCGTGCGTACCAAATGTGCCTCCATGGACTTCTTCCATGAGCATACTCGCCTCTTTCTCATCTAAACATCTGAGTAGCACGAGATCGTGGTTTCTTTTGTACAAAACTCCATCAGGATTGAGATAAAAATTTCCAGACAGCCTCCTCAGAGTCTTCTTATCGTGGGTTGACGCTCCCTCAGGATACTCCTTAGTCATAAGGAAGGTCTAGATGTCGTGGAACCATGGCTTGCCATCGGAGGCTTCCTCGATCGCAAAGACGAATGCAGGTCTATCAAGACGGGAAAGAACAATTCTTGGAGCTTCATTCCAAAAATTGACTTTATACATCGAAGCCAACGTGGCTAAGGCATCAGCCATCTGATTTCCGGCCCTGGGCACATGATGGAGTTCCACTCGATCAAAGAACGGAAGCAGCCTTCTGGCGTAATTCATGTACGACATCAAATTTGATTGACGAGTCTCCCACTCCCCTTTAATCTGGTTGATCACAAGTGCCGAGTCACCATATACGTCTAGGTTCTTGATTCTCAAATCAATTGCTTCTTCTAGACCCATGATGCATGCTTCGTACTCCGCTTCATTATTGGTGACTGGAAACGCCAGTCTCGCAGTGAACGGGATGTGGGATCCGTGGGGAGTCGTGATGATCGCCCCAATGCCACTTCCGTAAGAGTTAACCGCCCCATCAAATATCAATTTCCACTGGGATCTCCTATCTGTCCCCTCGTCGGGCAACGGTTTGTCGCAATCCTTCGCTTTGAGAAACATGATATCCTCATCAGGGAATTCAAATTTTATCGGCTGGTAATCTTCGATCGGCTGCTCGGCCAGGTAATCAGACAATACACTGCCCTTGATGGCCTTCTGGGAAACGTACTGAATGTCATATTTTGTCAACACCATTTGCCATCTGGCAATCCTGCCCGAAAGAGCTTGCTTCTCGAAGACGTACTTGATTGGATCCATCTTCAAAATTAGCATGGTGGTGTGGTTGAGCATGTATTGTCGTAAACGTTTGGCAGCCCAGGCTAGTGCACAACACGTCTTCTCCAGCATCGAGTAGCGAGATTCACAGTCTGTGAACTTTTTACTCAAGTAGTAAATGGCATGCTCCTTTCTGCCCGTCTCGTCGTGCTGATCAAGAACACACCCCATACTATTCTCAAGAACTGTCAAGTACATGATTAATGGCCGTCCAGCCACTGGGGGTATCAAGATTGGAGGTTCCTGAAGATACTGCTTTATCCTGTCAAATGCCTTCTGGCAATCCTCATTCCAGGTAATCGCCTGATCTTTCTTTAACAGTTTGAACATCGGTTCACACGTGGCCGTGAGCTGAGAGATAAACCTTGCAATGTAGTTTATTCTGCCCAAGAAACCACGAACTTCTTTTTCTGTTTTTGGCACTGGCATTTCTTGTATCGCTTTAATCTTCGCAGGATCAACCTCGATGCCTCTTTCACTCACGATAAACCCCAGTAGCTTTCCGGGCCGTACTCCGAAAGTACACTTGTTAGGATTCAGCCTCAACCTGAACTTCCTAAGCCTCTCAAAAAGCTTAAGCAAATTGACCAGATGTCCCTCCTCCGTTTGGGACTTAGCAATCATGTCATCAACATAGACTTCAATCTCATGATGAATCATATCATGAAACAAAGTAACCATTGCTCGTTGGTAAGTGGCCCCTGCGTTCTTCAGACCGAAAGGCATTACCTTGTAGCAAAATGTTCCCCAGGGTGTGATAAACGTAGTTTTCTCCATGTCCTCCGGCGCCATCTTGATCTGGTTGTAACCGGAGAAGCCATCCATGAACAAAAACACGGAAAACTGCGCTGTATTGTCGACCAACACATCAATATGAGGCAGCGGGAAATCATCTTTTGGGCTCGCCCTATTCAAATCCCGATAATCGACGCACATTCGTACCTTACCGTCCTTCTTCGGTACAGGCACTATGTTGGCGACCCACGGAGGGTAAGTAGTGACCACTAAGAAGCCAGCATCAAGCTGCTTTTGCACTTCTTCCTTGATCTTAACGGCCATATCTGGTCTCGTCCTCCTAAGCTTCTGCTAGACGGGAGGACAATCTTCTCGCAACGGCAAGTGGTGGACCACGATGTCAGTGTCAAGTCCGGGCATATCTTCGTATGACCAAGCAAAGACGTCACTATACTCTCTTAGCATCTCGATCAATCTCTGCTTGACATTGCTCTGCAATGCAGCCCCTATCCTGACGTTTCTGACGAGTTCTTCAGAACCCAGATTCACAATCTCGATCTCCTCATGAGGCAGAATAACTTTCTCTTCTTGTTTCAACAAGCGGGCCAACTCTTCAGGAAGGTCTTCGTCTTCATCAATCTCTTCTTCGGCTTGATAGATCGGGCAATCAAAGTCGAAGTGAGCCGTAGAAGGTCCAAAGTCGATGTCATCTGTTATGTGGATCCTGCAATAACAAGGGTTAAGTTTAAAACAAGGATGTGCAGGTTAGCACAAACCCCATTGCCATTTTATTGTTTTTCAAAACAAATATAAAACAGGAATAACAGCGATCATAATATTCGAATACGAAGAAAATGCCTTTGATTTATTAACAAAATGCATGTACATAATCCAACAAGGCCCTGACAATAAAACCACTATGCCCCGGGTAGGACATAGGGTTGTACAATGATTGGAAAAAGTAAATCATTACTCTTCGCTTGTCATCTGGATGATATCCTTGACGGACCAGTTGTTGAGGCTCTCGCCTGACTTGCTTGGCTGAATCCAAGAGTCGAGGTCACAGTCTCTATCTCCGCTGTCTTCAGACACCGTGTTGACGCTTTCAAATATCACCCCGCCACTGGTAAACTGGATCGGCCCTTTACATCGAGACGCACTGCTAGAAGAAGAAGAAGCTTCAGCTCCAGGAGAATATCTGAACCCAAACTTATCTTGCTTGTTAGGTATCTCCAAAATTCGCCCCCAGCCTGGGGTAGATCTGGCTTGGACAACGGCCCGAGCTTCTTTGAATGAGGAGAGAGTCATCTCTGGCTTTTCAGTGACTGCAGGAGCTACGTCCTTCACTTTGACAGCTTCGAACGCTTGGCATAGAGTTTCGTGGATTTCCCCATCCATCTCAACATACTTGAAGGATGACAAATGGCTCACCAATATATCTTCCTCGCCACACACAGTTACGATGCTACCTCCGACAGCATACTTGAGTTTCTGATGCAACGTGGAGGTCACGGCTCCCGCCGAATGGATCCATGGCCGACCTAAGAGGCAGCTGTAGGCAGGCATGATGTCCATAATGTAAAAGATCGTGTCGAATGTTTCCGGTCCGACTTGGATTGGCAGGGTCACCTCCCCAAAAACATGGCGTTTGGTTCCATCGAACGCTTTCACAACCAGATCACTGGGTGTGCAAATCACTCCACGAGTATCCAACTTCATTAATGCCTTCTTCGGAAGAACATTAAGCGACGAACCCGTGTCCACCAACACGTGCGACATAATCGTGCCCCTGCATTCTATCGAGATGTGCAGAGCGCTATGGTGGTTCCTCCCCTTCGGCGTCAGCTCCAGGTCTGTGAAACCTAGCCCATTTCCAGCATTCACGTGGGCTACGACTTCTTCCAATTGATTTACCGATATTTCCTGCGGTACATATGCGGCGTTCAACACCTTCAACAGTGCGTTGCGGTGTGCTTCAGAACACGACAACAGATTCAGGATGGAAATCTTCGAGGGTGTCTGATGGAGATGATCCACAATCTTGTAGTCACTCTTTTTAATCAACCGCATAAACTCCTCGGCGTCTTTGACAAGTAAGTCTTTTTCTACCCTACGAGGGATCTCTTCAACGACTTTACTTTTCCCTTTATCAGCTGCATCAGCTCTGACCGCTTTATCCGCCACGACCTCTGGTGGTGCCAACACTCTTCCGCTGCGAGTAATACCACTGATTCCCGCAAGGTTTTCCACAGACGACCCAAACGGTTCTAGCTCCAACTTCTGTCTGTTGCAGTAGACTTCAGCCCCATAATGCCATGGGACGACATTAGTGCTTTCGAAGGGTATCGGCCCAGCTTTGGTGATAATAATCGTGGGTGGTCTGGGTGCAGAAATTGTGATCGTCTGGCGAGGGATGGTGATGGGGCAACCTCATCATCTTGCTTCAGCATTACCTCTCCTGATCCACATTCGGCCCTCCGGCTAAACTATAAAATCCCTTCAGTTATCAGACTTTGAATTCCTTCTATCAACTGTTCACATCCATCAGGACTTGTCGCACAGCCCATACATAGTTCTCCACAGCCCAGGAAGTAACCTCTTTTCATTAGCTTGGCTTTAACGAAGCTAAGCGGTGTCTTCAGATCCTTGACGTCAGTCAACAAATCCAAGCTCTCATCTTCAATAATGGCGTTTACTCCACCTCCCCTATGATTCGGCATAGGGTTCTTCGTGACATTTGGCACATTATCCGAGAAGTTAATGATCTTGGCATCCACCATGTCCTGCACCTTGTGCTTGAAGGCTTTGCAATTCTCTATTGTATGGCCTGGTGCCCCTGAGTGAAACTCACAAGTTGCATTTGCGTCGTAACCTGGCGGAGGTGCCCCTGTCAAGGGAGCCAAGGTTCTCTTTTGGATCAATTGTAGCTGAAGCAAAGTCTGCAATAGTTGCGCGTACGACATGGGCGGTGTCTCGAGGTGACGGCTCGACAGAGGTGCCCTACTGGTACTTTCTGTACCCTTGTTGATTCGGTTGCTGCTGTTGCTGCTGCTGTTGAACTGCCGGGATAGTTATACTGGCCATCTGCTGGTGAGGGCCTTTACCCTTCCTTCGAGCGTTGGTCACAACGCTCGCTTCTCCTTCCCGTCTTTTGCCACTATAAGGTTTCTTTCCGCATCCTCCAGCTGAGGATGACTCACCTTGAATTTTCCCAAGCTTGATCCCATTTTCGATGTGCTCACCCGTGATAATGAGATCCGAGAATGTTCCAGACATGCCGCTGACCAACTTCTCGTAGTAAACCCCTGAGAGGGTGGCTACGAACATCTGCACAAGCTCACGTTCAACCATCGGCGGCTGAACCCTGGCTGCCAACTCACGCCACCGCTGGGCGTATTCCTTGAACCCTTCGTTGCTCCTTTGCGATAGATTCTGCAGCTGGACCCGGTTTGGAGCCAAGTCGCTATTGTATTGGTAGTGGTGCACAAATGCTTCAGCAAGGTCCTTCCACGTGCACACACTGGTAGGCTCCAGACTCATGTACCATTCGAGGGATGGCCCGGAAAGACTGTCTTGAAAGAAGTGCATCAGCAACTTCTCGTCCTCAGAATGAGCGGACATTTTCCTGTAATACGATCTCAGGTGGACGCGAGGGCAAGTGGTGCCCTTATACTTCTCAAAGTCAGGTACCTTGAACTTGGGAGGCACCTTGAAATCAGCAATCAGTCCCAACTTGGACATATCAACGCCCAGGGTGTTCTGAGTCTCGATATTTCTCATCTTATCCTCGAGTGCTTTGAACCTTAGACGCGCTTCGGCATTCAGCTCACCTTCAGCACCTCTCTGAGAGAACACATCGTCCTGACGATCTTCTAACCATGGCTGAGGCCCAAACAGATTCCCAACACCTGCATTGTCGTTGCCCAGCCCAACATTAGCTTCCAGACTCCCATTACCGACGTCCGTCGTATTGCCATTGAGCCCCATATTAGCTATCACATTGTCGTTGGCACTGCCATTTCCCCCGGTCACGGGGACGCCATTCTGAGGAGTTTCAACTGGTGGGGGAGTAGGCACAGTCCCTCCGTGGAGTACACCGTTGCTATCGACCCTTGAAATCAGAGGCTGGACCAAGGTTCTGAGCTGATCCTGGCCATTAGCGACCGCTTGCATGAGCTCCATGAAGCGGTCCATTCTTTCGCGGAGTTCCTGAATATCAGTTTGCACTTGCTCCATGATCCTGGTTTGATTAGCTCTGGTCGGATAGCGGTGAATAGGTCTCTGATCAATCCTGGAACCACCTGAAACAACTTGGAAACACAAAAGGGTTAGGAAAAAACGACAAAGTGCGCGTTATGAAAATGCTTCATGCAAATGCAAACGTGTGTCTGTGCGTTAGGGAGATCTCCCCCGATCCTAGTGCTTGAGTGCCAGTGCTGATAATAAGAAGTCCGAGTCCAGTCATGGAAATAACATCTCATATATAAAGAAAGCCCATCAAGGCAGTACACAACGTCAGTGAGTACAAGATGAATCAATAGCATGACCCCAACCAACAAGCCTGGTGATGGTCAGCATACAACAACGATCAAAACGAAAGGAATACAAATAGTCAAGCACGGCCACGGGCGCGAAACTCTTCTAACAACCCCTTCGTTTCTGGATGATCAGGACGAGTGAGCAACCCTTCGACGAGCAGCTCCCTCTGCATAATGGTGTATTGAAGACCTTCGACCGAATCTTCCCATGCTCCTTTGCCGAAACAATCTTCTAGCTTCCGTTTCTTGGATTCAAACGTCAGTTTGCGCTCCTTCAGGTTAGCGAGAGCCCGGTTGAGCTGGCCTTCGGCGGCATATCTGCGAGCGGTTTCTTCATCAAACCTCTTCTCACTGGCCTTCACCTGGGCTTCCAGCTTGGAGATCTGTTGCATCAGCTTGTCCTCCCGCTCTTTCCTGGTGGCTAGGGAGGCCTTCTAGTGCTGGTTGAACTTGGATATCCTCCGATACGCTTCGTCCAAGTGCTGCTTCTTCGTAGCCAGTACGTCGTTGACAGCTTTGAAGTCTTAACCCATGCGTTCACGCTCGGCTATCTGCTTAGTCAAATATGTCCCTAGCTGGTTCACCAGCTCTGTCTGCCTCTTGAAGGAATGAACGACTTCGTTTCTCTCGCTTCGAAGCTGAGCCAATTCTTTCTCCAGTTCCTCATTTGCCCGCTTCAATTCATCTCGCTCAGCTAACACCTGATTATGCTTCTGAATGGGCACGGTAGTAGGCTTTTCAATCATTGGAGGGCTTTCTGGCTTGGTAGGAGGAAACGGCATCCCTATAGCATCTGCTCTGGCTCTGATCCACGTCATGTACGGAGCCTAGGCTTGACTATTGCTTTTCCCTAGCAATGGTTTTCCCCTCTTACTGATGCCATTTCAGGTGCGCTGAAGCTTAGATAACAGATTCCCCTCTAGAAGACCAGTGAGGTACAGAGATTCCTGCACCTCTTCGTCCTTCGGCGGAGCTCTCAAAGCATACGCGAACTGTCGGACCAGCAAAGACGGATTATAGTTTATACAGCCATTCCTGCCTATCAAAGGCACGTTCGGAAACCCGCTGCAGTTGAAGATAACCTCGGTACCCAACCTGTCTCTGTCAAACCAGTCAATATCCTCCGCTGATAGACTCATCAAACGCTCGGACCACTCAGCTGTGGCTGCTGACGAAACAAAGGGACCCCTCTTGGGTAGATGACTATCAAGCCATTTATAAAACAAGGGTACGCAGCACGAGACGTTCTTACCCCTTCTGTTCTCGTTTTTGTAGTGGACGGAATGGTAGACATCTCCTATCAAGGTAGGGACTGGATTCCCTAAAGCAAAGATGTGGAAGGCGTCGAAGTCTACAAAGTCGGGCATATTGGGGAAAAGGATGATGCCATATATGCACAGAGCGAGAATGGCGTTGAACACGACCCAACATCCATCTTTGGCGCACCGCTGAGCCTTACCCACTAAGAAATGCAAGGAGAACCCGGGAACCTTGTTCCAACTAGACAATACCAACTCGGAGGCATCCAGATGAAGTGAAGGAGCTAGACTAGCCAGATCAGGCTCAGCATCCATATGAACGAAAGGCATCTGCCTCTTGATAGGCACACCTAACAAATCAACATACACCTCTAGCGTAGGCGCGAGAACAAAATCCTGGAAAGTAAAGCATCTCAACGGAGGATCGTAGAACTGCAGCAGAGCGTGCAACCCATTCAACTCGAACGCAGAAGGTTTACGAACCAAACTGAGCAATTTGCCGTAAGATTTTCTGAACTCATCTCTCACAGAATCATCTGCTAATGCAATCAAACCAGTCAGCTGAACAACACCAGGAGTGGGGAGCTTGTAAGCCACGGTCTTCCTCAGAGAACCCATAACAATACAATAGGAGGCAAGAAAACCTGGATCGGGGAAAACAGTACCTGCAACACAGACACACGTTAATGAAATGCAAATGGGTATGTGTTGCGGTGGAAATAGGATATCAAACTATTAATGAGTTTGAATCGCAATTCAATTCACAACCGCTCTTTGATTTATCCGAAGGAAAAGGTCAAAAGAGGGAAAACCTATTTTTGCATCGTAAACACAATGCGGGGAAAGATCTAGGGTTCGGGGGTTGGTTAAATTTAGGGAAGGTATTAGCACCCTAAACTTCTGTAGTACTCTACAGGAACCTTTTGTTCAGATGTTTACTATTTGCTTTATTATTTGCTTAAGGTATATGTACAAAGGGATTAAAAGTGAGAAAATAAACCTAAGGGGTTAATTCTAAGTTTACTCGGCAAGACATCGCATCTTGTGCCTACGTATCCTTACGGGAGTGGAATCAGAGTAATCGTAGTTCCCCTCAAAAGGGAGGTTAGAGACTTCTTGACTGTGGTCAAGGTCTCAAGGGGAATAAACGCATCTTAAGGACACGCTTACGTGGAGTGTAGAAACTCCAGATCTCTACGTTGAAAATTGTTAAGTGAATTAGGGTTAGGTTAGGGATTCCGCGGCGGGAAACCCTAAAATGAGTGCGGCGACTCTTTGACCTAATGCTAGGGGTAAAATTGTAATTTTGCCTGCGGCGAGGCATTTGTGAAAATTAGGGTTTGTGAGAGTTGTAAGGGTTTGAAGTTGAGGACTATTGACACGGCGGTCAAACGGCTAGACCTAATTCCTTCGGAGGAATGCAATGAGACAAATTAACGATGCAAATGCGAGAATTTAAACCATACAAACAGCAGAAATTAAAGTGCGGAAAGGTAAACGCGATAATTTGTTCGCGAAGTTACAACCGAGAAACAGATACAATAATAATAAAACTTGAATTGAAAAATAAAATAAAACAGTAAACATGAAAGGCTGCAAAACGAACACACATGTTAGTAGGCAGAGTCAGACGTCAATCAAAATGAATTACGAGACAGTAAAGAAAAAGGTGTAACATTTAGGCTTTTTTGTGTAAAGAACAGGGTCTTGATTTAGGTCAAAAGAAAGATTTAATATTATTAAAAAAAATTTAATTTAATTTTCGAAACGATTTTGAATTCATTATAAAAAAAAGAGTTTTATAAAAAAATTTAAGTTTACTATAGCTTGTTTATTAAAAAAGTTAGTTAATATTTTAAAAAAGTTCATGTTAGTAAAAAAGGTGTTAGGTTAATAAAAAGGTTTTAAGTTAAAAAAAGGTTTTAACAAAATCTTAAAAGATAATAATAATAATTATAATAAAAAAAATAATAAAAAAGAAAAAGGGTTGGGCCGGTAGCCACTTCCGGACCCAACCCGGGTGGGGCAAAACAAATGGGGAAAGGGATTAGGGTTCCCCCCAAACCCTAACGGCGCATCTCAATCTCTCCTTTCTCTCGTTTTTCTCTTCTGCCTCGCATGTTCCGATTTCCTCTTTATCTCTTTCGGCTGCTCTTCTTCGTCTCGTTCGCGATCTTGTTCCCTGAAAAATGAAAAAAAACAAAGCGAACTACATGGTTAGTGGTGATGTCTCACGTTTTCAAGGGCGTTTGTCGATGATGATGGTTGTGGATGTTTGACAAAAGCGATGATGATGTCAATAATCTGAGCTTGAAGGGGGTTTGCTCGTCGTTGAGGCGGCGCCGGTGAACTACCCTCTGTGGGTTAGTTCGCGAGTTCCTCTTGGTGACAATCTTCGTTCGTCCTCCTCTAGGGTTTCTACGCAGTGATCTTCTTTCGGCCGTTTTTCGCACTCTCTCCCCTTAGGGTTTTCTCAGGTTGTATCGTTCTTCCTTATATCCTCCTCTGATTCCTTTTTGGGCCTTTGATTGTTGGATCGTGATTATTTGTATGATTCTGAGATATGATTTGATTTTGGTTGGATTTTCTGATGTGATTTGAACTTGCCATTTTTGTCTTGATTGGATTCTGATATGTTCTGATTTGGTTGTATTTCAGATTCGATTGAGGTTTCGTTTTGGATTCCCTTCCTTTTAGGGTTCCGCGGATTTTCACGAATTGATATCTGGTTTGGTCTTCACGGCTTTTGGATTTTCCACTTCGAATTAACTTTTCCTCTTCTTTTTTCAGTGAATTGATGCTGATGCTTCGATTGAGTCAAAGTTGCCGAGGAAGGTCATTTGGCGATGATGACCTTAGAGTCTGAGCCAATTGGTTCGGATACACCCTTTGATGCCTTTGGACTCTCTTGTAGATGTGGTTTTGACCAAACTGGTTCCATTCTGATATCCATTTCCTTTGTCGATTTGGTTGTTTATCAGATATAGATTCTCATATTTTATGGTTTGTTTGGATTGCTGATGCGCTGTTTTTCCTGGTGTAGCTCATGCTTTGGTTAACTCGGTTTCGACGTGGGTCCAGGGCGATGATGCATAGCTGAGCCTTATGCATCATGTTTTCGATTTTCCACATTGAGCTTACCTCGAACTGATTACATAATGATCTTCCCTATCTTCTTCGGTGTGATTTTGCTCGTAGGTAATCTGAAACTGATGTCGCTCTGATTGTTGTTTTTTTTCAGACTTTGGCTTTTGGGACCTTATTCGAGGCGAATTTTGACTGACCAAGCTTGGGATCCTTATTGGATTGCTGTTGTTTCAGATGTGATATGGCTGGGGGATATTGAATATCAGCTTGTCTTGGTTATCAGCTTATCTGTTCTTCTGGTTGTCTGTTATGAGTTCTGTTAACTTCTTTCTCTTCATCTTTCAGAATGGATGTTGCCGGGTCGACGATTTTTGCCGAGGGAGGTCAATGATTATGATGACGCTTCGTCTGAATCCTATGTTGGATACCATTGTGTGCTGATGTTTCATGAGTTCTTGTTATGGTGTCTAATTCACCATTGGACTCAGTTTTCTGGTATCTCCTCTGTTTGCAGATGGTTTGTCTCAATTGATTCCATTATAGCTTGGGGCAATGATGTTCAGACTGAGCCCTCTCCTTTCCTTGTTTGACTTACATGCGCGCCTCGAGCTTGACTGGTATGATCCAAACTTTGGATCTTAACCTAGGTTTGATGTTTGCTGATCCGTGCCATGCTTCTGGTTTTTTTCTGCTGAACTGGTTCTTTGAATTGGCCGTATGCTTTTCGATTTTGCTGAGTATTTCTTCTGTGGCAAGAACTGGACTTGTTTCCGGGACTGTTCTGCTGTTCTGTGGCTGTGAATAATGATTTGCATTTAATTTTTAGACAGCCTATGAACTTATATTGTTCTTGAAATTGATTCCTTTGATGTACTTGCCATTCTATTTTTCGAGCTGGTTCAGCGGCTTGTGAATTGAAATTTCATTCAATTTGAGCATCCTGTGAATTGTTTGGTTTATGCAATTTAGGTGCAACTTATGAACTGTTTTGGTGTTGAGTTCTGTTATGAACTTTTGTACTGATGCTGTTGTGGTGAATTTCAGGTGTTGACAAACTTTGAACACAAAGTGGCTCATACCCGTCGGCATCCGGGTTTATGACCAAATTGATTGTGCTGCTTTACCCTTGTATCAGTTTGGAAACCAAATGGGATTTATTCGATGATGGCATAGACCCTTTTCAGTTAATCATTTATCGGCCCGAACTTCTTTTACTTCTTCATCTTTCTCGGTTGTCCCGTATGATAAGAACAGGGATCACCTGATCTGACGCCAATGGCGCAGATCGGTAACGGGGGTAGGACGCAGCTTCGGTTGTGCCACTCCCGACACTCGATGATGACATTGTTCTGAGAGTGTCAAAAAACTTCTAACATTTTTCTGTACTGTCTGTTCTCTTTTGATGTGCAGGTTGATCAGAAGTTTTATGCAGAACTCAAAGGAATGGCATGAAGGCCTTAGAATTTTTAGGATAAAATGTACTTTGTAAATTATGAATCTTTGTGAATAAAAATTCAAGCCTGTCCAAATTCACTTCTTAGTTGTAAATTATAAATATTCATGAATAAAATTCAAAAATATTTAAATTCACTTCTTAGTTGTAAATTATAAATATTCATGAATAAAATTCAAAAATATTTAAATTCACTTCTTTATTTGTAAATTACAAATATTTATGGATTAACTCAACAAATATTCCAATTCACCTCTCTTTTGTATGGAACAATATTATGAGCAAGATCCCACACACTTTCATCCCAATTGATTATTCCTTCCATGATCTCGTCGCAACCTGATTAGATCTGAATAGATTCAAACTAACTCTCACTTATTTTTTATCCAAAACTGCACTTTATCAACGAACGGAAAACTGCTCAGAATATCTTAAGACAAACCATAAGCAACGAACGACCCAAATTCAAATATGTTTCTAACAACTTTTTTCAACAATATTCAAATCGGGTCGACGCCTTTGATGATAAAAAACTGTTTCAGGTATGGTGATTTGAATGCCTCAAGAACTAAAGACCACTTTTTCAGAATCCATCAGAACCAACGTAAAATGACCAAAACGCCCTTGGAATGATTCCTGAAAAGCAAACTCACTTCATGACTTGTTAGTGATTAGCAAATGTACATATGAGATGCTATGCGAAATGACTGACTAAATATAAGGGTAAAATTTGGGGTATTACAGTTGCCCCTATTTAAATAGCTACACCGGACGATTTGAGTGACAGAGACTCGAGGAATCGTGGTGGAGAGATTTAAATATAGATAACCGAAAATTTTGCCCTTATATGCGACGATATGCCATGCTATGGACAAAACGGGAACAGCTTAAAGCAGATGATGCCATGAACATGGTATGATGCGTATGAATGCGAAAATGCTGACGAACATGACGACACCGGGACAGACGCCACGAGGAGAACTCACTGGGGAAAATGACGCGCTGAGACACAGTACAACACTGGGGAAATTTAAAAATGATAGTCAACTGGTGCGAATGACCAATTGTCACTTTTAGAAAAGGAACGAGATCCTCAAATGGAGATGGTACCTACGAGACGGCCTCCACTGGGAATGTTTAATAATAACAGGATCTACACGGCTTGCAAGATCGATTACAGACTGCTGGAGCATTGAGCGAAGAATAACATCCAAGCTTCTGTAAACTATCCTTCGTGATGGGATCGAATGGACTTTTCGGAAATCCGTATCAAATATACAGGGTAAAGACCGGCTGTATGCCAAAATAAATGGACTTTAATGGGAAATGCCCTGATAAGCTGCTCGAGGGAGAACTATCACTTATCGTTGGAAGGGACTTATGTGCAAAAACGGATAAGCACTCAAATAAAGAGGCTGCTGCTTATCTGATAAATAAATCTTCTCGCATTTTAAGGTCGGCGCCTGGAATACGATTCTGATTCTTCTCTTACTGAAGGATAAATAAACTGCTTCAAGATCGTGCTCTCTTGAACATGAAACGGGTAAACTGAACTTCCTCATACTTCAGAATCGTGCTCTCCTGAATATGAAACTGGATGACTGAATATACTCATACTTCAGAATCGTGCTCTCCTGAATATGAACATGGCTAATTGAACTTCCTCATAACTCAGAATCGTGCTCTCCTGAATATGATTCGGTTGTAAATGAATTTTTCCATATTTCAGAATCGTGCTCTCCTGAATATGAAACTGGATAATCGAACTTCCTCATAACTCAGAATCGTGCTCTCCTGAATATGATTCGGCTCCTGAAATTTCTTCATTCTTCAGAATCGTGCTCTCCTGAAAAACGGCCAATTGAACTTCCTCATAACTCAGAATCGTGCTCTCCTGAATATGATTCCGCTCCTTCTTTTACTAAAGGATAAATGAACTTCTTCATAACTTCAGAATCGTGCTCTCCTGAATATGAAACTGCTCAAACCTCCCCGTAACTCAGGATCGTGCTCTCCTGAATACGATTTGGTTCAAACCTCAAGACGGCAGGTAAATGGAAGCCCAACTGCTCCATGGAGATGGCCATTTGCTGCGAGTCATAACAAGGATAGGATCGACTTCTTAGGTGAGAAATGTCGTATGTTGATGCTGTAGAATGTAAAGTGTAAAGGGTTGTAACATGTAGGATTGTAAAGTGTTGTACTGATATATTTTCCCGGCGCGAACTGGCGTGTAGCCGTAAAGGATTGTAGTTGATTTTCTTGAAAGATAGTGCAAAATAAATGCACGTCCGGGTACAGTGATAAACTTCTCAAGCGAGATAGTCGCGTATCTGTCATGGTATGGTGAAAACCTTTAGATGGTGCAAAATAAATGCACGTCCGGTTGGGATTGACGACCGACAAGACTGAGATTCAATCTAGGATCGAGCTAGAAAGAAGACTGGTAATCAAGACTCCATCGAGGGAATGAACCCGAAGGGTAGATATCTTATCCTGGCGAGGAAAGATAGCTGAAGTAACCGTCATCCACGAGGATCGAGCTCTGTGGGGAAACTGGAAACACATATGTATTTTATGCTTAGGGCTGACAATCTATTTGAAGAGAATGGACAAACCCCAGTTACTCGGCGGTAACAATCAATGATGGCGAGACACAATGAACCTGTGAATGCTAATGCATATGTGAATGTATGTTAATGTGAATGTATGTTAATGTCTATGTATGCAAGATGTTATGAAATGAGTATGTAATGAGTATGTAATGAATATGTAATGAAATAGGCATGTGATGCTTATGCCCTTGTGTATGCTGACGAAACAGACTAAAGACGGGACGAGAGATGAAATAAACATCTCGACGGAGATACCCTGTGTTCTCTGCAACCAATACGTCAATCATGGGTAAGAAAGATCAATGGTAGAACCACATCTGGTTTTAAAGTTCTGAATTCTCTGGGGAGAAGGTAATTTGCTTGGGTGCACCGTATCACGTCTTCACATGGGGAGAAGAGAACCTGAGGGACACTCTCGAGTTACCCAAGAAAAAGTTGTCAGCTTATAGTCTCTCTGGGGACTATGTTAGAGCAATGGTTTGAAAGTGTTTCTGCAATAATGATATTTCCGGGGAATGAAGAGATCCTTTCGGAATTTCCACTAGTCAAAGTAATTTATTACATTTCAAATTTGTTTTGTTTTTGAAAAACAGTTTTGAAAAATCTACAATGCACCTTTCATTTTCAAATTTTAGGAATAAACGCATTTTGCATAACAAATAGAAAACAAAGAGCGATGCACCAAAGAATGTAAGTAACGAGATGGTTTCTTTTATTTAAAGGACGGTAGCTCGCTGAAGGCATAGCTCCACGGATGATTATGTTTTGAAATTGGCAACATGGGAAAGGTTACATCGAATCCAATGACACCTACTGACACTAATAACTAAGACTAATCCAGAATCCTGCTTTGGGCAAGGATGAAAGAACTGAAACATGGCTCTCATGCGGAAAGTGTGTTCGAGATAATCAGTGTCTTCTGATGCAATGAAATGCCTTTGTCCCTAACTTTTGCCTGGACCGCCCTTTCGGGTTTTCAATCCACCGGGACGCTCTTTTTTTGCCTAAACCGCCCTTTCGGGTTTTCAACTTAGCGAGCTTTTTATTATTATTTCTTTTTTCTCAACCCTTACTTTTTCCTAAGTCGCCTTTTGCAGGTTTTCGACTTAGCGGGTTTTTAGGCATAATATTTTCGGACTGCATCAGAATTCACGGGATGTGCTAGTTCTCCACCGTCCATTGTCGTAAGTATCAGAGACCCTCCGGAGAAGACAGTCTTTACAATGAATGGGCCTTCATAATTGGGCATCCACTTTCCACGCATATCTTTATGTACTGGCAAGATCTTTTTGAGTACGAGCTCTCCTTGACGGAACTCGCGGATACGAATCTTCTTATCAAACGCTCTTTTCATCCGTTTCTGATATAATTGCCCATGGCACATGGCTGTCAAACGCTTCTCGTCAATGAGATTCAACTGATCCAATCTGTCTTGAACCCACTCAGCTTCCTCAAGTTCAGCCTCCATTAACACTCTTAGCGAAGGTATCTCTACTTCGATGGGGAGCACGGCGTCCATTCCATATACCAGTGAGAAAGGTGTTGCCCCTGTCGAAGTTCTCACTGAGGTTCTGTATCCATGCAAAGCAAACGGTAACATCTCATGCCAATCTTTGTAAGTCACAACCATCTTTTGCAGGATCTTCTTAATATTCTTATTCGCAGCTTCAACGGCTCCATTCATCTTAGGACGGTACGGAGAAGAATTGTGGTGAGTGATCTTGAAACTATCACACAGCTCTTTCATAGTCTTGTTATTCAGATTGGTGCCATTGTCAGTTATTATCCGGCTTGGGACTCCATAACGGCAGATGATCTCTTTCCTGATGAAACGGGCAACCACTTGCTTGGTCACGTTGGTGTAGGAGGCAGCCTCTACCCACTTGGTGAAATAATCAATAGCAACAAGGATAAAACGATGACCATTAAAAGCTTTCGGTTCGATTGCCCCAATCATATCAATGCCCCACATAGAGAATGGCCATGGTGAAGACAAAACATTCAATGGTGACGGAGGTACGTGCATCTTATCAGCATAAATTTGGCACTTATGGCATTTCCTAGCGTATTGGATGCAGTCGGCTTCCATGGTTAACCAATAATACCCAGCCCTTAACATCTTCTTGGACATAGCATAGCCATTGGCATGAGTTCCGAAGGTCCCCTCATGAATTTCCTGTAGTAACATGTTCGCTTCCCGTTTATCAACACATCTGAGCAGGACCATGTCGTGATTTCTCTTGTATAACACACCATTACTGATAAAGAATTTGGACGCCAGTCTTCTCAATGTCTTTTTGTCCAGACCAGTAGCCCCATCGGGATATTCCTGCTTGACGAGATAGTTCTTGATATCATGAAACCAAGGCTTTTCATCCACCTCAACTTCTTCGACCATTTGACAATAAGCGGGCTCAACCTTGCGCTCAATATGGATAAGAGGTGCTTCATTAACGAATTTAACTTTCCACATAGATGCTAACATGGCTAAAGCATCAGCTACGTGATTCTCGGATCTAGGAACATGCTCGAACTCTATCTCGTCGAAATACTTGATCAGCTCAATAATATAGTCCTTATAAGGGATCAGCTTCTCATTCTTCGTTTCCCATTTGCCTTGTACCTGGTAAATAACCAAGGCTGAGTCGCCACTTACTTTGAGAAGTTTGATTCGGAGGTGAATCGCCGCTTCGAGGCCAAGAATACATGCTTCGTATTCTGCGACGTTGTTAGTGCACTCAAAGTCCAATCTTGCTGTAAATGGAGTGAATCCGCCTTTTGGGTTCATCAAAACGGCGCCTATACCATGCCCATTGAAATTCGAGGAGCCATCAAACATCATCTTCCACCAAAGACCTGGTTCGGGACCTTCGCTTGGATCTGGCTCTTCACAATCCCTTTTAATCAACAAAATATCCTCATCAGGAAAATCGAGCTTAAGAGGTTCATAATCTTCAACTGGCTGGTCTGCGAGATAATCAGATAAGATACTACCCTTAATCGCCTTCTGGGGTACATACTGGATGTCATATTCGGATAACAACATGTGCCAACGGGCTAGCCTCCCGGTTTGAGCTGGTTTTTCAAAAATATACTTGATCGGATCCATTTTAGAAATCAATAACGTGGTATGACAGACCATGTATTGCCGAAGGCGCTTAGCGGCCCATGCTAATGCACAACAAGTTTTCTCCAATGGTGAGTATCTGTTTTCGCAATCGGTAAACTTCTTGCTCAGGTAATAAATCGCATGTTCCTTTTTCCCGGTCTCATCATGTTGCCCAAACACACAACCCATAGACTTCTCGAGAACAGTAAGGTACATAAACAACGGTCTTCCAGGTACGGGAGGGATCAGAATAGGGGGATCTTGCAAATAACCCTTAATCTTCTCAAACGCTTTCTGACAATCAGGGTTCCACTCAACCGTCTGCCCCTTGCAAAGTAACTTGAATATCGGCTCACAAGTAGCGGTCATATTGAAGATAAACCTGGAAATATAATTCAAACGTCCCAGAAAACCTCTAACTTGCGTCTCGGTTCGCGGAGCCGGCATATCTTGAATGGCTCGGACTTTGTCAGGATCCACCTCAATCCCTCGCTGGCTAACGATGAAACCAAGCAACTTTCCAGATCTGACACCGAAGGTACATTTAGCAGGGTTCAATTTCAACTGATATTTCCTGAGTCGTTCAAACAATTTCACCAAATGGTCTAAATGCTCCTCTTCACTCTGAGATTTGGCTATCATATCGTCCACATACACCTCAATCTCTTTGTGCATCATATCATGAAAAAGAGTGGTCATAGCGCGTTGGTAAGTTGCTCCTGCATTCTTTAAACCGAAGGGCATGACTTTGTAGCAGAAGGTTCCCCAAGGAGTAATGAAAGTAGTCTTCTCTCGATCATCGGGATCCATCTTGATCTGATTATAGCCAGAGAAACCATCCATAAATGAGAACAACGCAAAACTGGCCGTATTGTCTACCAGTGTGTCAATATGTGGCAGTGGGAAGTCGTCTTTTGGACTTGCTTTGTTCAGATCCCTGTAGTCTACACACATCCTAACTTTACCGTCCTTCTTGGGCACTGGCACGATGTTGGGAACCCAATCTGGATATTTTGCGACTGCCAAGAAACCTGCGTCCAACTGCTTTTTGACTTCATCTCGAATCTTCAAAGCCATGTCGGGTCTCGTTCTTCGAAGTTTCTGCTTGATAGGCGGACAATCTGGCTTAAGTGGCAACTTGTGAACAACAATATCTGTGTTCAAGCCCGGCATATCTTGATATGACCATGCAAACACATCAATATACTCTTTTAACAACTCAATCAACCTCGGCCTAATCTCCGTCCCAAGCCTTGCACCAATCTTGACCTCTTTCTTGCTCTCATCTGTACCGAGATTAATTAGGTCCACCTGCTCTTTATGCGGTTGAAGCTCTGTGTACTCGTACTCAATCAATCTCGTCAGTTCTGCGGGTACTTCAAAATCTTCTTCACCCTCGTCCTCAGCTTGATTGATGGGTGCATCCCAGTCAGGAGTGTCAGTAAAGTCATCGGATCCAACAAGGTTTACGATGTCTCTGCATGATGGAAGGCTTACTTAATTAAAATGCTCGCAGATATGTAAGAATGAAATGCTGTTTTTTTTTTTTTATATATTTTTTTGAAAAAGGTTGCCAATTTCATTTTTAAAGGTGAAAACGAAGAACGCAAATGAACCAAAGTGGAATTGAACAAAATGCTTTTATTAATATCTTTTTAGAAATGAAAGGTGGCCCGATAAAACGACCCTAGAGCTACGGATTTTTATTTGAAAATGTAAATGAAACTTTAAAAAACAATTACTTTGACAAGGGAAAGATAACAGGGATCTCTACGGCCTCCCAGTTGTTCAGAACTGCATCACCCTTAAACACCAGGTTGCTCAGCTCTTCATTTTTTTCACAGTCACTGATGGCGTTGACTTGGAAACCTCCGCTGACAAATACCTCTTGGATAACCTTAGGACGCCCTTCGACAGTTATGGCAGCTCCATCCTGAGTTGGTTTGTAACCCAACCCAGAGCGATCAGTCTTGGTCTTGACATCGATTACCTCTCCCCAACCTTCAGGAATGCCCCTGTCAATTGTTGCTTTGGTGCTCTTCAGGGATGCAAAAGATGGATTACCCTGACCCACTGTTTCTTCGACTTCCAGCAGAACAGCATTGGCTATCTCAAGTGCTTGAAAGGAGATGTCTAAAGCATTCTCATCGGCCTCGATGTAACGGAAGGAAGACAGGTTACTGACCATCAGATCCTCCTCACCGTGTATAATAACCAACTTTCCATCGATCACGAACTTCATCTTTTGATGTAACGTTGAGGTCACTGCCCCAGCGGCATGGATCCACGGCCTTCCAAGTAAACAACTGTAATTGGGATTAATGTCCATGACTTGAAACGTGATATTAAAAACTTGCGGACCGATCAGGATAGGTAGCTCAACCTCCCCCATTACCGATCGACGAGAGCCATCGAAAGCCTTGACAACCAAAGGTGTGGGTTTCAGCGCAGTCTCTTTACAAGCCAACCTATCAAGAACCCTCTTGGGTAGAACATTCAGAGAAGAGCCGGTGTCTACTAACACTCTCGCTAAATTGTCCTCCTGACATTTTACCGATATATGTAAAGCACGATTATGGTTCGGACCCTCCTTCGGTAACTCTTCATTGCTGAAACTGAGGGTGTTACAAGCGGTTAAATTGGCAATCACACTATCAAACCGACTGGTGCTAATATCTTGATCCACATGTGCTTGAGTCAAAACCTTCTGCAAGGCCATCCTATGAGCGGGTGAACTCATTAACAGAGATAAAATCGAGATCTTGGAAGGAGTCTGATGAAGTTGATCGATAACTTTATAGTCACTTTTCTTGATGATCCTCAAAAATTCGGCATCTTCATCATTCGTGACGGCTCCTTTACCTTTGTCTTTGGCAGGCACCGGGGTACTAGTCGTTTCCTTAGGTGGGACCTCATTGGAATGGGGAGTATACACACGGCCACTGCGAGTCATCCTGCTTACCTCCGCGATATTGGTCACCGCACCCTTAGCCTCTTCATTTGGAATGACCTTCCCAGACTCCTTGTCAATCATTGTCACGTCATATTTCCAAGGCACAGCTTTAGGATCACTGAAAGGAAACGGACTCGGTCTTCGAATAACTATAGGCTTAGGCTGATTCACTTCAGGGATATATAACCTCGGTATATCGAACACGAGATTGGCGGAGCCTGCCCCTGATAGATTAAACACTGGTACCTTACCCTTTGATTCAGGCCGATGGAAGACAGGCTCAACCACAGCGACTACATCCTTCTTGGCTTGGCTTGTCACTTGTAAAACACCCTCATTAATCAACCTCTGAACATCATTCTGAACCAACACGCAACCCTTAGTACTGGCTTCACAACTTACGCATGCAACGTGGGAAGTATCTACCAAACCAGCTTCAAACAGTTTCGAATGGAACATCTTGAGAGGAGTCTTAATCTGTTCAACGTCAAGGGCATAACCTTCCCCCGAATCAACACTAATGGCATTGACACTCTCATGGTTAGGAAAAGGGTTCTTCTTAACATTTGGTTGAGGATCTTCAAATGACAAAATCTTCTTTTCCAATAGATCCCTGACAATATTTTTGAGAGCATAACAATTCTCCAGATCATGACCAGGCGCACCCTCATGAAATAAACAATGAGCGGCGGCGTTGTAATTAGCGGGTAATGGATTAGGAGGCGGACCCAAAGCCCGAGTGGTGATGAGCCCCTGCTTGACCAAAGAAGGATACAACTCGGTAAAAGTCATTGGAATCGGCGGACAAGGTTTATACGTTCTTCTGTTCGGCATATTCTGGCGAGGAGCCGGACTCTTTGGCTGTTGAGGAGCAGGAGTATTGGGTGCCTGTAGGTAGTTGACAGGAGGCGGATAAACAGGAGGTTGTTGCATAGGTTGATACATGGGAACCTGTTGATTGAAAGAAGGTGTAATGGCTGCCACATAGGGTTGTTGAGCATATTGGACCGGGTACCCTTGAGGTTGAGCATAACCTTGCGGATGTCGATAAAAGCGTTCTCTTGGTCTACCAGAGGATATAGCATTAGTCTCACCCTCCTTCTTTTTCTGGGAGCTATACGGAGGTTTCTTCGGCTGATCCTTAGAAGCACCATGATTATTTGTCATTTTACCACTTTTCATACCCAATTCAATCTTGACACCCACAGCAACGATGTCGGAGAAATTTGAAGTCACACTGCCCACCATTCTCTCGTAAAATTCTGGACGGACCGTGTCGACAAACCAATCAGCTAACTCCTTCTCGGTCAAAGGAGGTTCTACCTGCGAAGCAGTCTCTCTCCACCTTTGGGCATATTCTTTGAATGACTCAGAACTCTTTTGTGACATACTCAGCAACTGTCTTCTGTCAGGAGCCAGATCCATATTGTACTTGTAGTGTTTGATGAAAGCGTCAGATAAATCTTGGAAGCTCTTAATGCGAGACTGGTCTAAAGTTAAATACCACTTGGAGGAAGCACCCTTCAAACTATCTTGGAAGCAATGAATCATCAGTTTATCATTCTCAACATGGGCCGCCATTTTGCGATAGTACATGATCAGATGACTCTTAGGACAGGTGGCACCTTCATAGCGATCGAAGTTCGGAGTTTTGAACTTCGGGGGAATAACCAAACCCGAGACCAAACAAACATCCCTTGCAGCAGTCCCAAAAATTTGATCACCCTCTACCTTTTTCAATCTCTGGACGATGGTGTTTACTTCCTCACGAAGCTTATCATGTTTCTCATAACCCTCAACATTCTCATCAAGATTATCAAAAACTGTCTCATTGAAGTACGGTTGCGCACGAGTGTGTACAACAGGTGGTGCAAAGATAGGAGCCCCCCTAGAAACTTCAGAAAACAAGGGCACGGCCTGCTGAACAGGTTGATTAATCGGAACAGTGGCTTGAGGAGGCACAAAACCTGGAGCAAGACCATAAGGTGGGTCCCTTGCTACGGTCACACTTGGTGGAGGGTCCACAGTAACGCCGGTAATCTCGGAAACAACAGTGGGCTGGGTATCCATCTTAGCATTCATGACATGTAACAATTCCATCATACGCCCCATACCCCCTCGAAGGTCTTCAAGTTCATTGCTAAGGCGATCAATCTCTTTTGCCTGATCCTCCATTCTCTTCCGAGTTTGAGCTCTGGTGTTGTATTGGCGCCGAGAACTCAGGGTGACGAAACTGGAAGGTGAGAGAACCGAGTGTGAGAAATCGGGAGACACATGCAATGCAAGAAAGTAAATGATGCTAAAATGTGGGTGCAAATGAAGATTTCATGGAATTCAAACATTTACGAATGTCATGGGGTACCAAGGAAATCTTTTTTCTTGTTTTTTCATTTTATCTTTTATTTATGGTATCCCGCGATATCCATAAATGGTATTTGAACTCCATGAAATACAATGCAATGAGATGCTTTATGGATGCAATGCATGAAAACACACAAAGTCCTAGGTTAAAGGAACGTGAGCGGAGTCAAGGTCTACCCATCCCAAAAGGAGTGTACTATAGGTTAGTTGTACCTGCCAAACAAGGTTCTACAAAGTGCCCAAAGTCATCAGCCCATCTTTCGGATATTATCAACCTTCTGATTGACTCAGGGGTTAATAATATTCTCAAGAGAACCTCTTTTGAGTGTAGTATCGCGTAGCAGCCATTGTAAGATTACTCCTACATAGCTCCCGCACTACGTCCTAAATAAGGCCGAGGTGGTGTTAAGGTACTACGGTCCTCAATATCACAGACTCCAATCGACCATGGAAAAAGTTTTCGCGATTACTCGTTCAACCGAACCATTTTCGAAAGGGTCTCAACTGAGCGGAGATTCTCGAATCAGCTTGGTCGGGATTCAACTCCCTATAAGCCTCATCGAATATATCCCCATCCTATAATAATGTCACTAGTCCGGGCGTAGGACTTATCTCACAACACAAGGAACTGTCCCACAATCAAAGCACAAATATATACATGCAAATGAATAACAAGACAAATAATAATAAATATGAACAAATTAGGGATAACCCTCAAAATTTTAGAAATCCCCAGTGAAGTCGCCATTTTCTGTTGCGGTGGAAATAGGATATCAAACTATTAATGAGTTTGAACCGCAATTCAATTCACAAACGCTCTTTGATTTATCCGAAGGAAAAGGTCAAAAGAGGGAAAACCTATTTTTGCATCGTAAACACAATGCGGGGAAAGATCTAGGGTTCGGGGGTTGGTTAAATTTAGGGAAGGTATTAGCACCCTAAACTTCTGTAGTACTCTACAGGAACCTTTTGTTCAGATGTTTACTATTTGCTTTATTATTTGCTTAAGGTATATGTACAAAGGGATTAAAAGTGAGAAAATAAACCTAAGGGGTTAATTCTAAGTTTACTCGGCAAGACATCGCATCTTGTGCCTACGTATCCTTACGGGAGTGGAATCAGAGTAATCGTAGTTCCCCTCAAAAGGGAGGTTAGAGACTTCTTGACTGTGGTCAAGGTCTCAAGGGGAATAAACGCATCTTAAGGACACGCTTACGTGGAGTGTAGAAACTCCAGATCTCTACGTTGAAAATTGTTAAGTGAATTAGGGTTAGGTTAGGGATTCCGCGGCGGGAAACCCTAAAATGAGTGCGGCGACTCTTTGACCTAATGCTAGGGGTAAAATTGTAATTTTGCCTGCGGCGAGGCATTTGTGAAAATTAGGGTTTGTGAGAGTTGTAAGGGTTTGAAGTTGAGGACTATTGACACGGCGGTCAAACGGCTAGACCTAATTCCTTCGGAGGAATGCAATGAGACAAATTAACGATGCAAATGCGAGAATTTAAACCATACAAACAGCAGAAATTAAAGTGCGGAAAGGTAAACGCGATAATTTGTTCGCGAAGTTACAACCGAGAAACAGATATAATAATAATAAAACTTGAATTGAAAAATAAAATAAAACAGTAAACATGAAAGGCTGCAAAACGAACACACATGTTAGTAGGCAGAGTCAGACGTCAATCAAAATGAATTACGAGACAGTAAAGAAAAAGGTGTAACATTTAGGCTTTTTTGTGTAAAGAACAGGGTCTTGATTTAGGTCAAAAGAAAGATTTAATATTATTAAAAAAAATTTAATTTAATTTTCGAAACGATTTTGAATTCATTATAAAAAAAAGAGTTTTATAAAAAAATTTAAGTTTACTATAGCTTGTTTATTAAAAAAGTTAGTTAATATTTTAAAAAAGTTCATGTTAGTAAAAAAGGTGTTAGGTTAATAAAAAGGTTTTAAGTTAAAAAAAGGTTTTAACAAAATCTTAAAAGATAATAATAATAATTATAATAAAAAAAAATAATAAAAAAGAAAAAGGGTTGGGCCGGTAGCCACTTCCGGACCCAACCCGGGTGGGGCAAAACAAATGGGGAAAGGGATTAGGGTTCCCCCCAAACCCTAACGGCGCATCTCAATCTCTCCTTTCTCTCGTTTTTCTCTTCTGCCTCGCATGTTCCGATTTCCTCTTTATCTCTTTCGGCTGCTCTTCTTCGTCTCGTTCGCGATCTTGTTCCCTGAAAAATGAAAAAAAACAAAGCGAACTACATGGTTAGTGGTGATGTCTCACGTTTTCAAGGGCGTTTGTCGATGATGATGGTTGTGGATGTTTGACAAAAGCGATGATGATGTCAATAATCTGAGCTTGAAGGGGGTTTGCTCGTCGTTGAGGCGGCGCCGGTGAACTACCCTCTGTGGGTTAGTTCGCGAGTTCCTCTTGGTGACAATCTTCGTTCGTCCTCCTCTAGGGTTTCTACGCAGTGATCTTCTTTCGGCCGTTTTTCGCACTCTCTCCCCTTAGGGTTTTCTCAGGTTGTATCGTTCTTCCTTATATCCTCCTCTGATTCCTTTTTGGGCCTTTGATTGTTGGATCGTGATTATTTGTATGATTCTGAGATATGATTTGATTTTGGTTGGATTTTCTGATGTGATTTAAACTTGCCATTTTTGTCTTGATTGGATTCTGATATGTTCTGATTTGGTTGTATTTCAGATTCGATTGAGGTTTCGTTTTGGATTCCCTTCCTTTTAGGGTTCCGCGGATTTTCACGAATTGATATCTGGTTTGGTCTTCACGGCTTTTGGATTTTCCACTTCGAATTAACTTTTCCTCTTCTTTTTTCAGTGAATTGATGTTGATGCTTCGATTGAGTCAAAGTTGCCGAGGAAGGTCATTTGGCGATGATGACCTTAGAGTCTGAGCCAATTGGTTCGGATACACCCTTTGATGCCTTTGGACTCTCTTGTAGATGTGGTTTTGACCAAACTGGTTCCATTCTGATATCCATTTCCTTTGTCGATTTGGTTGTTTATCAGATATAGATTCTCATATTTTATGGTTTGTTTGGATTGCTGATGCGCTGTTTTTCCTGGTGTAGCTCATGCTTTGGTTAACTCGGTTTCGACGTGGGTCCAGGGCGATGATGCATAGCTGAGCCTTATGCATCATGTTTTCGATTTTCCACATTGAGCTTACCTCGAACTGATTACATAATGATCTTCCCTATCTTCTTCGGTGTGATTTTGCTCGTAGGTAATCTGAAACTGATGTCACTCTGATTGTTGTTTTTTTTCAGACTTTGGCTTTTGGGACCTTATTCGAGGCGAATTTTGACTGACCAAGCTTGGGATCCTTATTGGATTGCTGTTGTTTCAGATGTGATATGGCTGGGGGATATTGAATATCAGCTTGTCTTGGTTATCAGCTTATCTGTTCTTCTGGTTGTCTGTTATGAGTTCTGTTAACTTCTTTCTCTTCATCTTTCAGAATGGATGTTGCCGGGTCGACGATTTTTGCCGAGGGAGGTCAATGATTATGATGACGCTTCGTCTGAATCCTATGTTGGATACCATTGTGTGCTGATGTTTCATGAGTTCTTGTTATGGTGTCTAATTCACCATTGGACTCAGTTTTCTGGTATCTCCTCTGTTTGCAGATGGTTTGTCTCAATTGATTCCATTATAGCTTGGGGCAATGATGTTCAGACTGAGCCCTCTCCTTTCCTTGTTTGACTTACATGCGCGCCTCGAGCTTGACTGGTATGATCCAAACTTTGGATCTTAACCTAGGTTTGATGTTTGCTGATCCGTGCCATGCTTCTGGTTTTTTTCTGCTGAACTGGTTCTTTGAATTGGCCGTATGCTTTTCGATTTTGCTGAGTATTTCTTCTGTGGCAAGAACTGGACTTGTTTCCGGGACTGTTCTGCTGTTCTGTGGCTGTGAATAATGATTTGCATTTAATTTTTAGACAGCCTATGAACTTATATTGTTCTTGAAATTGATTCCTTTGATGTACTTGCCATTCTATTTTTCGAGCTGGTTCAGCGGCTTGTGAATTGAAATTTCATTCAATTTGAGCATCCTGTGAATTGTTTGGTTTATGCAATTTAGGTGCAACTTATGAACTGTTTTGGTGTTGAGTTCTGTTATGAACTTTTGTACTGATGCTGTTGTGGTGAATTTCAGGTGTTGACAAACTTTGAACACAAAGTGGCTCATACCCGTCGGCATCCGGGTTTATGACCAAATTGATTGTGCTGCTTTACCCTTGTATCAGTTTGGAAACCAAATGGGATTTATTCGATGATGGCATAGACCCTTTTCAGTTAATCATTTATCGGCCCGAACTTCTTTTACTTCTTCATCTTTCTCGGTTGTCCCGTATGATAAGAACAGGGATCACCTGATCTGACGCCAATGGCGCAGATCGGTAACGGGGGTAGGACGCAGCTTCGGTTGTGCCACTCCCGGCACTCGATGATGACATTGTTCTGAGAGTGTCAAAAAACTTCTAACATTTTTCTGTACTGTCTGTTCTCTTTTGATGTGCAGGTTGATCAGAAGTTGTATGCAGAACTCAAAGGAATGGCATGAAGGCCTTAGAATTTTTAGGATAAAATGTACTTTGTAAATTATGAATCTTTGTGAATAAAAATTCAAGCCTGTCCAAATTCACTTCTTAGTTGTAAATTATAAATATTCATGAATAAAATTCAAAAATATTTAAATTCACTTCTTAGTTGTAAATTATAAATATTCATGAATAAAATTCAAAAATATTTAAATTCACTTCTTTATTTGTAAATTACAAATATTTATGGATTAACTCAACAAATATTCCAATTCACCTCTCTTTTGTATGGAACAATATTATGAGCAAGATCCCACACACTTTCATCCCAATTGATTATTCCTTCCATGATCTCGTCGCAACCTGATTAGATCTGAATAGATTCAAACTAACTCTCACTTATTTTTTATCCAAAACTGCACTTTATCAACGAACGGAAAACTGCTCAGAATATCTTAAGACAAACCATAAGCAACGAACGACCCAAATTCAAATATGTTTCTAACAACTTTTTTCAACAATATTCAAATCGGGTCGACGCCTTTGATGATAAAAAACTGTTTCAGGTATGGTGATTTGAATGCCTCAAGAACTAAAGACCACTTTTTCAGAATCCATCAGAACCAACGTAAAATGACCAAAACGCCCTTGGAATGATTCCTGAAAAGCAAACTCACTTCATGACTTGTTAGTGATTAGCAAATGTACATATGAGATGCTATGCGAAATGACTGACTAAATATAAGGGTAAAATTTGGGGTATTACAGTATGCAAAGCAATGTAAAATGCAATCATGCAGCAGGAGATCAAGGCAACTATGCTGTGGAGATTCTGTATCAACAAAACCATGACGCTGCTCTGTCAAGAACAACCACTATCACTGATAAAAAGAAAACCCTGGTATCGGACCACAAATCTGCTCTGTCAAGAACACCCATCTGATAATAAGGACCTCTGATATAGGACCAAAAATCTGCTCTGTCAAGAACAACCATCTGATGATGAGATCCTCAGACCCCATTCGTAAACCTGCTCTGTCAAGAACAAATACTCATCTGAATATAAGGTCTTCTGATACAGGACCAAAAATCTGCTCTGTCAAGAACAAACATACACATCTGCCGATGAGATCCTCAGATCCAATCATAAACCTGCTCTGTCAAGAACAATCATATGTCTGATGATGCGAACCTCTGGTACCAACAAAACTGATTCACTGTCAAGAAGACCAGGTAGTCTGATGGTCAAAGTTTCCTGCAATAAACCCAACCCTGCTCACAGGTATGGACCTAAACTGACTCAAGTTCGGCATCCTATGCGTTCATCAGCGTCACAGACATTCAAGAGGGGTGATACGATACCCAGAAGATGTGGCATCACCAGCTCATGAAGCGGCCTCACTCGGCTGAATCACAAATGATCGGTCCCCAGAGTCGACAATCCTCCAAACCAACAACCCCCTCAACCCAAAGGGTTGAAAAAGAAGTCAATCGGGAGAACCTCGTCTGAGCGTGGATTTCATGAGACACTAGTGCCTGCCAAGCAAGCACGCGCCCACTAATTTCCACAACTAATGCTAGGTTCACTCAAGCCTGGGTCTGGCTTCTCACTCATCAGAATGCCCCTCCCACAACAGCACAGATAATCATATCATACTAAAAATAAAATGCGGGAAATAAAATGCGATAAATAAACACAACCTAACAAGTAATCATACAAGCGCTAGGATTCACTCTCGCAGGGGACGTCGGATCCCCAAACTGACTCGCATACGGGACGCTGGATCCCAGGAAACTATGAAGTCCCCAGCAGAGTCGCCAGTTGTCGCTTCTGCGAAAATAAGGTGCCGGCAAAATAGAAGAGTCGCCACCTTTCGTTATTTATCCCTCGGAGCGGGAAAGGAAACGATCGGAAAAACTTGACGAAAAGGTATAAGACAAGGTCATCGCAACCGTTGTCTGGGTTCGGGAGTCGGTTACGCAAGATGAAGGTATTAGCACCCCTCACGTCCGTCGTACTCGACGGGATACACGCTTGTTGTGCTTACTGGACGAGTTGGTTTATCTATCTACCTATCAAGGCTGGCTTAAAAAGAAAAGAAAATGACTCGGCAAAGCATCGCGCTTTATGCCTACGTATTCTCATCAGAGAATGAGAAATCAGAGTCAACGTAGTTCGACCTACTACGGGTTACGGGGAAGGTGGCTCGCCAATACATCAGTATTATGCCTACGTACTCTCAACAGGTATGAGAGATCAGAGCTTACGTAGTTCGGGATAATACGGATTACGAGAATTCAGATTCATCTGTTTTATCGAGTAGGGTTAAACAGCAGTTCCGGCAGTTAGGGACAAAGCCTGTTTGCGATGGCGCTGAAGTTTAACGACACTCTTTTCTTCAGAAAAGCTTTCCTTTGCATTATGGGCCCACGGGGCAAAAAGGTTTGAAGTTTGTTTTCTGTCTTTTACGAAAGAAGTGTTTTTTATTGTGTTTGCAATTTCAATCGCACTAAAGACTATGACCTGAGAGTGAATGCGTCGCATGTCACCCAAAGGGTACCATACTAAACATCCAAACTGTTGAAAAGAAACTCTCCAACAATCTTTTCTTAGATAGCTTAAGGCTCGTAACGTACGAAAGAAATCATTCATGATTACTGTATCTTAAGCTGTTTGAGATGAGAAGAGAACAGGCTCAACTATGGGGAAAATATCAAGTCCTACTGTTGTCATGCCAAGGATTCATCCTATGGTTGAAGTTTGAAACAGGGAACTCCTAGAAGTTATCATGCATAGGTTTCAACCTAAAGTTCTAATCATCACTTCCTTATCAAAGGAAATGAGAGTCCTAAGGGATCATGCCAATGATAAACAGAAACAAATAAAGCATCAGCTTAAACAGTAAACAGATATACAGTAAAATGCATGCAATGCAAGTGAGGGAGGAAATGTGTGCGGGGCAGCAGCCTCCACAAGCTCATCTCAACCTCAAGCCAGAATGAATAACAGTAATCATACTGCAACAATAACAACATGCTATCAAGCAGAATACAAGAGACAGTAATCATACAGAAGGAATAACATGCTATCAAGCAAGATACAGTAAACTACAATCATACAGAAGAAATAAAATGCTGTCAAGCAAACACAAACCACATGGGCAAGGGAGCTGGGCTCTACCGAATACCCGCAAGCAAAGCCATACAGTAAGAATACAAGCAGAGGGAGCAACTCAACCTCTAGTGCAATCATGCTCCTAGATTAAAGTCAGTCTAGGTATGAACTTATTCTAATGCATCAAGCAAATCACACAAGTCATATCAGCATAGAAAAGAAAACAGACAAGAAAGCAGATCAACAACTCTCTCCCAATTCCAAGCTTCAGCTCTTCTGACAGCAATTCAGTCTTCAGACTTCCATCACCCTTCAAGGCTATCATCTTTCAGGACAAGTATCAATTAGCTTCTCCAGGTTTCAACTCTTCAACATAAGTTTCAACTTACCCTCCTTCTTCAAGCTTCAGCTCCTTAGTCAGTTCCACCTTCAGGCTTCAGTGTAAGTGTCAACTCATCCTCTTGTTCCTCAGCTTCAGCTTTACATTCAATCTCAATTGAATCCTCTTCATAAGTATCAACTTAGTCTTCAAGCTTTAGCTCTCTCTTCTTTGCTAGTACCAACTTGGTTCTCTTCATCTACAAGCTTCAGCCTCTCAGAGTAATCTTCAATC
Organism: Lathyrus sativus; assembly: GCA_963859935.3. Classification (NCBI taxonomy): domain Eukaryota; kingdom Viridiplantae; phylum Streptophyta; class Magnoliopsida; order Fabales; family Fabaceae; genus Lathyrus; species Lathyrus sativus. The sequence goes on from OZ012738.1 coordinate 458,964,757, forward strand.
ACATGGAAGTGTCAACTTCATCTTTCAATTCTCTAAGCCTCAGCTCTCTACTCAATATCTATTGGGTCTTCAAGTACCAACCTGCTCTTCTTACTTTTCAAGCCTCAGCTGCAATGGCAATGTTCAAGGAATCATCCTCTTCCACACTCTTCAAGTGAAGCTCTCCTCTCCAAACTCAAGCCCAACATCTTTCAAGATACTCAAACCAGAAGAAATCACTTAACTGGATAAGCTAGGATATTAAACTGCTTATTGACCACCAAAGGAGGCCTATAAGGGTTTAGCATCAGAAGAATGGTTCCCTCAAAAGTTCTACTTCCTAGGTACCATCACTTATCCCTCCAAAGGAGGGATGTGAATACCATGGAAGGACTTTTAATCATTGGGAGGAATGGAAGCACAAGATGCTTTCCATGTTTGTGAAAGAAATCATTCTAACTACAAAGCTCTGTTAATGTCCTATCTCCTAATCTTCATCAGACACCTTCAGGCACCCACAGAATCCAAAGCTTCAAGCACCCTCAAGCAACTTCAAGCATCCTCACCTTATCTTCAACTTGTCTTCAATCTCAACCAAAGTCAACCCAAGCACAAACCCTAATCTAAGGGAACTAGGGAAGCTAAACCAGTTGAATTAGTAAGTTAGGATCACCTAAAACCTAGCACTAAAGTTAGTCCTAACTAAAATACTAAAATCAATTGTAAAATCCTACAAAAATTACTATGGGAACCTAGATCAATCATGACTCTATCACATTAGTTTCAAAGATCAAACCATCAAATTGGACCTAGAACTAAATTCTACATTCTAAGGTATCAACCTAAAACCCTAAAAAGGATGCATCTAAATATCAATCTAGAAGGCATACCTATTTTCATCACAAATATGTGATAAAATTACTATGGGATCATACATGTCTAACCTAATCACACACAAAAAATTAGGCCAAGAATCAACACTATGAGATCACACAAAATTCTACAAAAATATGCATCAAACATAAACATTTTAATATCAATTAAAATACAAAATTCCAATTAAATCAGAAAATACATGAAATGAAAATATTTTTTCTCTAAAAAATAATAGACTTAATCATGAGTAATATGCAAAAAGAATGGATTTAATTGGGTTAATATTCAATTAGTTATGAATTTTACAAAAATCATGAATTAAATGAAAACTAAATGAAAATCAAATGAAAATAATGAAGCGCGCGGTGTAAATAACATTCATTTTCAGTTCAAAACATGGGTTGGGCTTGCTGGGGGGTGTGGATAACACTCAGATTATTAAGCCCAAAGCACCAAATAAATAAAACGCATCGTTTCATCAGAAACTCTTCACAACTTAGCTTTAAAACACAGCCCTTGGATCTTCTCCCAGTCAATGGTCAATCCCTCATCCAATGGTGAGAACTTCATCTTCTCCACTTCAAAGCTCTGAGCTTCGCGCCCAGCTCCGGCCACCGCCGATGGAGCTCCGGTCGTCCCCTTCAACCCTAGTTCTTCCTAGAGGCCTTCAATCCAAGAGGTCAAAACATGAAACACACTCCAAATCTTGCCACGAACTTAATCATACCATTAGTTTCTTCTGAAACCCCAAGAATCATCATCTCCCAATCTCAACCGAAAATGGTGATTCACTTAATTTGTCTCTAATTCAACAATTAACCATCTGAAAACCATCCTAGGCCATTCTACAACTAATCTAGCACCCTAATTCAATCTAATTCTACCTAAATCAAGCTATAGGAAGAAGGTTACAAACCTGGAAATTCTTGAATAACAGATGCACGAAATCTCCACTTCAAGCTCTCAAATCTTTTGGACACGATCACTGAACCTCCTCCTTGCTTATGTATGCAAAAGATTCAATAGAAAGTGCTTCAATCTTGAAACACGATGAAGAGTTGCAGGTGCTGAAAATCACTTGCTCCCACACGATCTAGCCACCAATTCTTCTTGGAAATGATCTGGAATCAATCCTTGATACTCATGGAAGAAGAATCAATCAAGAAAATGGAAGGAAATGGAGGAAATTGATGAAACCGATTTCAATTGCAATCTATGAAAACTCAATTCCAACCTATGCTCAAACCTTCAATGATCACCAACCTCTGCCATGGATGCATTCTACTCAATATATAGATGAAGTTTGGATGATCTAGAACCCTCTAGATCCTTCCAATGAGATTTTACACATCTCATGTCATGAGATTTTGAATCACTTATCATGCCATGCTCAATTCTGTTTGCAGCTTGAAATTCATCTCAATCTCCTTCAATTTCTCCCCTAGTGACAATTTGGAAGGGTTTAGCTTGCCAAGTTCCTTGCCCATGCCTCAATTTTAAGTTATGCATATGTTACTTAATATGCAAGCAAGTGCTTTTCAAAGCAAGTCCATGATTTAGACCTCAAATCAAAAATGTGGCTAAACCATTGTCTTTAAAATGTTTTCTAGAGTCAAAATAATATATTACATGCCATGGTTTGGATGTATAGGTTGAAAATATCAATTTCCAACTTTGGTTTATTTAACTTATGCCCTTATTTTAGGTCATTTTTGCAACTTTGAGCTACAAGCCTTTCCATCATCTCATGACCTCCTTACTAGCCTTAAAACATCATTTTGAACAAGTTTGATGTTGAAGATTTTTCCATTTGAAGCTTGGAAATAGGAGTTATGGCTTTATACTTGAAATGACCTGTAATCTCCAAATGACCAAAATGCCCTTGACTTATCAAAACCATAACTTGAGTTCTACAAATCCTATCAAGGACTTATAGTACTCTCTAGAAATCTAAGAAGATAAGGAACAACATTCATGTTGACCAAAAGTTCATAGGAATCATCCTTCTTGGGCAAAAGTTTGATGCAAGTTGGGTAACTTTCAAGGCCCCAGATTCACATACCTCAGATGACCTGTAACTTGTCAAAGTCATAACTTGAGCTCTACAAATCCTATCAAGGACTTCTAGTACTCAAATTAAATCTAAGAATAAGCTCTACAACATTCATGTTGGGGGAAAGATGAGATGACAATCACATCTTGAGCTAAACTGCCTTGAAGATAGGGGTCAAACTAGGGAATTTTACACTATCAAGCCTTAGAAACCCTAGCTTGAAACTTCTCAAACTCTTCAATCATGATGAGTTAGCCTTGGAATCATCCTTATAACATCTCAATGTGTCAATCCATGATCACATGGCCCTTGAATTAGGTCTCAACCTTGCTCAAATCATCAGTTGACCTGGGGTTGACCCAGTCAAACCCTAATTACACCAATCATGGCTGAGGCTTCTTAAACTTGCACAATGACCTGTCTAGGCCTCATGATGGCTTTCAAGACATCTCATAAGCTCTCTCAAGGCTTCAAGTCCACATTCCTAGCTTCAGAATCATCTGAGGTCTTTCCACAACTCTCAAGCTAGGAGGCACACAACCTTGGTTTCAACCAATCTCTCTGAGGATCTTTTACCTTCTCTGACAAGGATATCAACTCTTGAACACTTGAATAAGCTTCTTGGCTAGCTTCAAAGTCTTGCATAGCCCTTGATTGGTAATCATACCTCTTGATCTCCTACACACATGTCAATGAAATGCAAATGATAATACTAATATGGATGAAATGCAACATAAGTTAGGTAAAGAAGGGTTGGTCAAATTTTGGGGTGCAACACATGGTAACAAATATGGATTTTACAGAACATGTAAACTTTTTATGAGAAACATTAACGTGGGTTTGTCTGAACATTACTTATGAAGAAGATAAATATTTATGTACAAATTCAACTAATCTAAAAAATACATTTTAGTTATCGATTTAGGTTGAAGAAAGAAACAAACTTAGATCTGATAATTTCATGTTAGAGTTTTAGATTTATTTCTTTATTCTATATTTTTTATGATTGTTGTTATATTGTGTTATAGTTTTTTTATGATAGAGGTGTAAAAAAAAGTAGTAGGAGCCATAATAAGTATGATTGACAGCTTTGGCCAAATTCATTCAAACTTGAACATCAAAGTGAAATGTTTAGAGAAATTGTACATATTGACAAATGAAACTCCCAGCATGCCACCCACATACAAGACCAACATCCCTTCATTAGAATAGGGTATACTTCTTTATTCAGCCTTTGTTGTCACTTCTTAATTTGAACACATTACTCCTATGCTTTCTTTGTTCAAGGTCCCACCATACACCATCACCCTAACATTAATAGAGACAAAAATATTGAATTCACAAACCAAACTTTTTTCCATCAATGCCATAGAGTATAGCTTCTCTAGTCTTTCCAAATAATGTTTGGTCAATTATTGCCTATTTTTTAGGTTTCAAAGATCAATTTGATGTATCAACCAAACACTTTTTTTTAATGAGAAAAAATAAAATACTATCATGAGATGAGAGTACTTTTACTTACTTAATAAATCTTATTTTTTCTGCAACACTCGTGCTGCTATAAACATGACAGTTTTTCTTTTTCTGTAAACTTTAATTGACACATTGTCCTATTTTCTTTTGTTTTCTTATGTATTTATACATTCAATATTTTTCCATTCTGGTCACTGTTTTTACCAGAAGAAACAGTAATTGAATATTTCCTTTTCCTTTGAACAAAAAAATACACATTGGGACTCAGAATGTGATTTAATAATATCATGTTCCAAAGTTTTCCATAACTGGTTGATCTGTGACACTGCTGGAAGATGAGACAGTGTTTTGGTTTGTCTTATAGCTTTCTTTGTTCTTGATGTATATATCTGGCAGTTTGAGTTCATGATTTCTCTTCCTATGATTGGTCACTGTGGGGGTAATAGGTATCAACTTCAAAATATAATATGCTTGCAGATTTGGGTATTGAGATATTGTTCTGTGAAATTTTATTTCATTATCATAAAAATGGTGATATTGTAGTTTTTATTACAACCAGTCAAATTATTATTTTTTATTATAATAATGTCTTAGAAATTGTCTTTTTTTCTTCAATATTGATTGATAAATTTAGTACGTGGATATAAAATATGAACACGCTTTTGTCTGAACCTGAGAACATAATCATGACTTGTTCCTGTTTTTATGTGGATTAATAAAAATAAGTGGGTTTGAGAATATAGAGCTTTACACACAAGTGGATCCTTAATAATGTAGAAAATTATAAAAAGTTAGTAAACCCAACATTAATTTTCCTCAATTATTTCTCTCAAAGTTAACACATTCCAATTTTGCTTTCTTAAGAAAGACTATAGAAGAAGGTTTTCAACTTTAGTGAATAATTGAGTAGTTAGTAAAAAAAAAAAAATCAACCAATGGATAAGAGAAGTTGCTAAATTTGTTTAATGTTATCTAATTCTTCAATAATAAATGTGAGAAGAGTTTTTTTTTTGGAAAGAGTTTTTAAGAAGATCAAGGTGAACCCATTTATTTATTTAGATTTATTTAACAATGTATATTCTTTTTAAATAATTAGTAGATAGAGAATTTTGTCTTAATTTCGAAAAGAAATAGCAAATAGATATGTCTGTCTTGTTTAATTTCTGTCTTATAAAATTTGTAAAGGCAAAGCAGAGTGGGATAGAAATTATGTATGGTGTTAACTAAAACTTTAACCCACCTCATAAAAAGTGAAAGTAGATTGGGTATGTAAACAATGTATATTTAAAAGTTAAAAATTATAAAAACTTATATTAGTACACGTGTCTTCAAAAGCCCCCAAAAAATGGGGGAGAGGATGGGAGGAGGCGGGCATATGGGCATATTAGAGCATATAGATATAAAATCTTAATCTGTTCCACACAAAAAATACAAGTAAAAAATATATATTTGGCTAGACAAACCTATTTTGCCACCATTAATTTTGAGTTTAGTTTGTCATTTTGATGCTTTTTTTTTTTAAGGTTTTAACTTTGTTGATGTTGGTTCTAACAGTTTGAAATCTATTTTGTCCTCCTAAGTAGAAAGGGATTTAGGTATTTAAGTTCTTATTTATGTTGTTATTTGATGTGAGCTTGTTGCGTTGTGTTTTTTTTTGTACAAATGGGAAAAGAAAAAAGAAAAGAAACATTAAGTTATATGTAAAATAAAGTCCTACTAGCATCAGTTAGCAAGAGAGTGATGATTCAAACAAGAAACTCTGCAAAACAATGGTACACTGCATCATTACCAACCCCATCTCAGTGTCATGATTGCATCTTGGACAAGAATTTGTTTGAAGAATATCACAATGACACAACATTGATCTCGCAGGAAAGGACTTATGCAAAGTTGTCTAAAGGAAGAATTTCACCTTCTCAAGAGTAAGAATATTTCACACCCACTTTTAAGAGTTATTTTATATTGTATTTTAAACAAATTAAGTCTGTTGAGATAGTTTTAGCCATCTCGGGAAGTATAAGTACCGTCTAAATTGCATTTCCAAGTTTACAGATCATGCACCATAGAATTCAAACAAATGGTAAACATTTTCCGGCAGTCACAAACAACCGGAGGAATATTAGTATATAATGAATTAAAGTTCTAATTCTCACCTGAGTAAATATCATTCACCCGTGTTTCCAAATCATGGATATCCACATAGAAAACCTGCTCCACTAATTTCCCTATCCCAGTCCAATTGGAAAACCAGAAAGATGAGTTCTCATCCCCTAATATAAATTCAAATCTATCTTTAAGAGCAGAGAGAACTTTCATAATTGCATTTCAAGTAACTGATTCTGATTTCTTTTTCGTATAAAGGAACATTTCCTCACTAATGTACTTATGCTTAAAAATTTGGACCCATATGAAATCACAATCCTGATGGAGACCCCAAACTAGCTTACCCACATAGAAGTACTGGCCTATCTTGCTTTTCGGATCCCAAGACCACCTAACTTGTTAGGCTTAGTGATCTTATTCCAGCTAAAGAGATGAATATTAGAGTTTGAATTACCTTTCGATGAAAAATTTCTAGCCATCTTATCAATAAAATCACAAGTTAGCCGAGGTAGCCAAGCCACTTGCATATAATACTTTTGGATGGAGTTCAGGATAGATCTAACCAGAGTCAAACAACCAACCATGTTTAATAATTTATGTTGTCAAGATGCTAACCTCTAACTAATTTTCTCCTCTAGGTTTCACACCAAAAGGGTGCATTTGATTCAACACATAAATAACTTCTTCCTTCATCACATGTTTAATCAAAGAGTGTTAAGCTTCTTCATTAATGATCAGAGTCATAGTTGAGTCACCCGTACTAGCCAGGAGTATATGAGATATACGGTAAAAAGACCTTTAAAAAAATTACGTATTTCTTCCTTGAGAATAATATCATCATTGCACCAAACACCATTAGGAAGATGAATGCCATTGACTTTATTTCTCTTCCTTCTGGTTACTGTTTTGGTATAAAAAAATATGGTGTTTCAATCTCCCAATCTAATCCAATCATCTCTAGCATTTTGATACCAATGAATCTCCTCTTACGCAAGCATCTCATCATACTCCTATTGAAGCTCGTGTAATAGATAAACTAGTCATGCCAAATCTATTCTCTCCAAAGAGCGTTGGATAATCTTGAGTCTTTTCTCAATGTTATGCTTATATTTACTGATATTTCCAAAAGTTTTCTTATTAAAAAGGATAGAATCGTGTTGCAAATTTTGGAGACAAGTTAAAATTCTATATGGGAATTTCCCCCCAAGCAATGTGGACTATATGGGAGTATTTCGAGTGAATGCCTCAAACCTAAAAGGATGTGGCCTGTGGTATTGAAGAGGAAGGTCACAACTAAAGAGAATTGGATTTTGATCATAATAAAATTTACACAACACCTCAACATATGGATTAGGTAAAGCCACATGCCAAGCTACATCGATGGGGGTCTATCCAACTTGCAATAGACCATTTGATTACCAATATTCCAAGTGAGTTTCCCATAAGTCATGTCTAATTTTACTAAATTACATTTATTATGACATTCAACAAAAAGATCCATGGAATGATTAAAATTACCTCCTTTTTGTTCACTCGGATGAATGATATCGTTAAAGTCTCCAATCAACATCCAAGGACCATCAATAGTATTCCTACGGGAAATGAGGTGAAGCCACAGGTCAAGACAAGAAGTGTACAATGGACTAGCATAGATTCCAATTACATACCAATAGGAAGTTCCCAATGATAGTTTGATAGTAATTGTATTCATAAAGACATCATGCATGGCAGTTACAATGTTACCACCATTCTACTTTAACACCCAAATGTCCTCGGATTGATCACGAGCATCAACATAGTGAACATTCACATATTCAACTCTATCCTAGAAGTATTTGGTCTTATGAAAACTAATGTGTGTCCACATAATGATTAAAAATGTTGGAGAGTGTTTTCTAATCAAACTCATTGTGTGTCTTTTAACCTTATTATTATAGGCTCCCCAGATATTTCAGTAGAGCATGATGACTTCTTTGAAACCTAACATAACTAGTCAAGTTGATGGAGGTGATAAAGTAAGGCTCGGACACGAAACAATTTACGTAGTCGGCTCCCATTCAATGGGATTTTCACAAACATCTTCCTCTTCATGAGTAGCATCTTAATCCATAACACATTGGTTATTTCCATCTTCCTGATTTGTTGTCCATTTAAAATGAAAAATATTGTATCGTGTGATGGTCTCCAAACACAAATCTATTATGCGAACGACGAAGGTGGTTTTTAGTAGTGCTAGGCACACCCTTTTGTGTTGGGCAGGAATTAAAAGTTGGCTCTATTTTATGCAAATACCCAATATTAGCATGAAGTGGTTCCAAAATGGAAGACTTTGCCTTGGCGCATAGAACCCCTCTACATGTTCGCTGTCATGCGTTAGGGATGGGTCCACTCTTATCAAATTGTCGTTTCTTGAAAACCGCGTCAAGTTGATCGGGTCTAGCAGTTTTGTTGTCATCGTTTATTCCTTTTAAGGAAACATTAATTCCCTTGATTTTAGAACTCCCCCAAATCTCTAGGCACATTATTGAGTAAAGATTTTCCTTGACCATAACTGACTCTTTTATTGTGTTTTTCCTCTACACCACCAACTAATCACCATGAACTGCATTTATTTCTTAAGATTCTTTTGCTACAACTTTGGTGCCATCCTCGCCAACTTCCTGATGTAGTTGTGTTAGTCTTTACTCTTGGACATCATCATTTTTCGATGGACCTCTTGGTTGCGCCACCGTAGGAACGACCGACTACTCCAGACTCTCTAGTGTTTTCTTGCAATCACAGATGTGATGTCCATAACAACCATAACTGGAGCAAATAGTACGAAGACCTTCATATTGGACGTTGTACTAATGGCCATTAACAATGACCTTTCTGATAACCTGCAAGGTCAAATCAATCTTCACGCAAATTCTCGCAAAATTTCCCTTCTCTACATTTAGGGTGTTAGTATCTATCTTAACAGGAGTACCCACAACAAATGTTAAACCAAGTAGGACACTTTCATCATAATACAATAAGTTAAGCCCTGAAAATCGAATCCAAATCAGAGTCTTCTCCACTTTTGCGAGAGGAAATGTAAAGTCTGGAGTCGGTCGAGCCATTGCCAAATAATGGTCAAATAACATTCACGGACCTTTTGACACAATTTCTCTTTATCTACGAGCAGTTCACACTTGACCATAAAGAAACCATTGTTAACGTCTATGATCTTAAAACCTCTAGTAAGTTTCCACATCTTCTTTAACCTATCCTTCATCAAATGATAGTCTACGTTCTTCTCAAAAAGTTTAATTACTAGCACCTCCTTTTAAGAATTGTGCGGTTCTTAAAAATATTTCTCATCCATCGTAATATTTGGTAGCAATTAATTTTCTTATTCATGAGAGACTTTCATAAATCATTTTTCAATTTTTTTACTCTCTTCTTTATAATAATAACTCCTTAACATTTAGTGAAAACATTAGAACGTCGATTTAAGAGATTTAGATGCACGTTCATCCAATGGCTTGACCAATGGTGACAACGGAAAAGTGATGTGTTTCTTTGTTATTTTTTATTGTAATTAGTTCAATACAGTATCAAATTAACCGTATGGCTAATGTTACATTAAATTTGAAAATTAACTATAAAATCAATTTATTCACTTCCACAACCAAGCACGCACTAACCAAAAATTTTGCTTTTAAGTTGAGCATGCCCCTTCTTGTGAATTTTTTTTTCTACCCCTTTTCATGAAAGTAATTAAAAGTTGCTTTAGAATATGAAAACTTTGTATATCCCGTGAGAAACAAACCCAACACTGAACTACTCCAATAGTATTTGTTTGTGGAAGTAATCATGACTATCCCAATAAAAAGGAAGAAAAAGAGCATTTTGGAAGGACGGAAAGTTTTGGCTAGCTTTTATAACATAAACAAATTTTAATCTAATATCTTCAAGATTATAATGTCTACAGAAAGTAATAAAAGTGTCTTTTTCTAAGTTAAATATCATAGTAAAGGACAATAGAAGACACTACTCTTTCTATTTTATAATGAGCAACATATAATTTCATAATGATTGAGTTTAATTATCCACAAGAGAAACCTTTTGCTGTAGAAATTTTAAATCAAACAACAAAGAAATGTAAAATGTGAAATTGACAAGACATGTATGTACATAATGTGATTGTAAATGGTGCAGCTTTAATTAAAAAAGAGGAGTGTGGTCACAACTTATTAGGAACAAGCTACATCTATTTTGTAGTTAGCTATGATTTGGCAATACAATGCATAGCAATCATGTTAGAATATCACACAATAATATACTTTGATTTTTTTTTAAATAAGTGATAAAATAATAGTAATATAATTATTAAAGATTTGGAAATTACAAAAATTATATTTGATTTTACATTTAAAAAAAATAAAAGATACCTAAATATCAATTTTTTTTTGTCTTGTGAGTCATATTAGAATTGATAAACATGTTTAAAATCCACTTAGGTGGGAATCACGTCAACATAACAATAATAAAAAAATTGTTGGGATTAATTACAACTTCTTTTTGTCTATCCATGAAATTCCTAATTCAATCACTGAAAAGTTGTCCAGCTTAACATAAATTATTATGTTATCCAACCACGTAATTGATACCATTTCATGATTCTAATTTTAAGCAAATTAAGCATCGACCATTCACATTATATTTAGAATACAATTCCATTCCCTTCCCTACTTTTACCACAATCGAACCCACAAATAACTTCCACATACACTTTCTCTTTTACAACAATGCCTACAGAATAAAATCACCATTTATTCCAATTCTTTTTTCAATAATAATATAGTAATAATATTAATAATAATTCCACCAAATTGTTACACAATTTAATTAGTACACATAATTTCACTCACGTGAAAAAACTATAAAAATGGGAATTTTAATAAATGCTAAAAATATTACAAACACTGTACACTGCAGACGAATCAGAGAGAAAACAGATAGTACCATCATAACTCTTTCTAGATTATTATTTTTTTTCAAATGGATTTTGATTTTTCAGCGCTTTTTTTTTCAATTTCAAAAACTACACGCTACGAAGTTTTGCGAACAACAATGGCGGAAGAATCTTCTCGCAGAAACCTCATTTGCTTTGCGATGAACGCGTCAATGGCGCGTTGAAACTCTTCGTTGCTTAACTTATCCTGCGGATATAAATTTTCTTTCGCAGTTTCGCGAAGCTTCTCTGTTTCCGATCGCCGGAGTTGTTTCCGACGTTGCATCTTTCCAGCCTCACCTTTCCATTTCTCCGACTGACTCCGACGGAAATTCGTGAACTCGGAACCTGCTTCACCTTCTCGATCTAGAACAACCGGAGCCGGAACGGTTTCAGAGATTACCTCCTTGTCCTGGCACTTCATCTCTGTCGCAACAGCCGCAACCAAGAGAGACTCAACGGCTGCGGACGGAGGCTGTAGGTCGCGATCTGAAGCCGCGATACGGCTATTCATAAACTCACGGTAGAGTTTACCGGCACCAGCATGCTCGTCGGTGTTTCCGCCAGAGAAACGGCCGGATTGTGCGAGGAGAGCGGCGATGATGGCATTAGAGACGGCGAAGATGAAGAGAGGGTTAGCAGCGAGTTTACGGAGGAAGTCAGCGGAGATGGAAAGGGCGAGAGGGAGGCGCGTGAGAGACCAGGAAAGAAGGAGAAGGAGGACGCAGAGTTCAAAAATGCGAATGGTTTTGGAAATGGCGGCGAAGTGTGTTCGAATCGCGTTTGGTTTAAGTGATTCCATTGAGAAAAGTTTGAAGAGTGTTTGGTATTTTAGGGTGGAGGGTTAAATTAATTGGTTAGAACTTGAAAGGAAGATGAAAGGGAAATTGAAAGTGAAGTGAAAGAGTGAGAAGATTTTGATACTTCATAACATAATGTTTATGATGTGATGTATTGTTGCTGTGGGAGAGTCACCACCAGTTTCGCATATGAGAACCATTGTTGGCCTTTTATAGACTCCCCGCACTAATAATAACACAACACATGCAAAACTTTATTTTATTTTATTTTTTCTTTTCTAAATTGGGTTTCCCTTTAACAACTTGAAGTTGGAAATGCCTTGCTGCGGAAATTTTGAACTTTTCTTATAAATAATTATATTTTTTAAATTAAATTTTTAAATAGTTAATATTTCAAATTATTTACTAAAATATCTCATTTTCAAATTTTTTTTGCACTAAAAAAAAGTCTCAAGTCCATTAACGCATATATCTCTAACACATTTATTGTTTTCTTTAGAGCATGTGTCATTCATTCTAACGCATAAGTGTATTGTTTTTTAAAACAAAAATTATAATTATTTAAAAGTAAAACAATTGAAAAAAATACTAATATTATTAAATTTAAATAGAATTACGAGCCAGAAAATTTTATAAACAAATTTTAACGACGCATTTGATTATAACGGCCACCAGTTTCATAACTCGGCGGTGTCCTTCGTCTTTAAGGATGTATGTGATTCCCTGAGGTGGTTGTTGTCTTCCATGATTCATCTAAGGTGTTTGGTGCTTCCTTAAATTCACCTGAGGTGTTTGTAGCGATGTCATTGGAACATTAGTCATCAATGAAATCTAACATCTCTTTCAAGTTATGTGCGCTGCTATAATCTAGTTTTGAGCCCATATTGTCGTAGTTGGATCATATTGGTTGGGTTACATGTTGGTGGGATGCTTGGTGGAATTGGGACATTGATTCGTTTTGAAACGAAGCAATGATTGTTGTGGTGTTTTAAAGACATGTGTTGGTTGGGTGCTTTGGTTGTGGGATGATAAGGTGCTTTGGTGGTGTGATATTTGGGTGTACATTAGTTGAGTGTTATGGCAGGATGTGGTGGTATCATATGCCTCATTAGTGTTATGGTAAAAATTGGTGGCGACACATGGTTATTGGTGGTATGGGTCATGTTCTTGGTTTTATGTTTGAGTGTGTGGCAAAAATTTCTCGGAGATTTGGGTGTATGTGGTTTCGTAGTCATATTTGGTTGGTTGTTGGGTGTATGTGGTATGGTAATATTGTGGGGTTGGTTGTTGGGTGTGGGTGGATTTACAATTTTTTAGGGTTTGGTAATGTTGTGAGGTTGGTTGTTAAGCGTATGATGATGAAGCTCGTAGGCGTGGGTCGACCAAATACCTCGAGTTAGATACAAACTAAGTTGTTGTAATCGATCTATACCAATTCATATAATTTTGAGTTGGTTTATATTTGTATGGCATGATAGGTTTGTTTATGGAACGTTGATGACAATGCTTCAAGTGACGACATGTGTCCTTAGCGAAGTCTCTCCAATCAGTATAATTCTATTGGGCATCGACTCTAAGTTGATGTCATTGTCCCTAACACGTCGGGGGATCTTGAATTTGTTGTTGCATGCTAAACTACAATTTGACATGGTCGCTATGGTGCATCTTCATAGTAGTGAACCTGATCATCGTTGTTTCTGCAGTCTAAACTGCAACATCCTCGGGGTTAATCTCATGGTCGGGACTCAGATATGGCCTCCAGATAAACTATAGAGGAAAAATATATTATTAGATTAGTAAATTGTTAATGTTAAAACTAAATTAACGAGATAATGATCATGAGTAGTTTAGTTGTAATACATCATCTGGTCCAAGGTGATCCAAAAGATTTTGATAGACCGTTATAGCGTGTTTAGGATATTTGTTTTAGTTCATCCCTCGAACGGATCACGAAAACCGAAAAATATGAAAATAAATTATTTATAGTTATTTATAGTGTAAAGTAAGTAAATTGAAATAATGTTATAAACTTACTTTGTCGCGTAGGGGAATGTAAAGTCGCTCTTGTCAACGGGGGCTAGTGACGACATACTCAACCAACCCCATGCTTAGAGCAGAAAATCGTAAGAATAAAACAAACAAATATTCTTATATGCGTTTTTACACAAAGGACTATATAGATGGGAGAAAATGACTGAACCTCAACTATATGTTCCTATTTTAGTTATGTCGCTTAACAAAGGTAAATACATAATATTTACAGTATTACCAGTAGTTTCAGGAAACAAAAAGTTGCCAAATAGTATCACAATATAACACCTAGTTTTAATTATTCTTTCATTCTCTGTCGAATCTTCGGTTAATATCATATCAGTATAATATTTTCTAAGGTACTTTAGATTAATACCTTGACCCCTTGCAATTTCTTTAAACAAATCGCCCCCCAAAAGTTGCTCACATATTGCATTTCTTGGTTAACTCGACCATTAACAAAAATTATTAAGTAAAAGAAAAACATATATAAGAATATTTATTTTACAAAAAATTATTAAGGTAACGAAAAACTTATATTATTGTGAAATAAGAACTTACAAATTCCGCAATGTTGTTGATGGTTCCTCTATGTGTATCACCCATGGTCAAAGTAGCCATATTTTGGAAAGTTTCTGTATATTTGTTGATGATAAAAAGTGTTGTGAATCGGATGTCTTGAAATAAAATATAAACGGTTTCTTTATGATCAAGAAACACACAAGGGTTAGGGTTAACAGAGAAAACAAGGGAAAACAACAAGAAGAAACAACAAGGATTGGTTACAAACTGTTATTCTTTCCTTTCTCTTAGAACAAAATTACAAGTATACAAGAATAACAAATAATCTCTCTCACTTGAATTAGAATTTTATCTTCCTATTTTTCCTTATCCAAATATGAGAGATTAACATGCTATTTATAAGAGAAATATTGCACTAACCTAATGGGCTTTTTAACAATTACCCATTACAAGCTAACTTAGGGTAAGCACTAACTTAAACAATTGAGCTTACAAGCAAGGCCCAATTAAACATGCTAACGAACCTAGCAATATTTACTAATGCATGTTAGAATAAACTTTGACTACAACACACATTACTCGCGAACAGACATCGACCATACTAGAGTTCGATCCAATATCTCACAAATCTCCACCTTGGATATAACTCTATAACATCAAGAAACTAGCTTTCTTCATGCAGCTTTATCAATTGCATATAGTGGAAAAACTTGCAACTGGGCAACATCTTGGTGATCATATCAACAACATTATGATCTGTCAAAACCTTCAGCACTTTGACTTCTCCACGCTTGATTTCCCCTCTGATGAAATGCAGCCTCACATCAATGTGCTTAGTTGCTCATGATAGGTTGAATTCTTCGACAAGTGTATTGCACTTTGACTATCACATTTAACAGTAATAACTCGACCTTGAAGTTTCAGCTCCTTTGCAAAACCTTCAAGCCACAATGCTTCCTTCACAGCTTCAATTAGAGTGATATATTCCACTTCAGTGGTTGATAAGGCAACGACCTTCTGAAGTGTAGCTTTCCAACTGGTTGCTATCCCAAACATAGTGAACACATATTTAGAAATAGATTTTCTGGAATCCATACAACCTGCATAATTAGAGTTGATATATCCTTCAATTACTGCTTTTACTATCTTCACCCAAGGCTCCACCATAAATTAGGACTCTATTCATAGACCCATTTATGTACCTTAGAATCCACTTCAATGCTTGCTAGTGAGCCTTTCCAGGATTCGCCAAGTACCTGCTTACAAGACTTACAGCATATGCTATGTCGGGTCTAGTGCAGACCATAACATACATCAAAGAACCCACTATATTAGCATTTGGAATGCTATTTATATAAGCTCTTACGACATCAGTAATGGGACATTGATCTATACTCAGCTTGAATTGAGGGTTTGTCGGAGTCATAACAAGCTTTGAATTCGACATACCAAACTTTTCGATAATCTTTCGTAGGTATGCCTCTTGAGACAAGCATAATTTTGACTGCTTTTTATCTCTTCAGATGTCAGTCCCAAGAATCCTGGATGCAACTCCCAAATAATTCATGTCGAACTCCTTATTGAGTTTAGCCTTTACCCTAATTACATCTTCGACATTGTTGCTTGCTATTAGAATATCATCCACATAAAGCAACAGAATAACAAATGAATTACCAGGTCGAAATCTGAAGTAAACACAGTGGTCGAACTGACTTCTAATGAAACTTATGCGTGCCATGAACTTGTTGAATCTCCTATTCCACTGTCGAGGAGATTATTTTAGACCATATAAAGATCTATTCCGCTTGCACACATAAGCTTCCTTCCCTTTTTCGACATACCCTTTAGGTTGCCTCATAAGGATGGTTTCATCTAGATTACCATACAAGAACACAGTCTTCACATCCATTTGTTCCAGTTCAAAGTCAAACTGGGCCACCGTGGAAAGCTATATTCAAATGGATTTTTGCTTCACAACAGGAGAGAACACATCATTAAAGTCGACACCTTCTTTCTGAGTGAACCCCCTAGCGACCAATCTTGCATTGTATCTCTTCGACGCCACTCCTTCAGTCCATTCTTTAACTTTGAAAATCCATTTACAGCTGACTAACCTAGCTCCAGCAGGTTTCTTGATCAGTTCCCAGATGTTGTTATCATGAAGAGATTTCATCACATCATCCATGGCCTTCAGCCATTCAGTCTTCTTTCAACTCCTCATAACTTCCTTATAGTTTCTAGGTTCTTCGTCTAGAACCTCACTTGCAAAGATTAAGGCATAAGTTATAAAATCTGCATACCTAAGTCTCTGAGGTGGCTTGATGACTCTCCTCGACCCGTCTCTTGCTAACAGGTAGTCATTATCAATCTCCTCATCTTCGACAACATCTTCTACGTCTTCTTCGACTTCATCTAGAGTACGTAAGTCAGTATCAACATGCTCCACCTCAACAGGAATCTCTCCCTGTTCTAGCTCTTCGTCAGCATCATCAGTTTTCTTGAAAGCCATCTCTATTTCATTGAAAACTACATCTCGACTGGTGATACACCTCATGTGACCTGGCTCTAGGAACCATAACCTATAAGCTTTGACTTCTTCAGGGTATCCCATGAACATGCATTTCAGAGCTCTAGGTTCGACCTTGTCTTACATAATATGAGCATAGGCTGCGCAACCAAATACTCTCAGTCTGTCGAGACTAGGTGGATGTCCCAACCAAAAGTTCTTTAGGTGTCTTCATTCCCAAGGCAGTCGAGGGACATCTACTTATCAGATAAGCTGCTGCCGAAGCAGCCTCCACCCAAAACACCTTCTTCAATCTAGCACTAACCAACATGCATCTAACTCTTTCAAGGATTGTTCGATTGAATCTCTCAGCTAAGCCATTTTGTTAAGGTGTACCCGCTACAGTCTTATGCCTTGCAATTCCAGACTCAACACAGTAACTGTCGAATGTTTTATTGCAGAACTCAAGGCCATTGTCGGTTTTCAACCTCTTAACCTTTCTTCCAGTTTGAGTTTCGACCAGAACCTTCCATCTTTTGAAATTCTCAAAAGTTTCATCCTTCTCCTTCTGGATGAATACCCATAGCTTTCTAGAATAGTCATCAACGATGGATAGAAAATACCGTGCATCTGAGTGTGAAGGATTCCTTGCAGGCCCCCAAAGATCAGCATGAATGTAATCCAGGGATCCATGTGTTCTTTATTTGCCTTTGTTAAACTTCTCCCTACAGGATTTATGAAATACACAAGATTCACAAAACTCCAACTTTTCGAATTTGTCACCACCTAGCAGGTTCTACTTCCCCAATTCAACCAGACCTCTTTCGCTGACATGGCCCTATCTCACGTGCCATAATTCTGTCTTCGAAACAGGTTTCATGGATGTAACATTTGTTTGAACTACTTACAACCTCAACCTCAAGGGTATACAAGCCTTTCTTCTTCATGCCTCTCAAGACTTCCTTCGACCCCTTCATGACTCTTAGAATACTTTTCTCTCCTTGAAAAACATATCTCTTCCTATCGAATTCACCAAGAGAAGTCAAATTTCTCTTCAAATCAGGTACATACCTGACTTCAGTCAATAACCTTATTGACTCATCATAGAGCTTGAATCTCACATATCCAATATCTGCAATTTTGTAAGATTTGTTGTTTCCCAGCAGCACTGATCCACCATCTTGATCACATAGCTCCTGGGACAATTCTCTGTTTGGAGTCATGTGCCAAGTGCAACCTGAATCCATAATCCACTCTTTTCTTGAGTCGCCACTTGAAACCACAAGAACATCAGATGAGGCGAATTCATCTTGAACAATGGCTGCGTTGCAATTATCCTTATCTCTATGATCTTCAGGCGTTCGGGGCACACCTTTCTTATGTGACCCTCCTTCTTACAGTGATAACATCGAATACCAGATGTTTCGCCACTATAAGACTTCTTCTGACTTTTACCTTTCTTCTTGTTGAACTTACCATCCTTTCGCAAGAATTTTCCTTTAACGGCCAAACCTTCGCCCACCGTCGAAGGTTTATGCTCCTTTCATTCGTTCAAGTCCTTAAAATACAAGGCTGATTGAACTTCTTCAAAGCTCAGGGACTCCCTTTCATACAAGAGAGTTTCTTTGAAGTGAGCATGTGTTATGGGCAAAGCACACACAACAATAGTGCTTGATCTTTATCATCAATCTTTACATCAATATTTTCAAGATCAAGAATCAGCTTGTTGAACAAATCCAACTGCTCAACCAACACTTTGTCTTCACTCATCTTAAATGAATACAAAGCTTGCTTCAGGTAGAGTCGATTCACCAGAGATTTCGTCATGTACAAACATTCAAGTTTAACCCACAATCCCAATGTTGTAGTCTCCTTTGATACATGTCGAAGAACCTTATCACCAAGGCTGAACAATATTGCACTGTGGGTTTTCTCTATCATGTCCATCTTTTCTTTTGTCGTTAACGCAACGTCCATGGTTGCCTTTCCCTTCAACGCTTCCAAACAACCTTGCTGAACCAGTAGGGCTTTCATCTTCAAGTGCCACCTGTTGCACCCCAAAATTTGACCAATCGATTCCCATCTGGTTTATGGTTCGACGCCTTTTTGCATTCGCATTCGCATCTCGCATACAGTGCATTTTCTCATTTATAATGATTTTATCGGGATTACAACCCTATTTTCACATTTCGGGCGTTTCAGACCAGTTCGGATAATCGGAGATTATTTTGAGAAGTCACGCGCTTCCTGGGTGTTTTCAGCTTACGTAGTGATTTTGGAGGTTCTTGGTGTCTGGGTTTACTGTTTGCTTCGATCTGGTCTCGCGCTCTCTTTTATGTTGGTTGTTTGCCTTTGTCGGCATTTTTTAGGATTTAATAGCCTTTTATAGAATTTAAATAGGTTTTATAGCTCTTTCTAGAATTTAAATAAATGATTCCTAGATTTTTCTGAGATAATAGATTTTTCTTAGATTTAATTGTTTTTTTCTAGAATTTTAAATAGATATTAAATAGATTTTTAATGAAGTGTAAATAGTTTTAATAGGTTTAATAGATTTTTTTTTCTATTTTTAATAGGTTTAATTCATTAGTAGATTTAATTCTATTTTAGATATTAATAGGGTTTTTTAGAAATTAATAGATAATATTTTTAGATTTAATTTCTCCCTTAGTAGATTTAATTGTTTTGTTTAAAGATTTATAGATATTAGTCCTTTTAGATATTAATAGGATTAATTCCCATTTTAAGATTTGATTGGGTGTTAATTTCCTTTTAGGATTAATTAGATATTAGTTAGAATGCTAATCATTTTAATTAGAGGAATTAATTGAAGTTGGAATTAATAATTTGATTTTAAGCAGGTTTTAATTCATTTTAATTGGCAGTTATCCATTTAATTTTCGTTTTACTGTTAAGTTTAGCATTAATGGAGTTTTGAATGATCATTAGCATTTTAAGTGTTCATTAGTGGCTAATTCAGAATTAATTCGTGGGCCATGTGTCTTTATGGGGGCCCAGTCTAAGTCTGGCCACGTGTCCGCCTATAAAGGGCCACGCGTGTGCATTTCGGCCACTTCTCTTCACGCCACGTTTTCCCCCCCCAGAAGCCTCCACCTCATTTCCCACTCATTCTCTCCCTGACACATCACTCATTCGTCTCTCTCTCTCTCTCTGCCACATGTTTCACGCATGCCCCACCCGTACCTGCATGCGTGACACCTACCCTCATCCATTGCCACATCACACGTGCACAGTCCTCCTCGCCGCCGGCCATGCAAACGGCCGGAGGCTTCACCGGTAAAATCAACTCTTCAGTCCACGGCCGGAAACTCGCCGGAAGCTGCGTGTGCTCACCGGAAAACTGATGCGTTCTTCGTGTTCATCAGCATTTTTCCAGCAATCTTCAAGAATTCGTTGTGTTCTTCTACATTCATCCGATTCATCTGTTTTTTCCATGGATTTGTTCAAGAACTTTCAACCAACCGTAACCGTTTTCCAGATCTTTTAACTGCCGATCATCCAAGAACCTTCACTGTCCTTTCCGATCATCCTTTTCGTTCAAACTTCAACCGAGTTCATCATCATCTTCCTCAAGGAGCTTCCAGAAGGTTGTACGAATCTCCAGCGACTTCATCAACATTCCAGATCTTCATACCAAATCCAGATCCAAATCTTCATCTAACTTCAGATCTCCGTCCAGATTCCCGTAATCTCTTCATCCGTTATTCTGCATGTTCATAGCTCCGGCGATCGCTTCAAGAAATTCTTCAGAACATCCATGAATGTTCGTCCCTTTCTTGAATCCGTCCGAAGAAATTTCTCCAGAAATGCTCGTAAGAGTCATCGATCCCAGATCTCCCTCAGTATCATCGTTCACCATGAACGCGTCAAGCTTTGTCCACCAACTTCCGTCATAAATATCCTTTAGCATCTCCATTAATTTTCCAAAATTTCTTTCAAATATCCACGGTCTTCGTCATGTGAAAACGGATACGAAGCTTTGTTCGCAGTGGGAAAGGGATCGAGATGAGGAAAAGCAAGAAAGAAGTCGGTGTGTGGGTTGGATTGAAGTTGAGACGGAGAAGGAGGTTGGGGTTGAGAACGGCGGCGGCAGAGGGAAGAAGAAGCTAGGGTTAGGGTTCTTTTCTCTTTTCTGAAGTGGGAGGAGAGGATGGGAATGGGTTGGGGGATTGGGCCTCAAGCCCAACGAGGTTTTTGGCCTACCACCCC
This sequence comes from Lathyrus sativus, assembly GCA_963859935.3. Taxonomy (NCBI): domain Eukaryota; kingdom Viridiplantae; phylum Streptophyta; class Magnoliopsida; order Fabales; family Fabaceae; genus Lathyrus; species Lathyrus sativus. The sequence continues at coordinate 458,986,308 of OZ012738.1, forward strand.
GTTTTTGCTTTTCACCCCAAGTTTATTTTGAGTGGTTGTATTGGGCTGGGCCCAATTCACGAATTCTGGACCAGGCACCCCCAATTACCAGCGCCTCCCCCCCCTTTTTTTTTTCTCCCCCACTTGGCCTCTTGCCATAACCCATTCTCTGCTTCCCTTTGTCTGCAGGAGTCACATAAGGTTTTCCTCTGAATTGACCTTTTCCTTTCTTATCACTTAAACTCTTGTAGTGGCTAGACCGAGCCCTACTGTCTTCATCATAGATTCTGCTCTTGTTCACTAACTCAGAAAACCGCCTGATCTCCTGATATCCAATAACTTGCCTAATCTCGGGTCTCAAACCGTTCACAAACTTGAGGCACTTAGACCTCTCGGCATTAACAGTATTGTAATGAGGACAAAATTTGATCAACTCTTCAAATCTTGCCGCATACTCCGCTACCGTCGAATTACCTTGCCTTAACTCAAGAAATTCAATCTCTTTCTTCCCTCGCACATCCTCTGGAAAATACTTCTCCAGAAAAGTCTCTCTGAACAGATCCCAAGTGATCACAATATCCTCTTCCTCAAATCTTTGGCGAGTATTACCCCACCAATCTTCAGCTTCTTCTTCGAGCATGTAAGTCCCAAACTGCACCTTTTGTGCATCTGAGCAATTCATAACCCGAAAAATATTCTCCACAGCTTTCAACCAAATCTGTGCTTTGTCAGGCTCATGGGTTCCCTTGAAAATCGGAGGATTGTTCCTTTGAAACCTCCCCAAAGCACGGAATTCATCTTCAACAACATTCCCCGCATTCACATTGGCCGGAGGATTCTGCCCAATCGCTCCCGCCAACCTTGTCATAGCTTCTGCGATCGCTTCATCGTTCCTCCCTGCAACCATCTTACTAATTCCAACAACAGAACCACGTAAGAACGACCAATATTGATAATGCAACACACACATATCAATAACACACAGGGAAAACACTCTAACAACTTGGCCGGACGGACCGACCTGCTCTGATACCACTATTGTAACACCCCCTTCTATACCCCCAAATAAATGCATATACAAATTTATCAGAGTGAAAAATTTTAGAATAAGGTATAAAGGAAGAATGTCACAATTTCACCAATGAAACATTTTAACATTTGCTCTATAAAATATGTAACATTTTCATGGTTTAGAAATCACATTTCAACATTTAAATTAAAGCGGAAGATAAAATCATTTAATCATTTCCAAATATTAATTCACATACACATAAGATATCCAGATTAATACATCATGTCAGGCAATTACAAGCCACATCAGCTGATACATCGCAATGTATCACAAAAGAATACTATACCAGCCTAACTACCCGATGTTACATATCAGAGCAGCAGACTCAAAAGAATGAAGATAACTTCACAAAAGAAAGACTCCAGCATCCTAATCTGCAATGCCTCGTAGAGCATTATAAAACAGCAGAAGGGTGAGAAATATTACAATAATAATCAAAGCATAAGATTATCTATATATAGGTAATCATATAATTCAACTCCATATTTCTCATCCAATTCACCCTCCTAGTCATATATATTTACCACACATATATAGACAACATGAATATTCACAAAAGCATTCCCTCATCATACATACACTCACATTCCCACAATTTATCATTCACACATAAGCATCTCTTCATGCATATGTCATATATCAATGTGACTCAACAACTCAATGCAACTCATGCAATGCGGTACCGACTCTCGTTATCATTTTTCGGTTTTTGCATTAAACCGGGTCCACTCTTCTAGACCGATAACCCGTTATCATTTTTCGGTTTTTACATTAAACCGGGTCCACTCTTCTAGACCGATAACAACAAAGGCCCGTCCTCTAAGCCTTCAAACCCACTCTTCTAGGTTTGGGACAAGCCACTAGTTTCCACGAAACTAACGGACATTGCCTCTTGACTAAATGATGCATGTACAATCAACCACAACAAATGCACTTAAGACCGACATCTTAATCTCATGCATTCAAATAATTCATCTCTTCAAGAATTACACAATGATTGCACATACAACATATATCACAAAATCAAGGTATTCACATCACAATACCGATCATACAATTACAAGTTATGCACACATATTCACAATGTTCTCATGCACACTCGTCACATAATTGTATACACATCAAGCATTCACAAGTTCATTAAATAATACACACATAATCACCTATTATGTTCACATGTATTTATACTTGATGCAATTAACATTCAAATCACAATTCTAGGATTCACGCCCGTAGGCTACCCACAACACACATCATCACAATAGTACATAACTATGCGATTACTCAAGCAATAAACCATAGTCGAACCACGCAATCAACCTATGGATCAATCTCAAATAAAACATCAACCTGTCATACTCGCTACTCCTTCGCTAAGCAAACTCCTAGCGAGTATTCGCTACTTGTTCGCCTGGCGAACGAGCTAGCGAATCTCAACAGAAGTTACTGACTTCCTTCGCTACCTGCTCGCTACAGCGAGCTTCCCAGCGAATCGTTCGCTATCTCTTCGCTACACTTTCGCTACCAGCGAACACACCAAAATCCATTCTGTCCAAGTCTGGGACCCTTCGCTACTTGTTCGCTGAGTGAGCTCCTAGCGAGTATTCGCGACCTGCTCGCCTAGCGAGCTGCTAGCGAGTGTCTGCGTATTTTGTTTTTCACTTACTTTTATCCAACTCAACCAACTCCAAAAACTCCAAATCTCACTAATCCAACTTCAATACTCTTAGTCTAACATTTCTAGACTATTCTACATCATCTATTTCAGATTTTAACCGATTAAATCACAGGTCTACCGATTAAATCCAACTTTGCCCTAAATGGAAAAGGATGGAAACTACCCCACAATCCAAACCCATCATACATAATAGTATACAATGATCAAATAACAATGTTTCTCACCCTTATCTCGACTAATCGGAACTTTGATGTTGGTTCTTGATGATTTTCCACTTTCCTCTTCTTCTTCCCTCTTTCTCTTCTTCTTTCTCTTCTATTTCCTTTACCTTACTATCTTTTCTTTTCTCTTCTACTTTCCTTATATTTCCTTTATTTTCCTTCCTTCCAATTTCCTTCTTAATTCTCTATTAATTCCAATTAATAAAAATTAATTTCCACATTAATAAAAATCTTACTAAATCAATTAATTACTATAATTAATTATTTAATGAAATTCGGGCTGTTACATAAACACTGCATTAAAATTACCATTCGGGATTAAACAATTTTACTTGCAGGTCAGTAGTTGACATGAAGGAAATTCCAACAGGGAATAATCGAACAGGACTGAATAATTCAGCAGTCTAAATCAGAATGGTGTATGTTGTGGAACCCTGTGAATCAGGGGCATTGACTTCCAGTGAGTTCAGAACCAGTTAGTCTGAGGACAAGTCCCGAAGCTTCAGTTGATCAGGGGCAGTTTATTTGAGAAGCAGTTGATCAGAAATGAATCTTCTCGAGAGCCAATCAGAGGCAATTATACAGAATGTTGTGATTTAAGGGCAGAACCTTCCAGTGTGTGATCAGATCAGGTTAAGTCGCTTGTACGCTCATCCAGGGGCAAAGTCACTTCAGAGATAGTGAGACCAACTGGGTTGATAATTGTTGGATTGAGGTTGAATCCTTTTGATTGTACAGATACTGGGGCAAGTAATCTCGAAGTCGTCTCATAGCAACCTGTTCAGAGTGATATCCCCGAGAGTTAGATTGGGGCAAGTTGAGTTGCACAGGGGCAAGTTATTCAAGCAAGTCTGTTTATCCCCAGCCAGAGTTGAGTATCGAGGAATCGTGTCATTACCCTCGTCAAAAAAACCTTGACCTTCCGAAAAAGGCCCCACCGTCGTTGGATCGTTATCCTACAATTTAAACTTGTTACGTGTCAGAATTTTGTAACTAAGTCATTTTCCAAAGTCCAGTTCTCGCCGGGCAAACTGGTAACCAGTTCTCGTCTGGTCCACATTTCTGCAAATACCAGTTCTCGCCTGGTACACGTTTTCGTTTAACCCGTTATCGTATGGCCAACCTTTCCGTAAACATCAGTTCCCGTCTGGTGTGGTTTATTGTGGCATCAGTTCTCGTCTGGTGCATGTTACCTTTTAACTAGTTCTCGCCTGGTCATCAATTCTCTAACCTGTTTGTTACATCAGTTCTCGTCTGGTGTCCGTTATTGTTACCAGTTCTCGTCTGGTCATCACGTCTTTAACCTATCGGTTGTATCAGTTCTCGTCTGGTGCATGTCAGCTTTCAACCAGTTCTCGCCTGGTCATGTGTTGCTTAACCTAGCATCCAGTCAGCCCCGTCTGATGTTCAAACTAAATCAATTTTCGTCCGATAACCTAATCTATTTCGCTATCAGTTCTCGTCTGGTAGTCCATCCTTGAATGCTAGTTCTCGTCTAGTATTTTCCCTATTTTCCATTTTTGTAAATAACCAATTTTTATCCTCTAAGCCAGAAAAAGCCTAAAAAAAAAATATATCCGACACGGTAATTCCAAGTGACTCGCATGTTGTCACATTCCCCGATACGAAGCTCGATTGATACTAGTTCCCGGATTAATGTTCTGCATTCCTTGTGGATGTTGTTAAAACAGGAGTATCCTCAGCAGATTAAAATTGATATCCCGGACAGAAGGGGCATTCCCAGCAGTGTGCTGTGCACAATCGACCCCAGTTGGTTAATCCTTACGGAGTCCAGGTTACCAGTGGTTTAGAAAGAATATCGTCGTGCAGGGCCGTCCTTCCCTTTTCCAGTATTTACTTTGCTGAGATGATTCTGTAATATCAGGTTACCCTCAGTGGAGTTGATGTTGCCTTCGGCATTTATTTTGCCACGTGGTTTCAGACCTGGTGTTCTCTGGCAGCTCGAGCTTACATTTACATTTGCATGTATCGTCATACTTGCATTTATACAAACACATAGCATCTCCAGGCCGTATGGGGCATCGCATTTTCAAACAAACGCATAGCATTTCCATGCCGTATGGGACATTGCATTATTTTCAAACATACGCATTTCGAAGCATGGACCAGGTTGGTTACCTCTTGGCTTTTCGAGTATGTTTCCCTGCAGAGTTGTTTGGTTAAGCTTCTCTTCACCCACAGCGGAGTGATTTCTTCATATTTGGTTGTTACGTCGGCACTGGAAAAAAAGAGAAAAAATTGACATCATTTCAAACTTCTGAAGCTGCCGCCTGTGTCAAAATAGGTGCCTGGCAGTCGATTCAGAATTTCCCCAGGAGAGTTTTCCTCAGGTTCGCTGTGAACTGTGAGATGACAAGATTCAATCCCATGACAGATGGGAGTCAAGGTGTTTGCTTTCTGAAGCATTATTTCGAAGATTCAGTACCTGTGGCGTCACACAGGTGATTGACGTTGAAAAAAAAAAGAAATTTATCAGATAATTGACCAGTTGTTGCCGTGACAACCAAACTTCAGTTCATTGGAAGCTATTTCTTGAGCAGTTTTGCAGTTTATTTCTGCGGTTAGCAAATTTCAGGGTTCTTTTGTATTCAACCGTCTTCTACCTTCGAATGTTTGAAAGTCGTTCGCTCTTCAACCATTCAAGTCCAAGCCGCTTGAATAGGGGCAGCTGTTGCACCCCAAAATTTGACCAACCGATTCCCATCTGGTTTATGGTTCGACGCCTTTTTGCATTCGCATTCGCATCTCGCATACAGTGCATTTTCTCATTCATACTGATTTTATCGGGATTATAGCCCTATTTTTGCATTTCGGGCGTTTCAGACCAGTTCGGATAATCGGAGATTATTTTGAGAAGTCACGCGCTTCCTGGGTGTTTTCAGCTTACGTAGTGATTTTGGAGGTTCTTGGTGTCTGGGTTTACTGTTTGCTTCGATCTGGTCTCGCGCTCTCTTTTATGTTGGTTGTTTGCCTTTGTCGGCATTTTTTAGGATTTAATAACCTTTTATAGAATTTAAATAGGTTTTATAGCTCTTTCTAGAATTTAAATAAATGATTCCTAGATTTTTTTTGAGATAATAGATTTTTCTTAGATTTAATTGTTTTTTTCTAGAATTTTAAATAGATATTAAATAGATTTTTAATGAAGTGTAAATAGTTTTAATAGGTTTAATAGATTTTTTTTTCTATTTTTAATAGGTTTAATTCATTAGTAGATTTAATTCTCTTTTAGATATTAATAGGGTTTTTTAGAAATTAATAGATAATATTTTTAGATTTAATTTCTCCCTTAGTAGATTTAATTGTTTTGTTTAAAGATTTATAGATATTAGTCCTTTTAGATATTAATAGGATTAATTCCCATTTTAAGATTTGATTGGGTGTTAATTTCCTTTTAGGATTAATTAGATATTAGTTAGAATGCTAATCATTTTAATTAGAGAAATTAATTGAAGTTGGAATTAATAATTTGATTTTAATCAGGTTTTAATTCATTTTAATTGGCAGTTATCCATTTAATTTTCGTTTTACTGTTAAGTTTAACATTAATGGAGTTTTGAATGATCATTAGCATTTTAAGTGTTCATTAGTGGCTAATTCAGAATTAATTCATGGGCCATGTGTCTTTATAGGGGCCTAGTCTAAGTCTGGCCACGTGTCCGCCTATAAAGGGCCACGCGTGTGCATTTCGGCCACTTCTCTTCACGCCACGTTTTCCCCCCCAGAAGCCTCCACCTCATTTCCCACTCATTCTCTCCCTGACACATCACTCATTCGTCTCTCTCTCTCTCTGCCACATGTTTCACGCATGCCCCACCCGTACCTGCATGCGTGACACCTACCCTCACCCATTGCCACATCACACGTGCACAGTCCTCCTCGCCGCCGGCCATGCAAACGGCCGGAGGCTTCACCGGTAAAATCAACTCTTCAGTCCACGGCCGGAAACTCGCCGGAAGCTGCGTGTGCTCACCGGAAAACTGATGCGTTCTTCGTGTTCATCAGCATTTTTCCAGCAATCTTCAAGAATTCGTTGTGTTCTTCAACATTCATCTGATTCATCTGTTTTTTCCATGGATTTGTTCAAGAACTTTCAACCAACCGTAACCGTTTTCCAGATCTTTTAACTGCCGATCATCCAAGAACCTTCACTGTCCTTTCCGATCATCCTTTTCGTTCAAACTTCAACCGAGTTCATCATCATCTTCCTCAAGGAGCTTCCAGAAGGTTGTACGAATCTCCAGCGACTTCATCAACATTCCAGATATTCATACCAAATCCAGATCCAGATCTTCATCTAACTTCAGATCTCCGTCCAGATTCCCGGTAATCTCTTCATCCGTTATTCTGCATGTTCATAGCTCCGACGATCGCTTCAAGAAATTCTTCAGAACATCCATGAATGTTCGTCCCTTTCTTGAATCCGTCCGACGAAATTTCTCCAGAAGTGCTCGTAAGAGTCATCGATCCCAGATCTCCCTCAGTATTATCGTTCACCATGAACGCGTCAAGCTTTGTCCACCAACTTCCGTCATAAATATCCTTTAGCATCTCCATTAATTTTCCAAAATTTCTTTCAAATATCCACGGTCTTCGTCATGTGAAAACGGATACGAAGCTTTGTTCGCAGTGGGAAAGGGATCGAGATGAGGAAAAGCAAGAAAGAAGTCGGTGTGTGGGTTGGATTGAAGTTGAGACGGAGAAGGAGGTTGGGGTTGAGAACGGCGGCGGCAGAGGGAAGAAGAAGCTAGGGTTAGGGTTCTTTTTTCTTTTCTGAAGTGGGAGGAGAGGATGGGAATGGGTTGGGGGATTGGGCCTCAAGCCCAACGAGGTTTTTGGCCTACCACCCCGTTTTTGCTTTTCACCCCCAGTTTTTTTTGAGTGGTTGTATTGGGTTGGGCCCAATTCACGAATTCTGGACCAGGCACCCCCAATTACCAGCGCCTCCCCCCTTTTTTTTATTATTTTTGTTATTTTTCTTAGTGTATTGTGGGCTGGGCCCAGAATGGCTGTTTTTTCTTCTGTTTTACACCATTTTGCGGATTGTACCCCCCTCCCTTGCAATTTAATTTTTCTCTTGTATTGGACATATGATTGTAATAGATATGGTTCTATTTTTTCTTTAGGATTATAGTTTCATTTTCATAGTTAGAATATTATGCATAGATTTTAATATAGAATTTATATTCTATTATTTTTAGCGTATTATAGACTATTATAGATTTAATATAGTTTTTTCCTATTTTTCTTTATAGAATATTATAGTATTTTAGATAGGAATTTTCTATGCTATTTTCCGTTACGCATTCCTTTTAATTTCTTCAGAATATTTTTCAAATAGGAATTTAATTGTCGTATTTTAGGAGTAGCGTATTATTTCCATTTTATGGTGGATTGTCTCTCCTATTTTTCGTTTCTATCTGACTTTATTCTCGATTTCATTTCTGGCTGGCCGTGTGACACGATTCAATTGAAGAATGATTTTCGATATCATTTCTCCATCTTGTCTTTGACACGGATATTAATACGCTACCTCTTAGAGTTCGATTTCTCGTATAAGTCAAACCATGACGGTCTAAGCGTTACATTGTTCTGGTTCGAGCGTCATCATCAAAGATCCAGAGAAGAGAAGATTGGAATGGAGCTTGCGCATACGTCAGGAGCCCCGGAGCTGCTTCGTTCATTATCATTGGCGTATTCAAAACTTCAGGCAACCAACGAGTGTTGTGGGCTGCATCATCAGATACAAAGGAAGGGCCAGCTGAGGAGTTTCTTCTTAGGTTATTGCATGCGTGTCCCGAGTTCCTTCCCGTTTAGGCGTAGGCCTGCTTCCTCTTTGTTCTCGCCTCATGCGAGTGAATCCCTGTTTCTCTCTCTTGCTCCCGTGCAATTGAGATTCGTTTTCACGTCAAACTACGTTAGCTCTGATCTCTCGTGCCAGACGAGAGTACGTAGGCATAGGATGCCATATCCTAGCGAGCTCCCGTTTTCCCTTTTCCCCTTTTCCAGGTTTTAGCAGTAGTAGGCAGAACTACAACTGCTCTGATTTCTCATATCTAATGAGAATATGTAGGCATGGGATGCGATATCCTAGCGAGCACACTAACAACTAACCTTTCTGTTCTCTCGCTGCTGTGCGATCGAGACTTTCCCGCTGACGACTGACGTTATCCTTTTCTCTTGCCCTTGCGCATGTGAGACCAGACCGTAGTTCTAGTTCCCGTAGGTTCCTGTACCTTTCAAACCAACTTAATCTCTCACTCCTGTGTGAGAACACCCTGTCTAGCCGTAGTTAGCCTGAACTACGTAAGCTCTGATCTTCCATTCTGTGTGGAAGTACGTAGGCACCAGACGCGAAGTCTTGGCGAGCCAACTCCCTGTAGTTTCCCGAACTACGATGACTCTGACTTTCTCTCTTGAGAATACGTAGGCATGAAGTGCGACGCTCTATCGAGTCAGTTTCTTCCCGTTTAGATTTAGCAGCCGTAGATAGATTGTTTTGCATCCTTTAGACAAACCAAGCAAGCATGGATCCCGTCGAATACGACGGACGTGAGGGGTGCTAATACCTTCCCCTTGCGTAACCGACTCCCGAATCCAGGATTTGGTTGCGATGACCATTCCTTTCCCGTCTTTGCGGTAGGTTTACTATGAGCGTTTCCTTTCCCACTGTTGGGATAAATAACGCACGGTGGCGACTCTTCTGTTCAGTCGGCGCCGATTTTCGCAGTAGCGACACCACCGACCAAAGTCGTTCACTCCGATGAACTTTTCAATCTCATACTTTGTTGAAGGCATCTTCTCCATGATCACCGCACCAATTTGTTGTGAATCATATGTCTTAAAAAAATATAAACGGTTTCTTTATCATCAAGAAACACACAAAGGTTAAGGTTAACAAAGAAAACAAGGGAAAACAACAAGGATTGGTTACAAACTGTTATTCTTTCCTTTATTTTAGAACAAGATTACAAGTATACAAGAATAACAAATAAGCTTTCTCACTTGAATTAGGATTTTATCTTCCTATTTTGCCTTATCCCATGATGAGAGACTAGTATGCTATTTATAATAGAAATATCGCACTAACCTAATGGGCTTTTTAACAATTACCCATTACAAGCTAACTTAGGGTACAAGCTAACTTAAACAATTGGGCTTACAAGCAAGGCCCAATTCAACATGCTAACAAACCTAGAAATATTGACTAATGCATGTTAGAACAAACTTCGACTATAACACGCATTACTTGCAAACATGCTTCGACCATAGTAGAGCTCGATCCAATATCTCATAAAAAGGATTAAGAAAAATGTGTTTTTTTATGATGAAAATGGGTTTAGTGAATGTGGTATTAACAGAGAGATGAGAGTTTCACGTGTTAAATTTTCTACATGCAACACAACACATAGGCACCAATGTTTTGGGCGCATGCTTCACTTTTTATTCATATGCGCAAGTCATAGTGGCACATCCAAGGTCAGAATAGTAGTGTCAGTGTAGCATGCATGCAAGATAGGGTGTCAGTAGGTCATACATGTAACATGTAGGGGGGGCAACACTTTATGGGATATGCCATAGGTTGTGGTGCATTTGTATAGAATATAATGGATGCATCAGACATAGTGGCACACGTGTTCATTTGGCTTATCTAACTTTTCAACTATTTAAGTGAATTTGTGTCCTTATCTGCACCAAATTACACTACTATCAAACTAAGTTACACTACTATTAAACCAAATTTTCACAAAATGGATTCTACACCATTATACATTATCAATGCTCACATAAATGGTGAGACATTTGAATGTGAAATATCTGAGTTTAATTTTTGTAATACTGATATTACTCGGTTTACATTAAATAGAATATCAAATTTATCATATTATAAAGAGAGAATAGACGCGAAGTTGCAATCTAGTCTAATCACTACAACAAAAAGTATATACAACAACGTCCACATTACCATAGTTCTGTAACACCCCAAAATTTGCCTCCTCGTTTCTTGATCAACTGGCTTATGTTTCTCTGCATTTTTGCATTTCTTCATATTATGGAATTGGTTCTAGAGACATGGGATCAAGGTTTCTATGGCTCAGGGGTCTTTTTCATTGCAAGAGTTTAAGCAACGAGCACTAGAGGCTTCGATATTTATTTTGTCTAGCAATCGAGTGGCCAATTTTATTTTTATTCAGTAGGTTATTTCCACCACAGGAGACCGGTCACAGGTTACCCCAGGCATTCTCACAATTATAATGTCCAAGGGCAAGTTTCAAAGGCTTAACAAGGCTCAAAATGGGTGAAAACAGACAAATGTGCAACTTTCCCTCCAAATGGTGTTATTTTTGAAAATCTGTGAGTGGTTAAACGATTAACCATTTTGCACTAGCAAATGGTTAATCGATTAACCATACTGAATTTTGCCCAGTAACGTGCATTTCCAATGCTGCCACTTTTGGGGTCTATTTTGATCACTTGTGAATTTAATTTTACACCAGAAGAAGGATCTAGAATCACTCTAAATTTGGATTAACTTTCAAAATCAATTTAAATTCCTTCCAATTTTCCATTCCTAATCCCATTCCAATTTTCATAACCTCACTCCGAACCATAATTCCACTTCTAACCAAGAGCCTATTTAAGTGAATTTGCTCCAAACCTCACCATAATTTCCAATTTCAGATTTCACACTCTCTCATTCTTGAGAATTTACTCTCAAAATTCTCTCAACTTTTCTACACTCCAAAACCTCCATTAAAGCTCCTTTTCACTTGAGTTCTTTGATTCTTCATTGGAATCATTGAATTATAGAGCTAAATCTCCATCATTTATCTCCATCATCTTCAATTCGTCACTTGATTTTCGTTTGGATTTGGATCTGATCTTGGAAGCAAGTTTATAAGTAATTTTTGGATCAATTTTGGCTTATTTTGGCTTGTTCTTCACTTCTCTTATAAGAAAGCTCTTGGATCTTGAAGAATTCTTGGGTTTCTAGCTTGGATCTATCAATTTGCAGTAGATCAACACTTACCAAAGCAAATCTCAGCTTTGAAGGTTGGTTACTTCTAGATCCAATTCTGTTTTGAGCTTATTTTGATTGATTTTGGTGATTTTGATCTTTGTGATTTGTGATCTCAATGCTTTATTAAGTTTGATTGATATTTGATCACTAATTTTTGGTGTTAAATTCGTGCATAATTGATTACATGATCATTTGGATGATTGCGCATTGAATTAATTGCTAAAAGTGCTTTGAATTGCTATTTTTCTGCTTCTAGCGCAGTGTTAATCTATTAACCAGTTGCAGTACAAATCTGGTTAATCAATTAACCAGTGCAACTTTGAAGTTTCAAGTGGTTAATCGATTAACCAGTTTGCACAGGCAAATGGTTAATCGATTAACACTGGACCAAAATGTGATTTTTGGTTGTTTTCAAGCATGTTTTGATTTCTTTCCACCTCTAACCTTCATGGATTGATATGGTGCATTTGTGTGGACTATTTTTTGACTTGTTTCATCATGCTTGATTGTTTGATCTCGAATTTTCGATGCGCGACTTTTGGTTTTAGTTTGAATGTTTAACATGTTCACGTTGTTTGATTAATATGTTGAACACATGCTTGGATTGTTTATATCATGTTAATTGTGGATTGTTGATGATCATCTTACTGGATTATGTGATGCATGTTTGCATTTGCTTCCGATTCTGTTTGTCGTATGTTTGTTCGATTGCGTAATTGATTTGAAAAGCATGTTGATCTTGTTGTTTCTTGATGATGCATTATTATTGAACATTGGTGCTTGATTGTTGATACATGTCCATCCTTGCATGCTATTTGTTCATGATTAATGCTTGCTCATGTTGATTGCATTGAAACATGCTTGCTGCCCTGCTTTTTACAGTTGTTGTATTCTGAATTACATGCTGCCTTTGCTATTACTTGCTTGCTTCCTACCTTTTACACCTATTTTTATGCTGAATTAGTAGCTGTTAAATGCTGTTGTGCTGCCTTGCTAGATTTCATTGTTGTTTTATGTAGGAGGTGCTGTTGTAGCTGCTGTTTTTACCTTGCTTTCTTGCTTTTTGCCTTGCCTTTGCATGCTCCCTTAGGATTCCTATTCCAATTTAATTTTCGATTAATTGTGGGATTAGGATAGACATTATGACTGAAATCCAAGCATGATAACAAGTAAGCTAGTTCCTTTTAACCTCGTCCATCTTTTGCATGCTAATACTAGGATATAATTTCCTTTCGCATCTCGACCTTAGGGACACTATACATGACGACATTAGGACCGAGTTTCCCTTAGACCTTTCATGCGTATTTCTCCCTTCTCATCTCAAAACAATGCTAACACACTTAATAAAGATGGTGAACATTGTGTGCCATGAGCCTTAAGTATATGGGAAATGATGAGTGTGGGGTTTCTCCTCAGTTGTCTAGAGTGTTTAGTGTACACCCTACGGGCGATATGCGACGCATTCACTCCTATATCATAGTCTTTAGTGCAACGTGAATCACAAAGCAAACTAACTCATTTCACTAAAACTTACAAACAAAAGTCAAACCTTTTATCCTTTGAGATTGTGTTTCAAACTCATTTTCAGAAAGAGTACATTACTTTTCTGTTCTACCGCAAACAGGCATCGACCCTAACTGCTGGAATGGGAACTTAACTCCGCTCGTAAAAGATACTTAACCAACATGTGGTTTTGTAGTTACCCAAACTACATTTGCTCTGATTTCTCATACCATATGAGTATATGTAAGCACAAGACGACGATGTCTTGGCGAGCAACCTTCCCCCATCACCCGTAGTTTTTCGAACTACATTGACTCTGACTTTTCCATTGCACGAGGGAATACGTAGGCATAGGGCGGCGATGTCCTATCGAGTTGCTTTCTTTTTCTTTGTTCTCATTTTCGTTTAGCAGTAGCTTATAGATAAACACACTCTTTAATTAGACAACAAGCATGGATCCCGTTGAGTACAACTGACATGAGGGGTGCTTATACCTTCCCCTTACGTAACCAACTCCCGAACCCAAGATTTGGTTGTGATGATCTTGTCTTTTCCTGTTCTTCAGGTTTTCTTCGATCCTTTCCTTTCCCTTCTTTGGGATAAATAACGTTTGGTGGCGACTCTTCTGTTTTTACGCCAGGTGTTTTTCGCAGTTACGACAAGTTCTTTGAAGGACCGTGGTGATATCTCTAAATTCAGGAGCCAATATTTTTTATTTATTATATAATTACATTTTTTAACATATTAACACAGTTGTTTAGAATAACCGCGATGATATCTTTACTTTTCATGAGTTTGAATCCTAGCGCCATCAAATTTGTGATTTCTTCAATATTTTACTTGCCCCTTTCATTTTTATTTATTGTTAAATAAAAAAATAAAAAGGATGGCACTATAATTGTTTAATCCAACTATCATAATTTCTTTAGTATTTTAGTTGTGCCTTTCATTTTTATTTTTTTAAATAAAAAATAAAACGGATATCACTACGGTTGTTTAATCCAACCGTTTTGACATATTTTTCATTTTCTTTTAAATTTTAAACACTTTAAGTGTGACGCTTTTTTTGATAAAATTTCATTAAGTAAACTATATATCACCACAATTGGTTTGGATGACCGTGGTGGAATGATTTATTCACTTAAACAAAACACAACTAGGATTTCTCTTCAGTAGCCATTTTTTAATTTCCATTTGCAAACCATTTCAATCCTAACATTCAACGTTGAGAAATCATTTTCACTCAAGAGAACCTTCATTGTTCATTAACGAGACCTAACCCTTTTCCACCAACGTCGTTTTCGTCTTCATAATTCAACCAACTGCATTTATTATTCATTAATGAAACCTAACCCTTTTCAACCAACATCATTTTCATCGTTAAACAAATTGCATCTTAGTCGTTCTTGGCGTACATACCGTCGAGGAGGAAGACAAAGAATCTGACAACATTTATTTAGCTTTTTTTACTTATTCGTTATGTTTCCAGTACGTAAACATTTTCCCCATGCATTGTGTTAATGTTTATGTTGTTGATGTTAAAATAGTATACATGTTGGTGTGTTTTACCTTATGACAGTATACATAGACTTTATGAGTAGGCTTGCCATATATGTTAAAATAGTATACATAAAGGTGGAGAGAAAACAAGAAGGGGGGGGGGGTTGAATAGGGTTTCTAAAAATCAAAGTTTTTTCAAAACCAACTCAACAAGTAATAAAATGAATAGTAAAAATAACAAGTTATTTTTATACTGGTTCGTTGTTAAAGAAGCTACCTCTAGTCCACCCTACTAAGGTGAGTTTGCCTTCTCAATAAGGACTTAATCCACTATAACCGAAACTGATTACAGACACCACAAAAACAAACCATCTTTGTCTTCTTGAGTCTATCTGATTAAACCATAGTCAATAAAAGAAACCACTCAAACAAGATTGAGATTTACAAGTTGTGTTTACAAAGAATGCTTCTTAGAAATCATATTAACACAAGTTAAAACAATGAATATCTCACACAAATAATGAGCAAAAACTCTTTGTGTGTTTACAAAGACTATACATAAAATTAATATTTACTTTAGCAAAGTGTGTATGTTTAATAGCGTGATTAGTATCGGCAACTTTTTCCGATCTTCAAGTCTCCTTTATATAGGCAGTTGAAAGATCCGTTGGAGAGTAGAATTGGAAAAGCAACTGCAGTTGTCTCTTTCATAACGTTTGAAAAAGGGAGGAAAAATGGTACAATAGTATTGTCCTTCGCCCACAAAATCACGGTAGTGGAGAGACAGATGATCTTGTACTGTGTACAATTTTATTGACGCAAAACCTTTTAATCTTATCTTCTAATCTTCAGAGGCTTATGATAAAATGGTGTTGAAGCATGTTTAAAAGGCTTAAGAGACGGGTAGAAAAAATCTTCAGAACCTTAGTCTTCAGAGTCTTGACAGAGTTCCTTAGAACTTGGTCTTCAGGTTCTTCAGATCTTGTTCTTTAGAATCTCCAAAACTTGAGCGCAGAATCTTGAAGGTAGACAATCCTTCAAAGGTTTTTCAATTAAAGTCATTGTCAGAGCTTTCTAGAACTTGACACCATCTTATAAAGCACTTGTATCTCTTCAGAGTCAGAGTGTGTTGATTCCAGTGTATGATGACGTCACACGTCAAAGCTTCAGACTCATAACATGTAAAGCAAAATCAACACACTAGACACAAAACCATTAGTATACAAAATTGTTCTCTAAGAAAAAAATATATTGTTATCATTAAAACTAAAGGCCTGATGCAGAACCAAATCTTGTTCTAACAATACATGCTTGTGTGTTTATGTTTATGTTTTTGATGTTGATCAATAATATACATGCTTGTGTGTTTTATCTTATGACAATATACATAGACTTTATGAGTAGGATATATATATATATATATATATATATATATATATATATATATATATATATATATATATATATATATATATATATATATATATATATATATATATATATATATATATATATATATATATATATATATATATATATATATATATATATATATATATATGTTTAAATAGTATAAATGCTTATGTATATATGTTTTTGTTGTTGATATTGAAATAGTATACATGCCTATATGTTTTACCTTATGACAATATACACAAATACAGGCACTACTAATGGCATTGTTTTTTATGTAGTTGTTGGTGCTGTTTTTTTATGCCATTGTGGTTGATGTTTATGTTCTAGCCTTGATGTTGAATGTTTTATGTCTTGATAGATTGCCTCTTCTTCATCTAGTAGCGATGAAACTACTTATACAAATGAAACTTGTACAAATGAGTCTCAATCTATATATAAAAATAGAAGAATAAAAAAACCAAAGAGGTGTCACAATGATGGCTAAATTAGCAAAAGTCCACAAGTCGGTGACAATTTTTCAATTGAGTTTAGTGTCGTATATATGATACTTGATGGTTCTTATTCTTCACTTTTTAAGAGTTATGTTGCATTCCTTGGATGTAGCAAAGTCAGTATATTGATAAATGATTTGAAAGATGTACCCGTGGAGGTGAAAGAGAGCATATGGGTAGAAGTTAAGGTATTAATTTCAATTTTCATCAATTTGATATTACTTTATATAATTAATAATACATACTTATTGATGCAACTGTGTAGTTGACGTTTGAATTTTCCAATAATCCTAAGTTGGAAAAAAAGTATATCACTTATGCTAGTACATGTTCGAGGGGCTTTAAGTCACGAATCACACGTGACTATAATAGGAAACTTAAGCCTAATCGTGAGCTTCTGTGGGTGAGATATAATTTCTTGACAAGAAGGTTTTTGAAAAAAAATTATGAAGTCTCGGTTCTGAGGAGCTCCTTGTTAGTACTAATTGTATTTTCTGATAATTTAATGCTTATGCTTTATAGGTACAACCATGCAAGTTAATATTTTTCTTATGTTTAGAAAAGGTTTAAAGTGAAGCAGGACAGATGAACAAGGTAAAAAAAACAAATACCTTCATAGTTTGTCTCGTGGGGGATACAGGAAACTTGAGGAAACAGTGATTGCTAAAAAATACAACAACTAGGAGATGAGGACTCCATGAGTCGTGATCACAACCCATCTCCATCATCACAACATGAGAAGTGGAAGAGGGCTCGACAAAGACCAAATCGAAACTACACTTCATATGTCTCAAGATTAGTCGCTAAGAAAATTATAAGTAGGATTTGTTATGTGTATGTCATGTGTCATTTAAATCGATTTGGAAATTAATAATGTATACCTTATTATGTTGTGTATGATTAGTTGATTGAAATGGCCAGTCAAGGTTCCTTTGTTCGACAACCAAACATGATATACTAGTAGAAGCAATCAAAACAAAGGAACATGATGGACGTGTCTGTGGTGCTGGAGATGCCATCAGCCTAAGAGTGTGGTTTGGTACATCTATAAAAAGTACCGAGCAGGTGCAAAAAATTTTTTTTGAATTTTTTTAGAGGAAGTTGAGCGGGAAATCGCAGGAAAGACATGGAAGAGTTATATGCGTTATGTGAGAATATTGTGATATTTTAAATATATGATACATATTGTGTTGATTCTATTTTGTGTTCCTGTTATTTTTATGATATAGAGAATCAGTGGAACTATCCCATATTATACACATGAAGATGCTGATGATGATGCAAATCAATTGCCTAAAAGAACTATTGAACATGGTGCAAGTACAAAAGAAATTTGTTCAGCAACCCCTACTGATAATGAGATCCATAATGAGTTAATGGATCCTTTTGATGAATCATATAACAAAATATTATGCCACATTATCGACAAGATAGATCTAATTCCTCTTGAGCTAGAACATGATCAATAGTTAGATTGTTTCTTTGTCGATCCTAAATATATAAAGGACATGGTCATTGGAAATTGGTGGTTAGACATAAGGTTACTATAGGTTTGGTGCTAGTAAGTATTCTGAATTGAATATCTCATTATGGTACATCCATCTTTTCGTATATAACTAATTCCTCACCTATTTTTTTAATTTTGTTTAACCACTTAGGCACAATCATTGTGTTTGTATAGAATTTAATAAATCAGATATTTATAGATTCTTGGATCTAGTTGGTATTTGATTTACAAATAATTTTGCAAAAAAAATTGAAGCATACTTAACATCACGGTTAGATGGGAGAAAAAGACAGTTACTTAGCACCATTTCTCCATGTGTGAGTAATTTTGAAATTATGGTTTCTCTATTATATATAGTTAGTTTGCATGTTATGCAAAATACTAATTATTTATGATTGTGTTCATTTAGTGAATATTTTCAATTGATCATCATATGTCTACAGACGAATATAGTATCTACCCTGTGTTCTTTATACAATCTACTTGAACCTATGATGAAACAAATTATTACTAGGTAACTTTATGTTTATGAGAATTTTAGTAATATTTTCTTTGACTTTCTAATTAGTTTAGCGTGTAATATTTTTAAATCATTTTCAATATATACGGTTGTGGAGCGAAACTATTATATGAACGAGTCTAGAAAAAATCTCACATTTGTGAGCCCAATGTAAGTGAATTATTGATGGGCGATTCGCAAGTGCACGAATAGCATCAAAGTAATATAAAAGATTATCGATCCCACAGAGACCAAATGTCAATCTATCGATTACTATTGTTACGGTGTTTATCTAAGGCAAATCAAATAAAGGATTGGGTTGCGCGAAATAAAAGTAAAGTGTGAAGATAAATTCAATAATAAAGCAACAGGCATAGATGCAATTCATATAGCTATGTAGTATTCCAGATGTGTACATATAGGATTCCTTATGGGGTAATATTTTCTACTCATGAAAAGAACTAATTTAATGGGAACTGTCGCTTTCGCGTATTCAGAACCGAGTTTATCCCTAATCGACCCCTCTTATTGTCACTTATAAAAAGGTGCGCATTGCGTTAGGATTAATAAACCTATTTTTAAGAAATAAAGTTTCTTGACTTAGTCGAAAAGTATTTTGACCTGAAATTTCTAACAAAAAGAGGTTCTTGCGAACCGGACTTTAAATCCATAAACGTGTCTGAAAACAGTTTTAAAATCGGTTTTCTTAAACATTAAAGATTCCTAATTGACTGAGCCAAGCGCTTTCGCTTCCTTGGAACAGTCAAAACTAACCAAATTTATCTAAAGGTTGGACGACTTTCGATCTTACCCAACAGATTTGAAGTACAAAAAATAAGTGTTAAGAGTTAAAACAACCCTTAAGTAATTCTACTGACAACCGTGTGGAATATTAATTATAACTATAATCCTCGCATTCTAGCCCTTAAGATTTAGTCGGACATGGTAAACAAATGTGAGTAAATAAAGTGTGGGTAAGTAAATAAATAAAGTGCGGTGCGAGAAATAAAGGGTGCAGGAAATAAAGGCGGGTAAATAAATAAAAGGCAATAAATAGACAGAAACCTGCTCTAAATGAGAGGCTTTAAAATCTTGAATAACTGGGAGTAAAAAGACTGAATTAAAATGGCGGCAGGTTTAACTTCTACCCAAGTGCTCCAAACTCGATTATAGACTCGATTACACAGTGTGATAACCCCTCGATGTGAGAAGTTTATCACTTTACAATAGGTGAAATTTATGGCTTGAGTTCTGTTCTCTAAGCTTGAATGATTTGAAATGAAACAGAACTCTTCTATTTATAGTGGTAAAATAGTACAGGTAAAGACGAGAATGCCCCCAACTCCTTTTGGGAGGGAAATGGCCGTGTGAGGGTGGCACCCGCCACATGAACTAGGGTGGAAAGGAGTGGGAGACGTGGCAGTTGTCAGCAGTTGGCTTCTATCCAATGTGTGGCATCCCCTATGGTGTCCGCCATGGTGGAAGCCATGTGTACAATTCCTCAGAAAGTAGGGTTTTTAGCTCGTTTTTCTTCATTTCTTCTCGAGTAGCTTTGAAAATACAAAAACTGAAAAAGAAACAAAACAAAGGTATAATACAAGAAAACGGAAATAAAATACTAAATAACATGCGCGAAATCGAGTCAAATAAACAGTATATTTTAAGCCTATCAAATTCTCCCACACTAAAGCCTTTGCTTGTCCTCAAGCAAAAAATCATGACAGAACAGGGCAATATCTATAAATGATCTGGGCAAAAAGGTCTTATAAGTTCAAGCTGGGATGAAGCGATATGTGATGAATCAGTGAACCACGAGTATCAGAATGACATTTCTCCGTAAATACGGACATAAGCTTCGTTTTTACACAAATCAATCCATACTACCCTACTATACCTAGGCCTACTTTCAAATCTTCTTTTGAGTCCTTTTCATTCTGGTGTAATCACATTAAGCCCGTTATCCGTACAAAATCATGATGAAGTGACCGGTTAGTGATTCTGATCTAAGCATGGGGTTCTGGTGCACAAAGTGGTGTAACCCCTTTTATTGGCCCATTTGCAGCTGCGGGGGATCGGATCGTAATCTGCCCTACCGAGTTCAGTACCATATACCTCTGAACCAACTGGCAATGGGAAGGTATTTTTGTTTTGTTTTGTCTTTATCATTTTTTTTCTTTTTTTCGAATTTACAACTTTTTGGGGTTAAATGACCTTGTGAGGGTTACCTATACCCGAGTTGCAATTATTTTATTTTTAGCATACCGATCATTCACATATTTTCATCGATCCTTCACTTAGATAACGTTTTTGGCCGGAGCTGGCTGCTAAGATAAACTACTAAGGGCTTACTATGGGTATTCTATTAAGGCCATGGTACACAGAGTATCGGGGTCGATTTCTGCATTTGCGAAGCCTAAGGTGTTATAATGATACCGATGTTTCAAAGAGAATTTTTCCAAATCATCCGCATCCTAACATGAACTTGCCTCAAAGCCCAAATTTTTTTCAGGATAGTACACTATTTGTCAAAAACGTTTTTGGTGGGGCAAAGTAATGAGGGAGTAAAATGAGGGAGTAAAGGTATACTGTAGAATGACTCATTAAGCACAAGTATGTTCTAAAAAACAAAAAACAAAAATAAGATGGGAAATAAACTTGAAAACGATAAAAGAAATAAAAATGCGAGATAAAGCGGGAAAATAAATAAAGTCTCCTCCCACACTTAAATTGAACATTGTCCCCAATGTTTCAAAATAAGCAAGGGACGAGGTACCTGAGGTGCCTAAGGCATGCTGCCAGTGCTGCTGCCAGCGTGCATCGAGTACCTAGGGCGGCAGGATCTGCTGCGATGACGATCGGTTTGAGAAGCTTCGAATGTGTCGAATCGGGTGGTCAGAGTAGCTTGAGATTGCATGATGTTGTGCATGGACTGGCTCATCTGCTGCTGAGACTCTTGCATGAATCTCATATTCTCAGTTTCCCTCATAGGTCCAGTTTCCCTCGATAGTCACATCGGTGCGTCTAGTGCAAGGCAGAACAACAGATGGGATAGCCCTCCCGTGTATCATAAGCTCGAAGCCTCATTCCTTCCTAACGTTGCACAATTTCATATCTTTCAAAAATTTCAAATTAATTGTGCGAGGAGGGAGAGGTTCTAAAGTGGTTATCTCAGCATCTAGGTTCAGAACCTTAGCAATGGACGTAATAAGTCTTCCGAATGCAATGGTCCAAGTACTCTTAATAGAGGCATTCATATGGGCCATCATGAATGAGACTACATTGAATCTCCTATTTGTAAGGCACCCCTGCAAGAATAGTAACTCTTTTGCATTTACCTTGTTAGGATTCTCCCGACCAAAAACAGTACAGGCTAGCATGTAGCGAAACACGCGGATGGTCGGGTTATGGATTCTGGAGGCAAGTATTCCTTCGAAAGATGAAATAGTAAAATTTGACAACCTGTGCCAGAAGGAAAATGCCTCCACAGCCCATTCAGAATCCAGAGGTGCTTCACAAATAGAACCTGCACCAAAAGGCAGTCCAAGCCTCTCTGCAAGTTCATCAGTACTAAACGAATATTCAACATTAAACATCCAGAACTGTACGGTGCCGACGGTACTAGCAGTGTCGGGTCTGACAACATGAATGAGGGAACTCAAGAATTCCCTGGTCAGCCGTTCAAAAGTAGGATCCTGTCTAACAAATATCTCATGCAGTCCTAGAACGTCTAATAAGTGATAAGCGCTATGGTAAATACCTAAAGAATAAAGGCAGTTATCATCCACATACCGTGTCGAAACGATGTCCCGGTTGCGCATTTTGTCGAGGATTTTCCGTTGTCTTTCTCCGGGTTTCCCTTGACACAAAATGTAACCTTCGTGCTCCATGGATGAATGTTGGAGATGGAAGAACATGAAGAATGGGTATTTTTTTGGAGTTTTGTAAAAATGGGTTTTTGATGGATTTTGGTGAGGGGAAGTGAAAATGGAAGTTGGAATGGTTAATGGGTTGGTGAGTGGAAGATGAAAGTATGAACTTTTGGTGCTTTGGGGAGGATTTTCGTGTAGCCAAAAATGGGTTTTTGGAGGTTTTGAAGACAAAAATGGTGGTTTCTCAACTTCTGCCCCGCATATAGTCCAGACCCCATGGCGGGCGCCATCCTTGTAGAAGGTGGTTGGGCCGGATTTTGTGCTTTTGTTTGGGCCTTGGTGCTCCTTCTTGGTTTTTTTTGGGGGTGTGCTGGCAGTAGAAATCATCTGTCCTGGCACACTAATTTTCTCTGTATATATATTTTTTTCTTTTTCCATATTTCGACATACAAAATCAAAAAACATAAAAATTAAAATTAAAATAAATTGCATGAAATACTAATGGTCACAAATATATATATATATATATATATATATATATATATATATATATATATATATATATATATATATATATATATATATATATATATATATATATATATATATATATATATATATATATATATATATATATATATATATATATATATATATATATATATATATATATATATATATATATATATATATATATATATATATATATATATATATATATATATATATATATATATATATATATATATATATATATATATATATATATATATATATATATATATATATATATATATATATATATATATGAATGGTAAGGTAATATATAGATATGAATGGTAAGGTAAATGTCATGAAATAGAAACGTAAGAAAGTGCAATAAGTCTGTGAATGAAAATAAAAGCGAAGCAAATAATAAAAAGCAATGAAATAGTGTCATCAAGGAGCTGGCTGCTCGTCAGAATGATCGGGATGACAGAGTGAGTGCAGCTCTCTGTGTAAATCCGAGATCTCCTGATACAGAACATCTGTCTCAGTGGCATGGGTCATGTCTGAAATCTGAAACTGTAAGGTGAGATCGGCTACTGTCTGTTGGAGTCGAACTATCTCTATGCGCAATGCTGCTATCTGGGTGTGCAAGTTGGTCCTTTGCAATGCATGATTATTAGAATACACTGTCGTCCTTGGAGATGGTGGTGAAGGATAGTATTCCGCTGAGGACGGTGTGCGTGGCTCATCGATCGTCTCCCCATAGCCTTCTAACGCGTAACTCCAATTTGAAGGATCGTGTACACTGGTCACAACTGGGCCAGGTAATGTAAAATAATGGACATTCTGGTAATCAATCAGAAGTTTGAAAGCATCGGGCTGAAAAGAAGCTCTCCGCATCAGTCCTCGATCTAGGCAGAAATCAATGTCAAGCAGTGTAGGTCCATAATAAGGGGTCAGATGCAGCAACTGGCTAGTCAGTCCCAATGCAGTGGCTATATGAGTGACGGTGCCTCCCACATGAATAACTCCTTCATAAGATCTAGCTATGCCTTCGAAATTATTCAGCAAGAAGTTCCCACATGCCACTGGGCGTAACCTGTTTGTGCAGAATAGGAAGGCTATCTCTTCCTCGCTAGCATGCATGTCGGAGTCCTCCTTTCCAAGAAAGGTGTGAGCCAGGGTCATCTGAAGATACCTCATAGCTGGGTTATGGATTACCGGAGACAGCTGAGTCTATGGATCTAGGCTTCCTCTGCCTGTAATATCTTGCCAGAACTGATCATTGTCTCTGCTCATAAAGTAGCCCATCGGGAGGTCAGGAATGGAATCAGGGGTGGTCGAAAATCCAAGTAGGTCTTCAAATTCCTTGTTGGTGAAGGCGTACTCCCTCCCAAAAAGTCTGAATGTAGCCATCCTTTCCTCATTGCCTCATTGACGTATGGCTCATGGTGGAACGAGCTGAGAAACTCTAATGTGAGGTGCATGTAAGTCTGGTGCAGCTCGTCAGCATATTTGCCCCAGGATCTTTCTCCTTCTTGGCAAGTTTATTTTCGGAAATGGAATTGCATTCTAAGGGTTTTGGATCGTCAAGTATACGTTTATTGGTAAGGATGTCTTTGAGGAATTTTGCATATGACGATATTTAGGTGATGGTTTCTGTGAAAGGGATTTCCACATGAAGTTTCTCTATGACTTTGATAAATTTCTGATATTTGTTATTGATCTTGGTTTGTTTTAGTCTTTGCGGATAGGGTATGAGAGGTTTATGTGGTGGCGGTGGTTCGTTACTTTTGTCCTTATCCTCCTACTTTTCAGATCCTACTGGTTCTTCTACTTCGCTCATGGGTACCACGCTTTCTTTAGGAGTCTTAGGTTCGCTCAATTTCGGGTTAACCGATTCATCGTAAGCGGTCCCACTCCGTAAGATGATTGCATTGGCTTGCCCTTGGGGGTTCTGTTGATGTTGACCAGGGAACTGTCCTTCGGGTGTAGTCTCAAGAGCTTGTTTTAAAGCTATTTGAGATATCTGGGTTTCAAGCATCTTATTGTGGGTGACTATTTGGTCTACTTTGGTTCCTAACTGGGTAATCAATTCATTCACATGAATGTTCTGGTTTAGGAATTCTTTGTTTTGCTAGGTCTGAGCCGTAATAAAGTTTTCCATGATTTTCTCAAGGTTCTGCTTAGGTTGCACAGCTTGCATAGGTGGGTTTTGTCTTTGAGCTTGAAAATCGGATGGTCCCGGGGGTGCAGGGTTTTGGATAGGGTTGTTATTTTTGTAGGAAAAGTTTGGGTGATTCTTCCATCCAGGGTTATAGGTGTTTGAAAATGGATTTCTTTGGGTATAGTTGACCTCTCCTGAATGAGTTTTGTTCAGCAGATCGTATTCTGCTGATTGGTGTCCTTAAGTACCACATAGTTCACACCCAGTTGAAACTGCTGTTGCAGCTACTGGGTTCGCGTACATATGTTCTATTTTAAGGGCTAAAGCATCCATTTTGGCTTGCATCATGTCTATAGAACTTATCTCATGTATTCCTCCTTGGGATTCTTTCTTTTCCACCGTCGCTTGCTCTATCCCCCATTGACAATGGTTTTGGGCCATATCCTCAATGAGAGCGCAAGCTTCAGGGTAAGGTTTATTCATCAGGGTGCCACCTGCAGCGGCGTCGATGGTCATCTTTGTGTTATAGTGAAGTCCATTATAGAAGGTGTGAATGATTAGCCATGATTCTAGGCCATGGTGTGGACATATTCTCAACAGGTCTTTATATCTTTCCCAAGCCTCGAAGAGAGATTCACCTTGGTTTTGGGTAAATCTGGTTATCTGGTTCCTAAGAACAACTGTTTTGCTCGGGGGAAAATATCTAGCGTGGAAAACTCTCCTAAGGTCTTTCCAAGTTGTTATAGAATTGGATGGAAGGGAATCTAACCACGTAAGGGCTTTGTCTCTAAGGGAAAAAGGGAATAATCTTAACCTAATCGCCTCAGGGGTAGCACCATTGGTTTTAAAAGTGTTAGCTAGTTGGATAAAGGTTTTTAAATGTTGGTTCGGGTTCTCAGTAGCGAGTCCCGCAAACTGATTTTGTTGCACTAATTGTAATAGGGATGGTTTTAGCTCAAAATTGTGAGCAGGAATATTGGGATTCACAATGCTAGAACTAGGTTCGTCATTAGATTGTTGGGCGAAATCCTTAAGGGGTCTTTGGTTACGGTTTGCGTTCATAGCTCTCTTAATTCTATGAAATAAGGGACGAGCGCGAGTGTAACGTTCAGGTTCCTCTAAAGGATCTATAAGGGTACCGGTGCTGCGAGTTTTTTGCATTGACCGGTGGGTATAGCCTTAGTCTAGACGGTGTAACAATATGGTACGGAATTTTGACGTAATTGGTCCCCGGCAACGGCGCCAAAAACTTGATGGGCGATTCGTAAGTGCACGAATAACGTCAAAGTAATATAAAATATTATTGATCCCACAAAGACCAAATGTCAACCTATCGATTACTATTTTTATGGTGTTTATCTAAGACAAATCAAATAAAGGATTGGGTTGTGTGAAATAAAAGTAAAGTGCGAAGATAAATTCAATAATAAAGCAACAGACATAGATGCAATTCATATAGCTATGTAGTATTCCAGATGTGTACATATAGGATTCCTTATGGGGTAATATTTTCTACTAATGAAAAGAACTAATTTAACGGGAACTGTCGCTTTCGCGTATTCAGAACCGAGTTTATCCCTAATCGACCCCTCTTATTGTCACTTATAAAAAGGTGTGCATTGTGTTAGGATTAATAAACCTATTTTTAAGAAATAAAGTTTCTTGACTTAGTCGAAAAGTATTTTGACCTGGAATTTCTAACAAAAAGAGGTTCTTGCGAACCGGACTTTAAATTCATAAACGCGTCCGAAAACAGTTTTAAAATCGGTTTTCTTAAACATTAAAGATCCCTAATTGACTGAGCCAAGCGCTTTCGCTTCCTTGGAACAGTCAAAACTAACCAAATTTATCTAAAGGTTGGACAACTTTCGATCTTACCCAACAAATTTGAAGTACAAAAAATAAGTGTTAAAAGTTAAAACAACCCCTAAGTAATTCTACCTACAACCGTGTGGAATATTAATTATAACTATAATCCTCGCATCCTAGCCCTTAAGATTTAGCCGGACATGGTAAACAAATGCGAGTAAATAAAGTGCGGGTAAGTAAATAAATTGTGGGTAAGTAAATAAATAAAGTGCGGTGCGAGAAATAAAGGGTGCAGGAAATATAGGATGCTGGAAATAAAGGCGGGTAAATAAATAAAAGGAAATAAATAGACAGAAACCTGCTCTAAACGAGAGGCTTTAAAATCTTGAATAATTGGAAGTAAAAAGACTGAATTAAAATGGCGGCAGGTTTAACTTCTACCCAAGTGCTCCAAACTCGATTACAGACTCGATTACACAGTGTGATAATCCCTCGATGTGAGAAGTTTATCACTTTACAATAGGTGAAATTTATGGTTGAGTTCTGTTCTTTAAGCTTGGATGATTTGAAATGAAACAGAACTCTTATATTTATAGTGGTAGGAAAGTACAGGTAAAGATAAGAATGCCCCTCAACTCCTTTTGGGAGGGAAATGGCCGTGTGAAGGTGGAGCCCGCCACCTCCTTGTGGCGCCCGCCACATGAACTAGTGTGGAAAGGATTGGGAAACATGGCAGTTGTCAGCAGTTGGCTTCTATCCATTGTGTGGCATCCGCTATGGTGGAAGCCATGTGTACAATTCCTCAGAAAGTAGGATTTTTAGCTTGTTTTTCTTCATTTCTTCTCGAGTAGCTTTGAAAATACAAAAACCTAAAAAAGAAACAAAACAAAGGCATAATACAAGAAAACGGAAATAAAATACTAAATAACGTGCGCAAAATCGAGTCAAATAAACAATATATTTTAAGCCTATCAATTATTTGTGAAATTTATTTTTACACACACACACACACACATTTGTAGACGAGGAGACAAGCATAAGGATACTAGTGCAGGTATTATGTAATAAAACACATGTAAAAAATTGACTTTGCTGGTATTGTTGATTCTTGGGATCAGGTATATATTATGTAGTGAAATGTTTAAAATATATAACATGTTAATGTTTAAGTTTTCTATTATATTTTAAATCATGTGATATTCAATTTTCTTCATTTTTTTGTAGACGTTTAATGACAGGACACCTTACTCCCCTGATGATTTAAAAGACACCCGTAGATGTTGGGCATTTATTTTCATTGCGCTACTTGAAAAGGGTCCTAATATATGACTTTGGCTTTGATGTTTGTAAATATATGATTTTGGCTTAGTTTGATGTTTGTAATATATGACAATGGTGTATACATATATGATTGTAAATAATATTTTTGGCTTTGATGTAAGAAATATGTGTATAAAATACAGGTACAAAAAATATAGGTTTTTAATATATGGAAAAATAAAATAAAATTAGAAAAATAAAGTATTTCACCATGGTTATATAAAATAATTGTTGTGATTGGTTGCACTCCAAATATTATCTACCATGCAATTACTGGGAATCGAACACATGACCTTTATATATTGCATAATGGTTGATTACTACAACCGTTGTAATAGGTAACATACTACTTAGTTTATCACAATGGTCACATGCCCGTGGTGGAAAACAACATACTTACAACCATACCCTACCTCATAATGATTGGTCAACCATGATGGTATCCATTTACCAACCGTTTTGAAATGTATTTTTCTGTAGTAGTGAGTGTCACAAATTATTTACAAAAGTCCAGTTATTTTTTACAATAACCAAGTCAAATTTTTAGCTAAAGGTTCAAGATGATGAAGATCTTCAAAATATGTTTCGAACTCATGAGAATTCCGGGTTCAACGATATTGAGTTGTATATTTTACTACAACAACCTCAGTAGTCTTAGTTGTCTCTGATCATTGATCAGTCACAAGTTTTTAACAAAACTGACAAATACAAACAAGCTGAAGTCGATGTTGTTGATGATGAAGAAGAAAAAAAATAAGATAATGGTTGATTATATGGTGAACGAAAAGTCTATAGACCATGATCAAAAGCCATTAACTTCAAGCCATGTGTATTGTGCGTCTGAGCACATGACAAACTTGAACTTGGTTGAAGATGAACCATCCTAGGATATCTTTTACAACCCGTATTTGTAGATGGAGGGAGCGCTAAAAGTGGGACACATGTTTCATACAAAAGAAGAGTGTGTGAGAACTATAACAATTTTTCACATGGAACACTCACCTGATTATAATTTAGATCACACTGATGCAAGGATGTACATCATTATGTGTTGTAATGTGACCTACATGTTTCAGATGGCATCATCTTACAAGAAGAGAAGTGATTCTTGGGAGATAAGTTCTATGGATCCACCTCATATTTGCATTAACAATAATCCGATACAGGATCATCATAAACTAAACTCTCAAATAATATGCCAAGAAATTTTGCCTCTCATTAGCAAGGATTTGTCATTGAAGGTGAGTACAATAATCTCCCATATAGTTACATGATACAATTTTAATCCCTCATACAGAGAGGCATAGATAGAGAGGATAAAAACTGTTAAATGGGTATACAAAAATGGAGAGGATTCGTATAAATAACTTCCATAATATTCGGTGGCACTTAAGTATTATTCTTCAGGAACTGTTGCAATTTTGGAGACACTAGTATTTACCCTAGACAGAACTTGTGCTAGTGGAAATAGAATACTCCATTGACTCTTCTAGGCATATGAACCATGCATCAAAGGTTTTACGTTCTACAAACCTATTATTCAAATTGATAGAACATGGTTGTATGGGAAATATAAAGGAATGTTACTCATGGAAGTGGCACAAGATGACAACAATAATATTTTTCCAATTACCTTCTCTCTGGTTGAAGGTGAGACTGCTGGTGGGTGGAATTTCTTTCACAAGAATCTCCAATTAAACGTTGCTCTGCAACCCAACCTATGTTTGATTTTAGACAGACATTCATCTATTAAGAGTTCATACAATAACCTTGATAACAGTTGACAAGATCCTCCTTCTACACATGTCTACTGCATTATACATATTGCACAAAACTTCACGCGAGTGGTCAAAGACAAGACGCTTAGGAAAAAACTATGAACCCAGGGTATGGGTTAATAAAACCATTGTTTCAATACTACAGCGAAGAAATCAATTGAAAAAAACGGATACGTTAAGGTGGATGGGTAATAATCTAGTGGAGAAGTGGACCAAGGCATTTGACAATGGTTAACGATGGGGCCACATGACAACAAATCTTGTGGAATCATTAAACTCTATCTTCAAAGGCATCAAAAACCTATTGATACCACATTGGTGGGAGTAACCTGTTTTAGGTTAGGGTCATAATTCGAGACCGGAGGTTCAAAATAGAGTTCAGTGATACAATCAAGGCAGTTATGTAGTAAAATTTTATGAAATTTATTAAGGAGTAAATTGCCAAAGCTAACATGAATGTGGTTACAATGTTTGACCGTCATAGAGGTTGGTTCAGTGTACAAGAAACAATGGACCATAATAAGGGGATGCCAAGGGGATACTATCGGGTCGAATTAGACAGAGGTTAGCGTGATTGCAAAAAGTTTCAAGCCTTGTTTATGCCTTGCACCTATGTCATAACAACATGTTCGTATGCTCTCCATGAACCTACCAACCAACTATCAACCATTTACAAAGTCATAAACATATCCAATATGTACAACCATATCTTTCCGGTGGTAGCAAAGGGGGATTATTAGCCTACATATCAAGGGGACATAGTTTGACACAACAAAAATACACGAAGGAAGAAAAAGGGTCTCCCTAATAGCATGTGCATTCAAACTGAAATGGATACAACAAACAAAATCGTAAGACTATGTAGTACATGCCGTCAGCTCGAACATGATCGTATAAACTATCCCAATGTTGGAGCAAGCTCCACGACATAATTACTTTATACACTTTTGATATTTAATTTATTTTTTGTAACCATGAAATTTCATATTGAATATAACTTTCACTTCATATTGAATATAACTTTCACTTCATATTGAATTCGTCTTTCGGTTATAACAAAAATAAAATGAAAACAAGCACACATAAAACAACAACAACAAAAAAGACTAAACACAACAACATATCTGAGGGATTATAATCATCAAGACAATATCATCTGATCCATGCATCACAACACGACAATCACTGTCAGTTTTAAATGACTCCCACACACGATGTACTCCATTATTGTTGAACATCATAACAAGCCTTTCAATTCTTCTGATCTTTTCGCCGTGTTGAATGTCTCAGTATAACCAACAAATCAAGCTCCTTTGAAAATGCTCGGAAGTCTCAATGTTCCAAAGTTTTATCTTTATCAGAGTGTTTGCTGGAGAACATTAAAGATTAGCATTTCTTTTAAGGATATAAGAAATTTTGAAGAAAAATTGAAGTATGAAATGATAAGATGGGTGGTAAATATTGTAGAATAAATGACCTATTTATAAATAAAAAATATTACAACATAGGCGCTAGGGGGGATGACGCCTCTTCTTAGGCTAACATGCATACACCAGAGGGAATGACCTCCTCTTAGGGTAGCAATTCGTGTGCCAATGGGCATGAAGCATGGGTATTGCATACGCTAATGGGAATGGCACATGAGTTTAATTTTAAGTGCATGCACCACTAGCAGTGACACTTTCTATTGATTGTGAACTTTTTTTTGTTTGAAACATGGGTATTTTGGTGAATAATTTAAAATGTTGGTTATTTGAGTATTTAATTTGAAAAACATGGTTATTTGGGAAAAATCAAAATTTTTACTTGAAAATCATAATATGGATATTTTATAAATGATATATGATTTATATATTTTTATTTATGCTTATGATTTTTTATATGCTACAATACAACTTACAAAGGTTTCTCTTTTACACATTTTATATATTTTATTGAATAAATGAATGCATTAAAATATTATTTCTTGTACCAATTAATATAATAATCTTGACTAACAAAAGTGATTTAACCAATAAATGTACATGACAATAAATTTAGGATTTGTGTTGAGATAACTTTATGACGTGTAAGAGAAGAAAGTCTAGAGGAAGCAATAATAAGTTTATTGGGATGGATGAGTATCATGGTGGCAATGTCCAAAAGAATATAAGGCAAGCACTAGTGTCAGGCTTAAGTCGCCCATGACTTATTGTAAGACACTTATATTTGGCTTAGGCTATCCAGCGCTACTTTTATAGCCCACTTGCCTAAGGAACGTGGATGATGATGTGACCCTCTACATCAATGCGATAAATGAGTCAGTGAAAGAGGAAAATCATGTCTCCCATGATTATAGAGAAAAACGGTTCCATACCTCAGGGAAGTGGGAAAATAAATACTCCTTGGGTTCAAGAATCTAGGCCCAATGGGGGTCTCTATAAATACCCCAGTTTTGGAGATGAGGGGGGATCATCATTCACCCTGAAATTATAGACATTGAGTTTCTCATCACACTTCCTGAGCTAGCTATGACCACCATCAACAACCCTAAATATCACATACATGATACAACCCTTCAAGTACATGGTTACCCTTGTTGTATTTTTTTAGCAAGTACAATTTACATCCACTGTAGGGCTCAGTAAAACTAACATGGGTCACACTCATCATTGTTCACTTATAACCACAATCACCTTCTCCAATAGGATGACATAACAAAGTGTAGACACTGGTGCCAACACCAACACATGAGGAGTTTCCGGTGGTGAAAAAATCAGTTATTCCCACTAGAACTATGCCAAACAATTCTTGACGGCAAACACAATATTCACCAGCCTTGAGACAGGCTTGTAAACCATTAATACATTGGGAACCCACTTGCATTTAAATTGAAGATAACATAATCAATCTCCTCAATGACACCATAGGACGCACTAGATGCCAATATTAGATTCTTATCTTTCGAACTAGAGAAATACATGGATTTAGCCTCAACAATAACCCCACTATTTTTCATTATACTGCGATCATCTTTTGATTTTTTATAAAAGGTATAATGACCAATGTCATATGCAGTCCAAGTTATCACATAAAATTTTGGCATGTACAACTACCATTTAATTATCTCGGATGCACTATGATCATTTGGTATCCTTTTATTAAACCAATTTAGGAATTTCTTGTTATGCTCAATCAACAACAACTTGTCACTCATTCATAGATATCTTTTCTTCAATAGTCTTTTGTGAGTAGCCACGTATTGAACTTCTTCAATATTATTCAATATATAGAAATGTGCATGAATAATTACATCCCGAGCCATTGACTTAACATTTAAACCTTGAATACCTCTACCTCCATTGTCAGCATGACGAGACTTTGGAATTCCTATAAACTTTGCTTCTGACAAATAGTTTGTACAAAACTCAACAGCTTCTTTTGTGATGTACCTTTCAACAATCGAAGCTTCCGATCGGTGATGATTCTTTGTATATCCTTAAAATATCTTCATGTACCACTCTATTG
This sequence comes from Lathyrus sativus, assembly GCA_963859935.3. Lineage (NCBI taxonomy): Eukaryota > Viridiplantae > Streptophyta > Magnoliopsida > Fabales > Fabaceae > Lathyrus > Lathyrus sativus. Next base: position 459,020,156 of record OZ012738.1, read on the forward strand.
GATACATCCACCTTATATAAACTGGACCACAAAATATAATTTCTCAGACTAGATGAACAAGTAAGTGAACAATAATGTCAAAAATGATGGAGGAAAATACATCTCCAATTGACACAAGATTATGGCAGCTTCATCTTCTAATTCATCTAATTTTTTGAAATCAAGAACTTTATTACATATGGCATTGAAGAACAAACACAATTTAATTATAGTCACTCTCACATTTTTTGATATGATGCCATGGATAGCCATCGGTAGAAGTTGTAGCATCAAGACATGAGAATCATGAGATTTGAAAAATATTAACTTGAGATATTTCATTGATACAATTTTCTTGATGTTCAATGAGTAACCTTGGGGAACTTTGATACCATGCAAATACTCGCAAAAAAATTTCTTTTCCTTTTTACATAGAGTATAACAAGTCGGAGGCAGATAAGTTATTTTTCCTTTTTCTATTGGAGCAAATTATTTTCGTATGCCCATCGCCTTCATATCGAGACAAGACTGCTTACTACCTTTAGTCTTTCCTAGAATGTTTTGAAGTGTTCCAATCAAACTATCACACACATTTTTCTCCACATGCATCACATCAAGATAATGTCTTACACCGAGACTTGACCAATATCGAAGATCAAAGAACACAAAAATCTTTTCCATATATTTTTATTAACTAGCCCTTTTTTATTTTTCTCTATTTCCAAAGATAACATTAATGTGTTTATGTCGTTGATAAACTTCATCCCTGGCTAAAGGTTTAAAAGCGATATCAAACTCCCACTCTCCATTTAAAGCCTTCCGCAATCTACCATAAGAATGAGTAAGTTTTAGAAATTTCTGATGCCCAAGGTAAACAGTCTTTTTTCCAAACTCAAGTTGGTGATAACACGTATTAGATTCACAAATAGGACACACTTTTTGTCCTTTGACACTATATCCAGCCATATACCATATACAGGAAATTCGTTGGTTGTGCAAAATAACATTGCACCCATCTTAAACTTTTCACTAGAATATGCATCACCAACTTCAAAATCCTCCTCGCACAAAAGTCTAAAATCTTCAATTAATGGACTTAGATAAACATCTATATTGTTTCCAGGTTGTTGTGGTGCAAAAATTATCATACTTAACAACATATACTTACGCTTCATGCACAACCAAGGAGATAAGTTGTAAATTGTGAGAAGAGCAGGACACGAAGAATGGTTAGTACTTAGATTACCAAAGAGGTTCATTCCATCGGTGGCAAGCCCAACCCTAAGGTTTCTTGGCTCAGTAACAAAATCCGGAAACAACAAATCAATTTTCTTCCATTGCAAAGAATCAATTACATGGCATATTGTCATACCCCAAATTTTTACCCCTAGATTCCATCGCCATTTTAGGAGCATCAAGCATATTTTTACTAACCCTAACCTTGTTTCAAGTTTGCTTTATTGAGGTTCATTTGAATTAAGGTTTTGCACCTTTGGAATCAAGAGGACTATTGCATGATCAGTCAATATTTTGGATTGATCATCATCAAATCAAGTTTCTATACACTCAATCGACTTATATTCAACAAGAATCAAGTGCTAATTGATCCCACTACAAGCTTAATTTCATCTGGCCCTAAACTGGGGTTTTATCAGGAAACGTCAACTATGCCATTGAATTTTGACCCAAGCATGATCCCAAACCTTGAGACATGATTCAACATGTTCATATACATCCTTGGAGCCTATATATGATGATTGAAAAGTCCAAAGATGCAAGTCCATTGAAGATCACACAGTTGAATTCATCTGATACAAGTTCCATCTGACAAAGTCAACCCTTTGACTTTTAGGGTTTTTGGTCCAAATTGAAGCATTCAAGCCAAATTTCATCAAGACATGTTCAATCATTGAGTTTGATCATGAAAGATCAAGATTTGAGAGGTTTCTTGCAAAAGGGGCAAAGTTGAGATACTTGATTTTTTTTCTAAGTGTATGAAAAAACCCTAGTTTTGGTGCTAACTTTGAAAGATCATAACTTTCAACCCACACATCAATTTTTTGAGTTCCAAAGGTCAATTTGTAGATGTCATCATGCATTAGAAAAGTGTCCTACAGACCTATGAGCAAAAGAGGTTTGGATTTTGAGATATGAAGTTTCAAAGTGTGAAAGAATTTCAAAGCACTTAGAATTTTTTCAAGATAAGCTTTATTCCTTCAATTTTCAATCATCTTCAAGGAAAAATTTCATCATGATCCCTTTTGATTCAAGGATTTCTTCAAACATGAAAGTTTTAGGGAATTTTTACGAATTTCTAAAAAGTACAATAACTCCTTCACAACAAGTGTGAGCTAGGAGTTTCGAAGAGGAGAAGTCGAGGTCCAAAAACTTGAAATACAAGGTTCTAACTTGGTATGAAATGTTGCAAAATAAATCTTTTGGTGAAAACCTTGGTGTTTTAGGTTGTCTAATTGCAAGATATCAATTGATCAAATCATTACACGAAATTTGGAATCTTAACCCTTTGAATTAAAGCTTGAACCAAGTGTTTATTCCATTTTTGGCATAAAGGTTTCACTTTCATTTACATAAAGCATGGTGTCCCTCAAAATCTACCTTGAGACATTCCTCTTGCTTCTATTTTCACTCCATAGTAAAAGTAGCCTTCAGAAAGCATGCTATATCCCAGCGACTCTTGTAATTGACCCTTGAAATAAGAGGAAACTATCTTTACATACAAGTTAGTTTCCAAGTGAACAAGTTGGCAAAAACTCAAATTTCGACCACACTTCAGACCTCCCACTTTCCCTATAAATACCAAGTCAATATTTATTCCAAATCATCAGAAAATATCCCAAGAAAACTTTTTAAAAATCCCTGCACACTCAGAGTCACTTGTTCTTGCAAAAACCATCCAAACTTGCAAGAACACCCCACATACTCATTCTGCTCGTGCATTCTCGAAACAAACTTCACAAATCATCTCCACACACTCATTAGAACTCACCCAAATCATTGAAGTAGTTATGTAACACTTCTAACACCTCTTACCATTTTCAACCTCCATTGTAGCAAGAGGCATCATATTCTATTCCTCAAGCATCCTCCAGGTCATGAAACCATTCCAACAAGTTTTAAAGGGTTTAAGGAAGCTTTAAGGAGTGTTTTCTTGTAGCTGCAAACATTGAGAAAGAAGCCTTGGACTTTCTCCAAGAGGTAATATTTCTGGCTCTTGAAACCATCATGTTCATGCATTGTTTTTATGCCATTTGATTATCAAAATATAGTGTGTAATGTTCTTTGTTGGTTTGAATTGTTGTTGGCTTTATTTTGTTTGAATACCTCATGTTGTAACATGCTGAAGATTTTTTATATTACACTGTTGATGAGTGTTGTGTGTTTTATACATTGCGTTTTAGGTAAAATAAATAGTGTATTTGTGTTCCTTGTAAAAAATGATTGAGAGATTGAGGAGTTAGAGGGAGAGAAAGTTCTGGCCATGGGGTTTGTTTAGGGCACAAAGAAAGAGAGAATGATGAAGGGCGAAGCTGAAGAAGATGATCTGAGATGGAGACGACTGGGCGTGATGTGGCGCTGAGATGTCCATTTTAGAGTGTTGTTAAAATATATTAATTTTTAAGCATATTATGAATGGATGAGAGCGTAGCACCGCTGGTTAAGGAGGATAGTTTGTGTATTGTGTTGAGCGAAGGTTCTGGGGTTCGATCCCCCCAGACCTTTTTGGTTCCTTTTATTTTTACTTTCTGAACTGCCACTTGTTTTCAAATATTATCTCATGGTAGCACCATTTATTCACAATGCACTGTTAGCCCAGATGGCCTTGGTTTTGGGCCAGATTACTTAGGGCGTGGGTTCAAACCCCATTAGGTGCATTCCTTTTATTTTTAATACTTTATTTTTATGGTTTCCTTTACAATTTGATTTGATCATAACTTTCTTGATTTTTATTATTTGGTTCCCATTCTTTTTGCATTTTGTTCATGTTAATGCCTACTTTTTACTTATGTCAATAAATTTCCAAAAAGAATTATTTTTTTGGTACTTATTCATATTCAAAATATGTGACATTTTTAGGTTTTTTTAGGATTTCTTTTGATCCTTTTGAATGATCCATTGACTTTCCTTGCATATTTTGACCTGTATGAACCTTACATGATATGGTAAACTTGTACATCATTGTTGTTACTTGGTTACTGTTACCTTTTTCAAGCTTATGTTCATATGTGAGTACATAATTGAAACTCCTTGAAACTTTGGTAGTTACCTTGCGCTTAACATGTCATTTTCTTCAATGATTGTGTGATATCAACACACAAGTGCTTTATGTTGGTCATGCTATGCCTTGGGCGTTCTTAAATACTTGTTGTTTTATTTTTGAAAGGTGATTTTAGTATGCATGTTTGTATGTATCAACTCTTGTGATGTTTTCACCTTGCTCAAGGCTATGTTGACCCCTAACTTACCTTTTGGTTGTTACCTACTTGTTATGAACATGTCTTTCTTGTTTAAAGTATGTTTGGTTGCCATGTAAAGTGTTGTGGTAACCTATAAATGTTTACTTTGATTCCTTCCATGATAAGTAATGTCTTGACTTATGCATGTTTGTTTTAAACCATGGTTGATGCTATGATAAGTAATGTATTGACCTATATATATATTCTACTTCATATTGTTCATACTTGTCCTATATTCATGATCAACTAGTGTTAGTAAACCCTAATATATGTTTGTTTTGTTATGAACTTCAATTTGTTCCATGATTGTTTAGATGTTGTAACATCTATGTTTGGATACATTTCCATTGGTTTTCACCATGATTTGTAAATTCTTTGAGATGTATGCTTGGTTGTTACTTTTATCTTTTTGACTTTGTCAAGTCTTTACTTAGAATGTTGTCACATTCATTCTCATGCTTTGGTTGTTACCATAGGTATCTTCTTCATGTTGGATTTGTTTCTAATATCATGTTTGAATATTATCTATTGTCATACCCTCTTAACTTTGTTAAGTTTTCCTCAAGTGATGTAGCTTATTAGCTATCATCCTCAAAGTTATCCCTTGTCCCTTATTCCAAAGGAAAGTCTCTCTATTAACTTAGTGTCATAGATATATCAGTTTTAGCCTTCCCTTGACCTCGTGAGAGTCATTAGGTCCTTCAACTTAGATTTAAGTTAGAATCTAAGCCCCCTTTGACTTTGTTAATTCAAGACCTTAACATACCTTGTTAGAAGTCCTATAACTTAGAACTTAGGATTAGAGTTTGTCAACTCTATGTGTGTACCATTGTTATGTGTACTCACCTCCCCCTTTGACTTTTATTAAAGTCAGATCTTCAGTTAGTTTTCAACTTAGACTTAGAGAGTTTGTTAACTCTATGTAAGTATCATTGTTATGAATACTTATTCCCCTTGGAACCTTTACCATAGTCAAGAGTTATTTCACCCTAGTTAGGTGAACTATGATTGCTTTGATTCCATCCTTGTTAGGATACGTAAGCACGAGATGCAACGTCTTGTCGAGCATATTTAGTGTATATACCCATAGGTCTTTACCTTTAGCACCCTTACCTTAGCAGATAACCATTGGCAAGCAAACATTAGCATAACACAAATACCAACAAGAGGCTCCTGTAGAGTACTACAGATACTTAGGATGGTAACACCTTCCCTAGGTATAACCAACCCCCGAACACCGCAATCTCTTAGCTTCATTGTTACGTAGTGCACTTGGGGTTTCCTTCGATCTTTACCCTTCACTTTGGATAAATCAAAGCTCATTGGTGAACTTCAATGATTTATGATTCAATTTAATTAATAGCTTGATATTCGATTCTCACCACAACATGTATGTTTCCAACATATTTTCTTTCATCAGCATGCCATCTAATATTCTTTTCGTCATTCGCATCAGCAAAAAGTCTCTTGAATCTTGAAATTATTGGCAAGTACCATAATACTTTAGCAAGAGGACTCTTCCTACTAACATTGTCATTATCATTGTCATCACCATTGTTGTCCTTCAGCTTGTTACACGACACTCCACATTCTGGACATTAATCTAAATTTTCATACTCTTTCTTGTATAATATGCAGTCATTAGGGCATGCATGTATTTTAATATACTCCAAACCCATTGGGAATAACATCTTCAGGAAAATTATTATCTTATGGTAGCATTTGGTTTAGCAAATAAAGCAATTCAGTGAAACTTTTATCCGACCACCCATTTTTTCTTTCAGATTAAACCATTTTAACATCGCAGACAATCGTGTAAAACTTGTGCACCCCTTATATAAAGGGGTGTCCTTATCACTACATAAATTATCATAAATATGGGCTTTATTAAAAGAAGATTCTCCAATATAACGGAACATATCTTCTAGTCGGTCATCCATATATTCATCTTCATAAACTTCGTGACTTTGTGACGCCCCTGTTTCGCTTTTTTCCACCTCATCATGCCATGTCCATATTGTATAATTTTGACATATACCATTGATAACACTATTTTAGTGTGTCACAGTTATCCATTTTTCTTATGGTTTTAGTTTAAGTTTAATTAGGATTTGTTTAAATTTACTTATTTTAGTATATTTGTACCTTAAGCATACTAGGTGCTTCTTTTATGGTTTTTTTAAAGAATATCTGATAAAGGCAAGATAAGGCATGACACCTCAAGACAAAGTCTGGAGTAGAAAGAAGATTAAAGAAAAGAAGATGTTGATTCTCGTTATTAGCAATTCACCAAGAGCCTGGAAGCATTTTATCATTAGGGCACACGTGGTAAGGATTTGTGTAAATAAAGACCTAGAGCATAAAGATAAGAGCAAAAGAGCTTGAAGATAAAAGGTAGTACGGTGGAGACCACGCCTGCAAAAGCGCATCCTGCACCCAACCACCCATCGTTTGCTCTGTGCCATTTACTGCTACAACAGCCTGCCAAAGACACTTTGTCCCTCATTGTTGTATGTACTAGATAACTTGCTCACAAAGGAAGATTGGACAGTTGGATATTTTAGTTATTTGATATGAGCTGAACCTTATTCCTATCAAAGGCCCATGATCCAAGACTCACCAACTTCTACTCTCACAGTCATGTCTATAAAAGCAAGCCTTGCGCACTGAAGAGCTGGAGCTAGAGCTGGAGATTTTCACACACTCATATTTATTTTCAGTTTTGTTTTATTTCACTTTGAGGGTTAAGATATAATTAGAGTGTTTTCTTCTTCTCATCTAATCATGTATTCACTGCTTGAAGCTGTCGTGACTGAAGAAATCCGTTGTTGTTTATCCAACACAAGGGATCTTCAAGTTACTATTAGATTGTCATTTCTTTTACATATTTTTGCTAAGTGTATGTCTTCGTGTAGTTTCATTCCAGTAGTTTGTACTTAGCTCATTATGATCTAAACTCTTGTTTGATGAGCAAAGTGAAGTTAATATAAAGTTATTTTTATGTTGAAATGATGTGTTAATTAATGTCTTATTTTGTTATGTGTTTTTATTCTATACACCTGCTTCTTAGAATGATCAACTTAGAAAAAGGTACAAGCTTGTTGTTGAGAGAGATCCAACAACGAGTGAATTTCATAACAAAAGTGGTTAATAAAGTAGGATAGAGATATTCATTTAATTTAGCTTGCTTAGTGATAAGAAGCTAAGGCCATAAATATTTTCATAATTAAAACCAAATGTATTTTAGGGTTATAAGTGAGGTTTAGAGATTTGTTCCCTTGCCCTAGTTATGCATGCTTTGATGTTGTAGAGATACACCACTAGATCATGTTCTGACCTTTTGAGGCATGACACTTCACATCATGAATACATTTCAACAACAATATATTAATGGATCTTAGCTCATCAATCACTCTCTCTGATATTTTATTCCCTTTTTATTTAGTATTTTAAGTTGTTGTGTGAACCCCTTGCTGCTTATTACCATTAGTATTTTGTTACCTTGCTCATACTTATTTTAAACAAAGGTTGAATACTTATAATTCAAAGCTAAATCAATTTCACTCCCTGTGGGTAAGATGTCATTACTTTATCACTTTCTGCAATCAAACATACATGTATACTTGCATGTGACACCTTTGCTTTAAATAAATATCAAAAAGTAAACACGTAAGAAAGAAACAAGTTTTTCGTGTCGTTGCCGGGGAGTGTCAAGATCTACTTTGAACTACTGTATTTGTTATTTTTGTTTAAAAATTGTATTTGAGCCTTTAACTTTTTTTTTTGCTGTGGTTTGGTGTCACGACAGACTTAAGCTATTGCCTGCGCAGGTTGTTACTGAAGGTGAGATAATACTTAGAAAGGGGGGGGATTGAATAAGTATGGAAAATTAAGCTTTAAAAAAAATCACACAATTATTTTTATCCTGGTTCGTTTAACAACTACTCCAGTCCACCCTTCCAGAGTGATTTGCCTTTCTCAACAAGGACTTAATCCACTATTAAATCAAACTGATTACAATAGTATCACCTAAGAGCAACAGTTTTTAGTCTTCTCAAGAGCTACTGATTCTAACTGAATCCTCTTAAGGAAAATCCTTTACAATCAATGTAAATTCAATACAAGAGTTTTTAATGCTTCTATAAAGCTTTAATCACAACAGTGATTTTTCTCTTAAGTTTAAGTACAATGAGATTCTATGAAGAATAAGAATGAAAGCTTTTAGAATAATATGATTTCTTTTCAGCAAGTGTGTAGCAAGCGTCACTGAAGAATGAAGTGAAGATCTCCTTTTATAGGCAGCTGAATCATGCAAGCTGAACGTTGAAAAGAGAGTCCCAAAAAGGTCTGAGCCTTTTTGTCTTCACATCAACTGACCTTTCCTTGAAATAGATGGCACAGAAAAATCCTTTTTGTCTGTGTAAGTGTGTCTAGCACAAATAAGGAAAGAGACGTTGAATAGTTCCAACAGATATATTCTTGAAACTACTTCTTCAGTTTCAGCAAGTTCTTCAGAGTCTGAATGAATCAGAGTCTTCAAATGAGATTCAGAACTATGCTGTATCAGAGTCTTCTGCAGCGTGTGTGCTTCTAGCGTGTTGATCATTAGAGCATTTTGACACAGAACTTCAGGACTTGGCAGCGTAGGTACTTTCAGAAACTTCTGTAGACTAATGCTTTGAGAAACTCTTCAATCAATATTCTTCTATACTTCTGATGCTTCAGCTTCAGATGCTTCTGATTATCTTCAGATGCTTCTGATTATCTTCAGATGCTTCTGACTCAGAATGTTCTGGAGCTTCTAGCTTCAGATCCTTCTGGAGACAAGGCTCAGGATCTTCTGTAAGGAGCTAACAGATTCTTCTGTAGGTTGCATCTGGCGCTTCAGAGTCAGAATAACTTCTTGTATTCAAGGCAGATTTGCTTCTAGAGAGTTAATATAATTTCAATCTGCAGTAAAACTCTCAAACAAATTTTAGGGTATATAATTCTTAAATATAAATTTCCTAACAGTTATCATCAAAACAAAGAGTAATTATTAAGAACCAATCTGTGTTCTAACAATCTCCCCCTTTTTGATGATGACAAAAAGTATCAGAAATTTTATTTAATTGAACATAAAGAATTATAACTCCCCCTGAGATGATGAATCTCCCCCTGAGTTGAATATGAAAAAGGAATAGAAACTTCCCTTTTTATCTTGAGTAATCTTCAGAGTCAGATCTTGTTTTGACTTTGTAATAATTAAGGGTCAGACTATCTTGCAGATATGAGATTCAGAGTTTGATAAAATATAAATGATCTGAGAAGCTCAGAGATTCTTTTATAGAGTGTTCTTATCAAATGTTCTGAAATAGTCAATTTAGATATTAGAAAGAGTAGATATGTCTGAAGATTCATTCTAGTGAAATTATATTAAATAGTTCAGATCTTTATTTTCTCCCCCTTTTTTGTCATAAGCAAAAAGTAAAAACTTTTAATAAAGACAAATAAAAGGAACAAGAGCAGATAATTCAATGGAGAATAACAAACTGATTCATTTAATCATAACAGAGCAAAAGTACATTGGAAAATATCAGAAGATATAACGAGAACATTCAGATGCAAAACAACAGATGCACAAATATGAAGAAAAAAAAATCTAAGACTGTTTTGACAAAAGCATCTTCAATAGGTCTGTGATCTCAGATTGTGATTGCTCTTGCTTAGACATCCACTTAGTCATTGTCTCAGTCTTCTCATCTTGTTTAGACATCCACTCTGACATGTCCTCAGATTTCTTGTCTTGCTTCACCATCCAAGATCTTATTTCAGATTGACCAGCTTCCAGAGCAGCAATCTTGTCTCCAAAATCTGGATTTTCTGTCTTTATCTCTGATGAAGGAAGTGGAGGTTCTGCAGCCTGAACAGAGTCAATTGCCATAGGTTCTGGAGAACCTGAAGAGGGTTCTACCAGAGTCATAGTCAATGCATTGGCAGTTGGTTCTGGTGGAGGAGGATGAGGAGCATCCAAACAAAGCAGAGGTTCAGTCTTGTTTACAATCCAGAATTGAGTTCTTTCAGCTCTGAGCTTTGCATCATCAGAACAGATGTTCTTCAGATTAGAAGCTACAGTGTTGAATCTCTTGATAAAACCTTTCCAGATGATGTCAGTCTCTTTGGCATCCATAGTTTCAGAGCATCTTGTCTGAACAGTACCTAAAGACATCTGTATTTCTTGCAAAAACGTTTGAAATAAATGATCAATATTAAGTCTGGGTGGTGGTTTAAGCAAGGTTTCCAGAGTCATCTGTTTAGGTTTGGGAGTTGGTGGTATCAGTGATTTTGGGATGGAAATCAGAGGAGGGGGAACAAAAGGAATGAATGGAATTTCTGGTTTTTGGGGTAAGGATCTGTTTAAGGCATTAAGCAGAGTTGGTTGAGGTCTTGTGCGTGGGTAAACAACATCAAAAGATGCATTGGAGTATGGTACGAAAGCAGAGTTTGATGGTTTATCAGATGCAACTGTGTTATCAGATGCAGGATGCAGAGCTGAAACAGCAGCTTTACCAGATGTTGCAGTTATGGTTGCTAAAGATCCCTCATTTATCATTGATTGTAGGTAAGATTGAAGTACAGATGGAAGAGCCTGGCTGAGTTTGGGTTTCAGAGGTTTCAAAGGTTCAGAAGGCTCAACTCTATCATAAAAATCTTTCAGTTTGAAGCCATAAGATAAATTATGATAAAGAGAGGACACTTGGGCACAAGATATTCCAGATGATGATGGATTGGAAGTAGGAACAATCAACTCAGATGAAGTTACAGGTGGAGGCATAGGGTCTGAAATGGTAGTTTTAGCAGGTAAGGTTGATTCAGGTTCAGGTTCATGTACAGGGTATTTGTCAGATGGATTAATGAGAAAGTCAGGATGAATGTCTGATTCAGATGAATTTGAGGATGCTGTAGGTGAACAAGATGTGGAAGAGACTTGAAACACTGTTTGTAATGGAGTGACATCAAGAGCTTCTGTCTCAAGTATGTGAGGTTCAGAAGTATTTGTAGGTTTTGATGGAATGTCAGAGTCTTTTTCTGGTTGATCTTCTGTGGTTTGTTTTTCTGGATGATCAGAAGTTTTTGGTAGATTTTCTGTTTGTGGTGGAGCAGAGTTTTATTTATCAGAAGTTTGTGGTAGTTCTGATGGTTTTGGTTCTGTCGGTTTTGGAACTGTTGGTTGTGGAACTGTTGGTTGTGGAACTGTTGGTGATGGACGTGGAGTGAAGTGTTTGATGTGTACTTTGGGTTGAGGTGGTTTTGATACAGAGGCAGTGGTTTGGTTCTGAGGTGAGACAGAACTAGGGGCAGCAACAGATGTTGTTTGAGTGACAGGTGGTTTGGGAACAGACTTAATAGAAGAATCATTAATAACAACAGTTTTAGAAATAGCAGAAGTCTTTGTACCTTTGAGTTTAATCCTCTTAGCAGATGCAGAGGCAGCTTCTCCAGAATCCTTTCTCTTTAACAGAGCCTTGGGTTTCTCAGCAATCTTAGCCTTCTTCTGGACAGGTTCAGATTCTGCTGCAGGCTGAGATCTTCTCCTCTGAAGTGGAACTTCTGCTTCTTCTTCTTCTCCTGCATCTGGCAGTGGTTGCTTGACAAGTTGAAACACATTTGCTGGAACAGGCACTCCTTCCTTTTTGCATTCCTCTATATACATCAGAACAATGTGTCTAGGTTCTTCAGCAAAGAATAGAGGAAAGTCAGATACTGGAATCCTCTTATTCAGATCAGACATATTTAACCTCTTTGGAGCAGTAGTAAGTTCATCCACAATCTTGAGTCTCAGAAGGCTTTTAGCGTTCAAAGGCTTTCCCATAATGAACTCTAGTTCCTCTGTAACACCAGCATCATACAGAGCAGCCACTAAACCATTTTCAGTGAGAAGATCTGATAGCAGTCTTCCAAAAGGGATCCAAGTCCTGATCTTCTGACCTTTTTCTTTTACAGACTCTCTAGATGCATTGATGTGATTCCACAGATGCATAAACAAAATGTAAGGCAGATCTACCTTGTTGCTCTGACTAAGGCAGTACATAAAGTAGATCTGTTCATTGTTGACATAATCTGGGGAATTTGTTGACTTTCTGTGATGTATGCATTCCATGAAGATCTTGGCCCAGATCTTATAATCAGGCTTCAGATCTTTGAATCTGTTAGAGGCTTGTCCAGCAGTCATCACTTCCTCATAAACTTCATCCATATCCACACGCCCAGCTGGCAAGTGAGAAACACCATCTGTCTCTTCATAACCTATCAGCTTCCTTATCAGATCCTCTGTAATGATAATCTCTTTTCCCAGCACAGATGATAGAATAAACTTGGGATACACAGATGCATGAATCCAGAATTCCTTAACAAGCAGAGGGTAAATTGGTCCAAACAATCTGTCAAAGTATTTTACCCAACCTTGAGCTCTAACAATGGAGCGAAAATCAAACCCATTGTCAGCCAGAAAATCAAATTCAACCATGGATTCACACAATACTTCTAGTTTATCAACTGGTGTGAGAAGAGTTCTCTTAGGAGGAGTATATGGAACAGCACCTAGGTTATCTGAAGTTATAGCAGCCATTGTGGATTGAAACTGTGCAGTTGTTGATGAAGAAGACGCCATTGAAGATTGCTTTTTAACACACTTAGGTTTTGAGTTTTTATGCAGAGAGGACAAAAGATGAAAACGCATGTAAATTCTGAGAGTGAAAAGTGTGAAAGTGAATACACAACAAGTATTTATACTAATCACATAGGCACACCAAAAGACAGAAAGAACGCACGTTTGAGCAGCATTAAATGAAGAGAATAAAATCATTTCAAATAATAAATGCTTCTGACAGTTTTGGGGGGGAAACCAAGATATTTACTATTCAAATTTCACCTCAAACGTCTTTTCAGTTGTGCACACGCCACCTCATCAGATTTTGTGGGACACGTGTTTGCTTGCATGCTGTTCTGAATTCTCTCAAGAAATGAAACGTTAGCCAACGTTCAAATCTTCTAAAGATGATTAGTTCAGATTTTCACATCAGAAATATTAATCAGAATAGAATAAATGAACAAAAGAAATTACTTCAGATGAATTAAGCATTTTTGCATCTGGACAAATTTGCTTCTGATAAATATTATTCTGGACAAAAATCCATACCAATATTTTTCAGAATAAAATTGAATCTATCTTCAACAAGGGGTTTTGTAAAAATATCTGCCCATTGATGATCTGTATCAACAAAGGCTAAATTTATGATTCCCTTCTGAACATAGTCTCTGATGAAATGATGCTTAATTTCTATATGTTTTGCCTTAGAATGTAAAATGGGATTCTTGGACAAACATATAGCAGAAGTATTATCACAAAAGATAGAAATGTTACTCTCAAAAATTTGATAATCTTCTAGTTGACTTTTCATCCAGAGCATCTGCGTGCTACATCCAGCAGCAGCAATGTATTCAGCCTCTGTGGTTGAAAGTGCAATTGTGGGTTGCTTCTTGCTGTACCAGGAGATTAGATTTCTTCCTAGAAATTGACAACTTCCAGAAGTACTTTTTCTTTCCACTCTGTCTCCAGCATAGTCAGCATCACAGAATCCAACTAATTTGAAATCATCAGATTTTCTGTAACACAAACCCACATTAGAAGTACCTTTCAGATACCTTAGAATCCTCTTGACAGCTATCAAGTGTGATTCTCTAGGATCTGATTGGAATCTAGCACACAGACAAACACTGAACAATATGTCAGGTCTAGAAGCAGTAAGATAAAGAAGAGAACCAATCATACCTCTGTAGAGCTTCTGGTCTACTTTCTTACTTACCTCTTCTTTCCCAAGTGAGTTAGTAGGATGCATTGGAGTCTTTGCCACCTTGCTGTCAGACATGTTGGATTTCTTCAGAAGTTCTTTAACATACTTTGTCTGATGTATGTAGGTGCATTCTGGAGTTTGATTAACTTGGATTCCTAAAAAGAATCTGAGTTCTCCCATCATGCTCATTTCAAATTCTGCCTGCATACATGTAGCAAACTCCTTTCCAAGCATAATATTTGTTGATCCAAAAATAATATCATCTACATAAATTTGGAAAATTAGAAGATCTTTCTTTATAGTTTTACAAAATAGAGTTGTATCCACTTTGCCTCTGATAAAATTCTTCTCCAGAAGAAAATTACTCAATCTCTCATACCAAGCTCTGGGAGCTTGTTTTAATCCATATAGAGATTTCTTTAATTTGAAAACATGATCTGGAAATTTTTTATTTTCAAAACCAGGAGGTTGGTGGACATAAACTTCTTCTTCTATAATACCATTAAGAAAGGCACTTTTAACATCCATCTGATATAGAGTGATGTTATTCTGTGCAGCAAAAGAAATAAGAAGGCGTATAGATTCTAACCTTGCCACTGGAGCATATGTCTCAGTGTAATCAATACCTTCTTGCTGACTGTATCCTTGAGCAACCAGCCTTGCTTTATTCCTCTCAACTTCTCCTTTCTCATTTAGTTTATTTCTGAAGACCCGTTTTGTACCAATAATATTAAATCCTTGAGGTCTTTGAACTAGATCCCATACATCATTTCTGCTGAATTGGTTAAGCTCTTCTTGCATGGCAATAATCCAATCATTGTCTTGCAGAGCTTCTTCTGCAGATGATGGTTCAATTTCTGACACTAGTCCAAATAGAGAAGCCTCAGATGATCTTAGAAAAGATCTTGTTCTGATGGGATCATCTTTCTTTCCAATAATGACATCCTCTGGATGAGAAGCTTTAATTCTGGATGATGATCCTCTGATAGTTGACTCTTCAGAAATGTTTAGATTATTCATCTGAGAAGTTAAGGGAGTAGCATCTGGAGTTGCTTCTGGTTCCTTCACTTGAATTTTGTTTGCTTCTGGAACTTCAGAGTCAATAAAGACTACTTCCCTATCTGCAGAGTTGTCAACCTGCTTTGGCTTTTAAGAGCCAAGCTTATCATCAAATCTGACATGAATGGATTCTTCCACAATCTGTGTCTCTGTGTTGTATACTCTGTAGCCTTTAGAGCATTCAGAATATCCAAGCATGAAACACTTCTGTGCTTTGGAATCAAACTTGCCCAGATTTTCCTTAGAGTTTAACATAAAACAAATACATCCAAAAGGATGAAAATATGAAATGTTAGGCTTTTTGTTCTTCCACAATTCATAAGGAGTCTTCTTCAGAAGAGGTCTAACAGACACTCTGTTCTGAATGTAGCATGCTGTATTGATTGCTTCTGCCCAAAAATGTTTTGCCAGATTTGTCTCATTGATCATGGTTCTGGCCATTTCTTGCAAAGTTCTGTTTTTCCTCTCTACAACCCCATTCTGTTGTGGAGTTCTAGGACAGGAAAAATCATGAGCAATGCCATTTTCAGAAAAATATTTTTCAAGATATTTATTTTCAAATTCACCACCATGATCACTTCTAACTTTAGTAATTTTGAAATTCTTTTCATTCTGGACTTGCTTGCAGAAGTCAAAGAACACAGAATGTGACTCATCCTTGTGTTTTAAGAACTTTACCCATGTCCATCTGCTAAAGTCATCAACAATGACCAATCCATACTTCTTGCCTCTGATGGATGCAGTTTTCACTGGTCCAAACAGATCAATATGAAGTAGTTCTAATGGTTTAGAGGTAGAAACAACATTTTTTGATTTGAAAGATGTTTTTGAAAACTTCCCTTTCTGGCATGCTTCACAAAGAGCATCTGAAGTGAACTTCAGATCAGGGAGTCCTCTAACAAGATTAAGTTTATTAATCTAAGATATACGTCTCATATTAATATGGCCCAATCTTCTGTGCCAGACCCATTGCTCTTCATTAACAGACAAGAGGCATTTAACATTTTGAACCTTAAGTTCTGAAAGATTTATTTTATAAATGTTGTTTTTCCTCTTACCACTAAATAGGATAGATCCATCCTTCTGACTAATAGCTTTACAACATTTTTGATTAAAGGTAATATCATAACCATTGTCACTTAATTGACTTATGGACAATAAGTTATGCTTTAACCCTTCAACAAGTAAAACATTAGTAATAGAGGGAAGTTTATCATTTCCAATAGTGCCAGATCCAATGATCTTGCCCTTCTGGTTCCCTCCAAACTTCACGTCACCTCCAGATCTAAGTTCCAGGCTTTGGAACATAGACTTTTCTCCTGTCATGTGTCGTGAGCATCCAGAGTCCAGGTACCATGATTGATGTCCTGACCTTGCTGCTAAGAACATCTGCAACAGGAATTATTTTGTTTTTAGGTACCCAGATCTTCTTGGGTCCTTTGGGGTTAGTTGGTTTGTAGGTTTGTCTAAACTTCTGTTTTGTAACATAATGTTTATTCTGACTTGCCTTAGGTTTAAACACATAAGTACTTTTCTCAGAGCTTGTGTGTTTAATGTCATTCAAGTGACCAAATTTGAATTGAGAATACAGAGGTGTCTTCCTGATGAAAAGTTTGTCAACAGGTTTTGGATTGCTTCCAGATGAAGACTCAAATCCAATGCCTCTTCTGTTGTTTCCACTAACACCATAGATCATGGAAGCCATCTTGCTTCTGTCTATGCTCTTAGTGAGAAATCTCTGAAAACTAGAGTCATATTTTTCTAAAATATTTTCACAAGACTTAGTCTCAGATTCAGATTCTTGTTGAGTTCTATCAAAGTCATTTTTGATTTTTAAATTTATTTCTTTCTGCTCAACAAGTTCTGTTTTCAGAAGATCAATCTCAGATTCAAGATTGCTTTTCAGCTTCTTGTATTTGAGTTTGATGTTGTTATAACTTTTAAGAACTTCTGTTAACACTTTAATGAGTTCTTCTTTGGTAAGTTTAGCCATTACCTCTTCTGCATCATCATCAGATTCTGATTCTGATTCATATCCTGAGGTACCTTCCTCTTGATCCTCTGTCCTGGCCATCAGTGCAATGTTTGCACATTCTTCTTCTGATTCAGAAGATGACTCACACTCATCTGAGTCATCCCATGTTGCCATCAGAACCTTCTTCTTTTTGTTAAACTTCTTCTTAGGTTTTTCTTTCAGAAGTTTGGGGCAGTCATTCTTGTAGTGCCCAGGTTCTTTG
This sequence comes from Lathyrus sativus, assembly GCA_963859935.3. Taxonomy (NCBI): domain Eukaryota; kingdom Viridiplantae; phylum Streptophyta; class Magnoliopsida; order Fabales; family Fabaceae; genus Lathyrus; species Lathyrus sativus. The sequence continues at coordinate 459,037,739 of OZ012738.1, forward strand.
CACTCATAGCACACAACTTCTTTCTTGGCAGATCTTCTTTGACTTGAAGATTCCTTTCTGTTGTCAGATCTTCTGAAGTTGTTGAACTTCTTCCCTTTGTGCTTCCAGAGTTTGTTAATCCTTCTGGACAGCATGGATAACTCATCCTCTTCTTCAGAAGAAGATTCTTCAGAGCTTTCTTGAATGACCTGCAACGCTTTAGCAGTTTTGTTAGATTTTAATGCTACAGATTTACCTTTATCTTTCTTCTGAGGTTCATCTTCCTCAAGCTCAATCTCATGGCTCCTTAGTGAGCTGATGAGTTCTTCTAGAGAGATCTTGTTCAGATATTTGGCCATCTTCAGGGCAGTCACCATTGGTCTCCATCTAATGGGCAGACTTCTGATGATTTTCTTTACATGATCTGACGTGGAATATCCCTTGTCCAGAACTTTCAGCCCAGCAGTGAGTATCTGGAATCTGGAGAATATGGCTTCAACAGATTCAGAGTCTTCCATTTTGAAGGCCTCATACTTCTGGATCAGAGCCAGAGCTTTTGTCTCCTTAACTTGAGAATTTACCTCATGAGTCATTTTAAGGGATTCAAACATATCAAAGGCAGTCTCCCTGTTTGTAATTTTCTCATACTCTGTATGTGAGATAGCATTCAGTAATATAGTTCTGGCTTTATGGTGATTTCTGAAGTCTTTCTTCTGAGCATCTGTCATAGATTTTCTGTCAATCTTTTTGCCATCCTCATCTGTAGGATGTACATATCCATCTATGACAAGATCCCATAGATCAGCATCATATCCTAGGAAAAAACTTTCAATTCTGTCTTTCCAGTAGTCAAATTTCTCTCCATCAAACATTGGAGGTTTGGTGTTGATCCTATCCCTCTCTTCATATTTTGACATTGAATTATCAGCCATGATAACAAATAAATATATTTATCAAAGTATATCTCTCTGGATCTTTACTGACACTGTTAAGTGATAGCACACTCAGAACCGGAGCTCTGATGCCAACTGAAGGTGAGATAATACTTAGAAAGGGGGGGATTGAATAAGTATGGAAAATTAAGCTTTAAAAAAGATCACACAATTATTTTTATCCTGGTTCATTTAACAACTACTCCAGTCCACCCTTCCAGAGTGATTTGCATTTCTCAACAAGGACTTAATCCACTATTAAATCAAACTGATTACAATAGTATCACCTAAGAACAACAGTTCTTAGTCTTCTCAAGAGCTACTGATTCTAACTGAATCCTCTTAAGGAAAATCCTTTACAATCAATGTAAATTCAATACAAGAGTTTTTAATGCTTCTATAAAGCTTTAATCACAACAGTGATTTTTCTCTTAAGTTTAAGTACAATGAGATTCTATGAAGAATAAGAATGAAAGCTTTTAGAATAATATGATTTCTTTTCAGCAAGTGTGTAGCAAGCGTCACTGAAGAATGAAGTGAAGATCTCCTTTTATAGGCAGCTGAATCATGCAAGCTGAACGTTGAAAAGAGAGTCCCAAAAAGGTCTGAGCCTTTTTGTCTTCACATCAACTGACCTTTCCTTGAAATAGATGGCACAGAAAAATCCTTTTTGTCTGTGTAAGTGTGTCTAGCACAAATAAGGAAAGAGACGTTGAATAGTTCCAACGGATATATTCTTGAAACTACTTCTTCAGTTTCAGCAAGTTCTTCAGAGTCTGAATGAATCAGAGTCTTCAAATGAGATTCAGAACTATGCTGTATCAGAGTCTTCTGCAGCGTGTGTGCTTCTAGCGTGTTGATCATCAGAGCATTTTGACACAGAACTTCAGTACTTGGCAGCGTAGGTACTTTCAGAAACTTCTATAGACTAATGCTTTGAGAAACTCTTCAATCAATATTCTTCTATACTTCTGATGCTTCAGCTTCAGATGCTTTTGATTATCTTCAGATGCTTCTGATTATCTTCAGATGCTTCTGACTCAGAATGTTCTGGAGCTTCTAGCTTCAGATCCTTCTGGAGACAAGGCTCAGGATCTTCTGTAAGGAGCTAACAGATTCTTCTGTAGGTTGCATCTGGCGCTTCAGAGTCAGAATAACTTCTTGTATTCAAGGCAGATTTGCTTCTAGAGAGTTAATATAATTTCAATCTGCAGTAAAACTCTCAAACAAATTTTAGGGTATATAATTCTTAAATATAAATTTCCTAACAGTTATCATCAAAACAAAGAGTAATTATTAAGAACCAATCTGTGTTCTAACAGTTACAACCAGTTTACAGTAGTTATCCTGAACCTGAAAGAATTCTAAGAGCACAAGGAAATTTTTACGTTCTCAACAACTATCTGGAAATCCTTCAATATCATCTATGGCTGAACCAGAGGTTGAAGTGCACATGGGAGATACAAACGAAGAAACTTCATCATCATCATCAGACGAGTCACAAAACGAAGTTGTCATGGATGAGCAAGACATCATTAGCATTTTCGATGACAGGGCGCACAACATTAAGGACTATGTTGTCTTTGATCCTACGGCCATAAGCACTGGTATTGTTAGACCAGAGATCACGACACCATAGTTTAAATTCAAACATATGATGTTCCAAATTCCGCAAACCACTAGTCAATACTCAGGCTCTCCTTATGAAGACCCTCACTTGCACTTGAGACAATTTCTAGATGTTGCTTATAATTTCAAGATTCCTGGCATGACTGATGATGCCTTTAAGTTAAGTTTGTTTCAATGTTCTCTAAGGGATAGAGCCAAGAGCTGGCTAAATTCCATGGAACCAATTTCCATATGGAACACTTTGGCAAAAAAAATTCTGGCCAAATACTTTCCTCCTTCGAAGAATTCAAAGATGAGAAATGAGATCACTTCATTTAGGAAAGGAGATTGTCATACCCTAATTTTTGAACCTAAGATACCCACATCATTTTCATCTCATACATACACTTTTATGCATCATTAACCCATTTTTAGAAAGTCAAGATTGTTGTTTGCTTCATTATGATCACACATTAGGGTTTTTAAACCTACAGAGAATTCAAGCAAATGATCAATCAAGAGTTGGCATGATCTTCAAATTATAAAGTCCCTCAATCATACATGGAGATAAAGAGATCCCATTCACCAAGAATCAAGAACAAGATTACATCATTTCATGTTGGTCAAGCCTCAAGATCATCTGCATTACCAAATTAGGGTTTTGACCTAATCCAATCCCAAGGATGACTTATTGAGCAAGGCATGATCCAATATCTCAAAATATGTTTCAAGTACCTCAAATACATCATATTAATTCATTCACATGATTGGATTTATCCAAATAACTTGATTCATAAACAATGCAAGAATTCAAACCCATCTGAGCCACAAATTAGGATTTTGATGAAAAGTCAACCATATCTTTGACTTTTGACCAAGACATGATCTCCAACTTTGGGATATGATTCAAGAAACTCAAATATAACCTTGAAGTCAATTCATAAGTTTAAAATCACCTTGGGGTATTCATTCATTAAAAAAATCAGGAATTAGGGTTTCCCTGCACAAAATTCATCTAATACACAAAGTCAAAGTTTGACTTTTGGAGAAAAAATGTTCATCATAAGCCATTATACAAGAAAACACGATCCATTGTTGCATTTGAAAAAGGATTGATCAAGAAATTAAGGTTACTTGCAAAAGAGGAAAAGTTAAAGAAATTGAAATTTTCACTAAGTTATGGAAAAACATGATTTTTACCTAACTTTACAAGGCCATAACTTGTGATCCAAGAAACCATTTTTTGCACTCCAAAAATCAAATGATAGATCGCATTACATACAACAAGATTGTTAGGCTGAACCATATCCAAAAACTTCATCGATTTCAAGTTATGAAGTGATCAAAATAAAAAAAAAATAATGAATTTCAACACTTAGGAAAATTCTGCCTAAGGTAAGATCAGCCAAAACATCAAAATGTGGAGGGATTTTTCACCATGATCCAAGATGAATCAAGTCCAATTGTGAACATCAAAGTTGAAGTACATAATCCCATCTTTCCAAAGATCCCAAGAGTATGAGAAAACTCCACTTGAGAAAAGAGCCATGAAGGTTACAAGACACCTTGCTGCAACTGTTTTGCCAAGATCATATTGGTCATTTCTTGTGGTACACGACTGTTTTGTCAAGTGCAATGATCATGTTGCTAAGCTAACTCAATGTGATCAGGTTGAGTCATAATAAACCTACAGAAGTAGGCCATAGGGTCCAAAGATATCTCAAATTGTATTAATGGATTTTGTCACATTATGCCTTGAATTCAAAGGCACTTATGTGCAATAGTGCACATTCAACAAAGGTACTCTTTTCAGTAAAGATGGTCATATAAACAATAATAAAAATGACTGAGGAATGTGGAATTGGTCAATTGATAGATATGCTATTTGGAAGAGTTATTGTACCTTGCATAAGAAAAAATGACATAAGTCCAAAACCATTTAACCAAGCTCTTATCCTTCAAGCTGGAACTATTCATCCAAGAAAAATTAATTTACCTATAAATAGAGGTCACATTGCCTCATTCTAGACACATCAAAACAACTCCAATACTTGTTTTCTCCAAATTCATCTTTGTCTCAAATTTCAAAACACCAAGTGAGGGAGAAATCAAATTTCTCAAACCAGAGCAATTCTATCCAAGCCAATGATCCAAACACCTCACATACATCATATATGAGTGATCCCGACACTTAAAGATCATCTGTAACATCAAATTCATCAAGATCATAGTTCATCCCAAGCCAGATGCAGTTGGATTCGAGCCCACCAATCCAGAAGGTTTCTAGTTATTCTAAACACATTAATACATTCCTTGAGGTCTAGGGAAGTTGTTCAGGTCATCATTTCACATTTGCAACACGTACAACTGAGGATTTGATTTCCTCTTGCACAAGTAAGCCTGAACTTCCCAAACTCCATGAATCATGCATCATTTTTGATATTTCAAGTTACCAACATGTTTTTGCACGTACATAGAATGTTTTCCCTTGATCAATTGCTATGTATCAATTGTGTATAGGATTTCATAGTGTTCTTGCCAAAATTAGGGTTCATTCGTTCATCACTTGATAATATACTCCACACTTAAAATAAATGAAATTAAACACCACCATCGTGTTCCTTGTTCAAAAGCGAGCGATTTTTATGTTTACATCTTTTAAAATCATTGCGTATTGAGGGAGATAGGAGAGGTTTTTCAAATCTAATGATGGGGTGGTGCGCGAGGAAGAGGAAGATGGCCTTGGCGCCATAATTCAAAATTTTGAGTTTTTATATTTTTCTTATTTTTCAAATTTATTTTTCAAAAATTAATTTATATATTCAATCTTATTTATTTTCAAATGAGTTTTTGAACAAATATCATTCACATATTTAAATATTTTATTCACCAAAAAAATCAAAAAAATATTTTGTATTTGATATCTTTTTAATATATTATTTTAAATTGTTTTAAATATTTTAAAATAATTTCTTTTTTCTTGATTTTTCTTAAACCAAATTGACTTCAAATATGCATGTGAATAAAAAATATTTGTATAAACCTTAATCATTTTTCATAACATGATTAATGTATTCATTTTGATAATTATACTATATTTAAATGATTTTTCTTTGAAAAATATCTTTCAAAAATGAAGTTAGGGTTTTTGCTTTGATTCAATTTTTCAAACTTCACAACTCACACTTGGGCCTCTATTAGAGTGTTAGACCCAACCCTCTATGTAAATAACCAAATCAAGTGGGCCTCTACTATAGTATAAGTCGCATTGCACTTTCCAAAGTCACGGTGCGATCACTGTTTTCACAATTATCTGGGCCTCTAATAGAGTGTAAGTATCATCTCTTTGTACATAAATAAACCTTTTTTAGGTCCTCTACTATAACATACATCCCTCCTCTCAGTGTTCAAAATCACTGTGCTTTCAAATTATCAACATCTTGGGCCTCTGCTAGGAGTGTAAGTCCCAACCTTTTTCTTTCAAAATCATCCTCTGTTCTTTTCAAAACAAGATAATCATCTTGGGCCTCTGCTAGAAGTGTAAGTCCCATCCCTCTTTCTATTTTCAAAATCTCCTTCATATTTTCAAAACTTCAATCTTTCAAAACTTTCAAATTCAATCTAAACCTAACATCAATTCTCAATAAATCATCTGGGTCTCTCCCTAAGTATAAGACCCAACACCTTTTGTAAATCTTTTAGCCTCATTCATCATGGGTTTTGTATAGGATACAAATCATCTGGGCCTATATCTAGAGTGTAAGGCCCAACACCTTTGCTCCTCTCCTACTTAAGATCAAGTCATCTTCATATTCAAATTCAAAATCATTTCAAAACTTTCTTCAATTTCTCAAAACCCTAATTCATTTCAATCAATCAATCTTAAAACATTTAATCAATCACAATACACTTGAGCCTTTATCCAGAGTGTAAGACCCACCACCTTTTCAAATTAAATTCATACTTGTTTATATACTTGTTTATATACTTGTTCATATATCTGTATATATACTTATGCATATCTTGTTAAGTTTCCCTTAGCATTTAAATCATCCTTAGTTTAGACTAGTTAAAACAATAGGATCCTTTCAATCATTATAACTTAGTTCAAACAACTAGTTCCCTCTTGTACAAAGGAATTCTTCTCCTCACTATAGTTAGCCTCCTCTTGGGATTTTGTTCAATTTACTTAACCTTGAAATATTGCACAAGAAAGAGAGGATTATTTCCCGATGAAACCTCTTCTTTAAACCCTTTTAACCCTGGAACAGTTCAACAAAGAAAGGATTATTTCCCGGTGAAACCTTTCTTGAACTCTTATTAGACTTGGAAATTCTCAATCCCTAGTCTCCTCTTGGGCTTCATACAAGGACCCACAGGCTTCCTAAAAGGATAAGATAGATCATAGTCAGCTTTATCAATACACAAAACCTAGGAAAGTCAAAACCTCTAGGACATTCAATCAAATCCTTAACAAAGGTTAGCTTTCACTTAATAATCCTCAGCCAGGGTCAGTTTACAATCAATAAACCCCCAGAAAGATTAAAGCCCTTGTGACATTCAAATTCTCTTCTAATCTTCAGCAAGAGTCAGTCTCCACTTAAATTCCCTCAGCTTTCACTTAGGCTTCATATAATGATTTCCCCAGTCAACCTCAATCTTGGGCTTTGTACAAGACAGATATAACACTCCCCAGTTGAGTCAGTTTTAAGTTCTTTCAGCTTTAACTTTGGGCTTTGATCAAGGCACAAAATTCAAAATCCCCACAGATGAGACCATGAGTCCTCTCTATAGGAGGATATCCCTTATATACATCACATTTCAAATCAAATCAAACTGTTTTACATAAATGAGGATGTGGCATTGCTTTGGATACTTCAAAATCTAAGTTAAAAGCTTCTTCCCTTATGTTAAAACTCATAAAGGAGGATGTGGCATTGCTCTGGATATTTCAAAGTCCAATTTAAAAGCTTCTTCCCTTATGTTAAAATTCACGAAGAAAGATGTGGCATTGCTCAGGATATTTTAAAGTCCAAGTTCGAAGCTTCTTCCTTCATGACATTTCACTTCTCCTATAAAGGAAGGTGTGGCATTGCTGGATTCCACACATCCCAGTTAATGCAACTTCCCTTATAATCATTTCTTCAATATTTGTGATGAATAGGCGAGATAACTCCCTTCAGAGATGACAAATTCTCTCTCTGTCAAGCTTTTAGCTTCAATCTTGGGATTTAAGCAAGACACAAATACTCTTTTAGCTTCAATCTTGGGCTTTGAACAAGACACAAAATAATTTTCTCCCATAGGTTTAAGAGGAACTACGAACACTCTGATTTCTCAGTTTCCTTTTTGATAACACATAGGCATAAGATTGCAAAATCTTAGCGAGCACACTAATAAAAAAACCCTTAGGTCTAGGTACCTACCAAAAACAATAGAAAATCATAAAACAACAAAAACATTCCCTCAGTTTTCACAAAGGAGAAACTTTCCCAGCAGACAAACCTAAGCATGCAAGTAATTCAACAGTAGAATTATACAATAAATTTTCCCTTAGTATCTATAGAGTACTATAGATACTCGGGATGTTAATAGCTTCCCTTAGTCTATAACCAACTCCCCGATTCCAGATCTCTTAGCATTTGTAAGAAAAACATTTGTGAGCAGAGCCAGTTTGAAATATCTCCCCCTTCCTTTTAAGCGTAATAGGATCAATATTAGAAATTAGAAAGTAGTGTTAAATGTGATAGTGGTCGCTTCACTAAAACTGGAGCTATAGAGATGATGAATCGTTGTTTAATGCATGGGAAAGATTTAAAGAGCTGCTAAAACAATGTCCTCATCATGGGATTCCCATATGCATTCAACTTGATACTTTCTATAATGGATTAATTCCATCCCCAAGGAACATGCTAGATGCATCTCGTGGTGGAGCTCTTTTGTCTAAATCCTATAAAGAAGGCTACAAGTTAATTGAGAGTATTACAACCAACACTTATCAATGGCCTGTCACTAGGGCTACTGCAAACTCAACTCACAAGAAACCTGCTGGAGTTCATAAAGTCACTGAGACAATAGCTCTTGCTGCTCAGGTGGCTTAAATCCATCGGATGATGAAAAATATGATGACCCATGAAATGACAAAGCCTGAACCAGTTAAGGTGGTTACTGACACGATTGAAGTTGCGCGTGTCTACTGTAGAAGACCCCATTTGTTTGAAGAATGTTCTTCAAATCATGTTTTAGTTAACTATGTTGGCAATAACAACAACAACAACAACAACAACAATAACAGATACAATAATCCTTACAGTAACACATACAATCCAGGGTGGCACGACCATCCTAGTTTTTCATGAAGTAATAATAAAAATCAACCAAAGCCTCAAGCAACACCAACACCACAAGTTCCTCCTGGTTTTTCTACTTCTAGTTATGCTGGGGGAAATCCAGGAAACAATCAGCGGGAGAATGTTTTAAAGTCTTTTATTCAAGAAGCTAAAAGGAACATGAGAACTCAAGGAACATCAAATAAGGCAATTAGCCACTGCCTTGAGCTCAAGGAACATGAGAACTCTCCCAAGTTCTACTGAAACTCCAACTGCACCCTCTGGAGTAAAGAATGTTGAGACATGTCAAGTTATCAAGCTTAGAAGTGGGAAAGAAGTTGAAGAGTCTGTTTCAAAGAACAAGGAGGCAAGTACAGAATTGCCTGAACTAGACAGTTCTGTGACAAGAAAACAAACTGATGAAGAATTATCTTTATTTGGGCACCAGAAGCAGAATGAAGGTGTCACTAATGTAGACTTGACTTCTCAAGAGACGCGAGAGGTCATGACTGACATCAGCAGGAAGTCAAAAAAAATTTCAAGAAAGGCATCCACCACCTTTTCCACAAAGGATTAGGAAGGCCAAAGAAGAACAACAATTTGGAAAGTTTATGGATATCCTGAAGCAGCTTCACATCAATATACCCTTTATTGAAGTTATTCAACAAATTCCAAATTACTCAAAGTTCATGAAAGATGTACTCACTAAGAGGAAAACGGTAGGAGAATTTGCCACGGTTGCACTCACTCAAGAGTGTAGTCAATTGGTACAAGGAAAGCTTCCACCTAAATTAAAAGATCCTAGGAGTTTCACTATTCCACGCACCATTGGAGATACCTTTTGTTGAAAAGCTCTATGTGATATAGGGCCTAACATTAATATTATACCCTTGTCCATCTTTAAGAAGCTAGGGATAGGAACTACCAAGCCTACAACCATCACCTTACAATTGACAAATAGGAGTATTTGTTACCCTCAAGGAAAGATAGAAGATGTGCTAGTTAGGGTTGACAAATTTGTCTTCCCTGTTGATTTCATTATCATGGATTTTGATGTTGATGAAGAGACACCTATATTGTTGGAAAGATCATTCCTAGAAACGGGTAGAACTTTGATTGATATGGAAAGAGGAGAACTCGCGATGAGAGTCAGTGGAAAGAAAGTAGTATTCAATGTCCTCAATGCTCTACAATATCCTGAAGAAGATGTAGCTGACTATTCCATGATATTTAGTTGGGAAGGAATAATTCACAAAAACCTTATCAAAATTAGTAATGTGTTGGAACGGGAGCTAGGGAAATTAGAAGAAGAAGAAGGGCCACAAGAAGGACTCATCTATGGTCTAATGAAGAAGCATGAGGAACAATATGTGGAAGTAATAAAATCAACAACTGTTGCTCACAAGCAGCATCTACCTTCCATAGAAGAACCTCCTGAGCTGGAACTAAAACAACTTCCTGAGCACCTACAATATGCTTATTTGGAGGCAGGGCAAAAGTTTGCAAGACATAATTGCTACAGATTTGAAAGAAGATCAGTAGGATCAGTTAATAGCACTATTGAAGAAGCACAAAAAGGCAATTTCTTGGCAGATCTCTGACATTAAAGGGATCAGATCAAAAATTTGCATGCACAGAATTTTGTTGGAGGAAAATGCTAAGAATAGCATTTAAAGTCAAAGAAGATTGGATCCAATTATAAAGGAAGTTGTCAAGAAGGAAATTATTAAGTGGTTTGATGTTGGAACTATCTACCCTATCTCTGATAATGTGTAGGTGAGTCCCGTTCAATGTGTTCCTAAGAAGGAAGGCCTGACTATGATTGTCAACGAGAAGAATGAACTAATCCCCACAAGAATGATTTTTCGTTGGAGAATTTGTATGGATTACAGAAAACTGAACAAAGCAACAGGGAAGGATCATTTCCCTCTACCTTTTATTGATCAAATGTTGGATAGGTTGATTGGAAAAGAATATTATTGTTTCCTAGATGGATACTCAGGGTATAATCAAATTGCCATAGCCCCGGAAGACCAAGAAAATACAACATTCACCAATCCTTATGGCACCTTTGCTTTCAGAAGGATGCCTTTTGGATTGTGCAATGCTCCAGCCACCTTCCAATGTTGTATGATAGCCATATTTTCAGACATCATTGAGAATTCCATGGAAGTTTTTATGGATGACTTTTCTATTTTTGGAGAATCATTCAAGAATTGCTTGGAAAATTTGGATCTGGTATGGGCTAGATGTGACGAGAATAACCTGGACCTTAATTGGGAAAAAAATCCATTTTATGGTAAAAGAAGGAATTGTTCTTGGGCATAAAATCTCAAAGAAAGTTCTAGAAGTAGATCAAGAAAAAGTGGAAGTAATAGAGAAATTACCACCATCTGTTAACATCAAAGGAACCAGAAGTTTTCTAGAGCATGATGGCTTCTACAGAAGGTTCATCAAAGATTTTTCAAAAATTACTAAACCTCTGTGTCAGCTGCTGCAACATGATGTGCCATATATCTTCAGTCAGGAATATTTGGATTCCTTTAATCTGTTGAAGGAGGCTCTGATCTCTGCGCCCATTGTGAAGATTCCTGATTGGTTAAAACCCTTTAAGTTGATGCGTGATACAAGTGATTTTTCTATTTGAGTTGTGCTAGGTCAAAGGTATAACAAAGTTTTTCATACTATATACTACGCTAGTAAGACCGTGATTGAAGCACAAATAAACTACACCACAACTGAGAAAGAGCTGTTGGCTATAGTGTTTGCATTTGACAAGTTCAGATCCTACTTGGTTGGGACAAAAGTCTTTGTATACACAGATCATTCAACCATCAAGTACTTGATTGCTAAAAAAGATGCTAAACCCATGCTCATAAGATGGGTCCTCTTGTTGCAAGAGTTTGATTTGGAGATTAGAGACAAGAAAGGGATAGAAAATTCGGTTGTTAATCATCTCTCCAGATTACCAGAAGAAGTTCAAAACAAAAACAGTGGAGAAATTCAAGAAACTTTTCCTGACGAGAAGTTACTGCTGATAAACACTGGCGTGACACCAAGGTACGCTGATATTGTGAATTACCTGGTCAACATATATATGCCCCCTGATTTCAACGTTCATCAAAGGAAAAGGTTTTCTCATATGGTAAAGAGCTATTTTTTGGGATGAACCTTTCCTTTACAAAAAGTATGTAGAACAATTACTAAGAAGATGTGTAGATCATCCAGAGGCACGACAAATCTTATCTGCCTGTCATGAAGCTTTCTATGGAGGACATTTTGGAGGAACCAGAACTACTGCAAAAGTGTTGCAATCAGGTTATTTTTGGCCCTTTATTTTTAAAGATGCTCATGAATTAGTTAAGAAATGTGATAAATTTCAGAAAGTAGGAAATATCTCCATGAGGGAAGAGATGCCACTCACCAACATACTTGAAATAGATATTTTTGATGTATGGGGCATTGACTTCATGAGGCCTTTTCCTCCACCTTTTGGTAATCTTTACATTCTTATGGCTATAGACTATGCCTCTAAATGAATAGAGGCAGTAGAAACACCCACAAATGATGTTAGAGTCGTAACCAAATTTTAGCTTAAAAACATTCTGACAAGACATGGCACGCCTAGAGCAATCATCAGTGATGGTGGCTCTAATTTTTACAATAAGATTTTTGAAATTTTAATTGAAAAATATGGGATTAAACACAAAGTTGATACAACATACCTGAAGGTGAGATAATACTTAGAAGGGGGGGGGGGGGTTGAATAAGTATGAAAGATTAAAACTTAAAATTAAAAACACAAGTATTTTTATCCTGGTTCGTTGAACTCAACTACTCCAGTCCACCCTTCCTAGAGTGATTTGCCTTTCTCAATCAAGGACTTAATCCACTATTTAATCAAACAGATTACAATAGTAACACCTAAGAACAACTGTTCTTAATCTTCTCAAGAGCAACTGATTCCAACTGAATCCTCTTAAGGAAATTCTTTACAGTCAATGTAAATCTAATACAAGAGTAAGAATGCTTCTAAAAAGCTTTTATCACAATTGTGATATTTCTCTTAAGTTTAAGTGCAATGAAATTAATTCTAAGAATGAATATGAAAGTATGAGAGCTTTAATGTTTTCTTTTCAGCAAAACGTCTCACTGAAGAATATGGTGGAGTCTTGCTTTTATAGGCAGCTTATCCAAGGTGAGCTGCACGTTGAGAAGAGTGTCCAAAAGGTCTGAGCCTTTTTTGTCTTCACATCAAGTGACCTTTCCTAGAAGAAGAAAGCACAGAAAAATCATTTTTGTCTGTGTTCTTGTGTCTAGCATAAATAAGGAAAGAGACGTTTGATTTACTCCAACGGATATAATCTTTGAATATTTCTTCTTCAGTTTTCAGCAAGTTCATCAGAGTCTGATTGGGTCAGAGTCTTCTAATGATGATCAGAACTTGCTGGATTAGAGTCTTCTGCAGCATGTGTGCTTTCAGCGTGTTAAATATCAGAGCATATTTGAAACAAAACTTTAGTACTGGCAGCTTTAGTACTTTCAGAATCTTCTGTAGAAACTATGCTTTGAAAAACTCTTCATACAATATTCTACTTTACTTCAGATGCTTCTGACTTGCTTCAGATTCTTCTGGAGCTTCTGCTTCAGATTCTTCTGGAGCTTTTACTTCAGAATCTTCTGGAGGCTACGCTTAGAATCTTCTGTTGACAGCAATCAGAGTCTTCTAATGAGTGCATCTGACGCTACAGAGTCTAGCTAATTTCTTGTATTCAATTCTGATTTGCTTTTGGAGTGTTAACATCTTTACTAACTGCAGTAAAAATTCTCAAGCAAATTTTAGAGTATATAATTCTTAAATACAAAATTTCCTAACAGTTATCATCAAAACATAGAGATATTATTAAGAACCAATCTGTGTTCTAACAATCTCCCCCTTTTTGATGATGACAAAAACATCAAAAATTTTGTTTAATTAAAAATATTAAAATTATAACTCCCCCTGAGATGATGAATCTCCCCCTGAGTTAAATACAGATAAGGAATAGAAACTTCCCTTTTGTCTTGAGTAATCTTCAGAGTTAGATCTTGTTTGTTCTTTTAACATTTGAGAGTTAGGATGTCTTGCAGATTTAAGGTTCAGTGTTTGAAAATAGTCAAATGGTCTGAGAAACTCAGAGTTTCTCTTATAGAGTATACTTATCAATTGTTCTGAAATACTCAGATTAAATGTTATAATAGAATAAATATGTCTGAAGTTTCATTCTGGTGAAGTTATATTAAACAGTTCAGATCTATATATTTTCTCCCCCTTTTTTGTCATGAGTAAAAAGTAAAACTTTAAAAAGACAAATAAAAGGAACAGTAAATAAGATAATTCAGTGTAGAAAAACTTTGATTTATTCAATAAGATTAGATCAAGAGTACATGCATCAAGAGATATAGCAAGAAAAATACATAGCAAACATCAGATGCAAAAACATCAGAATGAAAATCTAAGAGTGTTTGGACAAAAGAATCTTCAATAGATCTGTAATTTCAGAGGAGGATTGCTCTTGCTTGGACATCCACTTAGCCATTGTTTCATTCTTTTGATCCTGCTTTGACATCCATTCTGTCATATCCTCAGACTTCTTACCCTATTTTGCCATCCAGGACTTGATCTCTGATTGACCAGCTTCCAGAGCAGCAATCTTATCTTCAAAATCTGGATGTTCTTTCTTTATCTCAGATGAAGAAGTATGATCAGGTTCTGGAGCTTAAATAGAGTCAATTTCCATTGGTTCTGTAGAGTCTGGAGCATTTGAGCTAGAAGGGAGGTCTACCAGAGCCATGGCCAAGGGATTTTCTTCAGATGCAATGTCAGTAGATTCTTCTGATGATGGAGGAGCATCTGTAAGGAGCAGAGGTTCAGATTTCTTGACAGTCCAGAATAGAGTTCTTGCAGCCTCAGCAAATCTGAGCTTCGCATCATCAGAACATATGTTCTTCATATTGGAGGCCACAGAGTTGAATCTGTTGATGAATCCATTCCAGATGATATCAGATTCTTTGGCGTCCATTGTTGCTGAGCATTTCTTCTGTACAGTACCTAAATACAACTGTATTTCTTGCAAAAATGATTGAAATAAAGGATTAACATTAAGTTTGGGCTTAGGATGTAACAAAGTTTCGAGAGTTATTGGTTTTGGTTGGGGAGTTGGTGGAAAAATAGACTTCTGAATAGAGATCAGAGGAGGAGGATAATATGGAAAGAAAGGAATTTCAGGTTTGTGAGGTTTGGATCTGTTTAAAGCATTTAACAGATTTGGTTTTACTTTGGTGTGATGGGAAACCACATCAAAGGGTTTATTTGAGAAGGGTTGAAAGGCAGATTTTGGAGGTTTATTAGAGGCAACAGGTGTATCAGATGATACAGGTTTAGCTGAAGTGACAGCTTTGGCAGATTTATCAGAATATGGTATAGTTGCTAATGATCCTGCATCTGACATTGATTGAATATATGTGACAAGCACAGATGGAAGGGTTATTGAGAGTTTGGGTTTCAGAGGGGTGATATGGTCAGATGGTTCAACTCTGTCATAAAAGTCTTTGAGTTTGAAACCATAATCCAGATTATGAAATAGAGATGAAACTTGTGCACAGGAAATAGATGATCTTGGGTTAGAGTTGGGAATCAGTATTTCAAATGATGGTGCAGGTGTGGGAATAGGATATGGAATGGAAGCTTTAGAAGGTATAATGGGTGCTGGTTGGTTTACCTCAGAGTATTTTTGAGATGGAGAGATTAGAAAATCTGGGTGAATCTCAGATTCTAAGGAGTTTGATGAGGTGGTTGGTGTGCAGGAGGTAGAAGACACTTGAAACACAGTTTTTAATGGTGTGACATCAAGAACTTCTGTCTCAGGAATGTTGGGTTCAGAAGGATTTGTTGATTTTGAAGGAATTTCAGAGGGTTTTGATGAGGGTGGATCAGATGAAATTTTTGTTGGTTCAGATGATTTGGATGATGGATTATCTGATGGTGGTTGTTTCTGAGGTTCAGATGATTTTGATGTAGGATTTTTTGATGGTGGTTGATTTTCAGAGGCTTTTTCTGGTAGAGGTTCTTGTGGTTTTTCTGGTTGTTTTTCTTGTTGGTGCTTTTGTTGTTCAGATGGATTTTGTTTAGACGGTTCAGAGGATTTTTGTTGTACAGAAGGTTGTGGTTGTTGTTCTGTAGGTTGTTGTTCTGAAGGTTGTTTCTGTGATGATTGTTTTTGTGGAACAAACTGTTTGATTTGGATTTTTGGTTGAGATGATTGTGGTACAGAGACTTTTGGTGTTTGAATTGGTTTTGTTGTTGTAGGTGTTGAAACAGATGTTTGTTTTTGTGGTGATTTGGAACTTGGAGCAGTAACAGAAGTAGTTTGTATTGAGGGTGGTTTTGGAATAGACTTAATATTAGAATCATTTAAAACAATTGTATTTGCAGAAGATACAGAAGATTTAGTACCTTTTATCTTGATCCTTTTGGCTGGTACAGAAGAAGTGTCTCCAGATTCTTTCCTCTTCAAGAGCTTCTGTGGCTTCTCAGCAATCTTGATCTTCTTCTGGATAGGTGCAGCTTCTGCTTCTGGCTGAGTCCTCTTTCTTTGTAGTTGTTCTTCTTCTTCTTCTACATCAGGTAGTGGTTGTCTTGCTAGCTGAACAATGTTTGCAGGAACAGGCTTTCCTTCTTTCTTACACTCGTCAATGTACATCACAACAATGTGCCTTGGTTCTTCGGCAAAGAATAATGGAAAATCATCTATAGGAATCCTCTTCTTACTCAGTTCAGAAACATTCAGCTTCTTAGGAGCTGTTGTGAGTTCATCCACTATTTTAAGTCTCTGAAGACTTTTGGCATTTAGAGGCTTTCCCATTATGAATTCCAATTCCTCTGTAACTCCAGCAGCGTACAGAGCAGTGACCAATCCATTCTCAGTTAGAAGATCTGAGATCAACCTTCCAAAAGGGATCCAGGTTCTGATCTTTTGTCCTTTTTCTTTCACATTCTCTCTAGAGGCATTTATATGGTTCCACAGATGCATAAAGAGAATATATGGAAGATCTACCTTGGTGCTCTGACTGAGGCAATACATGAAATAGAGTTGTTCATTATTGACATAGTCTGGAGAGTTTGTTGACTTCCTATGATGGATGCATCCCATAAAGATCTTAGCCCAGATCTTGTAGTCAGGCTTCAGATCCTTGAATTTGTTAGAAGCTTGACCAGTAGTCATCACTTCTTCATACACTTCATCCATATCCACACGCCCAGCTGGCAAGTGGGAAACACCATATGTTTCTTCATATCCAATTAGCTTTCTGATCATATCTTCTGTGATTATAATCTCTTTGCCCAGTACAGAAGATAGGATGAACTTAGGGTAAACTGAAGCATGGATCCAGAACTCTTTTACAAGGAGGGGGTAAACTGGTCCAAACAGTCTATCAAAATACTTTACCCATCCTTGAGCACCAATGATGGAACGAAACTCAAAGCCATTTTCTGCAAGTGAATCAAATTCTACCATTGATTCACACAAAACTTCCAACTTTTCAACAGGAGTTAGAAGAGTTCTTTTAGGAGGAGAATAAGGAGCAACACCCATGTTGGCAGATGTAACTGCAGCCATTGAAGATTGGAATTGAGCAGCTGTTGATGATGAAGTTGCCATTGAAGATTGTTTTGTCACACGCTTAGGGTTTTTATGCAGAGAGAAGAGAAGATGAAAATGCATAAAATTTTCTGAGATTGTGAAAAGTGTGAAAGTGAAGATAGGTCAAGTATTTATACTAAAACATTTAGGCATACCATCAGTCAGAATTTTTTGCATGTTTGAACAAGTATTAATTGCAAAGAATAATAATCATTTCAAACATTTATTGCTTCTGACAAATTGGGGGGAAAATCAAGATTTTTACTATTCAAACTTCACCTCAAACGTCTCTTCAGTAATGTACACGCCACCTTTGCAGATTTGGTGTGACACGTGTTTGCTTGCATGTGTTCTGAATTCTCTTGAGAAATGAAACGTTAGCCAACGTTCAGATCCTCTAAGGATTGTTAGTTCAGAGTTTCACAAAACCAAATTAATAATGTAAATAAGCAATCAGAAGAATTACTTCAGAGCATTAGGCATTTTTGCATCTGTAAAAATTTGCTTCTGACAAATATCATTCTGGACAAAAATCCATACCAATATTTTTTAGAATAAATTTAAATCTATCTTCAACAAGGGGTTTTGTAAAAATATCTGCCCATTGATGATCTGTATCAACAAAGGCTAAATTTATGATTCCCTTCTGAACATAGTCTCTGATGAAATGATGCTTAATTTCTATATGTTTTGCCTTAGAGTGTAAAATGGGATTCTTAGACAAACATATAGCAGAAGTATTATCACAAAAGATAGAAATGTTACTTTCAAAAATTTGATAATCTTCTAGTTGACTCTTCATCCAGAGCATCTGCGTGCTACATCCAGCAGCAGCAATGTATTATGCTTCTGTGGTTGAAAGTGCAATTGTGGGTTGCTTCTTGCTGTACCAGGAGATTAGATTTCTTCCTAGAAATTGACAACTTCCAGAAGTATTTTTTCTTTCCACTCTGTCTCCAGCGTAGTCAGCATCACAGAATCCAACTAATTTGAAATCATCAGATTTTCTGTAACACAAACCCACATTAGAAGTACCTTTCAGATACCTTAGAATCCTCTTGACAGTTGTCAAGTGTGATTCTCTAGGATCTGATTGGAATCTAGCACACAGGCAAACACTGAACAATATGTCAGGTCTAGAAGCAGTTAGATAAAGAAGAGAACCAATCATACCTCTGTAGAGCTTCTGGTCTACTTTCTTACTTACCTCTTCCTTGCCAAGTGAGCTAGTTGGATGCATGGGAGTTTTTGCCAGCTTACTATCAGTCATGTTAAATTTCTTCAGAAGTTCTTTAACATATTTGGTCTGATGTATGTAAGTGCACTCTGGAGTTTGATTGACTTGGATTCCTAGAAAGAATCTGAGTTCTCCCATCATGCTCATTTCAAATTCTGCCTGCATACATTTAGCAAACTCCTTTCCAAGCATAATATTTGTTGATCCAAAAATAATATCATCTACATATATTTGACAAATCAACAGGTCTTTCTTAAGAGTTTTACAGAATAAAGTTGTATCCACTTTTCCTCTGATGAAATTTTTCTCCAGAAGAAAATTGCTCAATCTCTCATACCAAGCTCTGGGAGCTTGTTTTAAACCATATAGAGATTTCTTTAGTTTGAAAACATGATCTGGAAATTTTTCATTTTCAAAACCAGGAGGTTGGTGGACATAAACTTCTTCTTCTATAATACCATTAAGAAAGGCACTTTTAACATCCATCTGATACAGAGTGGTGTTATTTTGTGCAACAAATGAAATAAGAAGGCGTATAGATTCTAACCTTGCCACTGGAGCATAAGTTTCAGTGTAATCAATACCTTCTTGTTGACTGTACCCTTGAGCTACAAGCCTTGCCTTATTTCTTTCAACTTCTCCTTTCTCATTTAGCTTATTTCTGAAGACCCATTTTGTACCAATTATATTAAATCCTTGTGGTCTTTGAACTAGATCCCATACATCATTTTTGGTGAATTGATTTAGCTCTTCTTGCATGGCAATAATCCAATCATTGTCTTGTAGAGCTTCATCTACAGAAGATGGTTCAAATTCTGACACCAGTCCAAAAAGTGATGCTTCAGATGATCTTAGAAAGGATCTTGTTCTGATGGGATCATCCTTCTTTCCAATAATGACATCCTCTGGATAAGAAGCTTTAATTCTGGATGATGATCCTCTAATAATTGATTCTTCAGAAATGTTTAGATTGTTCATCTGAGAAGTTAAAGGAATAGCTTCTGGCGTTGCATCTGGTTCCTTCACTTGAGCTTTGTCTGCTTCTGGGACTTCAGAGTCAATGAAGACTACTTCTCTATCGGCAGAGTTTCCAGACTGCTTTGGCTTTTCAGAGCCAAGCTTATCATCAAATCTGACATGAATGGATTCTTCCATAATCTGTGTCTCAGTGTTGTATACTCTGTAGCCTTTAGAGCGTTCAGAATATCCAAGCATGAAACACTTCTGTGCTTTGGAATCAAACTTGTTCAGATTTTCCTTAGTATTTAACATATAGCAAATACATCCAACAGGATGAAAATATGAAATGTTGGGCTTTTTGTTCTTCCACAGTTCATATGGAGTCTTTTTTAGAAGAGGTCTTACAGGCACTCTGTTCTGAATGTAACATGCTGTGTTGATTGCTTCTGCCCAAAAGTGTTTTGCCAGATTTGTCTCATTGATCATGGTTCTGGTCATTTCTTGCAGAGTTCTGTTTTTCCTCTCTACAACCCCATTTTGTTGTGGAGTTCTAGGACAGGAGAAATCATGAGCTATGCCATTTTCAGAAAAATATTTTTCAAAATGTTTATTTTCAAATTCCCCACCATGATCACTTCTGACTTTAATAATTTTGAAATCTTTTTCATTTTGGACTTGCTTACAGAAGTCAAAGAACACAGAATGTGACTCATCCTTGTGTTTTAAGAACTTTACCCATGTCCATCTACTATAGTCATCAACAATTACTAATCCATACTTCTTGCCTCTGATGGATGCAGTTTTTACTGGTCCAAACAGATCAATATGAAGTAATTCTAGTGGTTTGGAAGTAGAAACAACATTTTTTGATTTAAAAGATGATTTTGAAAACTTCCCTTTTTGGCATGCTTCACAAAGAGCATCTGAGGTGAACTTCAGATTAGGAAGTCCTCTGACAAGATTAAGTTTATTAATCTGAGATATACGTCTCATATTAATATGGCCCAATCTTCTGTGCCAGACCCATTGCTCTTCATTAACAGACAAGAGGCATTTAACATTCTGAACTTTAAGTTCTGAAAGATTTATTTTACAAATGTGGTTTTTCCTCTTACCACTAAATAGGATAGAGCCATCCTTTTGACTAATCGCTTTACAACATTTTTGATTAAAGGTAATATCATAACCATTGTCAGTTAATTGACTTATAGACAATAAGTTATGCTTTAACCCTTCAACAAGTAAGACATTAGTAATAGAGGGAAGTTTACCATTTCCAATTGTGCCAGATCCAATGATCTTGCCCTTCTGGTTCCCTCCAAACTTTACATCACCTCCAGATCTAAGTTCCAGGCTTTGGAACATAGACTTTTCTCCTGTCATGTGTCGTGAGCATCCAGAGTCCAGGTACCATGATTGGTGTCCTGACCTTGCTGCTAAGAACATCTGCAACAGGGATTATTTTACTTTTAGGTACCCAGATCTTCTTGGGTCCTTTAGGGTTAGTGGTTCTGGAGGTTTGTCTAAACTTCTGTTTTTCAACATAATGTTTATTTTGACTTACCTTGGGTTTAAACACATAAGTATTCTTCTCAGAGCTTGTGTGTTTAATATCATTTAAGTGACCAAACTTAAATTGAGAGTACAGAGGTGTCTTCTTGATGAAGAATTTGTCAACAGATTTTGGATTACTTCCAGAGGAAGATTCATATCCAATACCTCTTCTGTTGTTCCCACAAACACCATAGATCATAGAAGCCATCTTGCTTCTGTCTATGCTCTTAGTAAGAAATCTCTGAAAGCTAGAGTCATATTTTTCTAAGATGTTTTCACATGACTTAGTCTCAGATTCAGATTCTTGTTGAGTTATTTCAAAATCATTTTTGATTTTCAGATTAATTTCTTTTTGCTCAACAAGTTCTGTCTTCAGAAGATCAATCTCAGATTCAAGACTGCTTTTCAGCTTCTTGTATTTGAGTTTGATATTATTATAGCTTTTCAGTACTTCTGATAATACTTTTATAAGTTCTTCTTTAGTAAGTTTAGCCATTACCTCTTCAGCGTCATCGTCAGATTCAGAATCTGATTCATATCCTGAGGTTCCTTCCTCCTGATCTTCTATGCTGGCCATCAGTGCAACATTGGCACATTCTTCTTCTGATTCAGAAGATGATTCAGATTCATCTGAATCATCCCATGTTGCCATCAGAACCTTTTTCTTTTTGTTAAACTTCTTCTTGGGTTTTTCTTTTTGAAGTTTGGGGCAATCATTCTTGTAATGCCCAGGTTCTTTGCACTCATAGCACACAACTTCTTTCTTGCCAGATCTTCTGTGCCCAGAAGATTCCTTTCTATGATCAAATTTTCTGAAGTTGTTGAACTTCTTTCCCTTGTGCTTCCAGAGTCTATTGATCCTTCTGGACAACATGGATAATTCATCTTCTTCTTCAGAAGAAGATCCTTCAGAGCTTTCTTCAATAACCTGCAAAGCTTTAGCAGATTTGTTAGATTTTAAAGCAACAGATTTACCTTTCTCTTTCTTCTGAGGTTCATCTTCCTCAAGCTCAATTTCATGACTCCTTAGTGAACTGATCAATTCTTCCAAGGAGATCTTGTTCAGATCTTTAGCCATCTTTAGCGTGTCACCATAGGTCTCCATCTGGTGGGTAAACTTCTGATGATCTTTTTCACATGATCAGCAGTAGAGTATCCTTTGTCCAGAACCTTTAGTCCAGCTGTAAGTATTTGGAATCTGGAGAACATAGCTTCAACAGATTCAGAGTCTTCCATCTTGAAGGACTCATACTTCTGGATCAGAGCCAGAGCCTTTGTTTCCATGACTTGAGAGTTTCCCTCATGAGTCATCTTTAAGGATTCAAACATATCAAATGCAGTTTCCCTGTTTGTAATTTTTTCATACTCAGTATGAGATATTGCATTCAATTAATATTGTTCTGGCCTTGTGATGATTTCTAAAATCTTTCTTCTGAGCATCTGTCATAGATTTTCTGTCTATCTTCTTGCCATTCCCATCTGTAGGATGAACGTATCCATCTATGACCAGATCCCATAAATCAGCATCATATCCAAGGAAAAAACTTTCAATTCTGTCTTTCCAATAATCAAATTTCTCCCCATCAAACATAGGGGGTTTGGTGTTGATTCTGTCCCTTTCTTCATATTTGTTGTTGATGTTAGATGTTGTATTATCAGCCATAGTAACAACCAAATATATATCAAAGTATTTCTCTCTGGATCTTTACTGTCACTGTTAAGTGGTAGCACACACAGAACCGGAGCTCTGATGCCAACTGAAGGTGAGATAATACTTAGAAGGGGGGGTTGAATAAGTATGAAAGATTAAAACTTAGAATTAAAAACACAAGTATTTTTATCCTGGTTCGTTGAACTCAACTACTCCAGTCCACCCTTCCTAGAGTGATTTGCCTTTCTCAATCAAGGACTTAATCCACTATTTAATCAAATAGATTACAATAGTAACACCTAAGAACAACTGTTCTTAGTCTTCTCAAGAGCAACTGATTCCAACTGAATCCTCTTAAGGAAATTCTTTACAGTCAATGTAAATCGAATACAAGAGTAAGAATGCTTCTAAAAAGCTTTTATCACAACTGTGATATTTCTCTTAAGTTTAAGTGCAATGAAATTAATTCTAAGAATGAATATGAAAGTATGAGAGCTTTAATGTTTTCTTTTCAGCAAAACGTCTCACTGAAGAATATGGTGGAGTCTTGCTTTTATAGGCAGCTTATCCAAGGTGAGCTGCACGTTGAGAAGAGTGTCCAAAAGGTCTGAGCCTTTTTTGTCTTCACATCAAGTGACCTTTCCTAGAAGAAGAAAGCACAGAAAAATCATTTTTGTCTGTGTTCTTGTGTCTAGCATAAATAAGGAAAGAGACGTTTGATTTACTCCAACGGATATAATCTTTGAATATTTCTTCTTCAGTTTTCAGCAAGTTCATCAGAGTCTGATTGGGTCAGAGTCTTCTAATGATGATCAGAACTTGCTGGATCAGAGTCTTCTGCAGCATGTGTGCTTTCAGCGTGTTAAATATCAGAGCATATTTGAAACAGAACTTCAGTACTGGTAGCTTTAGTACTTTCAGAATCTTCTGTAGAAACTATGCTTTGAAAAACTCTTCATACAATATTCTACTTTACTTCAGATGCTTCTGACTTGCTTCAGATTCTTCTGGAGCTTCTGCTTCAGATTCTTCTGGAGCTTTTACTTCAGAATCTTCTGGAGGCTACGCTCAGAATCTTCTGTTGACAGCAATCAGAGTCTTCTAATGAGTGCATCTGACGCTACAGAGTCTAGCTAATTTCTTGTATTCAATTCTGATTTGCTTCTGGAGTGTTAACATCTTTACTAACTGCAGTAAAAATTCTCAAGCAAATTTTAGAGTATATAATTCTTAAATACAAAATTTCCTAACAGTTATCATCAAAACATAGAGATATTATTAAGAACCAATCTGTGTTCTAACAATACCATCCTCAAACAAGTGGCCAAGTTGAGCTATCTAATAGAGAGATCAAGAGGATTTTGGAGAAAGTTGTTTACCCCACAAGGAAAGGTTGGTCCAAACATTTAGACGAGGCTCTTTGGGCATACAGAACTTCCTACAAGACTCCATTAGACATGTCTCCATATAGACTTTTTTATGGGAAGGCTTGTCATCTACCCATTGAATTGGAGCACAAAGCTTTTTGGGTCGTTAAGAAATTAAATTTCAACATAAAAACTATTGGCCAAGCTAGGATGCTTCAACTTAATGAGCTAGAGGAGCATAGACTATTCTCATATGAAAATGCTGAACTTTATAAGGAAAAGACTAAAAGGTGGCATGACAGGAAATGCCAGTAAAGGGAATTAGTGGAAGGCCAGAGAGTTTTTCTTTTTAACTCTAGATTAAAATTATTCCTTGGAAAACTAAAGTCAAGATGGTCAGGATCTTTCAAGTTAGTGAAAATTTACCCCCACGGAGTTGTGGATTTGTTGAATGAAAAAATGGTGAAAAATTCAAGGTTAATGGCCAAAGGACCAAGACCTATTTTGGTGACCCTTCAAACAACACTAAGGGAACCATTCACTTTATTGATTAATGATTTCTATTTTGGTCAGGCTATAAGACCTTAAAATAGCGCTACTGGAAGGCAGCCCAGCTTAACAAAGTTTTATTTTTTAGTTTGTACTTATGAGTTAATTTTTGGTGGCAAACAATGGCATTGGGTGTCAGGACAGTTGGGACAACAGTCAACGTCGAAAGAGTAAGTCAAGGAACCTGAGAAGCTAGAGCCAAAGGTCGCTGCTAAGAAGGAGGCCAGGAAAAAAAAGAGGGAGGATATTCCTCCTACGTGCAAAAGCTCCAAGAGTACGGTCTAAGTGGTATTATCCAGAGGCAAACCTAGTCCTGCCTTCCCTAATCACTTGATAGTGAGGATACTGTCCTTGCTTTAAGTTTGGGGGAGGTGGATAATGCTTGACCTTCTCTCTTCTATCTTTCTTTCTTTTCTTTCTATCTATTGATGAAGGATGTTTAGGATAAGATTACAAATTTTGGATATTTTTCTACGTTGGTATTTTGCTTGGATACTTTGATGGGCTAAACTATGAAAGTCAAAAGTCAATAAAAGATTCAGGACATAATTCCCTCTTGAAACCCAAAAGGAAGAAAACTTAATTCACAAGAGTACTCAAATTGGAATCACAAAGAAAAATTAGTTCATTCTTCTGAAGAGTGGTGGCGTGACAGTAGGAATCTGGTCACTTCAGTATGTGACATCTCTTGGGTTTATACAAGGCTGAGTTATTCCAATTATTTTTATGTATAGACCATTCATCCAATAAAAAGCTGAGCCACTCCATCAAATCAATCCTAGCCTGTTGTTTTTGAAATTCTCTTTTGTCATTCCATCACCTAAAAATAGGTGATAGTTCAAGTTTGGGAGAGTGATAACACTATTTTAGTGTATCATAGTGATCCATTTTTCTTATGGTTTTAGCTTAAGCTTAATTAGGATTTGTTTAAATTTACTTGTTTAGCATGCTTTTGCCTTAAGCACACTAGGTGCTTTTTTATGATTTTTTTATGTGTTTTATTTTAAAGAAAATCTGATAAAGGCAAGCTGAGGCATGACACCTCAAGACAGAGTCTGGAGTAGAAAGAAGATTAAAGAAAAGAAGATGTTGATTCTCATTATCAGTAATTCACCAAGAGCTTGGAAGGATTTTATCATTAAGGCACATGTGGCAAGGATTTACGTAAAGAAAAAGCTAGAGCATAAAGATTAAAACAAAGGAGCTTAAAGATAAAAGGTAGTACGGTGGGGACCATGCCTACAAAAGCGCATCCTGCACCAAGCCACCCACGTCTGCTTTGCGCCATTACCTGCTACAGCAGCCTGCCAAAGACACATTGTCCCCCATTGTTGTTTGTACTGAATAACTTGCTCACAAAGGAAGATTGGACAGTTGGATATTTTAGTGATTTGATATGGGGGATGGACCTTATTCCTATCAAAGGCCCATGATCCAAGACTCACCAACTTCTAGTCTCACACTATAGTCTATAAAAGAAAGCCTTGCGCGTTGAAGAGCTGGAGCTAGAGCTGTAGATTTTCACACACTCATATTTATTTTTAATTTAGTTTTATTTCACTTTGAGGGTTAGGAAAGAATTAGAGAGTTTTCTTCTTCTCATCTAATCATGTATTCACTGCTTAGAGCTATCATGACTGAAGAGATCTATTACTGTTTGAAATTCTAGTATGTAGATCTCAAATGTCCTAAGAGATGCAAAGAACATTGATCTCTGCTAAAACAGAATAAGGACAGAACTTGACCATTTTAAATTCCTTTAAAAATTTCCAATGTCATGACATCTGTTGTAACATCTGCAGACTGACAGAACTATTTATCTAACAATTTAAATTGTGCAGAATTGTAAATGCTGAAAGATAAATAACACAATGAATTGTTAACCTAGTTCGGTGCAACATAACCTACATCTGGGGGCTACCAAGCTAGGAAGGAAATCCACTATTAGTAGAATTAATTCAGAGCTAAACTCCTAGTTTACACCTCCTCACTTAATCTCTACCCAATGCAATTTCTGCCTAGAACACACTAGACAAGAGACACCTCTCACTCCCCATAATCACAACAGTGATAAACAGTTCAATACAAAAGGAAGACTTTAGAAGACACTCTTCAAAGTCACAATACTTGATTTTGCTTAACAGCTTCAATCAAGAACAATACACTCTTGCTTAAAAGCTTTGAGTGAACAATTAACATTGTACAAATAATAGCCTAAATATGTCTACCACGATGCATCCAAAGATACAAAGGGTGACTTACAAAGTCACACACACAAGAGACTCTCAAAACCCTGAAACACAAAACCACACGTGAAGATTAAGTTACACCAACAAAATTCTTCACCACACAATCTCTCAGTCTCTGTCTACAATCAGGATCGCCACTTTTGTATTTATAGGCAGCAAAGTTCCTTGGGCCTTAGTGCAGCAATTAGGTTTACCCAAGTTAAACCTCTTTTCATCAATTAGGGTTTTGTCAATTAGGTCACAGGCACTTTATGTTTTCCTCAACATTGCCTTGCATTTCGCCTGAGATACCTAAGCTCTTTAAAATGTTTCCTGAAATCTAGCCTGAGATAAATCAGGAACCATAACAGAAAAACCAGCAGCGCCCTTGCTGGCAGCTACCTAATGTCATGACATTCAGCATGACATCCAATTCACTTTATGCTAGCTAACTAAACTTACACTACAGTACACTACACACGTATGTCATGTCATCAGTCAAGACATCTACACCCACAGTAGCTACTAGCTATTACACACACTCAACCCACATGTTGTACTACCAAATCTAAGTCAACTACACTACCAATCACACATACTAACAATATCAACTTCCTGTCAATAACCAGCTACTCAGGATCAACCTGTTCACAAAGAATCAAATAGTATGTTATGGATTTATGGATGTCATGACATCCAGGATGACATCCTGAAGCACACCAGTTCCACAACACAACACTATCACATGTTAGCCTAGATTACATATGTCACAACATTTTGTGTAACATCCTGTGTTACTCCCCCTCAACTGATGCATACCACATCAACCAATCACAACTTGCACAACCTGTAGTCACACGCAGACTCCCAGCAACCTGCAGACACACACAGTACCACCAACAACTAGGATGCACCTAAGTTCCAACCAGGAACACACAAACATATTCATGACAGACAGATGTCACGACATCTTGTATAACATCGACTTGTGATTACACCTAATTTTACCAAAATGCCTGCCAATTAAGTCAAACTCCAAATCTTCTGCTGAATCTTCTTCATAACAGTAGAAACAAATATTTCATAGTTTCCTAAAAAGTCTCAAAGATCCTTTTTTATGAAATCCAATTAAATATGTACTTTGTTCCTAATCAATCTCTTTGACCTGCATATACTAATGAGGTACCTCTGTCAAAATAGCAGCTCCTACTGTACCAGACAAGGATGTTATGACACTCAGCATGATATCTTGATTAAAACACATGACAGCAGTTCTGTCATAACAGTAGATGTAGATGTTATGACATCTTGCTTAACATCAGTGCAGAATCATGTTTTACCAAAATTTAGCCAATCATAGAACCATGGACAATCATAGAAACATGGAACTAACAATCTCCCCCTTTGGCAAATTTTGGCTAAAACAACCAAACAATATCCAGCTTCAGAAACTATCATGTTCCCTCTTAATAGTTGCATTCATCAAGCAACTACAAAGTACTACTCTTTCCTTAGCAGTAGCAACAGATAACAACACTTTACTCCCCCTTGGTTTAGTCAAAAATTGACAAAAATTTGAGTAAATGTACATCAACTCATCTCACAAATTATACATGATGTCCAAAAATACAGTCATCTCACAATCTCACCAGAGATAACCAAGCTGCTTGATCTCTAATTAATATAAAGACTGTACCACTTCAGTAACACACTCAAACACAGTAAACTAAATCCTGATTCGTACAGATCCATATACCATAACTCCTTGAGAATACATCCTTGGTTCTTAAGACACCAACCACATGACTTATCATTTCCACAGAAATCCACATGAAGATCTTAGAAGGGCACAACAGCAGCAGCTTAACAGATCATCACAAGCATCAAAATATTACAGAGAGAAATAAACTCTCATGTAGCTTTACCCCATACACACCTTGTCAAGGTAGAAAGGTACAATAGACGTCATAATGTCATTACAACCTCACCAGTGGTCTAAGAACACAAGGTTGCCTGAGAATTAGCAAACTCTGTACAGGCCACAGCAATGCAGCTATACATCAGACAGGTACACAACTCCCCCTGTCATGCATACTCAGTACTCCCCCTGAAAGAGAGAACCCAAACACATGAAGACTTACTTCAACATCTTCATATTCACACACTGGAAACACATGCAACTCTGCACCCCTTGATTCACAACCCATACTAGAACAAATAGCAAAAGTAGTTGCAGGATTACTATCTGGAAGATTTCTAAGATTTAGCTTTGAAAGACTATAAACATCTCCAAAATGTCAGGGTTAAAGTCCTTCCATATGCACAAGATCAAGGCTGATGATGTCTTGATCTTCATCTTCACCAGTCATATAATACAAAACACTTGGATAGAGGCCCAAATACCTGACTTGATCCATTGATACCCCATCAGCTAGAGCAGTAACATAATGTCACAACATCTAGTATGACATTTCATCCTCCTAGAGACATAAAATCACAAACTTCTTGAAACCATAAACAATCTTGAGGAATAATTGTACTATTGTAGTAACAGATCCTAGATAGAAGTATAACTTCCCATATCAAGGATAACCAGTGCTCTTTTTCCAGAAGCACGTGAATGAAAAACATAAGACTCATCTTCATGTCTTCAAGAGTGCACCTCTTGTTCAACACACCTTCTGAACACATTCACTCATTACTTGAACCACAGGCAACTAGTACACCCATCAGACAGAAGCTCTCCTCCTATCTTCTATAAAGCTGCTCTAAGATCACCATATTATATCTCAAGACCAACTCCATGCTCATACAGTGAGAAAGTACCAAACAGCTCTACTTCTTTCTAAAGTTACCACTTCTCCACAAGACTTCTGGCCTGAGTCAGATAACAAGATAGACACCCCATAACCCAAGACATTCTTTCCTCATCATTCTCCCATATGATAAGTAAGAACACTTCTGGTTTAACTGGTGAATATTCACTTCCCTATAACTCATCATAGTTTATATTTTCATGCAATGAGCCACTCCAGTCTTGTACAATACTTTCACCTCATACTCCAAGACAGTCCCTTTACCTCATCGTTCTCCCGTATGACACGATAGAGTACTTCTTAGCCAGAATGTGAATCACAAGTTCCACAACAGATCTTCAAGTCCTTCTCCAAGGAAAAACAAAACAGATGATACCTATAACATCCAATGGTTCTTTATATGCCCACAACTGAACTTACTACTGCCTAGTAATCCAACTAAAGATCTTCAGAGAACACAACTCCACCAGCTTGATCTAAAACATCTCCAAAAGAAGGTAATCTTCCATAAGCAACTTAGGGCTTCTACCACAAGCACCAGTATATGAATAGAACCAGAACCTCCTTTGGTCTTCAAACAACTACCCTTCTGCACAAGAGTAATTTTCTCCAAGCACACTACTTAAATAACCAAATGCAACTGTTTGGTTACTCATCATCTTTCAGAGCTCTAGAAAATCTTCTGACCCACCAAGCAAACTTGATCTTCAAGTTATACACCTTTATAACAACTAAATCATTGATGTCAGAACCTCTGATCAGACATCCTGCTGTATTCTGCTTTATTGTACCACAACACATTGCTTGAAATGCATTTTCTTCAGAACCTTAAGAGAAACCAACCATGCCAGATTTTGATTTTCTAGAGAGGATCACAAAAATATTTACAAAAGGACTCCCGCTTTCCTGAAGTAGAGACTCTTTTAGTAAGTCAGAGATAACTACCACTTATCCTTGACACCTACTGCACTCCATTACACCTAGATCAGAAATAAACTGATTCAAGGTCAATTCATCAAGATGATGAAATCTTCAACTTTACTTCTTTAGACAAGTTTCTTGCTAGAAAACTTTCTAGACAAATTGTGTGCCTCTATAGATCCAAGCTGATGAAGAAAGCAAACACACAAGTAAATGGTACCACGATCATCATATACATCTCCTTTGCTTCAGAGAATTAAGATTCTACTTGACTCAACCTGCCTATGACTTCTTCTATTGAAAGAGCCTTTGCAAGTCATGAGTGGTGAAAATAAATCACCTCCTACTATCTTCTCTAACGCAGGCTTCAGCAACATGTAATACACAACAGAACAGCCCCGGCACACAACCAAACATAGCTACAAACACCATCTTCCAACCATCTACACAACTGCCACAGCCATGCATCAAACTGTATATAGGCTAATCTTCTCCCAGGGCTACCAGAGTTCTTTCATCAAAAACATATGCAGTGGAACCACCAAAAGAACATCTTCAACATGTCCTAAATAGGATGTCAGAACATCTTATAGGTCATCAAACAGAAGTAGCCACTCCTCCTTTGGCAACACATTCACCAGGTCATATAAGCTCCTATATCAGAGGGCACATCAACAAATACATAGAATCCTTCACAAACTCCTCATTTGGCAAAATCAGCAAATCAACTGCAACTTCTCCTTGTTTAAACCACCAGAAAGTATCTCCCAAGATCTCATCCAAAACAGACATGATGCCTGCTCTGATACCAATTGAAATTCTGGTATGCAGATCTCAGATGTCCTAAGAGATGCAAAGAACATTGATCTCTGCTAAAATAGAACAAGGACAGAACATGACCAATTTAAATTCCTTTAAAAATTTCTAATGTCATGACATCTGCAGACTGTCAGAACTATTTATCTAACCATTTAAATTATGCAGAATTATAAATGTTGAAAGATAAATAGCACAATAAATTGTTAACCCATTTCGGTGCAACATCACCTACATCTGGGGGCTACCAAGCCAGGAAGGAAATCCACTATTAGTAGAATTAATTCAAAGCTAAACTCCTAGTTTACACCTCCTCACTTAATCTCCACCCAATGTAATTTCTTCCTAGAACACACTAGACAAGAGACACCTCTCACTCCCCACAGTCACAGCAGTGATAAACAGTTCAATACAAAAGGAAGACTTTAGAAGACACTCTTCAAAGTCACAATACTTGATTTTTCTTAACAACTTCAATCAAGAACAATACACTCTTGCTTAAAAGCTTTGAGTGAACAATTAACACTGTACAAAGAACATCCTAAATATGTCTACCATGATGCATCCAAAGATACAAAGGGTGACTTACAAAGTCACACACACAAGAGACTCTCAAAACCCTAAAACACAAAACCACACGTGAAAATTAAGTTACACCAACATAATTCTTCACCACACAATCTCTCAGTCTCTGTCTACAATCAGGATTGCCACTTCTGTATTTATAGGCAGCAAAGTTCCTTGGGCCTTAGTGCAACAATTAGGTTTACCCAAGTTAAACCTCTTTTCATCAATTATGGTTTTGTCAATTAGGTCACAGGCACTTTATGTTATCCTTAGAATTGCCTTGCATTTCGCCTGAGATACCTAAGCACCCTAAAATGTTTCCTGAAATCTAGCCTGAGATAAATCAAGAACCATAACAGAAAAACCAGCAGCGCCCTTGCTGGCAGCTACCTGATGTCATGACATTCAGCATGACATCCAATTCACTTTGTGTTAGCTAACTAAACTTACACTGCACTACACTACATACGTATGTCATGTCATCAGTCAAGACATCTACACACACAGTAGCTACTAGATATTACACACACTCAACCCACATGTTGTACTACCAAATCCGAGTCAACTACACTACCAATCACACATACTAACAGTATCAGCTTCCTGTCAATAACCAGCTACTTGGGATCAACCTGTTCACACAGAATCAAACAGTCTGTTCTGGATTTATGGATGTCATGACATCCAGGATGACAGCCTGAAGCACACCAGTTCCACAGCACAACACTATCACCTGTTAGCCTAGACTACCGATGTCACAACATTTTGTGTAACATCCTGTGTTACTCCCCCTCAACTGATGCATACCACATCATCCAATCACAACTTGCACAACCTGCAGACACACACAGTACCACCAACAACTAGGATGCACCTAAGTTCCAACCAGGAACACACAAACATATTCATGACTGACAGATGTCACGACATCCTGTATAACATTGACTCGTGATTACACCTAATTTTACCAAAAATGCCTGCTAATTAAGTCAAACTCCAAATCTTCTGCAGAATCTGCTTCATAACAGTAGAAACAAATATTTCATAGTTTCCTAAAAAGTCTCAATGATCCTTTTTATGAAATCCAATTAAACATGTACTTTGTTCCTAATCAATCTCTTTGACCTGCACATACTAATGAGGTACCTCTGTCAAAATATCAGCTACTGCTGTACCAGACAAGGATGTCATGACATTCAACATGACATCTTGATTAAAACACATGACAACTGTTCTGTCATAATAGTAGATGCAGATGTTATGACATCTTGCTTAACATCAGTGCAAAATCATGTTTTACCAAAATTTAGCCAATCATAGAACCATGGACAATCATAGAAACATGGAACTAACATTGTTTATCCAACACAAGGGATCTTCAAGTTACTATTTAGTTGTCATTTCTTTTACATATTTTTTCTAAGAGTATGTCTTCCTGTAGTTTCATTCCAGTAGTTTGTACTCAGCTCATTATGAGCTAAACTCTAGTTATATTAGCAAAGTGAAGTTAATATAAAGTTGTTTTTATGTTGAAATGATGTGTTGATTAGTGTCTTATTTTGTTATGTGTTTTTATTCTATACACCTGCTTCTTAGAATGATCAACTTAGAAAAAGGTACAAGCTTGTTGTTGAGAGAGATCTAACAACGAGTGGATTTCATAACAAAAGTGGTTAATAAAGTAGGATAGATATATTCACTTAATTTAGCTTGCTTAGAGATAAGAAGCTAATGCCATAAATATTTTCAGAATTAAAACCAGACGTATTTTAGGGTTATAAGTGAGGCCTAAAGATTTGTTCCCTTACCCTAGTTATGCATGCTTTGATGTTGTAGAGATAAACCACTAGATCACGTTCTGACCTTTTGAGGCATGACATTTCACATCATGAATACATTTCAGCAATAATATATTAATGGATCTTAGCTCATCAATCACTCTCTCTGATATTTTATTCCCTTTCTATTTAGCATTTTAAGTTGTTGCGTGAACCCCTTGTTGCTTATTACCATTAGTATTTTGTTACCTTTCTCATACTTATTTATACAAAGGTTGAATACTTATAGTTCAATGCTAAATCAATTTCACTCCTTGTGGGTACGATCTCTTTACTTTATCACTTGCTACAATCAAACATACATGTATACTTGCATGTGACACCTTTGCTTTAAATCAATATCAAAAAGTAAACACGTAAGAAAGCAACAAGTTTTTGGTGTCGTTGCCGAGGAGTGTCAAGATCTACTTTGAATTACTGTATTTTTTATTTTTCTTTAAAAATTGTACTTGAGCCTTTACTATTTTTTTGTTGTGATTTGGTGTCACGACAGGCTTAAGTTATTGCATGCGCAGGTCGTTACAACCAGTTTACAATAGTTATCCTGAACCTAAAAGAATTTTAAGAGCACGAAGGATATTTTTGCATTCTCAACAACTATATGGAAATCCTTCAATATCAGTTGTGGCTGAACCAAAGGTTGAAGTGCACTTGGGAGATATAGACGAAGAAACTTCGTCATCATCATTAGACGAGTTACAACACAAAGTTGTCATGGCTGAGCAAGACATCATTGGCGTTGCCAATGACAGGGCGTGCAACATTAGGGACTATGATATCTTTGATCCTACGGGCATGAGTACTGGTATTGTTAGACCAGAGATCACGATACCATAGTTTGAGTTTAAACGTATGAAGTTCCAAATGCTACAAACGTTTGACCATGGTTGTTATATCCAACCTCAATGAAATATAGATATATCTGGATTCCTTGCGATAAGTTGAGTCTGTGGATATATAATTTGCATATTATATTTTTGATATAATAATTTTGGTAGATTAATTTAAAGAGCTATGAGAAATTGAAGAATAATGCAGAATAAATTCAGAAGCCACAGTCTTGTGACACGTGTCTTGTCATCTTTTTCTTTTTTTCATTGTTCTGAAACAGCGCCACTTGGAGTGTCGTTATCGGCCATGTGTAACATATAAGAAAAATAACACTATGCGACAAAATAGATGGATTTCATTGAAGTAGGTGTAGCGCGCATACATATTACTCACCATCAGATCCAATGTCAGTCTGATCCAATGGTCGAAATCTTGCCCCCATCATTGACCTACTTGTATTGTTGGCCGTGGCCTTCTTTTGCCATCCTGGGCCTTTTTATGGCGCCCTTGTTGGGCCTTTTGCTTCCCAACGTCCCCTTTTATGAACTATACCCCCAACCTGAATTTACATAAAGGAAAACCAACAATGGGCCTTATTATGCATTGGTCTGCGCCCTATTTAATAAACACACCCTGACAACTGTATTTTTTTATTAACTATTGCCTATTTTTCTTTTAATCATTTTTCTCTAAAATATTTAAATGGAAACTTTAATTGGACTTAATTCATGAGATTA
Organism: Lathyrus sativus; assembly: GCA_963859935.3. Taxonomy (NCBI): domain Eukaryota; kingdom Viridiplantae; phylum Streptophyta; class Magnoliopsida; order Fabales; family Fabaceae; genus Lathyrus; species Lathyrus sativus. The sequence continues at coordinate 459,073,343 of OZ012738.1, forward strand.
TAATTTTAATTGGATTTAATGTTGTTAGAAATTAATTTTTAATTTCAATTAATTAGGACTATATTTTAATTGAGTTTAATTGTTATTTCTTTTTTTTTTTAATTTCATTCAATGGTTAATTAGAAATTAGAGTTGACGTGGTTATTTTCAATTCTTAATGCCTTGATCTTTTCTCATAATTCCATGTGCTTAGTGTAGATTTTTGGCATAACCTTGATTAGTTGATCAAGTTTAATCTTGATCAATTAATTACATTTGATTTAGACCTTTTATGTGCCTTCTCATAAAGTATTGCATGATCCCTCAGGTTTTCATCCACACTTGAGTGATCACAAGTCCCTTGATCACTTAAATTGGATTAGATCTTTGACTTGATTTCATACTTGATCCTCTAGATCAATCAACCATCCTTTCACTTTTCAAAACCCTAGAATAATTGCATGACAACATAGTGCTTTACTTCAAACTTTCATTTTCTCTTCCTTGTCCATTTAAGATTAAAATATTTTTTGCAAATAAATTCAAAAACACTTAAAAATATGATGCGAATTGTGCGCCACAAGCCATAAGCAACAGAGAAGAATGAGAGGGATAAGTCCTATCCTTGTTCTAAGTATATTTAGATACGGAACGTAGGCCCCAGTCATTCAAAGTATTCGTCTCTATTCATAGACTTTAGTGCAATTCAAATCAAGTCAATTTTCCACATTCATCTTCGGACTTAAAATCAATCATAACCCATCAAATTCATTTATCACCTTAAGGAATTCAAAAACCTTTTCATAAAGGACATGTTATTTCTGTTCTATCGCAATACAAACAACGCTTAACCCTCCAATGTGTGAGAATACAAGCTATGTTTAACTTCTAAAATGCGATCCAAACGCATCCCTTCTACCATAAAAAAAACAAACGCTTAAGTCTCCCACGCGCGAGCATGCAAGCAACTTTAACTTCTAGAACGCAAAATTTAACGTCGTTCAATAAAAGCAATCAACAAACATTTATTTTTACCATAAACTACGAAACTCTGATTTTCTCATTGCACTATGAGAATACGTAGGCACAAGATTTCAAAATCTTGGCGAACACACTAATTAAAAACTTATTTTTCCCTTAATTAAAATAAATTGCAAGTAACCTTTTGATGGTAACACCCTTATACGCAAAGAACAATCAAAATGGTTCCCATTGAGTACAACGGATGTGAGAGGTGATAAAATCTTCCCCTTGAATAACTGAATTTCAAATCTGATCTTGGTTGCAACGACCATTTTCTTTCATTCTTAGGGGTTTTATCGATATTTTCCTTTTTCCTTTCGAATAAATAAAGTTTGGTGGAGACTCTGTATTTTTTTCGTGTAGAGACAGATTATTCTTGATTTACGATGGTATTTGCTATCCTTCTTTTTCCATTCATCCAAATTGTTTCTTTCAAGATTTACACCATTAAATTTAAATGATGTGTGTAACCATCCATTACCATATCCCATAGATCTGCATCATATCCAAGGAAGAAACTTTCGATTCTATCTTTCTAATAGTCGAACTTTTCTCTATCAAAGATTGGAGGTTTAGTAGAATAATGATCTTGATCATTGTTTCTTGTGGATATCATATTGTGTTTCTGAAATTTGATTTTTATCTGGCATGGTTAAGTGTTTGACGCGAAAGAGTTAATACCAGAATTAGAGCTCTGATGCCAAATGAAGGTACAAGAAACACAAGAAAGGGGGTTGAATTGGGTTTCTGATATGACAACTTTATACCAAACCAATTACATGAACAACAAAGATAAAAATGAACAATTATTTTTATACTGGTTCACCGTTGACTAGGTTAATTCAGCCCACTCTCCAAAGTGATTTATCCATCTCACAATGATTTAATCCACTAATCAATCAGATTACAAACTCAAAGATTAACTATCAATGACTTCTCAAGGCTATTGACTAAACTTAGTCCCTAAAGGAAAAACTCAAAGACTAACTGCCAATGACTTCTTGGAGCTACAAGCTAAACTTAATCCCTAAAGGAATAACTCAAAGTTATAATACAAAGATTTGTTTACAAGAATGCTTCTTAACAAGCAGATACACATAATCAATTTCAGAGTCTACACTTAAGAAAATATACAAATGAAAATGTCTAAGTGTAGTGAGTGTTGTTATTTTCTTTTCGATGTTGTATGTCACTATTATTTTTTTCAACATTTGTTTGTCCTCTTTAAATATATGATGAATAGTACCATTGAAGGATAAAATTGGAAACATCTCCAATTCCATGGTTGTAATAGTGGTACAAGGTTGAGTCGTGAATCATGGCTTCATATTGAATTGTTTTGAGGCTTAATCAAAATTAGAGCCTTGAATATTATACTTCAGAGTCTAGTGAAAATGAGGCTTGAACTTATCAGAGTAAGTATGGATTGTTTGCTTCAGAAATGTTAACTTGATCTTCCAAAGTTGACTATAAATTAACTACTTCTTTGTATTTAAACCTTGATTTAGAATCTGATGGTGTCTAGAGTTCAAAGTCTGCATATCCAATGTCCATAATCTGATGAAGTCCAGAATCTAGAGTCTATTTTGTTCAGCATTGTGGCTTGTTCAGAGCCTGCTTTATACATCATCTGGCTTATTAAAAGTCTGCTTTATCCAACACCTGGCTTGTACAGACTCTGCTTTATCCAAGATCTGGTTTGTTTAGAATCTACTTTATCTGGCATCTGGCTTGTTTAGAGTCTGCTTTATCCAGCATCTGACTTGTTCAGAGTCTGCTTTATCCAACATCTGGCTTGTTCTGATTCTGCCCACTTAACAAACTATTAGAGTACAAAAATTTTCTTTATACTTTGTTATCTTCAAAAATCAAGGATTATAGATGTAAAATCAAACTTGTTCCAACAATATTCACCTAATGAATATAAAAGGAAATTTTAAAACTCTACACCAACAAAGATGAAAAAGGAATTCTTTACAGCTTTGAAGAAGTATTCCTTGCATAATTAATAAATTGTGTAAAACGTGTGTATACCTTAGGTATACGAAAATAAGTGGTTACCTGATGAAGTTTTTCAATCTTGACGTTTTTTATCAAGACATTGATGGTGTTTTTAAATGTATATGATCAAGGTGTTGACAGATGTGCTCAAGATGTTGACATTGATGGTATTGTTCAACGACGATGATCATCAAAACTTTTAGAAGGTTGAGATGATAAATTTGTTGGTGTAAGCCCTAGGGGCCATTACTTTTGCTACTTGTATCGAATTATTTATTAATAATAAAAGACATTTCTTTATTATGTTTGTTTTTCCAAAATAATAAAGTCCCTAGAATAACTAGTTCGTTTAATAAAATATTAAGTGTGACTTAATCATGAGATCCCATTAAAAATAAGGACATTATTCTTAAAGTATCTGTAGTTGAGCTTTACTGTGAAGTGAGATAACCTTAAAGCATTAAGACTATTATGTAGATAGACTAATGATCATATCTCATGGATCATGGATAAGGAATTATCAAGTCTTAAAATATGTATGAATAGTATGAGTAATATTTATACTGAATTGACCCGCTATAAGAGTACTACATAGAATGTTATGCAAAGTGTAATAAGTTATTCTCATTGTGATAGTGATGTATACCATCCTTCGACCTGAAACCACTATGGACCCTAGATGTAGAGTCGAGTACTTTATTACTGATCTAACATTGTGCATAATTGGATGACCATAAAGACAGTTGATGGGTACTCCACAAAGCATGTTGAGGGACATGAGTGACCTAGATGGAATTTGCTCATCCTGCATAACAGGATAAATGTCTAAGGGCCCAATATTGAACTGGACAAGGATGACACGGTATATGTCTTGTGTTCAATATAGACATAAGGGCAAAAGGATAATTGTACACACAAGTACTATCGCAAAAGGTTTTGTTAGATCACATGACATTTTCATGACTTGGATAGCAGTGATGTGTTGCTAGATATTGCTCACTATTTATTATATTAAATATATGATTTAATATAATTGTCAACGTCACGAGAAGCTACAGGGCCACACACATAAGGACAGATTGATGAGAGATAAAATAAATAAGGAACACTATAAGGTATGGTGTACTTGAAAGAATTATGAAACACCGTAAGGTACGATGAACACCATATAATATAATAATAAGAGTTAATATTATTATTATTATTATAATAGTTATTATAATATAATAATAATAAAATAGGTTTATTATAATAATGGTTATATTATTATTATTATTATTATTATTATTATTATTATTATTATTATTATTATTATTATTATTATTATTATTATTATTATTATTATTATTATTATTATTATTATTATCTGGTGCACTTAAGTTGGGCTTTTTAGCTTGTAGTGCACACAAGTGATTCTATAAATACAACCCTTGTGTAGAAGTTTTAGAACTTGATAAAATTTAGTTGGTGAAACCCTGGCCGTATTCACTCACTCTCTCACACACACACTCTCTCTCACTCACTCAAAGTCTTCATTCGTAGCAGCTAGCACTGAGATTGAAGGCACTTTGTTCGTGTGGACTAAGTAGAAGCGTTGTTCTTCATTGAACACTCGTGATCATTCATCTGAATCTGCATCAAAATTGTTTATCACCACAAGAGATAACCGTTTCTATCACTAATCATGCTCATTTGTAAAGATCGCTAAAGGGGAAATTTTAATTTCCTCTACTTTTTGGATTGCGATTACCTTTCAGTGGTATCAAAGCCACTTACGAAACCACGAATATGGTAGATGTTTATTTTATGTACTTTCTGATTTAATTCAATTAAAACACATAATAAATTAAATAATAAAGAAAATTAATTTTGCCATCATGTTGTGTATGATTTGGATGAATCGATGTTGACTATGCTTCGGAATCCGACTATTGTATGGTGAAGAAGTGATACATCGATCATTCATAAGTTACACAAAAGTGGTTGATCAATTTCATATAAGATATGAATTATTCAGATGTCATGGCGACATATTTGATATGTATTTTATTTCATCATTTTGTTTTCTGTGATGATTGTATTTCATGTGATTGGTTAATGTTCTTTTGTTTCGGAATCCTACGTTTGTATGGTGAAGTAATGGCATTTCGATCAATCGATTTGAATAATTGATCGTTACGATTTTGATAGTATGAATGAGTTGCAATTGAGTTTTTGACGACACGAGAGTTGTGTTGTCAAGAGTTATTTTAAGGTTTATAAAATTTTACATTATAATAATAGTTTTTATTATTATTATAAGTATTTTATTTTATTTTATAAGTTAATAACAAATGTTGTTATTGTTATTATAAATTACATACACATGTTGCGGTAACAGTAACGAGATGTTGCATATATCATACAATAAATATAATCAAAGTTATTATAATAGTATTTGTATGTAATATGTAGTATGTATTACTGTATATACAAAATGTCGATTTCTTGTACCGAAATACTCATTCACGGTTATCTCATGGTTACTGTGTATATGTAGAATAATTTTTTTTCAAAAGTACATGATAAAGTATCATGTTATTATTTAATTAAATAATAATAAATTGTTGTTATTATTTATTTTAAAATAATTTGGTATACGTTAATAATCGGACAGTAGAAAGGCCAATTAACTCATGATCAATCGTCAAAGTTTAATTTAATTTATTTAATTAACAAAATTTAAATTCATAATAATAATAATAAAATATGTTTATTATTGTTTTCTTATGGTGAACGGTTATGACCTTAGTCTTCTTTTATTTTGTTTTGGTATTTTTAAATACGGTCTGCGTGTTGTGCCTTTCTCTATACACTCTTTATGTAACTTCTTTTCTCATCTCACTCCCTCGTATGTAAAATGAGTATTCTTTAATGTAATGTAATGAAGAAAAGAAGAAGACAATATCAAAGAAGGACAATCATGGAGGTCTAGCTTGGAGAAGTATAGATTGTTATTAGGTTTAGCATAGGTTCTCTCATTGCTTGAGAGAACAATTGCACTAAAGACCATAACTGTTTCATATTTTATATGTATGCTAATGCATGTGTTTGTATGTTGATGTACGTGAGAGACGATTTATAAGATAAATAAGCCGTTGAGATTAAACTAATTGAAAATTCCCTCAAAATTGAATATTAAGTTAATTCTTTCCAAGTTTTAGAACTCATCAAAACTAGTATTGAATAATATAGGTTTCACCTAACACATGGTGCATGTTCTATATTAGGTAAGGTGTAATGGAATAAATGTAACATCTAATTTCTAAAATAATGGGTTAAACTTAACTAAACAAATTATAATAAGATTATATACGTTTAGAAGTAAGAGTTTAGAGTGATTCATATAATGGATTAGAATAAGGAGTTATTCATCCAACTGAAAATATTCGAGACTCGTATTAGATACAATTGGAAGAAGTTCATACCTAAATAACTGATTTTTTTGTAATCAGCCTAACGCTGACTTAAAATAAAGTGAAATATGGATCTCGATCCACTAGAAAATCTTCCAACGGGATTTTCTGAATCAAATGGTGAGGGTCATTTGGTTTGAGTAAAATAACAGGAACATATTTAATTAAAGACCTGATTGAATATGTTTGTTTTAATTGATACTTATAATTGCACATTTTTTTATGTAGATTACCATGACAGCAAACACCTCTAACAATATTTTGTGATCAATCCTTGATAAGGAAAAATTATTTGGGACAAATTTTTTGGATTAGTATCGAAACCTGAGGATTGTCCTTAAACATGATAAAAAGTTGTATGTCTTAGAGACACATGTCCCTGAAGAGGAGCCTCCTAGTTCTGCTCCTAAGGCTGAAAGAGATGCTTATAAGAAGCATGTCGATGATGCCAGCTGTCATACCCTAATTTTTGACTCTAAGATCCCACGTCTTTTTGCATCATATGTATAGTTTATCATGTCTTTCATCTTGCAATATACCCAATTTATCAGCTGAAATAAATTTATTGGAATTACAGTCGAATCGGTCAAACTAAAAGTCAACTATATGTAAAATCAGTAGATGGAAAATTTCAAATTTGAACTTGTAAACGTCAGTCATATTAATCTACGTTTCACGTAGTTTAACCTGGCGTGCTCATTTAAATTTTTCGACCACTTTTTGGCCGCATTTTTTGATAGTTTAAGTCATTTTAACGAGTAAAATTTATTTCAAAATTTGACCAAACATTATACTTCTATGAATTGTATATTTTTTGCGAATCACTTTGGTGTATTCATTTCATTTTTCTGAGCACTTTGATACCGGTCCAATTATTCGTTTTTTACTATCTTTTATTTCTATTTTTTAATTAACAATTATTTAAATTAATTAAATTTTTATTTTCTGAATTCATTTAACTAGTTTACTTTATTTTATTATATTTTTTATTTTAACATTTAAAGTTTTGTTTTATTCTTTTTATAGAAATACATGTTAAATAAGTTTATAAAAGTTATTTTGGTCTTAGTCATTTTTTGTGAAGTACCAGCGTAGCATGTATGGCACTTTTCTCTCTCCCTAACTAGCGCTCCACCACCCAGCATAATATCTTTCCTTTTTACATCTTTCTCTCCATGTAAAACACTGTTGCTACTACTAAAAAAAACTTAAACCAATTCAAAACCCCACACGGACCCACCTTAACTGTCCTATCATCATTTTCATTTTTTAAAAATGCAAAAAAAAACTTAATTAAAAGGGGAGGCTGTCTCCAAAACAGAAGGAAAAAAATTGGAACATTTTTAAGATCTTCTTCTTCTTTTTGAGCGGTCTCCTTTTCAATCTACCTTTGGTTGCTCCTTCACACAACAACTACCTTCCGACATTTTTCTCGACATGCTCCCCCCACCATACTAAACAGAGCCCAATTATTGTTCCCATTTGCACCATTAACCTTCATTTTCACGAACTACGAACGCTCTGATTTCTCAAAGTTTCTTTTGAGAATACGTAGGCACAAGGTCCCAATCCTTGGCGAGCACACTTTTCTTTTTTTTCACCCGTAGTTTCCGAACTACGATTGCCCTGACTTCCTATTAAGGATACATAGGCATAGGATTGCAAGATCCTAGCGAGCTACCTTTTTATTTTTCTACCTTTTTTTCTTTATCCACCTTTTCTCTTTACTTTACCCATCCTTACCTTAGCAAACAATTTTAGCCAAAACATAAATATTTCAAGAGGTTCCTGTAGAGTACTACAGATGCTTAGGGTGCTAGTATCTTCCCTTAGTATAACCAACTCCCGTACATTTGATCTCTCTTTTGCTTAGCTTTAGGCCTTGCTTTTTTCTTTGTATTTTTACTTTGGGTTTTTGTTCGATCTTTTCTCCTTTCCCTTGGATAAAATAAAAGTTTGGTGGTGATATCTTATTATTGTGAGCCAAGTTGATCCTATAGTTTTGGTATCCGATTCTCACAGCGACAGAAATGACGACTTCACTAGGGACCATTGTTCAGTGGGTTGAGCTTATATTGTTTGTATTTGTGTTTTTTTGCTTATCTGTATACTTGTACATTTGTATATATCTGTATCGCTTGGGTTTTTCTGTGTGCAGAGTTCTGACCTTTAAGTTGTGAGATAAGTTCTAACTCGGACTTGAGTGAACTTATGATAGGATTGTGGTATGATCAATAGTTAACTGTTGGGGGTAGTTCTAACATGATTAACATATGATATAACCATACTTAGTGGAGGCCCCTTTGGGATTACTGATGTTGTACGAGCAGTCGTATTGACATTACTTTTCCGACTTGAGAGTCCCTGAAGCTGAGGACCGTAGTATCCCTTCACCCCTATAAGACTTTTTAGGACGTAGTGTAGTGATTGTCCAGGTGTAGACCTGTGATGGTTGTCATGCGATACTACACTCAGACGAGTTTATCTTGAGAATATTATTAGCCCGCATGAGTAGTCGTGCAAGCCGATAATATCCGAAAGATTTATCAATGACTCTGGGAACTTTGTTAGAACTTGTTTTGCAGGTGCTTACCCCTAGTACACACCCCGTGGTTGGTTCTTCACCCAGACTCCATGTCGTGATCTTGAATCTTTGATCCTGTTATATACGGTTTACATCATGTCTTGCATCACATTGCATATCATTTGCATCTTTTGCATGACCCATTGCATACCATTTGTTTGTCTAGCCACTCATCTCCAGTTGTCTCTATCTTCCAGTGTCATCTATCAGTCGTCAAGCTAATTCCTCGACACCGATACATGACTAGAGCTAACTACAGACGCAGAATGTCAAAGCAAGAAGTGCACAACGCAGATATCAGAATGGAAATCGATGATCTAAAGTCAAGCACGACAAAGCTCACCGAAATGCTCTAAGTCCTAATTGCCAAAGGGGAGCCACCCCAAAGGACTGTTATTCAGGAAGTTTCAAGCGTTGATCCTTCGCCTGTTTAGATGCCACCTTAAACTTGGTATGAGTTTGGTTTTCCTCACAACTTCTCTCCATCTTTTGCATCTACTGCTATGATTGGTCCGACTGTCAGACCAGTTTTTCAAGCTCCTGTATTTGCCGAGCCCAGACCTGTGGTCCACACTATTGCCCAGACTGTTCAAGCTCTTTTCTTTGACTACAATGTTGTCAGTGCTCAAGGTGAAGAGCATGAAGGTTTTGTTGAACCTGAAGTTGTCCGTAAACAGTTTCAGATCATAGATAAGAGACTCAAAGTCGTTGAGGGTAATGGCTTCTTTAATTTGGATGCAGACAACATGTGCTTAGTTTCTGGCCTTGTTATGTCTGCTAAGTTTAAAACTCCCGAGTTCGTAAATTACAAGGGTCACTCTTGTCCAAGGGCTCATTTGGTCATGTACTTTCGAAAGATGACTGCTTATACCAACAATCAAAAGTTGCATATCCACTGTTTTCAAGACAGGTTGAGTGAAGCTTCACTCAAATGGTACATGAGTCTTGAGCAAAACCACAAAAGGTTTTGTTAGATCAAATGACATTTTTGTGACTTGGGTAACAGTGATGTGTTGCTAGATACCGTCACTGTTTATTATATTAAATATATGATTTAATATAATTGTCAACGTCACGAGAACCTACAGGGTCACACACATTAGGACAGATTGATGATAGATAAAATAAATAAGGAACACTATAAGGTACGGTGTACTTGACAGAATTATGGAACACCGTAAGGTCGGCGTACTTAACTGAAATATGGAACATCGTATAATATAATAATAAGAGTTAATAGTAATAATAATAATAATAATAATATTATTATTATTATTATTATAGTTATTATAATATAATAATAATAAAATATATTTATTATAATAATGGTTATTAAAATAATAATAATAATAATAATAATAATAATAATAATAATAATATTATTATTATTATTATTATTATTATTATTATTATTATTATTATTATTATTATTATTATTATATGGTGCACTTAAGTTGGGCTTTTTAGTTTGCAGTCCACACAAGTGATTCTATAAATACAACCATTGTGTAGAAGCTTTAGAACTTGATGAAATTCAGTTGGTGAAACCCTGACTGTATTTCACTCTCTCTCTCTCTCTCTCTCTCTCTCTCTCTCTCTCTCTCTCTCTCTCTCTCACTTAAAGTCTTCATTAGTAGCACCTAGCACTGAGATTGAAGACACTCTGTTTGTGTGGACTGAGTAGAGACGTTGTTCTTCACTCAACGCTCGTGATCATTCATCCGGATCTACATCAAAATTGTTAATCACCACAAGAGATAACAGTTTTTATCACTGATCATGCCCATTCGTAAGGATCGCTAAAGGGAAAATTTTAATTTCAGTTGCATTTTGGATCGCGACTTCCCTTCAAAATTTGTAATAGATTTATCAGACCTTTATTTAGACCAACTCTTATATCATATGATTTGTAGAGAAGGGAAATTGACGATGATTTATCATTCCTTAGAAAGGGGGATTTTATCTCAAGTTATCTTGAAGTTTTGATGTATTACACTTAATAGAGGTTGAAAAATCTAAAAAATCTGGTTGACTTCTTATAAGTGATTTATTAATTTCTTAGTCAATTTAATTTATTTTTTACAAACCTTTGGTTGAATTTTAGGTGTGTTTGGATCAAATGGGTGCCAAATGCAGTACAATTAGAGCCAGTATCAATCAAAGGCTCAAGGAAGTTGAAAAAAAGGTTCTCCAAACATTACCTAAGGGGAAATAATAATCTCTCAGAAGGAATCTCAGAAAGAAAGAAATGGACTCTAGAATTTCCTCTCGGTTTAGAAATCTTCAAATAAATTTGGTTTCTATTTCAGAAAGAATCAAGGGGAGAAATCCTCCAAAGCTTACCTATGTTTGATCTTAAAGTTGAATGTTGTCTTCTGCGGGGAGAGCTAAGATCTTAGGTCCTGCTTATTTTTGCCTCACTCTATAGTGTTAGTGTTCATGTCTTTATTAGATAACTCACTCCTTTTACTTGAGCAATCATGTGATGTATGTGATATACAATTTGTCCTTCCTTTTTGATTATGCCAAAAAGGGAAAACTATAATATCAAAGGGAGTATAATATACTCTTTACTCATGTGAGGGGGAGTTTAACCACTCCAAAACTTATATATGTGTCTTCTCTTTTACCACCTTTCTGAGATATGCATTATCATCATCAAAAGGAGGGAGATTGTGGATCCATGTGCTTTCAAGTATGGAGCTAATGATCTTGATGTTTTTTTATTGTCTTAGTGTTTGTATGATGATAACGTTGATGCTTGTTGAAGAGGTTGGTAACATCTTCCAACTCTCTGATTATGGTGGGTAACTTGAAGATATCTTAAGTCTCATTAAGTAGAAGTTTCAAGGTTCCATTGAAGTGCTTATATGATTGGAATATCTAGCAAAGAAACTTTAAAACATCATATTTGTTGAGGAAGTGTGAAAGCTCGTTTGATCGTGTCTTTCTGAGTGACCAGAGTCTTGTGAAAATAGGAGAGCAACTTCTTATAGTGAACTTATTTGCATTTACAAGAAAATAAATAACGAAGAGAGAAAAAAAAAGACGGTTAAATGTGTTTATTTAATAAAATTTATTTAAAAGATCAAGAATTCAAATATAATATACTATCAATATATAAAATTAAGAATATTCAACTACTCTATTAATTATAATTAGAGATTAATTGTTATAAAATGTCAGTGTAAAAAGTTTCATACTGTCAATGCATCACAATTAGGGATGACAATGAAACGAACCAAATCGAAAATAGTTCAGAATTTGGTTTGACAATTAATTCGTTGAACTTGGTTCATGAACCTAATGAGCTGAATATGAACAAACTCGATTATATATGAGAAAGATTATATTGTCTTTAAAAGTAGGTTTAAAGATTTAATATAAATTTTAACCTTATATTTTATTTTAATCTAACGGTTCTAATTGATAATTTATATTCTCAAGTGAAAAAAATATTTATAAAAATGGTTATACAAATAAAATTAGCATCATATTAATTAATTAATTTTTGAAGTAGTAGATTTTTGAGACAAAATTAAATTCCAATCTAATAATTTTTATTTTATTTTAATACTTTCTTTTTAAAATAGTATTAATTTAAAATGTCAAATATATAAAAAAAATAGATTTTAAAAATTGCTTTTAAGTCCGTGAAGCAAGCGAGTTGAACCTAACAGTCGAACCGAGTTGCTCGTGAACTTATAACGAATTGAGTTTGAGTTTAAAAAAAAGTTTATGTCAAACTTGAACGAGATTTGAGCTGAACCAATTTTTAACGAATCGAGCTGAGTTGAGACGAGTTCGACTCGACTCGGCTCATTTACAGTCCTAATCACAATCATCCGTTTGTATTACTTTCAAATGATTAAAATAAAAGTCAAACCTCTTAAATAATCAGCAGTTCTGATTGACTGACAGTGTAAAAAAAATTTACACGGTCGACGCATATTAATTAAATTCTTATAATTAATAAGAATATTTTAATAAATAATATTAGTTTTATTATTAAAATTAACATATTTAAATTTTATTTTTTTAAAAATCTACCATTGCTCAAATAAAACATTTTTATAAGATGAATAGAGTACACAATTTTGTTTTTTTACTCAAACCTATAGGATGGAGCATTATTTTGCCTTTAATTTAAAACATTGTATGTTGAGTCAATTGTGTAGTCACCAAAATGCTATTCCTCCTCTTGTCATGTGGTAACAATGCAATTCCCAACTAGGAAACATTCTATACTTCCCATGGTTTTGAGCTTTCTATGTCATCTCCACCACTCAACAATTTCCTTTCCCACTTGTCTCCAATTAGGCGAATCAATGCCTCAAATCAGATTTCATTCACAGTTTATGCGGATGAGAATCATTTATAAAATTTAATCACAAGAAAAACATTAAATAATCATAAAGTTACCTATATGGAATCAAAGTACTAATCCCTATGGTGTAGTTTCTGTAACTACATTACATACACACGAGACTTGAAATAATAGAATATATATATATGGAATTGGGTCCAAATTGTGACCTACAATCCGTACACTATTGCACTTGCTTGCTACTTTGCAAGTTGGAATGTGACTTTTTTTTTTACATCAATGACGTGGTGTTCAAGGGTACCTCAACAGGAGGGGCCTCTGCTTATAATACTAATTTGTTTTTGTTTTTTATTTTTTACTGCAATTTGTCAGTAACTGACACTGTCTGTGACTATCTAATTCTAACATTGTTGCTTTTTTAACAAAGGTACACAAATTTGACTGAGTTATTGTAAATGGATCGGTGTGATCGATGTAGGGTTAATGCAATTGCTTAATTGCTTCAATCGAATTTTGATGGTTATATTAAAATTGTCGAAGATTGAGATCAATTAATATTAATTTTATTATTATAGATTGGTTCATTATAAAAATGAAGTTGATAATATTGTTAAGTTATTATGAAACTACTAGATAAAATCTTTTACGGGAGAGAAATCATGCATGTGCTTGATATTACATCTTAATACAAAATCTAAAAATATTAGAGCACTCATGTTCATTACATCCATTTGAGTTTTTTTTAATGGATTCCATTGAATTTTTTATATCATTATACATTTTTCAATTATTTAAATAATTCATTTATATTTTTTAAATATTCAAAAAACTCTTTAAAAATTTTAAAATAGGTCCTATTAAACATTATATTATAATACATATTTAATTATTTATTATTTTTTAATATAATGTAAATAAAAGAACGAAATTTGCTACAGAAACACTTTGAAACAAAAACACAACAATGCTACCACAAATATCCATCAACTCTTAGACACAAAGACTTTGGTAAATGTGTAGAAACGTAGAAAAGACACTGATAATGATGCTCTTAGTTTATGAGTTATCACATTTATAAATCGTTCATTATTTGTGATCCTACTTAATATATCAATAATATCTCCATCAAATGTGAGTCTATTCGTACTTATACTCAAATGAAGCTTAACCATTTATATTTATTAGCTATTCTTGTTAAATACTATTTGGAAAAATATCTCTGAAGCTAGTTAGAAGAGATCACAATCCTTTTAAGGATGCCTCTTCATTTTCTATTTTAAAGTCATCCTCAATAACGTCTGTCGTGCCTCATAATTATCAAGTAACGTTTTTTCTATTAATTTTTCGTAACCTCTATGCAATCATGGAGATTAGTAACTGTTCTATGTGACCATTCATATTCCTCGGTTGCAGTTACTATGAGATCGGATCCGACCTGCTATGGTCTGGTAGTGCTACCTTACCCTGCCTGATTCTGATTTATCTATGATTTAGAAGAGTTTTGAGATAAAGGTTGAGCGTGTGTGTGTATATATATATATATATATATATATATATATATATATATATATATATATATATATATATATATATATATATATATATATATATATATATATATATATATATATATATATATATATATATATATATATATATATATATATATATATATATATATATATATATATATATATATATATATATATATAAAAGTGGAAATTAACTTATTTTAAGAGTAAGTTTTTTTAACTTATTCTATATTATAGTCTTTAAATTAAATATAATCTATTAGTTAAATTAATATTTTTATTTATAAACATTCGATTAAATCTAATTTAAAGACTATGATTGTATAATAAGTTATAAAAATTTAATCTTAGAATAAATGGATCTTTTATATATATATATATATATATATATATATATATATATATATATATATATATATATATATATATATATATATATATATATATATATATATATATATATATATATATATATATATATATATATATATATATATATATATATATATATATATATATATATATATATATATATATATATATATATATATATATATATATATATATATATATATATATATATATATATATATATATATATATATATATATATATATATATATATATATATATATATATATATATATATATATATATATATATATATATATATATATATATATATATATATATATATATATATATATATATATATATATATATATATATATATATATATATATACTGACATTTAATATTTAAATAATTTGAAACTTCAAATAAACTCACAAATAACAACATCCACAATTCATTTAAAAATATTATTTTAAATTAAAAAAAATCGAATATCTAAATTTAAGAAGAAAACTTTTGTATGGTTTTAAAATGACAATGGTTTAAGATTTTTGCAAACAAACTTAAAAAATATTCTAAATTTATTAAGTATATAATATTTGTATGAAATTAATTTTATTAAGGTGTTGAAAATAAATTATAAAATAATATTAATTAAATACAACTGAAAACATTAAAAATATTTTTATATGAAAAAGAAAATAATTCTTATTTTTAAATAATATTCATTTTAAAACAAATGAAGTATTCCTTTTAAATAATTAATTAACATCTGAATTATTATTTTTAAGTGTAATTTATATATATTATAGTGTCACCTGAGAAATTACACATACAGAGACCAATAATTATGAAAAGTGTGTTGCCCGTTTTCAAGTCCTCGCGTGTGTCAATAGTACTATCAAGTCGCTTCAGATTGACATGATGTTTCAAAATTCAAAGGTTTGAATCCAATACTGAATACTCTTTACCTAAGAAAATAATTAATGCACTGAATTCAATTATGAAACTTTTGACTATAAACCACGGCACCCATAATAGTACACAAATTACCTTAATAAATTTTCAAGTTAAAAAAATGACTCATAATTTGGAAAATTTAACATTAAATTTTGTGTGTTGTAAAGCCTACAAATTTAAAGCACCTAGCATAAGCTAGCTAGTGTAGCTAGTTTGAACCGATAATGTATGAGTTTAGAATCACTACTGTTTGGACTACACCTAAATTACTGTGGAAACAGAGGTGAATCATGTGTTGTTTTTATTTTATTATCTTGTCCTATTTAATCTCATTCAAATGCTATTCATATAGACTATACAAACCTAGTTAGAAATGTATCAGCATGGGTGATTTTTTTTTAATTGTTGAAGTTATTAATCTTTTATGTAGTTTCAACCCGGAACTCATATATATTTTAAGTTGTCTTGATTCGAAGAAAATATATAAAATAATATTTATATTATCATATGAGTTTATAGACTTTAAGCTAAAAAATATAGCTGTCAAACATATAAATTAATATTAGATAATGGATTTGTTTGATTGGGTTAGGTTTTTTTAATTTTAAAAATAAACATATAAGTTAATATTTGAGATTTATTTTTCACACAATAATTAACTATTTTAAAAAGTATATTAATTTATAAATATTTTAAAAAAAAACTAATATGTAAGATAAACAATATACTAAAAAGTATAAATATTATTTTAAATAAATTATTAATGAACTACAAATAAATAACTAATAAAATTGAATAAAATTTTGAATAAATAATTTTTGAATATTAATTCACATTCTTTTGATGATATTTTTAATTCATCACGAATGATTTTTTTTTCCATAAGAAATTTAAGTATTTATCAATCATAATTGTCTCATGTTTTTTATTTATAAAAATAGATATTTGTAGCATTTTTTCGTAATTGTCTCAAGTATTTTTTTCGTGATGTCTCATGTATTTTTAGCATGTTTTTCATGTATTTATTAATCATAATTTTTGTTTTTCATAAAAAATTTATTTATTTATCTATCATAATTGTCTCATGTATACCAAATTGAAATATGTATAGTAAATAACGTTTGTTAATATCACAATTATTAAGATTTCAATTTATTAGATGATATATTATTTTTATTGTACTCCCTCTGATTTTTTTTTATAAGTGATATTTTATATGTGTTATCTTTTTAGATTTATTAAATAATTAATGTATTTAACTTATAATACAGATCAAATATATTAATTATTTAATAAAATTTAAAAAATAAAGTGTTTTTTATAAAAAATCGGATGGGGTATATAATAATACGGTTAATGTCAACATGTGTTCTAAAGACAAAAATTTTGTAAATAAATTATTTTAAAAAGAATGCATTTAAATTTTTAAAAGATTTAAATATTGTTATTTATATTTAATTATATATTTAATTTAATTTTAAAAAAATGAAACAAAAGATATAGAGAAAATATGTGATGCACTAACATTGTAAATTAATTTTCCATTGTCAATAAATGACAATAATTTATTCTGTCACATCAAGCTATATTTAAAATTTTTTTTAATGAAATGATAAACTAATGTTTTTTATTGGATGACGTATTACAATTATTTTACACTCACAATATATATTTATTAAACTTAAAAAATATATTCAAAACAAAAATATTATGAAATAAAATTAAATAAAAATTAAATTCAAATTGTAAATCATGAAAATACTCAAAGTTGCATAATTATAACTTCTATATAAGTCTTTTGTAAAGATTTTCTAATATATAAGTCGAGAGACAAAAAATAATTAAATAACCTATTATAATATAATTCAACATATTTAAATCTCATAACATACATTAATATTAGACGATAAAGTTGTTTGATTGTGTTAGGTTTGTTAGATTTTAAAAGTAAACATATAAATTAATATTTAAGACCTATTTTTTCACACAATAATTAATAATTTTAAAAAGTATTTATGACAAAACTTATTTGATAGATTATTTTAAGAATGTGAATTAAAAATTAAAATATGAAAAACGAAAATTAAATTATATTTATTTGATGAATATGTGATAGAGGAAATGATGTAGGCTTAGTTATTTATTATATATTTATGTCTCATGTTTTTTATTTATAAAAGTAGATATTTGTAACTTTTTTTTTTGATTGTCTCATGTATTTTGAGCATGTTTTTTTTTTATAGTATTTATCAATTATAATTTTGTTTTTCATAAAAATTTTATATATTTATCTATTATAATTATCTCATGTATACAAAATATTTTAATTATATAATTGTTGAAAATCAGCTTTTACCATTTCAGTTGTGGTAACGGGTTTTGGGGTAACTGATTACGAAGTTAAAAAAAGTGAAGGGTGGCTGCTATTAGACTCGTAATCGATTACGTTATTTTGCGTAACCGGTTACGAAGGCATATTTTGGTTTTTTTTTCCTTCAATTTTTGTTAGTTTAAGCTTATTTTGTTAAGTTGTTTTGTTATTTACAATCATTGTGTATTTGTTGTATATAAGACCTTGGAAGCTCCCATTTGTGGTTATGCCAAATTACCTCAATTTCTTAAGTTCATCTTCTTCTAATTAACTTAATTCTCCATTAATTCACCATTAAAGATTTTGTATGTTCTAACATTTGGCATCAAGAGCATTTGAAGCTCATCAACAATAAGTACCGTTTCCAAAGATAGAATTCCCACCAACCTTCTGATTCTTGATTTGAAGAATAATGACAAGTGGTCCAAGCAAATGAAAGTTATGTTTGGGTATCAAGAAGTTCTTGAAATCATCAACAATGAAGTTACATCACTTGGGACTGAAGCTACAGATGCTCAAAAGGATGCATTTAAGGAAGAAAGAAGAAAGATTACAAGACACTCTTCTTGATTCATTCTTGTGTAGATGGTAACAACTTTGAGAAAGTTGGCGATTGCGAGTCAGCGAAGCAAGCTTGGGAGATCTTAGAGAAAGCTTATGCAGGGGTTGTTAAAGCTAAGGTGGTGAGGTTACAAACTCACAATATGAAATTAAAGTTAACGCAAATGGAAGAGAATGAGATGGACAACGATTATGTAATGTGTATTATGCGTTTGGTGAATCAAATCAAGTCTTGCGGTGAAAGTGTTTTGGAGCAGAATGTTGTGTCGAAGATTTTGCGTTCTTTAATGCCAAGATTTGACAACATTGTAGTGGCTATCGAAGAGTCGAAGGACCTTACAACGTTGAGCAAAGATGAGCTTCAAAGCTCTATTGAGGCTCATGAGCAAATGATGGATGAGAGAGGAAGCGATAAAGCTAAAGCGGAGATTGCTTTGCAAGTACAACTTAACGAGAAGAGTAAAAGATTGAAAGGAAAATGGACTTCGAAGGGGAAGAAAAATTCTCAAAATTTGGGTAAAAATGATCTTCAAAATTCAAAGGTTTCGATGGTACAAAAGGGTGAGAGCAGCTCTAAAGATAGTGATTAAGGAAACAACTTCAAGAAGTTTGACAAGAGTAGATCGAAGTGTTACAATTGTCATAAACTTGGTCATTTTGCAAGAGATTTTCGTGCGAGACTAAGGGAGAATATAAGCGATGAAGCTAAGTTTGCGGGGCAAGAGGTAGATGATGAAAATATGCTCTTGGTTATGATCACAAAGGATAATTATGGCATTAAAGAGGTGCTGGGAAGCAGCAGTAAGTTGCGGGACAACAACTGCAATAGTTCAAAAAATGCTGCAAAAACGCATTCGGAGCAAAACATAATGATTACGGTTCGAGATGGAGTCCAAGGAAGAAATGAATGGTACTTGGATTCTAGTTGTTCAATGCATATGACGGGTAGAAAGGATTAGTTTGTGTAAATCAACCAAGCTGTGAAAAGTAGAGTAAAATTCGCATATGATACCACTCTTGCGGCCGAAGGTGTCGATGATGTTTTGATCAAGAAGAAGAATGGTGGACATTCTATGATCAAGGATGTCTTGTATGCTCTGGGAATTAAGTGTAATCTCTTAAGTATTGGTCGATTGCTTGAGAGGGGTTACACAATTCGCTTGGAAGACAAGATCTTGCGTGTTGTGGATGCAAATGGTGTTTTGATCCTTAAGGCTTCTATGGCTTCCAATAAGACTTTCAAAGTGGAGTTGAAAGTGCTGGAGCATAGGTGTTTAGCTAAAATGACAAGTGATGAAAGACCATAAGTGATGTATCTTTGTTGAAAAACTTGAACGAATCCCTTACTTTCTTGTATTTTTTGATCATAAATTGACTAACAAATGATCCAAAAGACATTATGCTTAAATATTTGTAAGATTGTAGGATTTGGCAAAAGAATACAACAAGTGCAAACAAAGGAAAATCCATGCCCTGCATATTTCGCATAGCGAGAAAACAACTTCGCTATGTGAAGTTCGCTGTGTGAGACAAAGCGAAGAGCAACGAACAAAAACAGAATCAAAAAGTCCCAAGATCGCTTGAAGCGGAAGAAGCAAAGATATTTCGCATAGCGAAACAGGGATTCACATAGCAAAGGTCACTATGCGAGACAAAGCAAAGGATGTTCGCATAGCGAAGCTAAAACAAGAAGAACATAAATGAAACAGAATCAAAACTTGCATGATCGCTTGAAGTGAAGTATGGCGGTTTCCCAAGGGCGGTTTGAAAATACTTAGCAGCAAAGGAAGATGACTTCGCTATGCAACCAAATACTTCGCATAGCGGAAGTCCATATTCTCAACTAGTATAAAAAGGTACACAACAGAGGGTTGAAACATTATCAGTTTTTAATTTTCAATTGTAATAGTTATAGAAAGTTACTAAGAAGAAGAGTGTGAAGATAATCAAGCTGGATTCACATCAAGAATCGAGAAATCATCCTTGATGCAAATTCATCTCCAATTCTTCCTTTTTGTATAAGCTACCATGACAATGGATAGCTAAATATCTTCTCTTGTTAGGATTGGAAGGAGACCACTGTAATCGTATGTATTAGCATTACTTTCCTCTTTTATTGAATCTTGTTATTCACAATTATCGATCTAATCTTTGTTTGTCATTGTAAAACCAATTGAGTGCAAATTGTGATTGAGAAATACATTTGTATTAAAGCTAAGGATTATTATCAGTTAAACACTTCATTCTAGACATAGAACTAAAGAGTTTAACTTTCATAAATTCGGTACTTAATGCAATTGTTTAGTTTACTCGATCGAGAAATCATCGGTTGAACTAAACCAATTGAATTCTCAACAAACATATAAACATATATGTTATTTTGAGCGAATTAAATGAAGAAAATATGAACGACAAGTTTCTTTAAAAGAGATATTGACTGAAAGCATACGTGCACGGTGGTGGAATTTCAATTCTAACAAGATCTCTGTCAACTGAACTTTATTTTCATAATAATTTCTAGTTTAATTATGGTTACTTTAAAACAAATCAATATTACAAACTCTACTTAAAATTGTAACAATTATGTATTGTTATTAAGATTGCGCCGGTCTCTGTGAATACGATATTCAATACTTTCTTTTGATTTACTAAACATCAAAATGACGTCGTTTCCGGAGACTGGCGTTTAGATTTACAACTAACACAATGATTGATACGTTTTAATTTGAACATTTTGTGTATATATACATCTTTCTTTATCTTACATTTTTCCTAACATTGCATTGGCTAGAAAATTTCAAGCTTTGTGTATGTGAGGTACAAAGCCGGAGGACTTATTACCTTTTAATCTTGAAATCGAAAGAATGGTTTGCCAAAACAAATGACAAATTAAGAAACAGAAGAAGCTAGCCAAGAAAAAGTTTCAACAAAAGGGGACTCCCACCTCAAAAACTTGTACCTTAACCATATCAACAAGCATAACCATGGCAAAAGAGGTACCTGGAGTTTTGATGGAGGACCATGCCAAAGCATCCTTAGACGGTTGGTTCATCTCACCAATAACCCAACAAACCGACAAGCTGAGATGAAAACAGGATTGCTACAGATCATTTATGTAAATCCCTTTAGCGGATTAGATCATGAAGATCTATACACACATCTAACCAAATTCTATGAATTGGCTAGAACATTGGGAGCACCTGCAGCAGAAGAAGCAGTATTCATACGATTGTTTCCGCACTCACTAATTGGCAAAGCAAAAGATTGGTATCTAGACCAACCCACGTAAACAATGACCAACTGGAATTTCTTGGAGGAAAACTTTCTGAATCGGTTCTTCCCATATAACAAATTCATGGATGCCAAAATAACAATAGCTGCATTTCTCAAAGTCCAACAAAAACTCTGTGTGAAGCCTAGGAGCGTTATAAGTCCATGCTACGGAAATGTCCAAATCATGGCTTTGATGAACTCACACAAATCCACATCTTCCACAATGGATTACAACCACAACCAAAGCTTCTACTAGATGCCACTGTCGATGGCCCGTTACTATCTAAAAATGCAGAAAAAACAGTATCTATCATTAATCTTATGGCTCTCAATGACCATCAAGTTCAGTATAATAAAGGTGCTGCATAAAGAAAACTAGGACTACTAGAGTTAGGACCAAACGATGCAATACTCGCACAAACGGTGGAAGAATTAAACCAGAAGCTATCCAAACTTCCACAACAGCTCAAGGAAATGCACAGTTCGGTCAACAAAACACAACAAGTAGCGGTGTGCGAGCTATGCATAGGTGACCATCCAACAAGTTTTTTTCCCTCCAATGAATGAAGAGATAAATTATATGGGTAACCAACAAAGGCCAACACCATATCAAGTCAATCAAAGTTATCAACACAGAAACAACGCTAACTATGGTCAAGGTTGGAGACAAGAAGCTGGAGCTGCAAACAAACCCATCCAATGTCAAAATTTTCACCAGCAGCCGCATCATACAACTCAGATGGACAAAACCTCCAAACTTGAAGAAACCTTGAACAAATTCATGCAACTATCCATCACAAATCATAAAAATATTGATGCCTCAATAAGGAACTTGGAAACATAGTTTGGACAGATTGCAAAACGACTAGCATATCAACAAGGAGGGACCTTCCTCGCCACTCCGCAAACAAATCCAAAAGAATAATGTAAAGCAATAGTAACATGAAGTGGTAAGATAATTAACCCGGAAGCAAGCAGTGATGATCTACAGGAAAGGATCCTTTAAGAGAAAGAAAAAGAGGAGAGAGAAGAAGAAAAACAAGAAGTAGTTGAAAAAAACGAATGAATGTGATGAACAGAGAAAGCAGAAAGAAGATAAAGTGATCATTCCACCAGCATAAAATTTACCATACCCTCATGCTCCAACTAAAAAGGATTAAGAAAGGCAATACGCTCGATTTTTGGATATTTTCAAGCGGTTGCAAATCAATATTCATTTTGCGGAGGCACTTGAACAAATGCCTACGTATGCGCGATTTATAAAAGAAATTCTCACCAAAAAAAGAAGAATTTCTGATGAAGAAATAATACACCTCGATCCAAGTTATAGTGCAATCATCCAACAAACACTTTGATAAAAAGAAAAATATCCGAGGAGAGTTATGTTACCAGTCACAATTGAAAACGTCAACGTTGGAAGATCACTAATTGACTTAGGGTCAAGCATCAATCTCATTCTGCTATCAGTAATACGAAGAATTGGTGACTTGGAAGTGAAGAATACTAGGATGACATTACAATTAGCCGACAAGTCAGTCGCAAAACCATCCGGCATCGCAGAAGACGTATTGGTTAAGGTAGACAAATTCCTTTTCCCTACTGATTTTGTTGTTATGGATATAGAAGAAGATGATGATGTACCACTGATCTTGGGGCGTCCATTCAAGAAAACCGCCCGTATGATGATCGATATTGATGACAAATTAATGAAAGTACGAGTTCAAGATGAGGAAGTTACTTTCAATCTCTTCGATGCCATGAAACATTCCAAGGATAAGGGAGTTTGTTTTCAAGTGGATGACATTGATAAAGAAATAATTGAAGTTCAAAAACAAGCCTATTTGACAGCACCATTAGAAAGAGCCCTCATGGATGTTCTCAATGTTCTTGATCCAAAAGAAGAAAAAGAACTCAAGGAATACTTACAAGAGCTAGATTCAGCAAAAGAAGCAAAGCTTGAGGACTTGAAAGAAAGCTCAGAGGAACAAAACACAAAATTTGAGATGAAACTGTTACCAAATCACTTGAAATATGTTTTCCTCAACGATGAATACAAGAAGTGAATGATAATCAGCAAGACTCTAGCCAGCCATGAGTGTCGTACCTCGAAAAAAGCACGATCTTTCACGAATGGTCGCGGAAAACAGAGTCGCCACCAAACTTTATTCATTCCAATATGGAATAGGAAAATTTTGATAAAAACTTTAGGGAAAGAACATGGTCATCACAACCAAGTCCTAGGTTCGGGAGTCGGTTACATGAGGGTAAGGTATTAGCACCCCCTTATGTCTATTGTACTCAATGGGAACCTTTTGATTTAATTTGTGAGAAATGTTAGCTTAGCTTGTTTGTTTTCTTCTAAGGGAATAAAGTGAAAATATAAATGTAAAGAGTTTAGAATGCTAAGGGGGAAAATGGGTGGTTTTAGATTATGGTGCTCGCCAAGGATTAGGGGCCTTGTGCCTACGTATTTTCACTCAGAAGAAGTGAAGAATCAGAGTGTCCATAGTTCGTGGGACTATGGTAGAAAAGAGAGGAGGTTGCTCGCTAGGATCTCGCAATCCTATGCCTACATATTCTCATTAACAAATGAGAAATTAAAGCGTCCGTAGTTCGGACTACGGATGTTGGTTTGGTTTTATCAAAAGATACTTAGTCGCATTTGGCAGAAAAATATTGCTCTACCTAAACAGGTGAGGAGAGGACGCTTGCATCACTTTGAATGGATTTCCATATATCAACATTCATGGGAAACACACCACTTATCTCGACTCAAATAGGTTATGGACGAAGCAATATTTTACGTCGTTCTCAAGACACCATATCTCTCATTTATGAAAAGGTTTGACGGTTCACACGACAACGAGAAGTTGAATTAATATGTTAATGTTTTTATTGGATTACGATTACTTGAAGCTTAAGAAAGGCTCCTCGGACCCAAGTAATCGGGAGAGTGGGTCAAAGACTCAACTCTCTCTCTCTCTTTTTCATCTAAGAGGGGTTACATATATAGATTGAATGTTGCCAAGTTGGAGGTATGTTAGAGGCGTCAATTGCTCATACACGAGTAAGATAACTCGCATCCAAACAACTGAGGAGAGATCAAAGGCTCAATCCCTCTCTTTTTCACCTTGAAAAGAGTTTTGATAATTGTTAATTGTTTTTATAGTTTGATTGATAAAATTTGCTTGATGTTAGATCAAGGGTTTAATTTCATTTTGCATTCGAAAAGGTTGGTTGAAAGAGTTTTGATATAGCAAGAGTAAGTTATGAATGACTGTTGTACCCCAAAATTTGACCAACCCCTTTTCTTGCTTGACTTATGTTTCATTTCTTCATTTTAGCATTTTGCATTTGCATGGCATTGTTCTTACAGGGGATCAAGTGATTGTGTGTGTGTTCCATCCAAAAATAGAGTCTTGTTGGCTTCAAGCTCAAGCAAAAGCATTGGTAGAGGTCATTTAAGTGTGTGGTATCATTATGAAGTTGACCAAAGCTCCTTGAGAGGAAAGGTGTATTATAGCTCTTTGTCTGAGAACCACCAGAGGGTTTTGTCAAGAGTTCATAAGGTTCTATCATTGGTGTAAGCATGGGATGGAGGTTTCTTGAGTACCTTAGAGGCTATTGTGGAGTTGGAATGGTCACTCAGTTCATTTGCAAAGAGCCTAGACAAAAGACATGAAATTAGGGTTTCACATACAATCAGTCTATAAGTAGAAGTAGAATATTGATCATCAATTTCAACCAGAAGAGCTTCAATTGGTCAGTCAATTGCAAATTAGGAGATTTGGGGGAAAAGTCAACTGTGCAGTGAAAAAGTCAAATCCTAACTTTTTAAGGTCAAGATCATGTTCCTCAAGTTCAATATGACCAATGGGTGAGATTTGACCAAGAAATGTCAAGGGAATCATGAAAAATCAAGAAGTGTGAAACTTGCCACTTTTGGAAAATTAGGGTTTTAGAAGCTTTCCATTTATGGAAAGTTTCATGTGTAAACCAACCACTTTTCAAGCCATTTTTCCTCATGATCAAGGTTCCAAATGAACTTTTGTATAAAATCAAATTTGTTCCTCATATTCTGAGCTTTCTTTTGAGTACCAATTCATCATCATGTGATGTTTGAAGCTCAAGTTATGGTGATTCAAAGTTAGGGTTTTCAATGATCTCAAAGATAACAAGTTTGGACAGATTTTTGGACCAATTTTCCAAGCCAGTTTTCATCAAGTTCTTGCTGTCAAATGGAATTTCATCCCACATGAGAGTTGTAGGCCTTGTTCCAAGCTTTCCATCCATTACTATAATTCTCTCATGTGATGTTTAAAGCTCAAGATATGAAGGTTCAAAATTGAGGTTTCAAGTGGATCAAACTCATAACTTAGAAATTTTTCTAAGTTATCTCAAGGCAGATTTCATGTCATGACTTTCAAGATCAAATTTTATGACCTTCCAAGTTGCAAATCAAGATTTCTTCAACACCAAAGTTGTTCCTTGCCATGCAATCTTTCATTAGAGCCCAAGTTCCAATCATGTGGAGCCTTGTGCATCAAGCTACAATGGCTCAAAGATGGTGGTTTGGATGACTTTGCAAGGCATGATTCATAGGTCATTTTGGCATGCTTCTCAAATCAACCTTGCAGCATTTGTTTTGCTCCAATATCATGCGCATGAAACAACAAACCTTGCACTCCAAAACATTACCAAAGTGAGACCAACAAGGCATGTACTATAATGAAGTGATTTTGAAATTCTTGCCCAAAGGAGGAAAGGACAAGCAGCCACTACTCTGAGCATTGCACATTCTCTCTGACCTTTCTTTCCACTCAAGCAAAACAGCCTAAAAATGCAAGGCAACTCCTGTGAGGTGCATCATCCACCATTGAGCCAAACTTTCCATTTGTTTGCAGCATCTGACCCCTTGGTTTTTCACCATAGTAAAACCCTTAAATTTCATTTTTACTTCGTATATAAGCTAAGAGACAAACCCTAGCAAGGAGAGAGCCTCATTTTGTATGAAATTTCAAAACTTGTCATTTTTGCTTCCTCTGGTTTTTCCTTCAAAACACACAATCCATTGAGCATTTCCTCAAGATATTTCTCAAACCATCTTCACCACAACCTCCTCTATCATCTGCTTGCAAAAAACACCAATTGTGAGCACTTTGATCCACAACTGCTCAAACTTGTTTGGTGGTTTAGAAGAGATTCAAAGCTATTCAAGCCTAAGTTCAACTTTCTCAAGTCCTAAGGGGTTGTTCTGCATCTTTTGGTCGTGTTTCAGCAAGCTTAGAAGAAGCAGTGGACATACTCCACTAGGTATTTTCTTGAGCTCTTTCCTTCCATTTTAGGCACATTCTAGGGGCATGCTGAGTACATCTAAAGCACTACTTATGTAGGCATTGTTTGCATATTATTTTGGTTGAGTTTCATGAAGTTTCAGTTTTTGATACCTCAACTGTTTGCCTTTGATTCACCATGAGAACGACTTTATTTTCAAAATGTAAGGCCGTATTTGGAATCCTTATGGAATTTTGGGTGGAGAGGTACCATTTTCCTCCATTTCTGGGCATGTTTGGTCCAACTCCAGTGGCTTCTCGCCAGAGAAGACGGTCGGAACTAGGGTTCCAGCGTCTGTGTGTTAGGGACGAGCTGAGGTGGCCTTTGGCGACACCTTTTAAATTTAAATGAGATGTGTTATTTTGTTTCTGTTGGCTTGCGCAGGTGACTGGATGCCATGTCAATCAATGAGTCGACATGGCATCTGAGTGGCATCAGACTTGGGTAGTGGGCCTTGCTCATATTTCTATTCGCACACCCTTATTTCTGGGACCAAAGCGCGTACACCTGATTGCAGTTCATTGCCATTTTGCTTTCACACCCCGTTTGGGTTTTATTTTGTTTCTATTTTATTTTCTTTATAGTTTTCATTTAATTATTTTAAAAATAGTTCTTTAACTTCCAAAAACCCACAAAAATATTTTTCTTATAGTTTATATGTTATTTATTTTTTCCATTTTTTTATTTTATTTTTCATTTATTTTTATTATTTTATTTGGAATTTACAAATTGATGTGTATTTTGGTTTACCCTAATTTTGATCTTGTGCATTTGGATTTCAAATTTTATCCCCTATGACCATGGTTTCTCCCTCACTTAGGTGAGGGATTGAGGCTTCTTTGAGGGTGGTTTTGGACCATGTTTGGTTATTTTTCAATTGATTTTGAATTGGTTTTTCATGTCCCTCGACAAACCCTCGATAAGGTGGGACATCATACCTTCATGGAACTATTTGGTGGTGCCTTGAGTGGAACTTGACCATGAGTTTTTGCTTGCTGTTTTATGCTTGATCAAGCTTACTTTGACATTTTATTTGAGATTTATTGGTCTTGTTTTCTATTTTTCATGATTGCTTCAAGTTCAAGTCATCTTTTGACATGCTTACAAACTAGTTTGACCTAAAACTTTGGGATATGATCATGAGTGATCCCATATGCACCTTTTGAGATTTGATGATTCATTTTAACATACTTGAGGTGTTGTTTCATCTTGTCATAGTTCATTTGAATGTGTAACTTGCATCACAAGTCACCTTTGAATCATGTGTCTCCACTTTTTCTAAGTGTTGAGTTTGTGCTTGAACTTTGGTTCATCACTTGTACATGATCATGCTTGTGTTTCCTCCTTGTTATAACCTCGAGTTTGAGGCTTTCTTCTTATTGTTCTACTTCTTCCCCATGCGGTTTAGACACTTGTTCATGGTATTTTGGTGCTTATGTTTGCATTTTGAGTTTGTCATGAACATTGGTGTTGGTTTTGCATTGTTTGTTTGCCTTACTTTGTTTGAGTCTTAAGAATTGTATGGTTGAGATAGCATCATTCTCTCTTGATGATTGATGGTATATGGTTGTAGGAGTTTACTTCTCCCATTGTATCTCATCCTTCTTGACTTGTTTAAGTCATTCTTTTGTGTTGAGTTTCTTGTGTTGTTGAGTCTTGTTACATCATTTGTATTTGCATTTCTTCTTTGCATCTCACATCTCTTGTTTGCATTGTTCTTTGACTTTAAGTCAATTTCTTTTCATTTTCCATTTCATCTATGATTGAGTTATCTGTTGTTTACTTGGCCTTTTGCCATGATCCCCCTAGGATTTCTAGTCCCTCTGTTTAGGATGGGAGTGTCGCTACTGCGAAAATCGGCGCCGGCTGAACAGAAGAGTCGCCACCGTGCGTTATTTATCCCACAGGAGGGAAAGGAAACGCTCAGAGTAAACCAAACGCAAAACGGGAAAGGTATGGTCATCGCAACCAAAACCTGGATTCGGGAGTCGGTTACGCAAGGGGAAGGTATTAGCACCCCTCACGTCCGTCGTACTCGACGGGATCCACACTTGTTTTCGGGTATGGATTGTTATTCTATCTACTCTACAGGTCAGGGGTTAAAAAGAAAAGAAAACATGACTCGGCAAAGTATCGCACTTTATGCCTACGTATTCCCGTCTGGAATGAGAAATCAGAGTCAACGTAGTTCGCCCACCTACGGGAAAGGAGGGGAAGGTTGCTCGCTAGGATATCGCATCCTATGCCTACGTACTTTCATACAGCATGAAAGATCAGAGCAAACGTAGTTCGGGCCACGGAAGACACAAGCTTGTCTTGATTGTTTTTATTCCTTCTGAAAAAGGTTTTCTGATTACTGGTCCAAGCGGACAAAAATGGCGTTTTGATGAGTTCACATTCTTTTACGGAAGAAGTGTCTTTTATTGTGTTTGAAATTTTATTGTGTTTTTCTGCTTGTTTTGAGAAAGAAGAGACAGAACTCTAACCTACGGTTGCGAAGGGAATCAAGCTAACCTAGTGTTATCATGCATGGGTTAAGACCTAGTGTCTATCATGCTCCTCTCTTGCACAGAGAGAAACAGAGATCCTAAGGGAATAGACGGAAACAGAAACAATAGCAAATATACAATAAAGCAGTAAAAATGCATGGATGCAACAATACAAGCGAGGCAAGGGAGTCCCACTCAACCTCGAACCTAGAAAACAATAGGCAAAAGCGAACAACATTCACTTTCAACCTAACAGGGTAAACAGCAAACAATACAGTCAGGGAAAACCAATCAATACATCAGAGATCATAAACAGCAAAAATAACCAGCCACAACAGCTCTGCATCAACATCTGTCTTCAAGTCATCATCATCTGTCCTCCAGCTTCAGGCAAGCCTCAGTCTTCATCTCCACAGCCTTCAAGCAAGGTCTTTGTCATCAGTCTTCAGTCTGCAATGGTTTTTCTTCAAGGCTCAATCTCCAAGATGAACATCAGTCAGCAAGATAGAATGAATGTTAAACAGTCAATTACCTACCAAGGGTGGTTCATTAACTGTTAACATTATACAGACAATTTTCTCTCAAAAGTTCTATCTTTCAAATACATTCACTGATCCTTCCAAAGGAAGGAGGTGGATATTTGAAAGAGACTTTGAATCATAGAGAAAGAATGGAGGCAGACAAGGCCTTCCATGTTTGTGAATCAAGTTTTCTACTCTAGGGCTCTGCCTAGCTCCTAAACCCTATAACCTTCAACAGCTGCCAGCAAGATGCTCTCCATCAACTCTGGAAGTTGGTCTTCAATCTCTTGATCTCCAATGGACTTCATCATCACAGTCTTCAGCTCTCCCAATCCCCAAGCAAACCCAATACCCCACACAGACAAATGAATTAACCCTAGAGAGGGCACACCACACAGTCAAACAAATATAAGCAGTATACTAATAGCAGTAGGGGAATCCTAATATTTTCTAGGGGATATATTATCTACCCATAATCCCTATAGTCCCATACCCCAAATATTCAAGCTACAACTCCTAAGGGAAATGATTTAATTCTCCTATGTTATCTCCTAAACCCTAGTTTTGATCACACTAATCACACCTAAACAAATCACCTAAGATTAAGTTCTAAAATTGTGAATTAAATCCTATGTACAAGCTAACATTCTATACTAATCAACCTAAAAAGAATGAATCAAAAATATAAAAGCATTTAATCAAACTAAAATCACCAAGTTCATGCATTAAACTAAACATTATTTAAACCTATTTAAAAGAAAAATATGCTAAAAATATAAAAATAAAATGAAATACCAATTTTTTTGTATGATAATTTTCTTGACAGAATTATGAACAATATGCAAAAAGAACCAATTAAAATCATGCATTTTTCAATTATTTATGATTTTTTCAAAGAATAAAAAAATGAATGAAAATAATATGGAATTAATTTGGCTGAGGGGTGCATCAAGTAATAAAACCAATTAAAACAACAAGATGGGCCCAGACTGGGGGGCGCGCATAGCAAGCGCGTCTGGGCCCAATGCATTCAGAAAACTCAATCAAAAATAAAAAAACTGGAACGATGTATTTAGTAAAGATTTCAGTTAGAATTGAATTGGGCCTTGCGCTTGGGGTGGGATTAGCAACAATATCATGAGCCCAGTCTGAGAGACTTTAATGAAACGGTGTGTAGCACCCTTGGAATTTCCCTCCGTTTTCAGTTTTAAACCACAACCATTGGATCAAGATTGGAGTCCAAGTCAAACATGCAATCGTGTGGCTCTCGCTTCGTCTTCAACCTTAGAAACCCTAGGGTTTCAGAAATTCTTCCTCCATGCACGCACCTTCCACAGCTCGGTTCTCCCTCAATTCTCCATGAATTCACACGCTGTAAAAACCAAAAACACTCCATTCTCTTCCCTCTACACAGCCATGGCAATGGTTCTTTCTAAAACTCAACCAATAATTGAACCCGATAGGTAGAAAGATGCTGACTCCACCATTTTCACCTGAGATCAAACTTGAGAATTCTGTCTAATTTCTATCCTAACATAATCTACACCTTTCACTGATCATTATGAGCTATAAACCTAATATTATCATGCTTTATTCTTGATGATATAAACCCTAACAGCTTGTGCACTCCAATGGCAACCTTCATGAAACTTCCTCGAACTCACCAAAATCAATCACCTAACTATGCTTAACCATTCTAACTTAATAACTCTCTACGATTCTAACTAATTCAGCCAATTCGAATGAGAAAACCAACCTGGTATGATGATGAATACAGGTATGGAAATCCTTGGATCTGATGCTTGCAATGAGTGGAAATTAATCAGTGAACTTGATCATGAGTTCTGTATGCAATGGATCTTGCTCCAAGTTCTTGAATCTTGCAATCACCAAAATCTTGCTCCTTGGATGATGAAGTTGTATGGCATGATTCCTCTTCAATTCAACCAAATTTTGATGTGAATTCTGATCTATGAAAGATGTTGATGATGATCAAATCAAGAAAAATGGAAATTGGTGAAG
This sequence comes from Lathyrus sativus, assembly GCA_963859935.3. Taxonomy (NCBI): domain Eukaryota; kingdom Viridiplantae; phylum Streptophyta; class Magnoliopsida; order Fabales; family Fabaceae; genus Lathyrus; species Lathyrus sativus. The sequence continues at coordinate 459,106,129 of OZ012738.1, forward strand.
ATTTGATGGAGTTTGAATTGATTTTGCAAAATGGAAGAATTGTGTATAACTTGGTATTATGAGCACAATGAATCACCAACCATGGCATGAAGCTCTTTAATTCAATATATAGATGACAATAGAAAGTCCTAGAACCTTGGAGAAACTTCCCATGCACACTTTCCCTTGGATTTGGATTATGTAACTTCTTTTGTAAGTAACCATGCATAACTCTCAAATCTTGAACCAAACTCAAAAATCCACTTTAGCTAATGTTCTTAAAACATTTTTTCCAATCAAAATGACCTATAATTTCATCCCATTTGGCCAAATTATGAAAAATCTCAATTTTAGGTCATTTTTCATTCATTAAATTCACCAATTTTGAAACCTTGAGCTATGAGCATTTCCAATATTTCATGATCACTTTTCTAGACTCAAAATGTCATTTGGAGCAAGTTTGATGTTGTGAAGTTTTCCATTTGAAGCTTCCTTGTATGAGTTTTGGGCATAGGCTTGAAATGACCTGTAATTCTCAGATGACCAAAATACCCTTTGCTTACCAAGACCATAAGTAGAGTTCCACAAATCATATGAAGGCGTACCATACCATTATAGAAATCTAAGACAATGAGGAACAACTCTTATGTTGACCATAAATTCATTTGAAATCTCCTTGAGGGGTAAAAGTTGCTTGGAAGACAAGTAACTTTCACAGACAAAATTTCAGATACCTCAGATGACCTGTAACTTGCAAGGACCATAACTTGAGTTCTATAAATCTCCTTGATGTATTCCACCACTCAAATTAAAGGTATTGAGATCCTCTACAAGTTTCATGTTGACCAAGGATCCATTTGAAGCTTTCATTTTGACTTATCTTGCTTGGAAGTTTGACCTAAACTAGGGGATTTTACACAGAAACCCTAATTTAGAAACTCCTCTTCTCCTTGATTTCTATTGATTTCTTCTTGGCACAACACCATATCCTTCTCTACATGTCAAATGATGAACCCCACATCTCTCCAATAGCCCTTAATGCCCTTCAATCAATCAATTGACCTAGAGTTGACCCAGGGTTGACCTAGATGAAACCCTAGTTGACTGTCTTCAACTGCAACTCTTGTGACCATATCAATGACTAGTCTCCTTCTACAAATGACTTTCTAAGTCTTCCATGATGTCTAGATACTCTCTATGCTCCACTCACAGCTCACAACTTCTTTGATGATATCCAGATACCCTCAGATAGGAGATAGATTCACTGCTTGATCCACTGACTTCTTAGCTTTCAAATTCTTTCTGATGACTTGAATAAGGTTGAATTAGAATAATAACCTCTTGATAGGCCCATAGAGATGAGAATAGTGAGTGGTCCCTTATTGGATGACTTGCTATGCTATGCTATGCAGATGATTAGACTATGTACATGACTCTATATGCAAATGCTAATGATATTGAAACATAAACCAAGTGAAATAGGTTGAGCAAATTTTAGGGTGCAACAGCTGCCCCTATTCAAGCGACTTGGACCCGATTGGGTGAAGAGCGAACGACCTTCAAACATTCGAGTAACGAGACGGTTGAATACTAAGAACCCGGAAATTTGCCAACCGCAGAAATAAACTGCACCACTGCTTGGGGAACGACATTCATCAACTGAATCTAACTGTTACAGCAACCAATTGATCCGTTAGCGACATGCTGGGGATTATTTTCATTAGCCTGAAGAAGATTCTATCATCGCAAGGATAGACCTTGGTCCACGTTAGGACGCCTGTTTCATCGGCACAAAGAAACCTCAACTAAAACTGGTCCACGTTAGGACTTTACCTGCCGTCAACACGGAAACTTCGTTGGGGATAACTCGTCTGCATTTCATCAGAAATAAATCGTTCACATTAGGAATAAACTCTTCCACGTTAGGAATAACACCGTCCACGTTAGGACTAAGACTTCGTCTGGATTTGTCCACGTTAGGACTAAACTTTCTAGGTTGTGAATACATCGTCCACGTTAGGACTCACCCTTCCACGTAAGGAATACATCGTCCACGTCAGGACCCACCTTTCCACGTAAGGAATCCATCTTTTTTCCACGTAAGGAATGCATATCGTCTTGATTTGTCCACGTGAGGACTCAACTCTTCCACGTCAGGAATAATCTCTTTCCACGTAAGGAATCACATCTTTCCACGTAAGGAATACAATCTTCTTTCCACGTAAGGAATCCCATCTTCTTTCCACGTAAGGAATCATCGTCCACGTTAGGACCCACCTTTCCACGTAAGGAATATATCGCTTTTCCACGTAAGGAATCAACTTCTTTCCACGTAAGGAATCAATCTTTCCACATAAGGAATCAATCTTCTTTCCACGTAAGGAATCATATCTTTCCACGTAAGGAATCATCTTTCCACGTAAGGAAACCGTCTTTCCATGTAAGGAAACCCTCTTTCCACGTAAGGAATTAACTTCTTAAACTTCTTCTGGATCTGTCCACGTCAGGACTCCCATTTCGTCTTGATTTTGTCCACGTCAGGACTACATCTTTTTCTTGATTTGTCCACGTCAGGACTCATGCATCTTCGACCCGCTGGGGAAATAAAACTTGTCCACGTCAGGACACACACTTTGCCAGCACGAAGAAGGATAGGTTTGTCCACGTCAGGACTCGCACCTCTTATCAACCCGGGGAAAAACTATCCACGTTAGGACACCCCTTTCTATAGCACGAAGAAAACCCGTCAATATAGGAATAAATTGTCCACGTCAGGACTCATTTCTCCATTGGTCCCAAACCACAAACCCTTAGCACTGACGTGACAGCGATTTTGAGGCGGGCTCTACTGGGGATATTTGGAAACCAAACTACCGGACGCCTGTTCTGATAACCGGCGGCAGCCTCTGAAATTCTGATTCCTGAAACCCTTTGATGACAAATAACTCCGCTTGGGGACAAGGAGAGATTTTGCCTACTAACTCTGGCGGGGAAAACAAGAGAAATTTACAAATAACTCTGCTTGGAGACAAAGAGAACTCTGTGGGGAACACTGCCGAAACTGACATTATCGTTGAATGTCTCACGTCGAGACCTTGAATGTTTGGTAATTCATTTGAGCAAGAGCTCCTTCAACCTGCATGAGAAACAATACTTGAAACAAACGGTTAGCCGACCTGGTTCATGTTTCAAAATGCATATATTTGACAATGACGCAATGCTCCAATCGACATGGAAATGCTACGCGTTTTTATTCGGCGGATGCACATATGACACTATATGCCAATGCAAATGCAGACTTGAACTGCTGAGATATAGGAAACCGCTTCAGCAAAATAAATGCTGAAGACAACGCCAACTCCGTTGGGGGTAGCCAGGTGCTACAGAATTGTCCCAGCAAAATAAATGCTGGAAGAGTGAAGTCCACCCTGCTGGGGAATATCAGATACGCCTGGTATGATTGGACTCCTGCTGGAGAGTGAACGAATATCACTCGGTATTCTGACAAACTAAATGCCAAGGCGCAACTAACTCTGCCGGGGAGAGTCTTAATCTTCGAGTTCCACTGAGAGGAAGGAAAACACTTGCTGGAAAGAGAACTCCGCTGAGGACGAAACGGTCTTCTTGGGGAAAATCAACTGACTCCGTTGGGGAAGCGTAAATGACCCTGCGAGGAAAGGTAAGCTGCCTGAATACCGCTCACCAATTGGAAATATTAATCTTCTGAGGCTAAACTACTCTGCTTGAGATAGAGGAATCCTTCTGGGGGACACCACACCGTCTGAATACAGCCTTCACTCTCGGAATCGCCAATTCTGCTAAAGATAAACGACTTTGCTGGAGAACGTCCTTTGGATAAGCTACGACTAGCTGGGGGGCTTGATCCTTCTTCAGGGAGGAACATTGCCGTCTTAGAAGCGCGACCTGCGTGGGGATCGAGTCTTTTGTTACTGCAATCTTTTGATCGTCTTCTTCATACGGCTACGAACCCTGCAACAACACAAACAAGACAAGACAAGTATATGCAACCAAATCTATTCAGGTTAGCGTTAGTGACATCATTTTCAGTTAATTCAAAGTTTTAGCAATTGTCGGCAAGGGCCAACGGCGTTATGCACATGCTAGTTTCATAAAACCTAGGTGTTTTATCATGCACAAAACAGTAAAGAACCATCATCAAATACTGAATGACATATTTTATTGATAGGGCCCCTGAATGGGCGGAGTTTTGTACACGGGATGTAACTCCTGAAAAGAGGAAGCTACGCACAACAAATATACAAGTATGCACAAGAAGCATAAATATGATGACAAATTAAATTTGTACACATGTCGGCAACGGGCTGCAGACAAACACCACGAACTGATCCTCCTATGACTCGCCCGACTCTAATGCTTTCCCGGTATCCACACTTTCGAAGAGATTGTATCTGATAATCGACCCCTCAGGTATATTCTCCCGCACCAATGCTCAATGCAGTATCAAATTCGGACCGCAGTCATTTGCTTTTCAAATCCCTAACTTTTGCGTGAACCGCCCTTTACGGGTTTTCAGTTCACCGGGATACCCTTTTTTGCCGAAGCCGCCCAGTGTAGGTTTTCAACTTCGCGGGTGTATATTCTTTTCAATTTTATCCCTAACTTTTGCCCGAACCTTTCATTCTGTTTTTGGTTCGCCAGGATGCCCCATTTTTGCCTGGACTCTCTTTTTTCTGTCCAGCGGGTCAATTTCAAGCAAAGTATTTTTTAACTGCGTCCGAATTCACAGGCGACGCAAAGTCTTCTCCGTCCATGGTGGACAACAACAAATCTCCTCTGGAAAAGACTTTTCTGACAACGTATGGCCCTTCATAGTTAGGGGTCCACTTGCCCCTGTGATCTGCCTGCGGCGGGAGAATCCTTTTCAGCACAAGGTCGCCCGTCTGAAAGCTCCAAGGATGTATCTTCTTATCATATGCTTTCTTCATTCGGCTCTGGTACAAACGACCGTATGCTAGAGAAGCTAGCCTCTTCTCATCTATTAAACTCAGCTGGTTTAACCAGTCTTTCACCCATTCTGCCTCATCTAGTTGGACGTCTCGTAGTACTCTCAAAGAAGGAATCTCGACTTCTAATGGTAGCACTGCTTCCATTCCGTATACCAGCGAGAACGGGGTTGCCCCGGTTGATGTGCGTACCGTCGTACGATAACCGTGCAAAGCGAAAGGTAGCATCTCATGCCAATCCTTATAGGTCACCACCATCTTTTGAACGATCTTCTTGATATTCTTATTGGCCGCTTCAACAGCGCCATTCATCTTGGGTCGGTAAGGGGAGGAGTTGTGATGTTCAATCTTGAAATTCTGATAGAGCTCCTTCATCATTTTGTTGTTCAGGTTTGAACCGTTGTCAGTGATTATCCGCTCGGGGATCCCATATCTGCAAATGATATCTCTCTTGATGAACCTGGCTACCACCTGCTTAGTTACATTTGCGTAGGATGCCGCTTCCACCCACTTGGTGAAATAATCGATTGCTACTAGAATGAACCGGTGTCCATTAGAAGCTGTCGGCTCGATCCTTCCAATCATATCGATTCCCCACATCGAGAATGGCCATGGCGATGACATCACATTCAGAGGACTCGGAGGCACATGGATCTTATCAGCATAGATTTGGCACTTGTGGCACTTCTTCGCGAACTTGAAACAATCAGTTTCCATAGTCAGCCAAAAATAACCTGCCCGCAGCAGCTTCCTCGTCATAGCATGCCCACCAGCATGCGTACCGAATGTACCTTCATGTATTTCCTCCATGAGCAACTTTGCCTCTTTTTCATCTACGCAACGCAGCAGCACCAAGTCATGGTTTCTTCTGTATAAGACACCATCCAGATTCAAATAGAAATTACCCGCTAATCTCCTGAGAGTCTTCTGATCTTGACTGGATGCCCCAGCCGGATACTCTTTGTTCCTCAGGAAATTAAGGATATCAAAATACCATGGTTTGTCGTCGGATGCTTCGTCAATAGCAAACACGAAGGCGGGTCTGTCAAGCCGAGAGATGACAATTCTGGGAGCCTCATTCCAGAAATTGACTTTGTACATGGAAGACAAAATGGCCAAGGCGTCAGCCATTTGATTTTCTGCTCTCGGTACATGATGCAATTCAACCTTGTCAAAGAAAGGCAATAATCCCCTTGCGTAGTTCATGTACGGTATCAAGTTAGGCTGACGTGTCTCCCATTCTCCTTTGATCTGATTCACCACCAGAGCTGAGTCTCCGTATACGTCCAGATTTTTGATTCGTAAATCAATGGCTTCTTCAAGCCCCATGATACAAGCTTCGTATTCGGCTTCATTATTAGTAACCGGAAAGGTCAATCGAGCAGTAAACGGGATGTGCGACCCGTGTGGAGTGGTGATGATTGCCCCTATTCCGCTACCGTAAGCATTTACAGCTCCGTCAAAAATCAACTTCCATTTGGAACCCAACTCTGGTCCTTCGTCTGGCAACGGCTCTTCGCAATCTTTCATCTTTAGGTACATGATATCCTCGTCAGGAAAATCAAACCTCATCGATTGGTAATCTTCAATAGGCTGCTCTGCCAAGTACTCAGACAGTACACTCCCCTTTATAGCCTTTTGCGAGACATACTGGATGTCGTATTCAGTCAAGACCATCTGCCACCGGGCAATTCTTCCTGATAATGCATGCTTTTCGAATACATATTTGATAGGGTCCATCTTCGAGATGAGCATGGTTGTATGATTCAGCATGTATTGCCTCAAACGCTTGGCGGCCCAGGCTAGCGCGCAACAAGTTTTCTCAAGCATTGAATATCGAGATTCACATTCAGTAAATTTCTTACTCAAGTAATAAATCGCATGCTCTTTTCTCCCTGTCTCGTCGTGTTGACCGAGAACACAACCCATGCTTCCCTCAAGAACTGTCAAATACATAATCAAGGGTCTCCCTACCACTGGGGGTATCAAAATAGGAGGCTCCTGCAAATACTGCTTTATTTTATCGAACGCCTTTTGACAATTTTCGTTCCACGTTACAGCTTGATCTTTCTTCAACAGCTTGAACAATGGTTCACACGTGGCCGTTAGGTGAGATATGAACCGAGCGATGTAGTTCAACCTCCCTAAAAACCCGCGCACCTCTTTCTCTGTTTTAGGCGTCGGCATCTCTTGTATTGCTTTTATTTTAGCAGGATCAACCTCTATTCCATTTTCACTTATGATAAACCCCAGCAGTTTACCCGATCTCACCCCGAAGGTGCACTTGTTAGGGTTCAGTCCCAGCCTGAACTTCCTAAGCCTTTTGAATAACTTCAGCAGATTCACTAGATGCTCTTCCTCCGTCTGGGATTTGGCAATCATATCGTCGACATAAACTTCGATCTCTTTATGCATCATATCATGAAAAAGAGTCGTCATTGCACGCTGATACGTTGCCCCAGCATTCTTTAATCCGAAGGGCATCACTTTATAACAAAATGTTCCCCAAGGCGTAATGAAAGTAGTCTTCTCCATGTCCTCTGGCGCCATTTTAATCTGATTATAGCCTGAGAAGCCATCCATGAAGGAGAATACGGAGTATTGAGCAGTGTTGTCAACTAGCACATCGATATGAGGAAGCGGAAAATCGTCTTTTGGGCTCGCTTTATTTAAGTCACGGTAATCTACGCACATTCTCACTTTACCGTCTTTCTTGGGCACTGGTACAATATTAGCGACCCATGAGGGGTATTTCGTCACAGCTAGGAAACCAGCATCCCACTGTTTTTGAACCTCTTCCTTAATCTTCACTGCCATATCTGGTCTAGTTCTGCGAAGCTTTTGTTTGACCGGCGGGCATTCTTCTTTCAACGGCAGACGGTGCACAACCATATCTGTATCAAGCCCTGTCATGTCTTCATACGACCAAGCGAACACGTCACTATACTCTCTGAGCATTTCAACTAGTCTTCGCTTGACGTCGCTCTGCAGCGCGGCTCCTATACGAATATTCTTTTCAACCCCTTCCGACCCCAGGTTAATAATTTCGATGACCTCCTCATGAGGCAGAATGACTCGCTCTTCTTGCTTCACCAACCAAGACAATTCTTCGGGAACGTCACCATCTTCAACAATCTCTTCCTCGGCCTGAAATACCGGGTGCTCAAAGTCGGGACGAGTCATAGATGGTTCAAGGATGTCATCTGAAAATGTTATCCTGCAAAAGGAATGGTTAAATGCTTCAAAATGCGTATAAAGCGAATAACCACGTTGCCATTTTATTGTAAAATACAAAACAAGAAAAACAGAGATCGCAATATTTGTACATGAAAAACGCCTTTTATTTAATGATAAACACGCAATGTTCATAACAACACAGCCCTAAGCAAATCATGATGCCCCGGGAAGGACACCAGATTGTTCAACAATTAATAAAACAAAGCATTACTGTTTAAGAGTCACAGGAACAATCTCCTGAATAGACCAGTTGCACAATCCTTGTCCTGGCACGCTCGGCTGAATCCAGGCGTCCATATCGCAATCGCTGTCTCCTTCGTCAGACTCCGAAGCAGCGTTGATGGTCTCATGACATACTCCACCAGCAGTGATGGTTATTGGTCCTCTGAAACGGGGTGCCCCCACAGCAGGTGTTGATGACGACGGTTGATATCCCAACCCGAATCGGTCCATCTTCACAAGAATATCCAGCACTTTGCCCCAGCCCTTGGTCTCCCCAGCCTCTACAAGAGCTTGAGCTTCTTTATATGATGACACGGCTACCTCCGACGCTTTACTCGGCCCGGGCCCTTTGTCTTTGATGCGCAACCCTTCAAATTCCTGGCAGGGTGTTTCGTGAATCTCTCCATCGACCTCCACATACTTAAATGATGACAGATGGCTGACCAGGATGTCTTCTTCTCCGCATACAGTAACCACGCTGTCTCCCACCATATATTTCAACTTTTGATGCAAGGTAGACGTGACTGCCCCAGCCCCATGGATCCAGGGTCGTCCGAGAAGGCAACTATATGCAGGCTGGATGTCCATGATATAAAATTCAGTTGCGAAAACCTCCGGCCCCACCTGTAAAGGTAATGTTATAGATCCAAAAACTGTTCTTCGCGTACCGTCAAATGCCCTGACTACCAAGTCACTGGGCGTGCACAGAATTCCTCTGACATCTAGTTTCATCATCGCCTTCTTGGGCAGCACATTCAAAGACGATCCGGTGTCTACCAGTACGTGAGACATGACTGATCCTCTACACTCGACAGACACGTGCAGTGCCATATTATGATCTCTCCCCTTAGGGGTTAAATCGAAGTCGGTAAAGCCCAAGCTATGGCCTGCATTCACATGTGCTAACACTCCCTCCAGCTGATTCACGGAAACATCTCGGGGGACGAAGGAAGTATCCAGGACCTTTAGCAATGCATTTCTGTGAGCTTCAGAACACAATAGCAACGACAGTATAGATATCTTTGACGGTGTCTGCTGCAGATGCTCAACAATCTTATAATCACTTTTACGAATCAAGCGCATGAACTCTTCTACATCTTTCGATGCCGTTTATTTTCCGCTTGCCTGCACAGGGACGTTCTCAACCATCTTTCCTTTCCCCTTCGCCAGTCTTTCGGCCTCTACCTCAGGCGATATGAATATTCTTCCACTCCTTGTCATACCTCCGGTACCCACAACATTATCTACAGTCTCAACTGGCTGCTTATTAACATCAATTTTTACCCCATCACAATACACTTCCAACCCATATGACCATGGGACTGCCTTTGTGCTCTCGTACGGGATTGGCCCGGCCTTAGTGATAGTGATCGGCGGTCGCTGGGTCGGTGCCGTTATAGTGATCGTTTTCCGAGGAATCGTTACAGTGGCCACATCACTTTGCTCGTCTGCTAACACCCCTGCAGGTTCTTCAATTGCTGCTCGGTCAAATTGCAATGTGCCATCATCTATTAAAGTCTGGATACCTTTCTTTAAATCATCACAACCCCCAGCTAGGGTCCAGCACTCTAAGCAATACTCGTCGCACCCTGGATAGACACCCCCTTGCAATAGTCTACTCTTTATCTCGCATAACGGTGTCTTTAGATCGTCGACACTCATAATCAAATTCAAACCCTCCTCGGTTAAAATGGCGTTTGCCCCATGGTTGGGCATGGGCTTCTGCACTATATTCGGACCCGCCGTTCCGAAATTGATAGCCTTACTATCCAATAGATCCTGCACAACATGCTTGAATGCATGGCAACCCTCGACATCGTGGCCCGGAGCCCCAGAGTGGAATTCGCAGTGCCTGCTTGCATCATAACCATACGGAGGAGTGCCTGTTATTGGTGCCAGAGTTCTCTTCTCTACCAAGTTCAACCCTAATAACGTCTGTAACAAATCTGCATACGTTGAAGGAGGCTTTTCAAACACTCTCCTTGGTTTACCCCCCTGGAATCTGCGCTGAGCCGGCTGTGCCCCCTGCTGTGGCTGCTGTTGCTGTTGCGGTTGAAATGGTTGTTGCTGAAACGGAATAGTGACGCTCGCCACCTGCTGCGGCTGATTATACTGGTTTCGACCTCTGCCTCGGCCTCGGCCCCCAAACACTGCGCTTGCATCGCCCTGACGGCGCCCACCAAAAGCCTTCCTATTACTGCCAGATGCAGTAGATTCCTCAGCTTGGAATCTCCCCTGTTTAATGTTACTTTCAATCTTTTCTCCCATCAGAATTAAGTCTGAGAAACTGCCCAAAGATGTGTGAAACAATTTGTCATAAAACATGCCGGTGAATGTTCCTATGAACATGTCATTCATTTCTTTGTCTTCTAGAGGAGGATGGACCCTGGCAGCCATGTCGCGCCATCTTTGCGCATACTCTTTAAAGCTCTCACCCTTCTTTTGAGACAGCCCTTGCAATTGGACCCGGTTGGGTGCCAAGTCGTTGTTATACTTGTAGTGAGCTACAAATGCCTCTGCCAGCTGCTTCCATGTCTTTATATGCGTTGGCTCCAATCCCATATACCACTCGAGGGAAGGACCAGACAAGCTATCTTGAAAGAAATGCATTAGCATCCTTTCATCGGTTGAATACGCCGACATCCTTCTGTAATATGACCGCACGTACACTTTCGGACAGGTGTCCCCTTTATACTTATCAAATGTAGGAGCTTTGAATTTGATTGGCACCCTCAAGCCAGGCCCCAGACCCATTGTTGACATGTCTAAGCCCACAACACTTTGATTTACGACCCCCCTCATCTGCTCTTCTAGCATTCTGATCCTCTGGGAGTCATCCATAGGTCCCTCGAAACCTCCACCGGAGAAAGCGTCCTCTTGCTGATCTTCCTGCCAGTTACCATTCCCAGCTCCATACCCATCGTATCCGTTGTTGCGGCCAGCTCTAATCTGATTCATCACCGGGCCCCGCCCTCTGTTACCGTATCCCGGAACAACTCCAGCAGGTCTAAAAGTCATTAACCCAGCGCCATTTCCATTTCCGAATCCTCCATAACCCTGATTGGTCACACCAAAACCGTCCTGCCCAAAGCCTTGAGCATTGAAACCATATTTCCCAGTATTGTCGAATCCCTGGTCATTGAACCCGAATCCAGTATTACCGAAACCATTGCCTCCCATATTATCACCCAAGTTAACATCTCCAAGCCCAACGTTATGGACAACAGTCTCATTCCCATTTCCAACGTTACCGTTCCCAGCAGCAGTACCGTTGTTGACATTGACAGCAGGTATGTTGACTACAGGAGGAGCCACTGGTGTGGGAGTACCATCCCCATGAACAGTGTCGACTCGCACAGACTGATGATCCTCATTCTCATGCCCCGCATTTCTGACCAACAGAGGCTACACCAAGGCTTGCAAATTCTCCTGACCTTTTGCAATAGTCTCCATTGTCTGCATAAAGAGCGCTAGCTTCTCGCGCATATCTTTCATCTCATTCTGCATTTGATCCATGATTCTTCGGCAGTTGGTGTGAGTGGAGTATCGATGCGGGCGCTGATCTGCAATCCTGAAAATACCTGATACAGTGCAAGCAATAAGATACCATTCAGTAATCACCTGTAATGCAATATGAATATGAATGCAATGCAATGTGTGTTTGTGCATTAGGGAAACTCATTCCCCGATTCTAGTGCGAAGGTGCCAGTGCAGTGACAGTGCTAGCAACACGAAGATCGGAGCTGAATCAAGGAAAGCCTCATATATTGCAGAGAAAACCAATAAGCCAAGAATACAATATCACTGCGTGTACAATAAGAAGGCATGACCTCAACCAACAATCCTGGTGATGGTCAGCGCTAATGCAAATAAAGCATCCATACATGAAATGGTCAAATACACTCATAAGCCTGATACTCTTCTAGTAACTTCTTGGTCTCTGGATGACTTGGTCGGGTAAGCATACCCTCGACAAGCTGGTTTCTTCTCTTGAGAACACGTCGCACGTCACCAGCGGTTTCCTCCCATGCCCCTTCTCCGAAGCGATCCTCTAGTTTCCGCTTCTGAGACACAGCTTCGTTCCTGCCTTCGATGGCTTTGTTCAACGCATTCTGGAGACTATACCTGGTCATCACCTCTTCTTCACACTTCTTGATGCTAGCCTTCAACTGCTCCTCGAGGTCAGAAATTTGCTGCTTCAGTTTATCTTCCCTCTTTTTATTGTTGGTCAGCGTAGCATTCCAAGTCTTGTTACAAGAAGAGATTTCTCGGTGAGCGGCATCGAGCGCTTTCTTTTTGGATTCCAACATGTCATGGGAGCTTCTGAACTCTTGCCCCAGACGTTCGCGCTTCTTTTTCTCCTCAGTCAACTCGGCCCCTAGTCTGCTTACTAGATCGATCTGCTGTTGGAAAGCATGCACGGCCTTGTTTTTCTCACTGCGTATCTGAGCCAGCTCTTGCTCTAACCCTTCGTTGATCTTCATCAAGGCTTCCTTTTCTTTAATAACTTGCTCGTAGGCCTCCCTTGTAACAGTAGTTGGTTCTTCCACCGGAATATGACCAGGGACTGGTGCAGCTGGAAATGGCATCAATAACTGTCTTGCTCTCTCTTGGATCCAAACCTTGTAGGGTGCATAAGCCTGACAATCATTCTTCCCTAACAGTGGCTTCCCTCTTCTGTTAATACGCATCCAGGCATGCTGCAGCTTCGCTAGTAACTCTCCCTTCAAGTCACCGGTGAAGTACAGAGATTCCTGTACTTCTTCCTCCTGAGGTGGGTTCTTCAGCGCGTATCCGAACTGGCGAATAAACAAAGAAGGGTTGTAATTGATACACCCTTTTCTCCCTATCAACGGAACATTAGGATACCCAGAACAACTGAAAATAAGCTCAGATCCCAACAAGTCTCGGTCAAACCACTCGATGTCTTTGGAAGATAGCCTCATCAGGCGCTCTGGCCAGCTAGCTGTAGCTGCGCTATCCACAAAAGGTCCCTTCAGGGGAAGATGGCTCTTAAACCACATGTTCAACAGCGGCGCACAACAGTAAACAGTCTTTCCTCTCCTATTTTCATTTTTGTAGTGCAATGAATGATAGAAGTCTCCAATCAAAGTGGGCACCGGGTTGCCAGCAGCAAACAGATGGAAAGCGTCCAAGTCCACGAAATTGGGTAAGTTGGGAAACAGCACAATTCCGTAAATGCATAGGGCCAAGATAGCATTGAAGACTATCCAGCACCCGTTCTTGGCATACTCTTGAGCTTTGCCAACCAGAAAGTCAAGGGAGAAACCTGGAACCCCAAGCCAAGAAGTCACTAATAATTCAGCAGCGTTCATGTGCAAGGCCTTAGCTAAGTCCTCCAACTTGGGCTCAGCAGCAGAGTGAATAAAGGGAACCTTGTTCTGCACTGGTAGCTCAGTAAACTCCACATACTCTTCAATGGTATGCCCCAGAATAAAGTCAGCAAACGTGAAACATCTCAATGCCGGGTCATAGAATTGCATCAGCGCGTACAGCCCATTCATCTCAACAGCAGTTGGCTTGCAGACTAATCTCAGCAATCTTCCGTGACTCATTCTGAAACTTCTCCTAACCTCCTCATCAGCAAGGGACATCAGGCCAAGTAAGGGAGTAATGTCAGGTGTAGGCAACTTGTACGCAACTGTCTTCCTCAAACCAGCCATGATCAATAAACAGAAGTCCGGGCACTAGAACCAGGGAATATGCAAATGCACCTGCAGCACAGACACACGTTAATAGGAATGCAATGATAATGGTTATGCAAACAATGCAATGCAAGTACATGAAACAGGGACCAAATGCCGTGGCTGAGAAGCCTGAACCATATCAAGAAGTCTCAGATAGACCCTCCATAATTCCTCAAACCCTGGTCTCAGATAGACCTCAAACAGAGCTCCAACACTGGTCTCTGATAGACCCTCGTATCATAACTTTGACTGGTCTCTGATAGACCTCATATCATATCTCCAACTGGTCTCTGACAGACCTCAACCATAACTCTGACTGGTCTCTGACAGACCTCATTACTCTCCATAAATACCCAGGATCTCTGATCAAGAAATAACCGGCATCTGAAGGTCTAGTTACCTCCATAACCCCAAACACTCTCACAGGTGGATGTCCTAGTAACTGACAAAGGTATGGCATCCTATGCGGTCGTCGGCGTCACAGAATTTCAGGGTTGATGATATGATTCCCAGAAGGAGTGGCATCATCAATCCCTGAAGAGGCCTCACTTAGCCAACTTCCAAATGATCGGTTCCCGGAGTCGACAATTCAGCTGACCAACAACCCCTTCGACCCAAAGGGTAGAAAAAGAAGCCAACCAGAAGAACCTCGTCCGAGTGTAGATTTCATGAGACACTAATGCAAGCAAAGCCGGCACACGCCCACTACTTTCTACTCTAATGCTAGGTGCACTCAAGCCCAGGTCCGACTTATCTCTCAATCATGGAACACCCGTCACACCCCAATACAGCAATAATAATCAATATATATAATGCTGAAAATAAAGGTCAGAAATATAAATCCATACAAAATCCTCGACGGGAAAACAAGCGTTAGGATTGACTCGCTCAAGGGACGTTGGATCCCAAATGCATAAGGAACTATCGCAGTCCTTAGCAGCCAGGGGACGTTGGATCCCTAGCAGAGTCGCCAGTTGTCGCTACTGCGAAAATCGGCGCCGGCTGAACAGAAGAGTCGCCACCGTGCGTTATTTATCCCACAGGAGGGAAAGGAAACGCTCAGAGTAAACCTAACGCAAAACGGGAAAGGTATGGTCATCGCAACCAAAACCTGGATTCGGGAGTCGGTTACGCAAGGGGAAGGTATTAGCACCCCTCACGTCCGTCGTACTCGACGGGATCCACGCTTGTTTTCGGGTATGGATTGTTATTCTATCTACTCTACAGGCCAGGGGTTAAAAAGAAAAGAAAACATGACTCGGCAAAGTATCGCACTTTATGCCTACGTATTCCCGTCTGGAACGAGAAATCAGAGTCAACGTAGTTCGCCCACCTACGGGAAAGGAGGGGAAGGTTGCTCGCTAGGATATCTCATCCTATGCCTACGTACTTTCATACAACATGAAAGATCAGAGCAAACGTAGTTCGGGCCACGGAAGACACAAGCTTGTCTTGATTGTTTTTATTCCTTCTGAAAAAGGTTTTCTGATTACTGGTCCAAGCGGACAAAAATGGCGTTTTAATGAGTTCACATTCTCTTACGGAAGAAGTGTCTTTTATTGTGTTTGAAATTTTATTGTGTTTTTCTGTTTGTTTTGAGAAAGAAGAGACAGAACTCTAACCTACGGTTGCAAAGGGAATCAAGCTAACCTAGTGTTATCATGCATGGGTTAAGACCTAGTGTCTATCATGCTCCTCTCTTGCACAGAGAGAAACAGAGATCCTAAGGGAATAGACGGAAACATAAACAATAGCAAATATACAATAAAGCAGTAAAAATGCATGGATGCAACAATACAAGCGAGGCAAGGGAGTCCCACTCAACCTCGAACCTAGAAAACAACAGGCAAAAGTGAACAACATTCACTTTCAACCTAACAGGGTAAACAACAAACAATATAGTCAGGGAAAACCAATCAATACATCAGAGATCATAAACAGCAAAAATAACCAGCCACAACAGCTCTGCATCAACATCTGTCTTCAAGTCATCATCATCTGTCCTCCAGCTTCAGGCAAGCCTCAGTCTTCATCTCCACAGCCTTCAAGCAAGGTCTTTGTCATCAGTCTTCAGTCTGCAATGGCTTTTCTTCAAGGCTCAATCTCTAAGATGAACATCAGTCAGCAAGATAGAATGAATGTTAAACAGTCAATTACCTACCAAGGGTGGTTCATTAACTGTTAACATTATACAGACAATTTTCTCTCAAAAGTTCTATCTTTCAAATACATTCACTGATCCTTCCAAAGGAAGGAGGTGTATATTTGAAAGAGACTTTGAATCATAGAGAAAGAATGGAGGCAGACAAGGCCTTCCATGTTTGTGAATCAAGTTTTCTACTCTAGGGCTCTGCCTAGCTCCTAAACCCTATAGCCTTCAACAACTGCCAGCAAGATGCTCTCCATCAACTCTGGAAGTTGGTCTTCAATCTCTTGATCTCCAATGGACTTCATCATCAAAGTCTTCAGCTCTCCCAATCCCCAAGCAAACCCAATACCCCACACAGACAAATGAATTAACCCTAGAGAGGGCACACCACACAGTCAAACAAATATAAGCAGTATACTAATAGCAGTAGGGGAATCCTAATATTTTCTAGGGGATATATTATCTACCCATAATCCCTATAGTCCCATACCCCAAAGATTCAAGCTACAACTCCTAAGGGAAATGATTTAATTCTCCTATGTTATCTCCTAAACCCTAGTTTTGATCACACTAATCACACCTAAACAAATCACCTAAGATTAAGTTCTAAAATTGTGAATTAAATCCTATGTACAAGATAACATTCTATACTAATCAACCTAAAAAGAATGAATCAAAAATATAAAAGCATTTAATCAAACTAAAATCACCAAGTTCATGCATTAAACTAAACATTATTTAAACCTATTTAAAAGAAAAATATGCTAAAAATATAAAAATAAAATGAAATACCAATTTTTTTGTATGATAATTTTCTTGACAGAATTATGAACAATATGCAAAAAGAACCAATTAAAATCATGCATTTTTCAATTATTTATGATTTTTTCAAAGAATAAAAAAATGAATGAAAATAATATGGAATTAATTTGGCTGAGGGGTGCATCAAGTAATAAAACCAATTAAAACAACAAGATGGGCCCAGACTGGGGGGCGCGCATAGCAAGCGCGTCTGGGCCCAATGCATTCAGAAAACTCAATCAAAAATAAAAAAACTGGAACGGTGTATTTAGTAAAGATTTCAGTTAGAATTGAATTGGGCCTTGCGCTTGGGGTGGGATTAGCAACAATATCATGAGCCCAGTCTGAGAGACTTTAATGAAACGGTGCGTAGCACCCTTGGAATTTCCCTCCGTTTTCAGTTTTAAACCACAGCCATTGGATCAAGATTGGAGTCCAAGTCAAACATGCAATCGTGTGGCTCTCGCTTCGTCTTCAACCTTAGAAACCCTAGGGTTTTAGAAATTCTTCCTCCATGCACGCACCTTCCACAGCTCGGTTCTCCCTCAATTCTCCATGAATTCACACGCTGTAAAAACCAAAAACACTCCATTCTCTTCCCTCTACACAGCCATGGCAATGTTTCTTTCTAAAACTCAACCAATAATTGAACCCGATAGGTAGAAAGATGCTGCCTCCACCATTTTCACCTGAGATCAAACTTGAGAATTCTTGATAATTTCTATCCTAACATAATATACACCTTTCACTGATCATTATGAGCTATAAACCTAAGATTATCATGCTTTATTCTTGATGATATAAACCCTAACAGCTTGTGCACTCCAATGGCAACCTTCATGAAACTTCCTCGAACTCACCAAAATCAATCACCTAACTACGCTTAACCATTCTAACCTAATAACTCTCTATGATTCTAACTAATTCAGCCAATTCGAATGAGAAAACCAACCTGGTATGATGATGAATACAGGTATGGAAATCCTTGGATCTGATGCTTGCAATGAGTGGAAATTAATCAGTGAACTTGATTATGATTTCTGTATGCAATGGATCTTGCTCCAAGTTCTTGAATCTTGCAATCACCAAAATCTTGCTCCTTGGATGATGAAGTTGTATGGCACGATTCCTCTTCTATTCAACCAAATTTTGATGTGAATTCTGATCTATGAAAGATGTTGATGATGAACAAATCAAGAAAAATGGAAATTGGTGAAGATTTGATGGAGTTTGAATTGATTTTGCAAAATGGAAGAATTGTGTATAACTTGGTATTATGAGCACAATGAATCACCAACCATGGCATGAAGCTCTTCAGTTCAATATATAGATGACAATAGAAAGTCCTAGAACCTTGGAGAAACTTCCCATGCACACTTTCCCTTGGATTTGGATTATGTAACTTCTTTTGTAAGTAACCATGCATAACTCTCAAATCTTGAACCAAACTCAAAAATACACTTTAGCCAATGTTCTTAAAACATTTTTTCCAATCAAAATGACCTATAATTTCATCCCATTTGGCCAAATTATGAAAAATCTCAATTTTAGGTCATTTTTCATTCATTAAATTCACCAATTTTGAAACCTTGAGCTATGAGCATTTCCAATCTTTCATGATCACTTTTCTAGACTCAAAATGTCATTTGGAGCAAGTTTGATGTTGTGAAGTTTTCCATTTGAAGCTTCCTTGTATGCGTTTTGGGCATAGGCTTGAAATGACCTGTAATTCTCAGATGACCAAAATACCCTTTGCTTGCCAAGACCATAAGTAGAGTTCCACAAATCATATGAAGGCGTACCATACCATTCTAGAAATCTAAGACAATGAGGAACAACTCTTATGTTGACCAGAAATTCATTTGAAATCTCCTTGATGGGTAAAAGTTGCTTTGAAGACAAGTAACTTTCACAGACAAAATTTCAGATACCTCAGATGACCTGTAACTTGCAAGGACCATAACTTGAGTTCTATAAATCTCCTTGATGTCTTCCACCACTAAAATTAAAGGTCTTGAGATCCTCTACAAGTTTCATGTTGACCAAGGATCCATTTGAAGCTTGAACTTTGACTTATCTTGCTTGGAAGTTTGACCTAAACTAGGGGATTTTACACAGAAACCCTAATTTAGAAACTCCTCTTCTCCTTGATTTCTCTTGATTTCTTCTTGGAACAACACCATATCCTTCTCTACATGTCAAATGATGAACCCCACATCTCTCCAATAGCCCTTAATGCCCTTCAATCAATCAATTGACCTAGAGTTGACCCAGGGTTGACCCAGATGAAACCCTAGTTGACTGTCTTCAACTGCAACTCTTGTGACCATATCAATGACTACTCTCCTTCTCCAAATGACTTTCTAAGTCTTCCATGATGTCTATATAATCTCTATGCTCCACTCACAGCTCACAACTTCTTTGATGATATCCAGATACCCTCAGATAGGAGATAGATTCACTGCTTGATCCACTGACTTCTTAGCTTTCAAATTCTTTCTGATGACTTGAATAAGGTTGAATTAGAATAATAACCTCTTGATAGGCCCATAGAGATGAGCATATTGAGTGGTCCCTTGTTGGATGACTTTCTATGCTATGCTATGCAGATGATTAGACTATGTACATGACTCTATATGCAAATGCTAATGATATTGAAACATAAACCAAGTGAAATAGGTTGAGCAAATTTTAGGGTGTAACAGGGAGTAGGAGAGACATTAGGTGTTCAATCCTTTTTATGATAACATTAGGATAGTTTCTTCCCTCTTAATCCCAACTTTAGGAGCATTCTGTATGACAACATTAGGGTCCAGTTTTCCCCTTAGTCTGTGTATTTCTCTTCTTATCTCTTAAACACTTCAAAACATCTAATAAAGGATAACATGTGGTGTACGCTACGAGCCTTAAGTACTTGAGAATGATGGTTGGGGGGCCTCCTCTCAACTGTCTAGAGTATGCTCTTTGGGCGATATGCGACGCATTCGCTCTCAAGTCGTAGTCTTTAGTGCAACATGAGTTACAAACATAACTCAATTCACTTCTTGTTTAAAAAAACACAAAAACAAAAACATCAAACCTTTTTATCCTTCGGGATTAATTGAAAACCATTTTCAGAAAGAGTGTGTTAACTCTTGGTTCTACCGCAAACAGGTAACGCCCAAGTCTCAAATGGTCGAGCAACAATACACCTAACTGCTAGAACGAAGGTTTAACCCTACTCAGTTAAAACACTTGAACCAATCTGTGGTCGTGTTAGCCCAAACTATGTTTGCTCTGATTTCTTATACCAGATGAGGATACATAGGCACAAGACGACGGTGTCTTGGCGAGTAACCCTCCCCCCATCGCCCATAGTTTTCCGAACTACATTGACTCTGACTTTCCCATTGCACGAGGGAATGCATAGGCATAGAGCGGCGATGCTCTATCGAGTCTCTTTTCTTTTGTCCCTGTAAACCAGCTCTTTGATAGTGTGACACCCCGTAGATAGACAACAAGTGTGGATCCCGTTGAGTACAACGAACGTGAGGGGTGTTCATACCTTCCCCTTGCGTAACCGACTCCCGAACCCAAGATTTGGTTGCGATGACCTGTCTTCCCTTTTTCGTAGGTTTTCTCTGATTGTTTCCTTTCCCTCTCTTTGGGATAAATAACGAACGGTGGTGACTCTTCTATCTTCCGCCGGCCTCTCTTCACAGCAATGCGACAATGACGACTACCCAAAGCTTAAGAAAGGCTTCTCGGGCCCAAGTAATCGGGAGAATGAGTCAAAGGCTTGACTCTCTCTCTTTTTCATCTTTAGTGATTTGAGAAAATAGATTTGGTTTTGATTTATGAATCTCTTAAAGAAGACAATTGTTCGAGCTTAAGAAAAGCTCCTCGAGCTCAAACAATTGAGGAGAGAAATCGAAGGCTCCATTCCAACTCCATTTTCATCTTTTACTGAAATATAGTTTAAGTGTAATTAAGTTAATTAATTTGAATTTGAGAAAATGCTCGAAGTTGGTCGAGGTTTAAATTAGCATTTGGAAAATTTAATAATTTGAACCTGTGGGTTTCAATTCAAACTAACATACAAGACAACATACAAGTAAAAGAAAGCAATTGGATTGAATTTTAATCGTGTGCACTAGCAAAGTGGGCTAGTTTTCTAAACGACCAACTAGAAGTAATTGATCGAATATGTATCATTGTAAGAAAGTCCAGGAGCAAGCTTTAAATGTTGTGTATAATGACCAAGAGGTTGATGGCAATACTTAGAAAGCAATCGACTTATAAGGTGGAAAATGGCTCGACGTTGGGTCGAGAATTTATTTATTTTGAAAAGAGTTTAAATCATCAAAGCACAATCAAACAAGTGAATAAAGTGCATACATCTGAATGGGAGCGGGGTACATGTAGTGTACATGGAGTTGCGAGAAATAAAAGTTCTCATTGTCAGGTAGCCCAAGAGGAAGCCGTATGTGTGCAAAGTGTCCTAAGCTAAAGAGATTAGAGAAAAGAGATAACCATAATATGTAGCTTCTTTGCTAAGGTTTATGTCCAGTGCCTCAAATTCCTGTTGCCAAAGCCACTAACCACAATCCACCATTTGAAAGTTTTTTTTTATAGGATTTTGATAAATTTATCATGTTTTTGGGTTTTCAAATTAGATGAGAAGATGAATATGATATGAACAATATAACAATAATATGAATAATATGATATATAGACAACAATAAATTGACAGAAAGATAAAGCAAGGGTATATGGACATGAATCAAAGTTAATGGTTAATTGTTAATCGGATGAATTGGGTCCACTTTAGCGCTAAGCACTCATAGCACGATCTATGAAGAAAATCATGCTATAGGAGGCCGCTCAATGATAATTTATATGCTAAAACACGATAGAGAAATGATATTGTGAATCATTTTCTAAGGAATCGTGCCACACTAAAAGAAAAGCAAATGGTTTCGTCTTAATCACAAACTATCTAACCAAATGTTAGATCACAAAAAATTACTAAATATTATCAAGAAATTATACCAAGTATTATCACAAAACTCTAAATATTAATATTGAAAAGAAATTCCACAAAAATCAATCAACACTAAAAAACCACAAGGAATGTATGTAACTATGGACAACAAGGAAGGTATAGAAATGAATTTGTACTTATGCAAGTAGTTCAGGCGCAGGGCCCGAAATCATGGGCCATTGGCCTTGTCCACTTCTCAAGGGGAGGTTTGAAAAAAAGAAGAAGGTGAAAATAATTATTATGGGCTCAGAAGCCCAACAAGTTTAAACTATTTTTAGAAAACATATTGAATAAAAATTAAACAAAATTCTGGATAAAAAAATGAAACAAAATCAGGTAAACCGATCGTGAAGAGATAACGCAAATCTTTCCTTTCCCTCTTAATCCCTCTTACGGCGGCGATCCTTCACCTTTTATCGGCCGCGCTCTCTTTGTTCGCCCCGCCTTTTCTCTCACGACTTTCGATTTTCTTTTCGCGACGGATCCTCTATTCTCCATCTCCATCCTGTGTTCTTTGTTTGCAACGATCTCTCTCTCTCTCTCTCTCTCTCTCTCTCTCTCTCTCTCTCTCTCTCTTTCTCTCTCTTTCTGCTTCTGATCGGTGGTTTTTACACGTTATTTTACCGTTTATGTCAGTTAATTATTTGTTTTGTCTTGTCGCATTATAGTTGTTTTTATTATATTTTATGCGTCGATTTGGTATTTTCACTGTTTCTAGGTTCAAGTATACAATAAAGGAGAAGCAGAGCGAAAACCGGGAAAAAATGGCAAGATTTTGGAAGAGTTTTGTTGTGAAATCTTTAGCAGTCTGCACGAAAACGATCATAACTAGAGATCCGAGAATCCTTTTGAGGCGTTCTAAAAACCTCCGGAAAGCTAAGAGAGAGAGCTACGACTTTCGTGTTGGAGTCGAAGTCAGATTCGAAACAGGGGTGCTATATGGGTGCCCGTGTTGTGTGACATGACCCGTGTTGCAGGATGTGCTTAGAAAAGGCGATTTTTGGAGAAAAAACAGTGGCACAACACGGGTGCTCATGTCGTGTGACACGGCCCATGTTGTGACACCTGGGACTTGCAAATTTCACGCGAAAAATATGTCAAGAAGCCAACACGGACGCCCGTGTTGCCTGACACAGCCCGTGTTGCAGTAAGCGCTTTTCCCCCTATTTTTCTTGTATTTTTTACTCTTGTGACCCCCGAGGGTATTGGGGGTATTTCCCTAGTGATGAGTTTGAATTGAGACTATTTGATACGTGTTTGGAGAAAGAATAAGGGGATTTTGGACAGAAAAGAATTTCACGATCAAGATTGCAGCAACCAAGGATTGGGGGAAACTGAAGGGTCTCATGAGCGGAAGCTATTGAAGATCAAGGCACCCCTATTATCTGTAATGTTGAATCTAGTTGTTGATTTTATTTTTATTATTATGAGTAGCTAAACCCCCCAATGCTAGGGGGTGTCCCTGATTTGACTATGTAATGACCTTGACCTTAATAATGGATTTCTCTGCTCTCTAATCATCGTTGTTATCGTATTTTGTTTTATGGCTTTTCTTATCTGACAAATGAGAATATGAATTACGGTTAACCTTAGGTTTGGAAAAACAATTGTTAATGCGTTTATACGATATTACTATAGTAGATATTGCCTAGGAATGAGGATACCCTATAGTAACCGTAATGTTTTAGATAATGTAAATTGCTTGGGATTGTTCCTATACTGCCAAGGAATTAGGGTATAGGGAGAATACCAAAGGGTTTTCTGCTAAGGAATTAGAGTCAACTAATCTTTAAAACCGGTCACGATTGAATTAAGCAAATATTTCTAAAAACTTAGGATTGAGGTTGTTACAAGGTTATTTCATACACCCTACTCTAGCATGCTTCTCATAACTGTCTAAAACCTTTATTTTACTGCTTTTGCCTTTTGGCCTTTAAAATTGTAAGAAACAAACCAAAACCCCTATGACTTTTTGTTAAATTGTATTATTTTAGAACTTGTGTTCATACGCGAAAGACGTAGACAAGCAAGATTGTTAGCTTCAGAAGAAGAAATAGTTTTTATTCATTCAGATTCAGGTTCGGAACCAGAAGGAGACACTAAAGATATGGCGGATCCCCCACCAGCGGAGAGACTTCTTGGAGACTATGGAGGGGCCCATGCTCAACCCAACCGGATGACCATCATAAATCAACCGGTGAATGTGGCACATTTTCAGCTACATCCGTCTACCATTCACCAGTTGGAGAGCAAGCCTTTCTCTGGAAGAATCAACGAAGATGCAAACAAGCATCTACAGAGATTCCTAACAACTACCACATCTTTGAAGATAGAAGGCCATTCTGAAGAGGCCAAAAGACTTGTTATGTTTCCGTTCACACTGACCGATGATGCGGAAGAATGGTTCTACTCACTTCCAGCTGGGAGTATCACAACATGGCAAGAAATGGAGAACGCATTCCTCAACGAGTATTTCCCTGCTCAGTGTTTATTCGAAAAAGATACGACATTGTCAATTTTAAACAAAAAGAAGGGGAATCTCTGGGAGATGCATACAAGAGGTTTCAGAGGTGTCTGACTGCATGCCCAACTCATAACATGGATGCCACAGAGCAGATGCAGAATTTTGTGAATGGTTTGAGAATCAAGACAAAACAGCTTATTGATACTGCTGCCGGTGGCTCAACTAATTTCTCAACAGCCACTGGTATCAAGAGGATCATAGAAGCAATTGCCGCCAATGAGCATCTTGAGTTCTATGATCGCACTGTGAACCAACCAGAGGGTAAGATTGATTTGAAACTAGCAGAACAAGTGGTGAACATGGAAGATCGAATCAAGGCTGGAGTGGAAAGAAGGCTTAAAGGGATGAATGTGAGTACTGAAACTGTAGCTCAAGTTCAACCTGTCCAAGCTATTAGTTGTGAGGTTTGTAATGGTCCCCATTATACTGTGCATTATCTTGCAACTACTCAACAAGTTGAAGAGATAAAATTTTTGAGGCAAAACAATCCTTATTCCAATACATATAATCCAGCATGGAAGAATCATCATAACTTTTCCTGGAAAGACCCAAATCAACCCCCATATCCGCAACAGCAACAACAACAGGCTCCTCAAAAAGCAGAATGGGAGTTGGCTATTGAAAGAATGGCATCTCAAAGTATGCAATTCCAAGAAGAGACCCGAAACATTCAGAGGAACAACACAACTTCCATCAAAAACCTTGAGTCGCAAATGAGACAGATAGCCCAACACCTCTCAACACACGCTCAAGGAACCCTCCCGAGTGCGACAGTACCGAATCCGAAAAATCAAGAGAGTATTAATGTTGTGATAACACGAAATCATATAGATATTTTCATGCATAATTCAACTAAAGTCTAACCGTTTTCGATCCGATTTCGGGTTATTTCCATGTATTTGTCTGATGTTTTTGCAGGTATTCAACGATCACGTCTAAACAAGGCAACATGAAGAAAAGAAGCAATCCTAGATGAAATATGGACGAAAAAGGAGTGAAAACACAATGAAAAGCGCAGCAGACAGTTTTTGCTGATGTGACGACCGTCACAGATGCATGACGACCGTCACACGGGTGACGACCGTCACACCTTGTGACGACCGTCATGCAGGCAAAAACGCCCCACTCAGATTACACGTTGAAAGAGTAGTTCCAATTCCCATTTAATGGTCCACTACTCCCTAAATTATCTGCCTCAAGGTCCATCATCCTCAGAGGTAACCGTTGGAATCCCACCTCTATAAAAAGGGAAGCAGGAGACTTCAAAAAGGGAGCTGCATTCATACCACGAAGTGCTGCCCAAATTTATTTTCAAAGAGCAAATTTAATTTCCAGCCTTTTTATTATTTGTATCCATTTCTCCAGTTTCAATTGTATCCCTTTCCTTTATTTCCCTTCCCATTCTACTCATTCCCATTTCTGCTCTTCTGTATTTGTTACTGCACTGTACGATCGAATTGGAACTAAAGACAGAATCCTGCCAACATCTGTGGAGGATCTGCCCAAAGGCCAATTGGCATTATTTACAGGCTTTCATTTTGATCGACTCTTATTTTATCATAATGCAATTTATTATTTATTATTATTATTTATGTTTTGTTTTTCCAAATTCCATGTCTAGCTAAACTTAGGTAATCGATATGTAGTAATAATTCGGATGGGATTTGATAACTCTTGTTTGAAAACTTTCTTTTCACAAAAATAACTTATGGTCTAAGTGTTTAAAAATTGATTTACGAAATAAACTTCGTCGCGAAAGCGAGAACTTGTTTTAAAGTAGTTTTGCCACGAAAGTGGGAAATTAATTAAGATACGAACCAACAAGCGAAAGCTGCGGTAAGGTCAGATAGTAAACACTAGGCATTTGTTTTAATAACAGCGAAAGCACTTTAAAACTGATTAGAACTTAGAGATTTCCAAAAAGTAGTTTTAACCCCGAACGGAACACGAAAGTGTACGTTAGGCCCTTAGGATTATGATTAGCGTCAATAACCATCGTGAGACGAGAGTCTTCAAATCTCCACTTTCTGCTTAAGTAAACTGCGAAAACTATTTCATACACCAGTAACTTATCAAATCCCTGAAGAACATAACTACTACGTATCGATTCAATTAATTAAAATCTAAATAGTAATCTTAGTTTCCCCTCTTAGTGACAATCATTATTCCCTTAAAACATATTCTACCTAGCTAAACATAGTAACTCCCGAGAACACTAGTTTGATTACGAGTCCCTGTGGGATCGATATCTTTTATTACTACACGATAGACTGTGCACTTGCAGTTAGAATTGTTAGACATAGAAAGTCGCGATCAAGTTTTTGGCGCCGTTGTCGGGGACCCGTTTAGTCAATAGTGTAACCTTTTGTTACGCCGTATAGACTAGGTAAACAATTTTCATTTTTCCTTTACTAGTGCTGTCGATTGTATGCCAAGTGATCGCCCACAAAGCGACATCTTGAAACCTTCAGTCGCAGAACTAGAGCGCTTCTTACATCTAAGAAGCCGAATCATTGAGTACCAACTCAAACATAACATTCCTGATCCTCTCACTCCCATTCCCAAATCCGAAGAAGAACCAAAGATGGCTGAAGGACCTCCGAACAAACCGCTGAAGGCATACGCTACACCATCTCAGCTGGAGCCTAGAAGTAGCATTGCTGCCCCAGCTATTACCCGAAATGATTTTGAGCTGAAACCATCATTGCTGTCGGTTGTACAACAAAACCAATTCTCAGGAAACACAACTGAGGATCCGAACGAACATCTAACGAAGTTTGTACAATACGCAGACACAGTGAAAGCAAATGGAGTAACTCCAGACGCGATAAGACTTCGTCTTTTCCCATTCTCTCTTAGAGACAGAGCGTGGACATGGTTACAATCGTTACCATCCAACTCCGTTACAACGTGGGAGCAATTGAAGAACGTCTTCTTAGCGAGATATTTTCCACCAAGCAAAACTGCTATGCTTAGAGCTCAAATCAACGGATTTCGACAGAAAGATACTGAATCTCTTTACGAGGCATGGGAACGATTCAAAGATATGATGAGAACATGTCCTCACCACGGTCTCGAAGACTGGGTGACAATCCATACTTTCTATAATGGGCTTCTATACAATACTAGATTAACCATAGACGCTGCCGCGGGCGGTGCACTCATGGATAAGCCATACGATGAAGCCTATCAACTAATAGAAAACATGTCACAAAACCATTGCCAATGGGGAGGTGAACGCACTCCAAATGAGAAAACCTCAGCGAGAGGTGGGATGTACGAAATCAGCAGCCTTGAAAAGTTCAATGCTAAAGTAGATGCTCTAGCACAGAAGATTGATAGTCTGACCGTTAACCCCACTGCAACTGTCGCTGCAGTAACTCCAAATTGCGAATTATGCGGAAGCACCACTCATAATGCACCCGAATGCCCATTGCTAGCCGGAATCCCGCCAGACCAGGTAAATTATGCTCAAGGAAATCCCTACGCAAATACCTACAACCCAGGTTGGCGAAATCATCCAAACGTTTCTTACAAAAGCGAAAATGCATTGCAAATGCCTACTGCTCCGCAAGGATATCAAAAACCAGCTGCTCAGAATGCACCTAGGAAATCAAACCTCGAATTGATGATGGAAAAGTTCATAGCTACTCAAGCTCAAACGAACAAAGAGTTCCTGAATCAAAACATACACACTAGCGAGCAAATTAAACAGTTGACAGGAAAAGTAGACGCTTTAGCCACCCATAACAAAATGTTAGAAACTCAGATATCACAAGTGGCTCAACAGCAAGCATCTGCTGCCGCACCTGCTGGCACATTTCCTGGACAACCCGAACAGAATCCCAAAGGCTAAGCAAATGCTGTGATACTAAGAAGTGGAAAAGAATTGGACGAACCGATCGATCCGAGGACCGAAAACTCAGCCATGCAACAGAAACCAACTGAACAAGCAGAAAAGGAATCTGAGTTAGAGAAGAAGGAAGACAACGAGAAGGAGGATACCGCAAGTGAAAAAACTCAAGCACCTCCAGCGCCATATAAACCACCTATCCCTTATCCGCAAAGACTAATAAACTCTAAAACTTCAGGACAATTTAAGAAATTTGTAGAGCTCCTTAAACAGTTGAATATTACTATTCCCTTTACAGAAGCGATAACTCAAATGCCGTCATACGCCAAATTTCTCAAAGAGATCCTGTCGAATAAGAGAAAGATCGAGGATAACGGAACGGTTACACTCACTGCAGAGTGTAGCGTTATTATTCAGAACCGCATGCCTCCTAAATTAAAAGACCCAGGTAGTTTCTCCATACCCTGCGTCATAAGAAAGTTCGTAATAGACAAAGCTCTATGCGACTTAGGAGCCAGTATCAGTGTTATGCCCCTATCTATATGCAAAAAGCTGAATATGGGAGACCTCAGGCCAACCAAAATGTCCGTACAATTAGCTTACAAATCAGTAAAATACCCCGTCAGAATACTGGAGAACGTTCCAGTACACATAGGACAATTCTACATTCCAACCGACTTCATAATCATGGACATCAAGGAGGACATTGTAACCCCAATTATCTTAGGAAGACCATTCCTAGCTACAGCCGGAGCGATTATAGACGTGAAGAAAGGAAGGCTAACATTCGAAGTAGGAGAAGAAAAGATAGAGTTCATTCTCACCAAGTTCTTACAAGCACCAGCCATAGACGATACCTGCTATTTAGTAGATGAGATTGACGAATGCATAAGAGAACTTGAAAATGAGGAGACCACGTATTCAGAAATAATAAAGATTCAAATACCCGACATTTCTGAAGACGACAATTGGCGTAAACCGTATAAAGACGACAGCCTAAGCGAAAGCTTAGTACTGACCCCAAACCATATGCCAGGTCCGAAGAACCCATCTTTAGAACTTAAAACACTACCCAAAAACCTTAGATATGAATTTCTAGACGATGAACTAAAAAGACCAGTGATAGTCAACGCCGACTTAGGACAACCAGAAACCGAAAAGTTATTAGAAGTCCTAAAGAAGTACCCCACCGCGTTAGGCTATAACATAAGCGATCTAAAAGGTATAAGCCCTTCGATCTGTATGCATCGAATTACAATAAAGGAAGACTCTAAAACCTCTCGAGAGCATCAGAGAAGACTAAACCCCATCCTGAGCACTGTAGTCCGAGATGAAGTAAAGAAATTACTTGATGCAGGAATCATCTATCCGATCTCCGATAGTGAATGGGTTAGCCCAGTTCATGTCGTACCAAAGAAAGGAGGAGTAACAGTAGTTAAAAACGAAAAAGGCGAATCGATAACAAAAAGAGTCGTGACTGGAAGTAGGATGTGTATTGATTATAGGAAGCTTAACAAGGCTACGCGCAAAGATCACTTCCCGCTACCCTTCATAGACCAAATGTTGGAAAGATTAGCCAAACATTCATATTTCTGCTATCTAGATGGTTACTCAGGATTCTTCCAAATTCCCATCCATCCTGATGACCAAGAAAAGATTACATTCACCTGTCCTTACGGTACTTTTGCTTACCGCCGAATGCCGTTCGAACTCTGTAACGCTCCAGCAACCTTCCAAAGATGCATGATGGCAATCTTTGCAGATTTCATAGACGACATTATGGAGGTGTTTATGGACGATTTCTCGGTATGTGGACAAAGTTTCGAAGGATGCTTACAAAACTTAGAAATGGTACTAGAACGTTGCGTAAAAGTAAACCTCGTCCTAAATTGGGAGAAATGCCATTTTATGGTCCGACAAGGAATAGTTCTAGGACACGTCATATCAGATAGAGGGATTGAGGTAGACAAAGCCAAAATAGAGATTATAAAAGATCTCCAACCTCCAAAATCCGTACGCGAAATACGGAGTTTTCTAGGACATGCCGGTTTCTACAGAAGATTTATAAAAGATTTCTCGAAAATCACAAAACCTTTGACCGGCCTGTTAATGAAAGATGCTGAGTTCGTCTTCGACGACGACTGTTTAAAAGCATTCGAAACATTGAAATCAGCCCTTATCACCGCACCAATCATGCAACCACCAGACTGGAGACTACCGTTTGAAATCATGTGCGACGCGAGTGATTATGCTGTATGCGCAGTTCTAGGACAAAGAAAGGACAAGAAACTCCATGCTATCTACTATGCCAGTAGAACCTTAGATCCTGCCCAAATGAACTACGCTACCACAGAAAAGGAACTTCTAGCAGTTATATTTGCGCTTGACAAATTCCGTTCTTACTTAGTAGGAGAAAAAAATATAATATACACAGACCACGCTGCCATAAGGTACCTCATAAGCAAAAAGGATGCCAAACCAAGACTATTGCGATGGATCCTGTTACTACAAGAGTTTGACTTAGAAATCAAAGATAAGAAAGGAACCGAAAACGTTGTTGCGAATCACTTATCCCGAATAGAAGGCATCAGACACGAACCAGTACCGATAAATGACGATTTCCCGTACGAACGTCTGATAGCCAAATTAGAAAGTGACACACCCAATGCAATCTCGGAAGATCCAGAATTCGAAAAAGCCGTAGAAGCCGTCTATGCCCAAGTCACATTACCTTGGTATGCTGACATCGTTAATTACCTCGCAGCGGGCGTGCTTCCACCAGATCTTACTTATCAGCAAAAGAAGAAATTCTTCCACGATCTGAAACACTATTATTGGGACGAACCCCTACTCTTCAAGAGAGGGGCCGACAACATATATCGTCGCTGTGTCCCAGAGGAAGAAATAGCAAATATTATTTCCCAATGCCACTCAGCACCATATGGTGGTCATGCTAGTACGTCCAAGACGTGTGCTAAGATTCTCCAAGCCGGCTTATTCTGGCCTAATCTCTGGAAATACGTTCACATCGCGGTGCAAAAGTGCGATAGATGCCAACGAACTGGCAACATCTCACGACGCGATGAAATGCCTCAGAAAGGAATCTTAGAGGTAGAAGTCTTCGACGTCTGGGGAATAGATTTCATGGGACCTTTCCCACCTTCTTTTGGAAATAATTACATACTCGTCGCTGTCGATTACGTGTCTAAATGGATAGAAGCCATAGCTGCTCCAACAAATGACGCACGAGTAGTAATCAAACTCTTCAAGAACACTATCTTTCCTAGATTCGGTGTACCCAGACTCGTCATTAGTGACGGAGGATCTCACTTCATATCGCGAATATTCGATAAACTTCTTTCTAGATATGGAGTCAGGCACCGAGTAGCTATACCTTACCATCCGCAAACTAGCAGACAAGTAGAGGTCTCAAACAGAGAAATAAAACAGATCTTGGAAAAGACTGTCGCTACCTCAAGAAAAGATTGGTCATCAAAGCTACAAGAAGCTTTATGGGCTTATAGGACCGCATTTAAGACACCAATAGGTACTACCCCCTATAAATTAGTTTACGGTAAATCCTGCCATCTCCCTGTAGAGTTAGAGCATAAGGCCTTCTGGGCCATTAAGACACTCAACTTCAACTACACCGAGGCAGGAGAAAAGCGAATCCTGAACTTACACGAGTTGGAAGAACTTCGATTAGACGCTTACGAAAATGCCCATATCTACAAAGAACGAACTAAAAAGTGGCATGATAAACGTTCGATCAGGAAACAATTCAGTGTGGGAGACATCGTATTGCTTTTTAATTCACGATTAAAACTCTTCCCAGGAAAACTAAAATCTAGGTGGTCTGGACCCTATGAAGTGACTAAAGTACTTCAGAGTGGAGATGTCGAAATTACTGATAAGACGAATGCACCGTTTATCGTAAACGGGCAACGTCTAAAACATTACAATAAGAACGACAATAGTCCTCAAGTCAGCAATATAACATTGCTTGAGCTTCTGGCTCAAACACAAGAATAGCTTCTCACCAAGCTATCGTCAGGCTTTAGACGTTAAAAACAGCGCTTACTGGGAGGCAACCCAATTTTCCCTCGTTATTGCATTTCATTTTTCCTTAAAATTCTACTTTGAAAAATCCAACAAAAATCCTAAAATCACTACTACTTTCTATTTTCGTTCATTTTCGTACTTTTATTCTTATTTTATTTTTTCCTTTTTGTCTTTGTTTCTACCACTTTTCGTTTCTAAAAATCCTGACTT
Organism: Lathyrus sativus; assembly: GCA_963859935.3. Taxonomy (NCBI): domain Eukaryota; kingdom Viridiplantae; phylum Streptophyta; class Magnoliopsida; order Fabales; family Fabaceae; genus Lathyrus; species Lathyrus sativus. The sequence goes on from OZ012738.1 coordinate 459,138,882, forward strand.
CAATTTCTTGTTTTAAACTTTTCAGGATTTTTAAAGCCTTCAAAACATTTCTTCTGTTTTCTCCGAATTACCTGCGAATATGGCCGAATACGATTTCACAAAGGTTCACTTCAGAGGACTCGCTCAAAAGGCAAGATTTGCAGCATTGACCGAAAGAGAATTCGCCTTGACGCTGTATTATGACAAGGCTACTATGGATAAACTAGGGATCACAGATAGCATTCAATAGCTGTTCAATCAACTGGGTTGTGAGAACACTGCTCTGAAAACACGCTTCGCTACCTACAAGGATCTTACCTATGAATTCCTCAGTTCCTTCAGATATACACCCAACTATGGTTTTGGATCCAGCACAGAGTTGATTACCTTCCGATTGTTTGGAATGGACCAAACCCACAGCAAGATGTCACTAGCTAACCTCCTAGGATTCCCTAGCGGACCGCATGTGTTCATCAGTGCAGAAGATGACGATATTGATTTGCAACTCGAGCACTTCTGGGGTAGAATCACAGGCGACTATCACCCTGAACCAGACAGAATGTACAATGATGACATTCATAACCCAGCCTTTAGATACTTCCATAAGATACTAGCTCACACCTTGTTTGGAAAGGAAGAAAATATTACCACAATGTCTAAGGAAGAGTTATTCATCATGTTCTGTGCTTCTCAGGGACGGACAGTAAATGCAGTACCTTTCATGATGAGATCCTTCAAACGCCTCACGCTGGAACCTCAGACACCTATTCTTATAGGAGGACTAGTAACAATGATTGCCCACGAGCTTGGCCTTAGATTCCATCTAAACGCCAGCACTCGTTTTGGTAACATCAGACCCATGAACATACAATTCTGCTTTAACAGGCGCATCTTAGGGAATATGGGACCTGGATCGTATGAGTACCTCATTAACGAAAAACCAGTACAGCTATTCACACTGCCTGATCATCAGATGACAAGCATCCACAACAAGGATAACTGGCTCTACGAATTGGATGAGCCTATGGGACCTCCTTCACCACAGTCAACACCCCAGGACTATATGTATGACAGTGACCACATCTCTGAGGCACACGACTACATGTACTATGAGGACGCCGCCTCTGAAACTGAAGTAGACCCTATGACTCCTCCACACTACAATACTTATCCTGAGCCTATCCCTGAGGAAACAACCGACAAAATGGATACCGTGTTACTCAGATTGGACGACGTTGATAAAGCTCTGACTACTATAAAAGCTGATATCGCAGGCATGCACAGTGACCTGGTAGGCTTCATGGATCTATTCTGCGACCAACTCGATTACTATTCATAGAAACTCGAGGAATTGAAGGCACGAAAAGATTAGATAGTAGCTCATAGCAGTAGTTTCACTTTAGTCTAGTCTAGTTTAGTTTAATTTACTCACTTAGAATTTTCGCATTGTTCGTTTCATTATGTACTACATACAATTATTTCCATTTTATGTATTTCAATTCTAGTTTTGTTCAATTATTCTGTTTTCACATTATTTATTGATTGTTGGCTATTATATTACATCACCGTAGCAATACTAGGCTTTAAAATCACTCCGAATACGCCCTCAGAGCAAAATTCTGCGTTCTGCAGATTTTGCTGCTGTGACGACCGTCACAGCCCCATGACGAGCGTCACACGGGTGACGACCGTCACACCTTTGTGACGACCGTCACGCAGCCCAGAACTGCAATCTGGTATAACAGAGGTCGTGTACCCTTCCACTCCCCCCATTATCACTTTCAAACTTCCAACATCCATACCCCACTACAATTTTCGTCATCTCCATTTAAATTATAAACCTCAACTCCAAATTCAACATCCAAACAACCATTCTGTCACATCTCTCTCTCTTCCGAAAACCCCAAAACCTCCGAAACTTCTCCATCTTCAACAATGGCCAGAAACGCAGATATCAACAACATTGCCTTCCTTGAGGGCGAGTTAGGCGAGAGACAACGAGCACAGTACAATGCATTTCATCAGAGGTCTCTCCAGCCAACTCACTACCCGCACCTTCCATCACTTACGGAGCTCAGACTCCTCGAAGGTGTAACCTGGATGCTTCGACGAGCAGGCATCTGGAACCTCTGCTCCAACCCCCATCCAACCTACGAACAACTCACCCTTGAGTTCTTGAGTTCGTTCTCATACATCACCAGCAGCGGCAAACTCAACCAGCACACAAGTGCCGCTTGTTTCCGAATGTTTGGAGTCAACTACCAGGTGAATCAGAATCAGATCGCCAGCATCCTACAGTTACCCCGCGGTGAAAACGCTCATCGCCGTATCACTGATCAGTTCCAGCACGAAGCCTTCGCGCTGTGGTATCAGTTGACCGGCCTAAATGCCGATGGTTGGGACTCCCTACACGCCACTCACATCCATAACCCCGCCATCAGGTACTTTCACAGGGTGTTGAGCAACATCATCTTCGCCAGAGACAGCAACCACAAAGTGAACTCCAAGGAGCTCTTCTTTCTGCATTGCGTCTTCAACAACGAACCCGTCAACGCTGCCCCATTCCTACTGGCCCACATTCAGGCCAACTGCAACCGTGGCTCGAAGCCATTCTACTTTGGTGGGATTGTCACGGCCATTGCACTTGGGCTGAACATTGGCGACCGCCTTCAGCACCTCCATTCCATCCCATCGGTGTTCCTTGACACCGACCACTGCAGGGCCTCCCATCTCATCCGCTCCCGAGCTGACGGGAAATATCATCCGGTTGTGCGTGGCAAGACCGTCAGAAGCATCATCCTTCCGTCCCGCACCCGCATCCATCCTGAGGATCGTACCAACTAGTTGTTCGACCTCACTGCCCCTCCTGCTGCCGCTGTTCCTACTCAGGAACCCACTCATGACTCCGAAGATGAAATTCAAGCTGAGTTGGACAGGTCCGAGCAGCCAGAGGCATCGCAGCCTCCTCCTCCAGTAGGTACATCATCCCGCCGCCGCCGTCACCATCCCGTGCCCGACTACACCGAAGAGGACCTCCGTCGCTCCCTAGACCAGCAGGCACAGATACTCACGATGCTGCAGCAGCAGAACCAGCGAGCTGACCAGTTCGAAGCTTGGCACCGGACTCAAATGCAACAACTTCACACTGGCCAAGCTACGATCACTGAGAGTCTAGCGAATCTGACCCTGCAGGTCGAAGGCCTCCGAGACACGGTCTACCACACCGGAGCCATGAGCTATGAGGATAGAGTCGCCCTTGCTAGAGCCAGAGGACGCCAACGTGGACGTGACAGGCCCCGGGACTAGATTTTCATTTTTTCCTTTATTGTTTACTATATTTCTGTTCTATGTATTTTCATTTTCAGTTGTATCTCCCTCTCGCATGCTTCAAGAATCAGTGAGGACACTGATCGAGATAGTGTGGGAGCGGAGCCTTATTTCCACTGTATTCAGAACTTCCCTTATTTACTGTATTTCCATTTCACTGCACTTTCGAATTTTAGTAAGTTCTATTTTACACTTTCTATTTCTAGCAAATAAAGCGCGTCTATATATTTTTCACGTTACGCAAACAATCCCCACATTTTTCGACGTTGTCGCTACTCGAAAAATGCAACGACGGGGAGGCGAAAGAGATAGACAGAAGAGTCGCCATCGAACTTTATTTATCCCATGAGGGGAAAGGAAAATATCGAGAAAACCTTAAGAAAATAAAATGGATAAGATGGTCTCGCGACCAAGAACGGGTTCGGAAGCCGGTTATGCGAGGGGAAGGTATTAGCACCCCTCGCATCCATCGTACTCGATGGGAACCTTTTGTTTGTCGATGTGTGATTATATTTGCTTAAATATTATGCTATAAATAGTGTTCCACAAGATAGAGAGAAAGGTTTAGAAACGGAGAAAGAGAAGTAACGAGGAAGAAAGGAGAGAGAACAAACTCGGTAGGACTTCGCGGTCCTAGGCCTACGTATTCTCAACTGATATGAGAAAGTCAGAGTCGACGTAGTTCGGGGCTACGGATATAGAGGGGAAGTGTGCTCGGCAAGGATTGTGGCCCTTGTGCCTACGTATCTTTACTTAAAAGAAGTAAAGAATCAGAGCAGCCGTAGTTCGGCCTACGGTTTGTTGATGTTTTTATAGATGATGTTATCGTGCGCGTTCTAGCATTTAGGTGTTTTGCTGCTCGCTCGTTGGAGACTTAGGCGTTACCTGTTTGCGGTAGAACGGACGTAACATATCCTTTTTGAAAGATTGATTAATTTTCGCCACGCGAGGCAAGAAGTCACGTTTGATTGATTGGATTGTTATTTTTAGGGGCGAGACGGGTCCTCGGATAGTAACCCCTACGGGTAGTACCCAATTCGTTATCTCAAAGTTTTTGTTATAAAAGGGTATGGTGAACGAAGCGTCTTCGTGTTGAAAGACGAGCGTCGAAAACACCCTCACTACAGTGGGCATCCCTACGCTCGGAGAAGAAGAGGTCTACACCCAATCCTCTCTCTTTAATTCAGTGCAAAGAGAATTTCGTTCTCTTATTAAAGATGTTTTGGTTTTGAATGGTAAGTGCTTTGCGACAGAGAACCCTACGGTAAACGTCAGCACTCGGGATAGGAGAAGGCCTACGCCTAACCACTCCACGACCATTCGAGTTTTTGTTGTAAAAAGAAGTTTGAAATGCACTCGGTGCGGGACCGAGGTTTTTAGGTGACAAGAGTTGCGGGATGAAGTTGTGAAAGCGAGATGGTGGATAAAGTCACGTCTTCGTATCGAAAGACGAGTATCGAGACCACCCTCACTACAGTGGGCATCCCATCACTCGGAGAAGAAGAGGTCTACACCCAATCTTCTCTCTTTAATTCGATACAAAGAGAAATCAAATTATTATGGTTTGAAAATGGACTCGGTACGAGACCGAGGTTTTAGGAAGGAAGGTTTGAAAAGTCACTCGGTGCGGGACCGAGGTTTTAGGGGAGATGGTAGGGAAACGTCTTTGTATTGAAAGACGAGCGTCGAAACCACCCTCACTACAGTGGGTATCCCAATACTCGGAGAGGAAGAAAGTCTACACTTAATCTCCTCTTTTAATTCAATACAAAGATAATTGGATTTTGAAGATGGTTTGTCAATGTTTTTGAATCGAGTCGGGACAAGTAATGAAGAGAGAAAAGAGGTGGTCTCAGATCCAACATTACTTATCAATAATTTGACTGGTAATGAATTACGGAGGTCTCGTCATCGACCTAAACGTTGAAAATGGGACAAAATGCCCAATAACAAAAAGAAATGAGATAACTCTAAAAAGCTATAACTTCTAAATATAAATTGCAATAAAATTCTAAACATACAAAACTTCTAAATATAATATATACATAAAGTCCTAAAAAGGTTTAATATATAAACTATAAATAAAATATATAAAACTAATATAATATCTATATACATAATAAATATAATATATACAAAATAAAGTTTAAAAACACAATACAATAACAATTACATAAAAACAAGTTTAAAAATAAATAAATAAAAAAATAATAATAACAAAAAACAAAAAAAAAAGATCAATGAAAACAGGGGTGTGAAGGTTTAAATGAGGACTGTAAACAGAAAAAAACACGGGCCGGAGGCCCATCAAGATTTATCAACAAAAATAAATAATAAATAAAAAAAGTAAAAGAAAAGAAAATAAAGAAAATGAAATGATAATTAAAAAAAACGAAAAGAAAAAAAAAGGATCTTTCTTCTGAAACGACACACTCAGTCTCCATTGTTTCGCGTATCTCTCTCTCTCGCTTTCTCTCATTTGGCTTCGTCGCAATCTATCCTGTTTCAGTTTTCGTTCGTGATTCTCTTCTTCTTATTTTAGTTTTGATTTTAAGATTCACATAATGCTTTGGTTGTTGGTTGTTTATTCATGGTGACGGCGACATTTCTAGGTTTATTGAGGGTTAAGAAAATGGGAAGCTTGAGGATTATAACAATGGTGGAAAGGGTTTCAGATTCGAAGTTGTGAAGAGTGGTTATGGAAGATGTTTTCTGGGTATAGGTCGTGTTCGTCTTGGTTCGAGATTTGTTTAGGGTTTTCAGTAGGCGTCACGGTTGAGTTCTTGCGGAAGATCAATGGTGGAAAGGGACTTTTGCTGAACATGGCTATTGTTGGGTTTCGATAAAGTGGATTTTGGTTTAGGGAGTTGCGGTGAAAGGTGATCGGAAGGAAGAACGGCGGTGATTTGCATCTGGGTTGGATGAAAGGTGTTTGAGTGTGGAGACGGCTAGTAGCGTTTTCCATTTGGGATTGGGTTTGTTTGATTCGAAGCTTTAAGGTTAAGGGGATTTTGGTTGAAGGTTATGGAGGGATTGTTTAAAGAGGAAATGAGTTTCTGAAGCAAGTGAAGGCTTTTGTGGTTTGGATTTCATTTTTGAAGAGGATGGTGAGGGCTTGTAGGTTTTGAAGATGGACATTGAAGGTTTGTGAGTTTGATTGGATGAGTGGAGAAGATGAGTTGTACCCAATGTTGAAGTCGCGGTTCTGGTCGGAGATGTTGTTCATTGCAAATTTCAAGTTGCTGGAGAACAAGGTGAGCTTTTGGTTTGAAGGAATTTCCAGTTCAGAGGTTGAAGGTTCCCTCTGAGATTTTGATGTTGGAGGTGGTTGCTGGTAAGCTGAAGATGGATTATTTGTGGGTGGTTTGAAACTGATGAAGAAGAAGCCGATACATGGTGAGGAAGCAGATGGTTAGTTGAATGTTTGGGTTTTGGTTGAGAAAGTTTGTGAGTTGAGTTTCGATTAGGGTATTGTTCTGCAGGTTTGAAATGTGAAGGTGAGAGTCTTGAAGGTTAGAGAGTTATGTTTGATGATGATGAAGGGTTTATTGTGATTGATGTTCTCTTTCTCTCTCGCAAACTCACCGCCAGGAAACAAATCAAACAGCTTAAGATTATGAAGACGAAAAAAACAATAGAATACTTACAGAGTTGGAGCAAATCCGACAAGTTCCCACGTAGCAACGAGGAGTTTGGGTGATGGCGACTTGAGCCTGCGATGCAAAGCTTTTTGTTGGACCGGTACCACCAGATTGCTAATACCGAAAACAGATAAGTTGAATCTTCAATCTTTTGTCTTCAGCTTTGTGTGTGTTGGTATTATGAAGGTTGAATACTGTGGTTTGTTGATGGCAGTTGAATAGGGAAGAAGGCTCCAGGCAAATGAAAGCTACAACTTCAAGGACCATGGAGAAGGTGGAGAGAGGTTTGAGGCTTGAAGTTTGAGGTTTTTTGATGAAGTTTTATTCATGGAGTTTTGGTGTTTAGTAGATGGAAGTGGAAGTTCAATGGTGAATGAAAGTTGTTTCTTCAAAAAAAAGATGCAAGTTGTGCAAGTCAGAATAGGGGTCTGATGGTTGATGTTGGTGAAGGGTTTGGGCTGCGCAGCAAAGGTTCTTTAGGGTTTTTTTTTCAGCCTCTCTTGAACCAACATCTTTCTCTTTCTTATAGTGTAGCATTAGGGTTTTCTTTCATGTTTGAATCATAATAGTATCTCTGTTATCACTTTTTGATGCCAAGACCATGTCTTTCCATTTTAGTGAAACTGGCCCTGCTGTCCTTTGTTGTCCTATTTTCTTGTCTCTAAATTTGTTTTTTATGCTGACTGTATCTTCTGTTATTTTCCTTTTTATCATATTACATTGGTTTCAAGTCACAATTGTTATTTATTGTATGTGCAGGTTGAGTTGCTGAAATCGTTTCCGTATCAAAAGCAGAAATTTGTTATCACAATTTTTTCAAGAAGCTCAATTAACTCATGGGGGAGATCACCAGTCATAAAAATTTTCACTGCAGCTGAAACTTGTTCAGGACTCCTGCTTTCAGGCAAAAGCAGTGGACACCACTTGATCAATCAACCGTCTTTTGAACTCATTCTCAGGATCAAGAACTTTCTCCCAGAGGTCAGCCTCCATCCTTTCCACAACATATCTTGCTTGGAGTTCTGTGGTAACAACAATTGCGTAGTGTACGGGATGTCGCAGCGGTCTTTGTATCACCCTGTTTCATGTAGCTTGCAGGTCTCATTATTCTTGCAATACAAAATCACCTCACCTCGCATGGCCTACGTGCAAATTTGGATTGGTCTTAGGGTCTTGATTTGTTTCTTTTGGTTTGTAATCACAGCATGGCTTTTGTAGAAAAAGCAACGGGCTTTGTTGAATTTGGATGGCAATGTTTCTGGTATTACACAGCTGGTACGCGTCTTGGCAGCAGGTTGCAATATTGGTGCGTGAAAAACCTTGCATTTATACGATGCGTTGCAAATCGTACAATTTTATGGGGTCATATGATTGCTATTTCTTTTGTTACGTTGCAGGTACACATTTGGGTGGGAAACACTTTCGTACAGCGGCAATAGATCCACGGTCCTCAAGAAATCAATTTTGCCGTCATGTGATCCAATGGTACTCTTGAAACAACATTTAATATCCCCTTCATTTTCTGATAGTCCGATGCAACCATCAACACCTGCAGATTTCTTTTTTTTCATTTTGTTGATACTTTTTCAAGTCGAATATATAATCAATCGGATTGGGGAAGCTACGGAACTTTCTCCATCTGTGACTGATGAATGGAAACTCCCTGCGCAGGTATACTATTTTGGGCATACGGACCAAATTTGGTAACATCACCATTGTTGCAGATATAGAACTTTCGCCGTCTGTGACTGATGAATGGCTTGCGTGACCGATTTTCTTCGTAAATTGCTTACAAATTTACACTAACCATCATTCATCTTCTTCTCTTTTCATGTGAGCACTCATGGGGACTTGGCATAGCAAAGGTTTGATATGGTGAGGATAAAAACCACCGACGCTCTCGCAAAAGCTTTTCCTTATGTGTCTTGACTACATCAACAAAGAGCTCCTGGCTTCCGCTTCTCGATATTGTACAAAACATCAAAACTTCATACTGATCTTGAGTTATATATTTTTGCAGCTTTCTTATTTTTTATGTGTTTTCATTTTGATGATGTTGTTTGCAGGTCTGGTTTTTACGCGTGAGTCGTAGGACCATTTTGGATTGTATGGAAAACCACAGCTTTTGCTTTTAGCCGGTGGTGGGTCATGCTGCTACGAATTACTCATTATTGCCAGGGTTGAAGCTTTAAATGGTATGAAGACTTGGTGTCTAAACTCTTCTTTTTTTCATTTTTTTTGTTCATTTTATGATAAGATGGGCTTCATTTGTATGCACGTCACGCAGGTACGGATGCGGCACCCTATGTCTCAGGGAGACATTGATGCAGAAGCTGAAGTTCCATAGCCGGTGTATGCAATTATGTGGTGGGTTCTGCCGAGGAAAGCGAAATAACCAAGCAGTTATCAATCTTTTCACCAAACATAGACCAGAGTCAAATTTGATTCATTCTTGACGTGCATCGCATAATTCTGAAACGAAAACGTCGAGGCAATGGAAGACCTCGGTCTAGAATGAAGGATAGTGGTGCGAAATGGTTTTCGACCGTCGTCGTTGTTGTTGCGGCAGGGGTGAGGGTTGCAAACTGATAAGCACGGTTGAATGCGTCAAATGTTACAGCATGAATTACACGTGTTTGGCTTCAAGCATCAAAATGATTCCAACAGTCTCAAATACTCCTGTTGTAAATTGCAGCATAAGCTTCTTTTGTGAACAATTTTGTAATCGTAAATGTACTTAAGCGTGATTGGCCCTTTTACAATAAACATTACTTTTAATGACTATACTTGCGCAGTCAATAAACCCAGATGGAATTTTGAGAGATCTCTAGTATATACACAATTAACCTCACGACCTCTTGAATCTGTTATGAGATCTAACGGGCTTGAAGTGATGCTTAGAATCCAATTGAGCAAATTTCAAACTCGAAATGAGATAAAACCATGGCCCCCACTCGACTTGAAGCATTATTTGAAAACTCAACTCTAACCTGATCTGGATTTACATAATCCAAATAAAGGCTCGTAACTTAAAACAAATCTTATTTACGGCTCGCCCAGTTTCAACACCAATGATCACCGAGTAATTCTCAATATTCGACCAAACAAGATTTCTTGTCCTTCACATAAGCTCGAAGCAAGACTTCTTAATTTGAATCTCATGGCCTGAATATAAACTAATATCGTCTTATAAGTGAATGATTATAAGGATAAGACCATCCTTAAAATGGTTCACAAATGGCTTATGACTTTGACAAGACGGATATTATTTTAGATAATCGCCCACCAGAAGGGAAACCTACTCTTCACCATAATCGCATACATCCTACTAGGAACTATAATTGGCAAAAAGTACACCCAGGTCTCTATGAGCAAAGTCTTAGAACATCTTATCCGTAAGCCAGACGATCATTGGGGAACAAGAAACACATCCCTGTAGATACCTAATGGAATAGGATGGGATGGTAGGACAAATTTAGGGTATGACATACGTAAACAAAAAAATTTCACTTGTTCCTCAAAAGCAAAAGCATCACGAGAATGCACCTGAGTTCAAACCGAGTTTTGAAACTCCGAGGAAACGACAGTTCTAACAAAACCAGTATCGTCCAGACACCTTAGATCTCTAGTTTATGCGAGTCGGTTTCACCACCTACGTGTACCAAAGTCTCAAGTGTCTACGCAAACTCAACCCCAAGTAGTTTATACTAGCAGTCAGCACCATCCTAAAAAACACTTCTAAGCAAGCGACCGATGCAAATAAGTGTATGATCTCCAAAAAGATGAAAAATCATGAAAAGAGAGCTAAAAAGCCCAAGAATATAAGATTCGGTTCCTTCTAAGTTAGGTGCTCCTCACCCGAGCATTTAGCCCAACGGCACGAAAAACCCATTGAAAAATCAATGACACCAAATTATGATCAATGAAGAAGATCAAAAACAAAAACGAGATCATATTCACTAACAGGTCGACTTGCCATGAGAGTGTGCGGACAACGGGCTTAATGTGATTGCGCTAGAACAAACAGGGTGAACTTGCCACGAGAACCTTGACACCAAGATACGGTAGTATGACTGAGACCGATTTGCAATAAAAGGGAGACCTCCGGAGACTTGTAGTCCAGTGTCGTCGCGATACTCGTCTTGTTCCTACCAAGAATCCCGGTTTTTCCAAGCTCCGCGAACGAAGAAGCAGCCTCGTGCTTGCCGACTTTTTCACGTTTTACTTGAGGACAAGCAAAGATTCAAGCTTAGGGGAGTTTGATAACACGAAATCATATAGATATTTTCATGCATAATTCAACTAAAGTCTAACCGTTTTCGATCCGATTTCGGGTTATTTCCATGTATTTGTCTGATGTTTTTGCAGGTATTCAACGATCACGTCTAAACAAGGCAACATGAAGAAAAGAAGCAATCCCAGATGAAATATGGACGAAAAAGGAGTGAAAACACAATGAAAAGCGCAGCAGACAGTTTTTGCTGATGTGACGACCGTCACAGATGCATGACGACCGTCACACGGGTGACGACCGTCACACCTTGTGACGACCGTCATGCAGGCAAAAATGCCCCACTCAGATTACACGTTAAAAGAGCAGTTCCAATTCCCATTTAATGGTCCACTACTCCCTAAATTATCTGCCTCAAGGTCCATCATCCTCAGAGGTAACCGTTGGAATCCCACCTCTATAAAAAGGGAAGCAGGAGACTTCAAAAAGGGAGCTGCATTCATACCACGAAGTGCTGCCCAAATTTATTTTCAAAGAGCAAATTTAATTTCCAGCCTTTTTATTATTTGTATCCATTTCTCCAGTTTCAATTGTATCCCTTTCCTTTATTTCCCTTCCCATTCTACTCATTCCCATTTCCGCTCTTCTGTATTTGTTACTGCACTGTACGATCGAATTGGAACTAAAGACAGAATCCTGCCAACATCTGTGGAGGATCTGCCCAAAGGCCAATTGGCATTATTTACAGGTTTTCATTTTGATCGACTCTTATTTTATCATAATGCAATTTATTATTTATTATTATTATTTATGTTTTGTTTTTCCAAATTCCATGTCTAGCTAAACTTAGGTAATCGATATGTAGTAATAATTCGGATGGGATTTGATAACTCTTGTTTGAAAACTTTCTTTTCACAAAAATAACTTATGGTCTAAGTGTTTAAAAATTGATTTACGAAATAAACTTCGTCGCGAAAGCGAGAACTTGTTTTAAAGTAGTTTTGCCACGAAAGTGGGAAATTAATTAAGATACGAACCAACAAGCGAAAGCTGCGGTAAGGTCAGATAGTAAACACTAGGCATTTGTTTTAATAACAGCGAAAGCACTTTAAAACTGATTAGAACTTAGAGATTTCCAAAAAGTAGTTTTAACCCCGAACGGAACACGAAAGTGTACGTTAGGCCCTTAGGATTATGATTAGCGTCAATAACCATCGTGAGACGAGAGTCTTCAAATCTCCACTTTCTGCTTAAGTAAACTGCGAAAACTATTTCATACACCAGTAACTTATCAAATCCCTGAAGAACATAACTACTACGTATCGATTCAATTAATTAAAATCTAAATAGTAATCTTAGTTTCCCCTCTTAGTGACAATCATTATTCCCTTAAAACATATTCTACCTAGCTAAACATAGTAACTCCCGAGAACACTAGTTTGATTACGAGTCCCTGTGGGATCGATATCTTTTATTACTACGCGATAGACTGTGCACTTGCAGTTAGAATTGTTAGACATAGAAAGTCGCGATCATGTTGTCACAACAAGAAATCAGAAAGTGATAGAAGAGGAGGAAACAAAGGAGGACGAATGCATAGAGGTGGAACTTGAGGTAAAAGAAAAAATAAAAGAACCAGAAGAAGCTGTACTATCTGAAAAGTCAACTAGGGAGAAAAAGAAAGAGGAGATCAAACCGAAAATCAAATTACCGTTCCCTCAAAGAGTTACAAAGAAGGATCAGAATGAGAAAGACTTCGGAAGGTTCAGTGCAATGTTCAACAAATTGGAAATCAACATGCCGTTCTTTGAAGCACTTGAGCAAATTCCTTTATACAAGAAATTCATGAAAGAGGTTATAGGCAAAAAGAGACCAATGGATGAAGAACCGAAGACCAGAACTGAGCAATGCAAGGAAATATCACAAGAAAGGAAAATACCCATCAAGATGAAGGATCCTGGACCAGTTGTAATCCCTTGTACTATAAAGGATCGAACTTTTAAGAAAGTCCTAATTGATTCAGGTGCTAGTGTGAGTCTCATGCCGTTATCAATTTTCAAAAAGCTGGATATTGGAAAAGTGAGCGATACGGGAACAAGCTTGAAGTTTGTCGACTACACAACTAAGAGGGCATATGGGCTAGCAGAGGATGTTCTAGTGACAATCGATAACTTCACTTACCCAGTTGATTTTCAAATCATGAATATACCCGAGGATGAAGAAACTTCGATCATACTTGGCCGACCGTTCTTGCTTACTAGTCGGTGCAATATTGATGTGGAAAAAAGTACGCTCACTTTGAAATTTTTTGATGAGAAAATCACCTTAAAAGCTCAAGAGGTTCGAAAGAAAGGTAAGGAGAAAGATGTCAAACCTTCAGTTGGGAAGATCAACACAAATAAGAAGGGAAAACGGTCGAAACCATTTCAAGTTGCTCTTATTTTTGAACCGGCACAATACTCTGTTGCGAAGAAGTCGAGCAATAGAGTTTTGAGGCTGAAGTACCCCCCATAATAATGGGGAGTCGATCGTCGAGCCATGCAACGTTAAACGAAGCGCTGCGTGGGAGGCAACCCACGGTTTTATGAATTTATGTTGTTTCTTTTGTTGTTATTGTTTTTGCAGGAATAAACGAGATTTTACAAGGGAAAACATGGAAGCAGCGAAGAGGTAATGCATTACTTGTCGACCCCTCTGTGAGGATTTCTGTGAGTACACCTCCTCTTCTTTTGATTATTGAACATTGAGACAATGTTTAGTTCAAGTTTGGGGGAGGTTTTACCGTTTTGAATTTTCTATTTAAACGCCTTTTTATTTTTAAGTTCGGTAAAAATCACATCGGATTCGCCCATATAGAGACCGTAAATTTTTTTCTTGTGATTAGTAGGTGTGTAAGGTAGTCAAGAAAGTATTTAGAGTTCAAGGGAAGTGGAGTTTGAACTAAGGAACTTGGGAAAGTTTGGAAATTGAGGTATAACTTGAACACCCTAAGTTCCCCAGAGTAAGGAAATGAGCCTAATGTGTAGATTTGTGCCATAGTGCTTGTATTTGAAAAGTATACCTCGATTAGTTCATTGTGATAGTCCTGCATAAAAAAAATTGTTTTGAGAATGATGTGTGGCACCAAAAAAAAAGAGTTGAATAATGATGGTAAAGACAACCTGTCCTTCTAAGTTGGGTAACCCTCACCCGGTTATTTAGCCTAACGGCGGTTGAATCTCTATAGTCGTCCCAAAGTGGACTAATAAACGCCTGTGAGCGAGAAAAAGAATAAAGGTGCCACAGAAAAAAATCTCGAGCAAAAATGTGCATGCCTTAATCTGATTATCCGAATGAAAGGGGTAGACAATCGAAGAAAAGACTTAAGCCCAAAGCATAGTTGGAGAGGTGGCCGAAAGGGAGATTCAGGTCCGTAAGTTTACTGCGGTATGTGTTTATGTAATGCATTCGTTAACGGATGAGTACCGAAAGAGCTGGTTTGAGCCGATCGGAACTAAGACTCACGTATGAGTATCGACACGCCTTACACCCTGAACCCTTCACTTGATGTGCTGTTTGACTTGAAAATTATTTATCCAAGCTTTTTGCTTGAGGTCAAGCAATGGTTTAAGTTTGGGGGAGTTTGATCGGTGGTTTTTACACGTTATTTTACCGTTTATGTCAGTTAATCATTTGTTTTGTCTTGTCGCATTTTAGTTGTTTTTATTACATTTTACGCGTCGATTTGGTATTTTCACTGTTTCTAGGTTCAGGTATACAATAAAGGAGAAGCAGAGCGAAAACCGGGAAAAAATGGCAAGATTTCGGAAGAGTTTTGTTGTGAAATCTTTAGCAGTCTGCACGAAAATGATCATAACAGGAGTTCCGGGAATCCTTTTGAGGCGTTCTAAAAACCGCCGGAAAGCTAAGAGAGAGAGAGCTACGACTTTCGTGTTGGAGTCGAAGTCAGATTCGAAACAGGGGTGCAACATGGGTGCCCGTGTTGTGTGACACGGCCCGTGTTGCAGGATGTGCTCAGAAAAGGCGATTTTTGGAGAAAAAACAGTGGCACAACACGGGTGCCAGTGTCGTGTGACACGACCCGTGTTGTGACACCTGGGACTTGCAAATTTCACGCGAAAAATGTGTCAGGAAGCCAACACGGGCGCCCGTGTTGCCTGACACGGCCCGTGTTGCAGGAAGCGTTTTTTTCCCTATTTTTCTTGTATTTTTGACTCTTGTGATCCCCGAGGGTATTGGGGGTATTTCCCTAGTGATGAGTTTGAATTGAGACTATTTGGTACGTGTTTGGAGAAAGAATAAGGGGCTTTTGGACAGAAAAGAATTTCACGATCAAGATTGCAGCAACCAAGGATTGGGGGAAACTGAAGGGTCTCATGAGCGGAAGCTATTGAAGATCAAGGCACCCCTATTATGTGTAATGTTGAATCTAGTTGTGGATTTTATTTTTATTATTATGAGTAGCTAAACCCCCCAATGCTAGGGGGGTGTCCCTGATTTGACTATGTAATGACCTTGACCTTAATAATGGATTTCTATGCTCGCTAATCATCGTTGTTATCGTATTTTGTTTTATGGCTTTTCTTATCTGACAAATGAGAATATGAATTACGGTTAACCTTAGGTTTGGAAAAACAATTGTTAACGCGTTTATACGATATTACTATAGTAGATATTGCCTAGGAATGAAGATACCCTATAGTAATTGTAATGTTTTAGATAATGTAAATTTCTTGGGATTGTTCCTATACTCCCAAGGAATTGGGGTATAGGGAGAATACCAAAGGGTTTTCTGCTAAGGAATTAGAGTCAACTAATCTTTAAAACCGGTCACGATTGAATTGAGCAAATATTTTTAAAAACTTAGGATTGAGGTTGTTACAAGGTTATTTCTTACACCCTACTCTAGCATGCTTCTCATAACTGTCTAAAACCTTTATTTTACTGCTTTTGCCTTTTGGCCTTTAAAATTGTAAGAAACAAACCAAAACCCCTATGACTTTTTGTTCAATTGTATTATTTTAGAACTTATTCTCATACGCAGTCCGCGAGATCGATATTCGGGGAATTTCCCCTTATTACTACATCGGTACAATTAGTACACTTGCTAATTTACCGGTCAGCTTCGAATCCATCCTTGCTTCATTTTTGCATCTCGTGCATCTCTTCAACCTCTTGCAGTGCTTTCCTATCAACCTCGTATTTCTCTTGCGGTGAATCTCGCGTCTCTCAACTCTCTCACGCGTTCACGGTGGATTATTGTGGTTTCTCACTCTCAACCTTTCTCTGTTTCTATCACCCTCTCACACGGTTGTTCATTCGACTTAACACGGCAACACGGTTGGAACCTATGTTCGCAGGGCAGTAGGCGGCGGATTTGCTTCGCAATGGTGGTTGATGAAATTTGGTCATTGTTAGGTTGGGTTGTTGCGATTGGTTATTGGTTTGTGAAATTGTGGATTGAAGGAGATGGTTTTTTTGTTGTATGAAGGATGTAGTGTTTGCGTTATTGAAGAGGGTGTTGTTATGAGCTTTTTTTTAGATTGGTTTGAATTGAATTTGAAGGTTGAAGGTGAGGTTATCATGGCTCTGCAGCTTGTAATCTCAGAGAGAATATATGAATTGAACTTTGTGTTTCGTGTTGTGGCTCCTGGAGACCTTTCTCATTATTTTCAAGTAAGGAATTCGGTTCATGACTTATAGAGTAAGAGTTTTTTATTTTCTTTTCATTTCCTGCCTTTTGTTTTCATTTTGTTCGTACTATGTGTGGATGGTTACAACATTTTGCATCTTGAAATTGTTGTCTGTATGTTTTTTTGTAGGTTTCATGTCTTGCAGTCGGCGTGTTACGGGAGCAACAACTTGTTCTTATTCGTTGCGGGGTCATACGAAAGTTTGCAGGCTGATACGGTGGTGTCGCATCGCTACGAAGAGGAGCCGGAAAAGACAGAAGAGTCGTCACTGTTCGTTAATTATCTCAAAAGAGGGAAATGAAGCGATCAGAGAAAACCTAACGAAAAATAAAGACAGGTCATCGCAACCAAATCATGGGTTCGGGAGTCGGAGGGGAAGGTATTAGCACTCCTCACGTCCGTTGTACTCAATGGGATCCATGCTTGTTGTCTAATCAAAGGGTATGTTAATCTATCTAAGCTACAGGCTCACAGGGACAAAAGAAAATAAAAGAGACTCGATAGAACATCGCCGCTCTATGGCTACATATTCCCTCGTGCAACGGGAAAGTCAGAGTCATCGTAGTTCGGAAAACTACGGGTGAAGGATGGGGAAGGTTGCTCGCCAAGACATCGTAGTTTTGTGCCTACGTATCCTCGTCTACTACGAGAAATCAGAGCAAACGTAGTTCGAGCTGACACGACCACAAATTGGTTCAAGTGTTTTAGCCGAGTAAGGTTAAACCTTTGTTCCAGCAGTTAGGGACGATGCCTGTTTGCGGTAGAACCAAAGCTTAATAACACTCTTTTCTGAAAATGACTTTCAATTAATCCCGAAGGATAAAAAGGTTTGATGTTTGTTTTTTGTGTTTTTTAGTGAAGTGAATTGAGTTAAGTTCGTAACTCATGTTGCACTAAAGACTATGACTTAGGAGCGAATGCGTTGCATATCTTCTAAAGGACCTATGCTAAACACTCTAGACAATTGAGAGGAGGCCCCCCGATCATCATTTCCCAAATACTTAAGGCTCGTAGCGTACAACATTCATTATCCATTATTAAGTGTCTTGAAGAAGTTTGAAGATGAGAAGAGAGACACAACTCTAAAGGGAGACTAAGACTCAACCTAATGTTCTCATACAATGTGCACCTATTATTGGGATTGAAAGAGGGAAAAAAATCTACCCTAATGTTAGCATGCTTGGATTGAACACCTAATGTCTCCCCTACTCCCAAAGGGACTAGGGATCCTAAGGAATCATGGCAAAGGAAACCATGTAAACACAAAGCAATTCAATCACAAGTAGAGATGCAAGAAGGAATGCAAACACGAAAGATGCAAAGAAGAGTGGGAGGAAAAAGTGTGGGACAACAGCCACCACAAGCACATCTCAACCAAGCAATGCAAGCAAAGGAAACAATGCAAATGATCATCACTTTGTATCACATCCATAAGCATGCATTCAAGTGGAAATCGAACACGCGTGTCAAAGAAATCATGATTAAATAATCAAGAACAACAACACAATATCCAAAACATCTCACTTCAAATGCATCATATCAATCCATGAAGATTCAAAGTGAAAGAGCACCAAAACAACCTTGAAAAACAGCAAAACAGGCCTGTTGGCACAGTGTTAATCGATTAACACCAGGGGTTAATCGATTAACCACTTAAAAATGTTGGAAAATTTTAATATTAACATTGGTTAATCGATTAACCAATAGGTTAACTAATTAACACTGTATTAGCAGCAGAAAACAACAATTAAAAAGCACTTTTCAGCAACTTATCCAAGGTGCAACAACTCCAATGATCATACAACCAATTAAGCATGAATTTAAACCAAAAAACAGGGATTCAATCCACATGTAAACGCATTTAAACAGCACAATCACAATTCATATGAATCAAATCAACTAAAATTCAATCAAAAATAAAGATCCAGATTAAACATGCAAAATAAGCTCAAGATTAGCAATGGATCCAGAATTCCAACCTACGAAGCGAAGAATTGCTTCGGTAAATGTTGATTCACTCTGATTAAGCAGATCCGAGCAAGAAATCTAGAATTCCTTCAAGATCCAAGTCAATTCTTGTAGTAGAAATGAAGATCCACCAAAATTAAGCAAGAATACACCAAATAAGCTCTTCTAGATCCACTTCAAAATTCAGATCCAAATTCACACGAAAATTGAATGGAGAATTTGAGATGATAAGGATGATGGATGAAGGTTTGAGAATGAAATTATGAGGATTCTCCTAGTGAGGTTTGGAGTAAATCAATTAAATACCCCTTAGGTTTGGATCCAAATGAGGTTTGGAATGTGGTTTGTGAAAATTAGTTTGGGATTAGGAATGAGAATTTGGAGGGAATTTGAAAATAACCAAAATTTAAAGTGGTTTTAGATCCTTCCTAAGGTGTAAAATCAATTTCACATAAAATTTGCATTGGTTAATCGATTAACCATTTGGTTAATCGGTTAACACCTTCAAAAATTCAAATTTGGCCTGATTTTGCTTTGGTTAATTGGTTAACCAATAAAGTTAATCGATTAACACCTTCAAAAATATGAATTTGGCGCCTTTTGGAGGGAAATATGCACACTTGCCCGTTTTCAACTGTTCTGAGCTCTGTTAAACCTTTGAAACTTGCTTTTGAATGCTATAACCCTGAGAATGCTCGAGATAGCCTGAGTGCCGCCTGTTAAGCTAAAATATCCTGCAAAACAAAAATAAAATCGGTCGCTCGACCGCTGGGAAAAATAAATGTCGGAGCCCTTGATGCTCGATGTTCAGTCTCTTGCACTAAAAGAGCCCTGAGCCACAGAAAAACCTTGATCCCATGCCTTAAGAAAAAATGCTATGATATGCAAAAATGCAAAAATGCAGAGAAAAAAAATCCAGTTAAGGTTAAAATAGAAGGGCAAATTTTGGGGTACAACAGGTGGTACAAAGGTTTTTTTTTTGGCGGTAGCAGAAGCTTGTTTTTTTTATTTCTTTTTTTTTGCAATTGTCCCGCGGTTGATGGCTTTGCTTTTTGGTGCTTTAGTGTTGGCTACTGAAGTTGTACGAGCAGTAGCTTGTGAAGGCATGTCGTGTCGTGGTGTATATTTGGGAGCAACAACTTGTGTATTTGAGAACAGCAGCTTTACGCGTGAATTATTGCAGAGTTGATGTGGTATCTTAATTGCAGGCTTGACACGATTGTTTTGGCCATAATGTAGAAAGCTTGCACCATACGAAATGGAAATGCTACGCATTTGAGGATGCAATGCAAATATGATGCTACATGCAAAAATGCAGATGAAGGCTCAGGCTGCCGGGGAAAGCTGGACGCAAAAGAACCACTCCAGCAAAATAAATGCTGAAGACACGAAGCTAACTCCGCTGGGGATGACAAACTGAAATGTCTTTGGGATTATAACCCTGCTCAATATCCCAACCAAACTTCCATTCTGCGGGACAATAAGGACAATAGACAACTTCTGGGGAAGATCACTGAGATTCGATCTTCTGCCTCTCCATGAGGAATTACCCTTGCTGGGGAAACACCAAGGACGATTAGGTTGTGACTGGTCGGGGAAACCAACTATTTCTGACGACTTCAGTGGGGAGAAGGAAATAATAACCCAAGATGACACCCACTCCGTTAGGGGATAATGCCAGCCTCACTTCTCTGTTGGGGAAATGATCACATGTGCCAGCTTGTTGGGGGACTTCGTGTTCTTGAAATGATCTATTTCAAAATGAGCCTTCGAAGTAACTTTGCCCCTATCTGATTGATCTTCAAAAAGATTTGCTGACTCTCGACTTGATTGCCCCAGACTAACCAATCCTTAGAGAGACTTCTCGACATAACCGCCCCATACTAACTGAATTTTGGGGGACCTCCTTGACATAGCTGTCCCAGATTTGCTGACTTCTAGATGGATGACTCCCATGATATGATCTTTTGATATAGCTTGCCCCGATTCAATGGAGTACTCAGGCGCTCTGCATCTTATCCTGATCAAACTTTCCACTGTGGAATTTTTCCTGATATTAAGTGCTTACCCGCAAGTAAAACAAATTGTTCTACACAAAAGATATATTAATGCAATGCATATGACAGTTTTGAAATCCAAGTCTGTTCACTGGGAAAAAGTTTTTGTGCTATATAATGAACGAATCACTTATCAAAATGTCAACATCAATACCAACATGGTAAGAGGAATACTTTTTAGGAGTCAGTTTTGACACGATCTTTACCGAAGTATGCTTTCGAAACAAACCTGCTTCAATTAGGTCTTTTGAAGGTTGTCACGTGGTCAGGTTCACAGTTTGAAAGAAAGGATATAAAGCTCAAAGTTTATTCTAATCCACCCATTCTCCTTGATGTTCTCCAATCCTATGTTCAGCTAACTTGACACAAGCGCTTACCCCTCAAAGGTTGAGTGCCAGGAGTGATGGTTCAGGAATCCACAAGTTCTCGGAGTGACAGTCACTCGCTTTTCATCTTTGGTGCCTGGGGTCACACGATTTATTTATCGTCATTCTTTTTCAATCTCTCTATTCTTGCCTGGACTAACTCTTTTGAGTATATCTTCTTTTCGAAGTCCAGCGGGATGCCCTGACTTTTTTTCCTAAGTCGCTTATTTTTAAGATTCAACTTAGCGGGCTTCTTCTTTTGATTTTTTCTTTTCCTCTTTCTCCTCCTTTTTTTTTAATTTTCAAACAAGTCGTGTGACACTCTTGATTTCTCCGAAAGGGTTATGACTGTCTCATTCCTGGTTGGTAAGGTTTAACCACTGTAGTTTTTTAGGAACGACCTCTAGAGGTGTGATTGATCCTCAAACGGGAACACTCCTTTTTGCAATTTGGACGCTCGGTCAAATTAGCTGACACCTACCCTGCCCCAGGTTAAGATTGAGGGTTTTTTCGTTTTCAGAAAGAAACTCCTACTACTAGGCTCGAAGGGGTTGATAAGGGATTATCATCCTTATATCTCTGGTGTTTAGGGATTTGAAACAATGCCTGTACATCATCAACAGGTTTTATTCAAAAGCATACAATCGGAAGCTTGCGCGTCTTTCAACTTCGTCATCCTCCCTCGGATTCCGCTTAAGCAAGCGTTGGACATCAATAAAAACCATAGAGTGAATAGAAATTGATTTAATCAAAAACCTGCATATTCATTTCATTATCATTATCAATTGAAAACAACAAGTTTTACTAATGAAATTTGCACTTAAATAGAAAAGAAACTACAAATGCAAAGAAATGACATGATAAAAAGATTGCCAGCTTCTGGGAACCGGGCTTTCAAACCTTGACTTACTGCTGAATCAGCCATCTTTAGAATTGCTCTTCGAAGTCAGTCTGATACTCTTCTGAACATATACTCTCGGTGAACTCCTCCATATCATAAACTGATACGCCCACATGGCTGGATGATGGAGGATCATTGATCTGGATACCCTAAGGCGTGACTGAGAACATTTCGGAGTCAAGCAGAGTCTGAATCTTGCTCCTAAGCACCTTACAGTCTTCGGTTGAATGCCCCTGTGCCCTATCATGGTACTCACAGCGGGTGTTGACACCGAAACCTGGAGGATACAGAGGAATATCTGGATTAATCTTCTTTGGCACTATCAATCCTCCTTTGATCAAGTCTGACAACAGCTGACTGTACGACATCGACAACTGAGTGAAATGCCTTGCTGGCCTCCTTGGTATTCGTCAGGCGTGCTGACACGGCTGATGTCGGTATGGTCGTTGACTCTTGAGGGGAACAAATATATGATATTCAGACCCAAGGATTGCTGACTTTGAACACTCGAAACGTCTGAAAACTTAATCTGAGGTACCGGAGATTCCGAGATGGCATCACTTTCTTTCTCCCATTCTTCTTGAGAACTGACGACTGATCCGCTTTCATAAACTGAGATATCTGAGGTATCTTGAATTCTCCCACTCTTGATTCTGCTCTCAATGCGTTCCCCCATTATCATCAAGTCAGAAAAGTTTGATGCTCCACCACCGATCATCTTGTCGAAGTAATGGCCTTGCAAAGTATCCATGAACATGCCAACTAATTCTCTGTCTAGAAGTGATGGCTAAACGCGAGCTGCGAATTCTCTCCATCTCTGCGCAAATCCTTTGAAGGATTCATTGTCCGCCTAAGATAATTCTTGCAACTGTATGCGACTAGGAGCCATGTCGAGATTGTAGTTATACTGCTTCACAAAGGCATTTGCTAGATCTGACCACGATTGGATGCAACCACTCTCCAACTGCATGTACCAACTCAACGATGCCCCACTCAAACTGTCCTGAAAAGAGTGGATCATAAGCTTGTCATTGCGGACATATGAGGTCATTCATCTGCTGAACATCACCAAATGCTGCTTCGGACAACTATCCCCTTTGTACTTCTCAAAATTTGACATTTTAAACTTTGGCGGCATCACAAGACCGGGCACCAAACACATGCTTGAAGCATTCATATTAAGAGCATCCTGACCCATCAGGGTATCAAGCTTTTCCTCCAACAGATGATACCTTCTCATAAACTCAACAGTCCGTGGGTCCTTAGCATTAATCTTCGGAACAGTCCTTTGAGAATCTAGCACAGAGAGAGTGAAATTCGGATAGTCCGTGTCATAAAGAGAAGATGAATATCTATCTTTGGCAATAGTATGCTCTTTAACAGGAATCTGCACAGGCTGAGCTTGAGCGACATTGTTCACCGGAGTCCTTTGAACATTGGCCTCTCCTCTTGTCATAGCTGTCATGGCTTCCATGAGCTGAGCCAACTGATTCTTCATCAATTCAAACTTTGCTCTTGTAATAACCATATTCTGCTCTCCCGAGTTCATGATTCTTCCAGAAGCTAATTCAAGTCCACTACGAGTGTCGGGAAATCAACTACAAAGCGGGTTGGACAAAAGACAGGTAAGCTCCCTGCTCCGGCTGAGGATGGATATGCAAAAATGAGATGCAAATGCAATGCAATGCAACATGCTGACGCCACAAACATGGGATCAAAGTTTGCACAAAGCTCTGAATGACTGATGTGCCGCTGACTAGACGAGCTCAAAAGTCCGCTCTGAAGAGAATACCAGTATACCAGGATGCTAAGTTCCCACTGATAAGAAAACCAAAATACCGGGTTGGTTGGAAGTCAAGTTTTCTGCATAACCCTCCCACTCACAAGCATGGACCTAATCTGATAAGGTTCAGCATCCTATGCGGTCGTCAGCGTCACAGACTTTCAAGAAACGATGATATGTTCACCATTTCTGGTTTGGCATCATAGCCAAACGAAGCGGCCTCACTTAGCTGACTCCCAAGTGATCGGTCTCCAGAGTCGACAGTTTTCAGATCTAACACCCCGGTCCTGACCAGCAGGATGAGATGTCTTCAAAGAAAACCTCGTCTGAACGCGAATTTCATGAGGACTAGTGAATGCCAAACATACAGGTCCATCACTACTTTCCGCTCTAATGCTATGTGTACACTCAATCTTGGATTTTGGCTTATCTCTCAATGGAACAACCCACCCCACATCATAGCAGCAGCACGATATGATAACAAAATGCAAATACAATAATATACAACAGATAATGTACATAAAGCAAAATAACTACACACAAGTAAACATCCAAAGACGCACAACAGACAAGCGCTAGGATTGACTCGCATAGGGAACCATCGCAGTCCCTAACAGAGTTGTCAGTTGTCGCATCGCTGCAAAGAGGAACCAGCAAAGACAAAAGAGTCGCAACCTTTAGTTATTTATCCCAAAAGAGGGAAAGGAAACGATCAGAGAAAACCTAACGAAAAAGGGAAAAGACAGGTCATCGCAACCAAATCTTGGGTTCGGGAGTTGGTTACGCAAGGGGAAGGTATTAACACCCCTCACGTCTGTTGTACTCAACAGGATCCACGCTTGTTGTCTAATCAAAGGGTGTATTAATCTATCTAAACTACAGGCTCACAAGGACAAAAGAAAAGAAAAGAGACTCGATAGAACATCGCCACTTTATGCCTACGTATTCCCTCGTGCAATGGGAAAGTCAGAGTCAATGTAGTTCAGAAATCTACGGGTGAAGGGTGGGGAAGGTTGCTCGCCAAGACATCGACATCTTGTGCCTACATATCCTCGTATGGTACGAAAAATCAGAGCAAACGTAGTTCGAGCTGACACGACCACAAATTGGTTCAAGTGTTTTAGCCGAGTAAGGTTAAACCTTTGTTCCAGCAGTTAGGGACAATGCTTGTTTGCGGAAGAACCAAATCTTAATAACACTCTTTTCTGAAAATGACTTTCAATTAATCCCGAAGGATAAAAACGTTTGATGTTTGTTTTTTTGTGTTTTTTAGTGAAGTGAATTGAGTTAAGTTCGTAACTCATGTTGCACTAAAGACTATGACTTAGGAGTGAATGTGTCGCATATCTTCCAAAGGACATACTCTAAACACTCTAGACAATTGAGAGGAGGCCCCCGAATCATCATTTCTCAAATGCTTAAGGCTAGTAGCGTACAACATTCATTATCCATTATTAAGTGTCTTGAAGAAGTTTGAAGATGAGAAGAGAGACACAACTCTAAAGGGAGACTAAGACTCAACCTAATGTTCTCATAAAATGTGCACCTATGATTGAGATTGAAATAGGGGAAAAAATCTACCCTAATGTTAGCATGCTTGGATTGAACACCTAATGTCTCCCCTACTCCCAAAGGAACTAGGGATCCTAATGGATCATGACAAAGGAAACCAAGTAAACACAAAGCAATTCAATCACAAGTAGAGATGCAAGAAGGAACGCAAACATGAAATGCAAACACAAAAGATGCAAACAAGAGTGGGAGGAAAAAGTGTGGGATAACAGCCACCACAAGCACATCTCAACCAAGCAATGCAAGCAAAGGAAACAATGCAAATGATCATCACTTCAAACCACATCCATAAGCATGCATTCAAGTGGAAATCGAACACGCCTGTCAAAGAAATCATGATTAAACAATCAAGAACAGAAACAAAATATCCAAAACATCTCACTCCAAATGCATCATATCGATCCATGAAGATTCAAAGTGAGAGAGCACCAAAACAACCTTGAAAAACAGCAAAACAGGCCTGTTGGCACAGTGTTAATCGATTAACACCAGGGTTTAATCGATTAACCACTTAAAAATGTTGGAAAATTTGAATATTAACATTGGTTAATTGATTAACCAATTGGTTAACCAATTAACACTATATCAACAGCAGAAAACAACAATTAAAAAGCACTTTTCAGCAACTTATCCAAGGTGCAACCACTCCAATGATCATACAACCAATTAAGCACGAATTTAAATTAGAAAACAGGGATTCAATCCACATGTAAACGCATTTAAACAGCACAATCACAATTCATATGAATCAAATCAACCAAAAGTCAATCAAAAATGAAGATCCACATTAAACATGCAAAATAAGCTCAAGATTAGCAATGGATCCAGAATTCCAACCTACGAAGCGGAGAATTGCTTCGGTAAATGTTGATTCACTCCGATTAAGTAGATCCGAGCAAGAAATCCGGAATTCCTTCAAGATCCAAGTCAATTCTTGTAGTAGAAATGAAGATCCACCAAAATTAAGCAAGAATACACCAAATAAGCTCTTCTAGATCCACTTCAAAATTCACATGAAAATTGAATGGAGAATTTGAGATGATAAGGATAATGGATGAAGGTTTGAGCTCAATAACTCATTTATTCCAATGGAGAATCAATGAATTCAAGCAAAGAGAGCTTTGGTGAAGTTTTGGGAATGGAGAAGTTGAGAGCAAATTGAGAGAATTGGAGTGAATTCTGAAATGAGAATGAAATTATGAGGATTCTCCTAGTGAGGTTTGGAGTAAATCAATTAAATACCCCTTAGGGTTGGATCCAAATGAGGTTTGGAATGTGGTTTGTGAAAATTGGTTTGGGATTAGGAATGGGATTTTGGAGGGAATTTGAAATAACCAAAATTTGAAGTGGTTCTAGATCCTTCCTAAGGTGTAAAATCAATTTCACATAAAATTTGCACTGGTCAATCGATTAACCATTTGGTTAATCGGTTAACACCTTCAAAAATTTAAATTTGGCCTGATTTTGCTTTGGTTAATCGGTCAACCAATAAGGTTAATCGATTAACACCTTCAAAAATTTTAATTTGGCGCCTTTTAGAGGGAAATCTACACACTTGCCCGTTTTCAACTGTTCTGAGCTTTATTAAACCTTTGAAACTTGCTTTTGAATGCTATAACCCTGAGAATGCTCGAGATAGCCTGAGTGCCGCCTGCTAAGCTAAAATATCCTGCAAAACAAAAATAAAATCGGTCGCTCGACCGCTGGGCAAAATAAATGTCGGAGCCCTTAATGCTCGTTGTTCAGTCTCTTGCACTAAAAGAGCCCTGAGCCACAGAAAAACCTTGATCCCATGCCTTAAGAAAAACTGCTATGATATGCAAAAATGCAGAAATGCAGAGAAACAAAAGCCAGTTAAGGTTAAAATAGAAGGGCAAATTTTGGGGTACAACAGGTGGTACAAAGGTTTTTGTGTTGTTTTGTCGGTAGTGTTGCACCCCGAAATTTGACCAACCGGTTCCCATATCTAGTTTATGTTTCGACGCATTTTGCATTCGCATTCGCATACTGCATGCATTGCATTTTCTCAGTCAGATTGATTTTATCAGGGATTGCAGCCCCTGGCATTTCAGGCAGTTCAGGCCAGTTTGAATAAGCGTATTTTGAGAATTAGTGCTCGTTCCCTGTGTTTTCAGGCCATCTCGGTGCCCGGGTTTCGTTATGGTTGCGCAATAGTTTTATAATCGATTTAATCGGCCTCCTGGCATTTTTTTAGGATTTTTTTTCTTTTATTTTCTAGATTTTTAATGCATGTAATAGATTTTAATAGGGTTATTTGTTTTTCTTAGATAATAAATAGGGTAGTATTTTGTTTAGAATTTAATAGATTTTTTTAATAATAGTTTTTTGATTTTTAAATAAATATTCTTTTTTTAATAGATTTTAAATTTTTTTTTAGATATTACTTTTCCTTTAATAGATTTATTTTAATAGATATAACTAGATATTACTTTTATTAAATAAGAATAGATTTTTTTAAGTGTTTTAGATTTTATTAGATTTTCAGATTTAATTAGATTTTTTTTAAATAGTTTTTAGATATTAGATAATTTTTTTCTGTTTTTTTTAATAGGTTAATTAGGGTTTTATTAATTTTCGTTTTAGGATTAATTAGGATTAATTAGAGAGTTTAATTAGGGTTTTATTAATTTTCGTTTTAGGATTAATTAGGTTTTTTTCAGTATTTATTTTGTTTTGTTTTTAGAGTTTAATCTTTGAGTTTAGTCCATTAATCACATTTCAGTCCATTAATTAGAGTCTGAATCCATTAGTGGGCCATTATCCATTTCATTAAGGCCCAAATCAAAAGTCCAGAATTTCGCCACATGTCCTGTAAATACGCTGCCACGCGTGTATCCCACTTTTCAGCCACCTCATTTCTCAGACCCCACTCTCTCTGCCACCTAGCACCCCACGCGTCTTCCTCTCCCTCCTTCTCACTGCCACTTGTCCGCTTCTGACTCCACCACCACAACCCCTCACTGCAAGCTAGCCACGTGACTCCTCACCGATCCCCTTTGCCGCCGGCCATGCAAACGCCGCCGGACCACCGCCCCTCCGCCGCAACCGTCACCGGAATTCGTTGAGACCGTCGGAAACTGCATTTTCCAGTTTTCTCATCATCTAAGCATCAATTTTCTTCATTCACCTCCGTCCACCCCTCGCCAGAGAACTCATAGAGCCGCCGGAAACTGCAAATTACATCAACTTCATCCAATTCTTCATAGATTCACCGATCAACATTCAACCTTCATCCAAGAATTCCAGATCAGCAAGATCTTCGTCTCCTACGACCAAAAGCCTCCACAGAAACCCTCACGAACTTCATCAGAGTTCACCGTTAGAACGCGTTCATCAGTGTTTCGCCGGACGGTCAAGACTCGTCATCAGGCCATTCAACTCTTTCCAGAAGAGAACCTTCAAGTGTTCTTCAAGCGGCTTCCAGAGATTCAACAACCTTCAATACGTGCATCGTCAGCGATCTTCATCCAAATACCAAGAACATTCTTCGCCAAGATTTGTTCGATCTTCCATTGAGTTCATCGCGGTTTCGACGGATTCTGCGTTGTTCTTCAATTTTCTTTGAGTATCTTCGATCACCGACTTCAAGATCGCCATCAGGACTCCTCAATCTTCATCATCTCCAGAAAAGCTCCACCATCTTCATCATTTTTCCAGGTTTTCTTCTTCGCTCCGAACTTGTTAGGATTTACCATTTGTTAGCTGAAGAATTAGGTTGTGGAGTATTAGTTTGTTTGATAGAATTAGGTTAGAGATTAAAGTTTGATTTAGGGTGTTAGTCGGGTTGCCGTTTGTGTGAGGGCGAGAATGGAGAATCGGCGCTAGGGTAGGAAAAATGATAGTGAACAGTGATAGAGGGAATGAGGTTAGGGTTTGTTGTTAAGCTGAGGTAGTAATGGATTTGGGCCTAGGCCCATGGGGGTCGTATGCTGTTCGTACTCCACGTTTTCCCTTGACACCCCCTCTCCCCTTTGTGTTGTGGTTTGGGCCTAGCCCAGACCTGCTATTCGCACCCCCCGTTTGGGGCCCAAACGTGAATCAAAGCGAATCCTCGCTATTCGCACCCCCCCCCCCCCCCGGTTTATTGTTTTCAGAACCTATAATGGGCCTAGCGCGTTTGCTAGCAGCACCCCCCTCCTGGGCCCAATGTGTTCCTGCAGTGTGGATAATTGCTGTTGCCACCCTGTTTTCCATTTTTATTGAGTTTTCATATTATTTGCATATAGTTTACTACAAAAATCATAATAAATCCAAAATTAATCAGAAAAATATTTCAAAAATACCTCAATGATCTTGGATTTATTTGTGATTTTATGAAAATAATAAATTTCATATTCACCCATTTTTCAATTTAATTTGATTTTCCCATTTTTTTAATTTCTTTAATTTTGTACATTTGATACATGTTTTTGTAAATTTGCTTGTGACCAATTGGTGAATAGTTTTGAGTTGATTCTTGTTGGGTTGATTAGATTAGAAGTATAGGTTCCCTTAGAGATTCATATCACATTTTTGTGATTTAATCTTGTTTAGTTTTGATTAGAGAACATTAGGGTGATAGTAGTAGGGTTCAAACTCAACATAGGCGCATTATAACATTTTATTTTAGGGTTTTTAGCATGAATTAGGTTCTGGGACATATAGGGTATGTAGGGTAGATATAAAAATCCTCTTAGAATTAATCTTAGAATTTTAAATACTATATTTCTATTTTTAGTATATTTTACAAATGGAGTGTTTGTTTGGTGTTCCCACTTGGGGTTTATATTTGTTTGCTTGGGCTTTTGGGCTTTTCTATGGGGTATGGGGCTTGGTTTGAGCTTGTGGAGCATGAAGAATTGAAGGTGTTAATTGAAGACAAAAGAAGATCCTTGGAGCTTGGAGATTGAAGGTGTTGATTGAGGACATAGGAAATAATAGGAATAAGCAGAGCCTTAGAATAGACTGAATTTTTTGTTGTACAAACATGGATAGCTTCATGTGTTTCCATTCCTCTCTATAACATAAAGTCCCTCTATGGTATTCACCTCCCTCCTTTGGAGGGATAAATGGCCTTACTTTAGAGGTAGAACTTTGAGAGAACCACTCTTCTATAATGTTAAACTGTTTGTAGGCTTCCTTTGGTAGTCAATGAACTGTTTAACATTCAACTCATCTTGTTAAGTGACTATCATCTAGGAGAGCTTTCCTTGAAGAACGAAGCCATTGAAGATAGAGATGAAGATCAAAGATTGACAAAGATGAAGATTATTCATGTCAAAACTGTGCAGTTGTTAAAGCTAGGGTTTACTGCTGTCTGGAGCTATTTGATGTCTGATGTTGTCAATTGTTTGAGATTCTGTGCTTGCTTAAGCTTGGTGATTTCTTGGAGATGGAAGCTTGTTGTAGCTTGGGTACCATTGGAGCTTGACTTTGGGGTTCACTTGAAGATGTTACTGTTTTGCTGTTTCTCAACTGTCAGAGTTGGATGTTTTTCAGAGCTGCTGCTGTAGGAGCTGGTGTGCTGTCAGAGCTGGTTTTGGGGTTTATTTTTCCTTGCTGTATTATTTGTTAATTTTCCCCTTAGGTTTGAAGTGAAGCTGTTTCACTTTGCCTATTGTTTTCTCAGGTTCGAGGTTGAGTGAGACTCCCTTGCCTCGCTTGTACTGTTGCATTCATGCATTTTACTGCTTTACTGTATATTTGATGTTTCTTTTCCATCTATTCCTTAGGATCTCTGTTTCTCTCTGTGCAAGAGAGAAATATGACAGACATTAGGTGTTAATCCATGCATGCCAACATTAGGGTAGTTTTGATTCCCATTTTAACCCTAGGAGTTTTTAGAGTTCTTTCTCTTCTATCTCAAAAATCATTCAAAAACATAACATTTCAAACATCAATAAAAGACCGTTCTTGCGTAAAAGACTGAAAACCAATCAAAACGTCATTTTTGTCCGCTTGGACCCGTAATCGGGAGAAAACCTTTTTCAGAAGGATAAAAACAGTCAGACAAATTTGTGTCTTCCGTAGCCCGAACTACGTTTGCTCTGATCTTTCATGCTATATGAAAGTACGTGGGCATAGGATGTGATATCCTAGCGAGCAACCTTCCCCTCCTTTCCAGTAGGTAGGCGAACTACGTTGACTCTGATTTCTTGTTCCATACGGGAATACGTAGGCATAAAGTGCGATACTTTGCCGAGTCATTTTATTTTCTTTTAACCCTTGACCTGTAGAATAGATAGAATAACAATCCGTACTAGAAAACAAGCGTGGATCCCGTCGAGTACGACGGACGTGAGGGGTGTTAATACCTTCCCCTTACGTAACCGACTCCCGAATCCAGGATTTGGTTGCGATGACCATTCCTTTCCCGTCTTTGCGGTAGGTTTACTTCGAGCGTTTCCTTTCCCTCTGTTGGGATAAATAACGCACGGTGGCGACTCTTCTGTTCAGCCGGCGCCGATTTTCGCAGTAGCGACAGGTAGCAGAAGCTTATTTCTTTTATTTCTTTTTTTTTTTTGCAATTGTCCTGCGGGTAATGGCTTTGCTTTTTGGTGCTGTAGTGTTGGCTACTGAAGTTGTACGAGTAGTAGCTTGTGAAGGCATGCTGTGTCGTGGTGTGTATTTGGGAGCAACAACTTGTGTATTTGGGAGCAGCAACTTTACACGTGAATTGTCGCAGAGTTGATGTGGTATCTTAATTGCAGGCTTGACGAGATTGTTTTGGCCATAATGTAGAAAGCTTGCACCATACATT
This sequence comes from Lathyrus sativus, assembly GCA_963859935.3. NCBI lineage: Eukaryota > Viridiplantae > Streptophyta > Magnoliopsida > Fabales > Fabaceae > Lathyrus > Lathyrus sativus. The sequence continues at coordinate 459,171,159 of OZ012738.1, forward strand.
TGTCATGCCATTTTTTATTGAGGGTGGAACTGCTCTAGCGACAACAGCTAGATCTTTAAGTTTTAATCCATACACTGTATTGGACTATTGGCTTGAAATTTGGACTTGAAATCTAATGGGCTTATTGTAAAAAAAATGATGGTTTTGAATTGTTAAAAATTGGTTAAGGAATTGTATGTTGAATAGAAATTTGTGACTAATTCTTGCAAGTTGAATTAAAATTGGAACTTGGGATTTAGGAAAGAAATTTGAGATCTTGAGTTTTTTTTTTTGAGTTAAACTTGAATGAAAGGAAATTGAAAATGTGCTTATGACTTTAAGCTTGGATATGAACTTTGAACAAAAATAGAAAAAAAGAAACATGAACCTTGAATTAATTGTAATTGAAACTTGACCTAAAATTTGGATTTTCGATCCTGGATTGGAATTTGGAATTTTGGCATGAATTCAATCTTGAATTAAATTTGAATTGAAATTGGAATTAGTCTTGAATTTCAATTTGCAACTTGAAAATTGAATCGAATTGAAATGTAATTGAAACTTGAATTGAATGACAAATGAAATTTGTAATCTTGACATGAAAAGAGTTCATAAATTTACGGGACGGGTTTGAAATTTGGCAAAGAATTTAACTTTGGATATGAACTTGAAATGAAATTGTGACTTGGAAATTGATATTTGGATAAGTGTTTATTATAGTAATGAGAAAGTGATAACAAATAGAATGGAAATCGAATGAAGTTTGCAACTTGAATCTTGAATTGAAATTGAAATTTGTGAAGAAACTTGGAATCTTGCAGGGAATTTGAAATTTGGATTTTTGAAAGAAGTTGTAATTTGATACTATTCCCTTGCATTTGGATTGATGAGTTGATTCACCTTGGTTGAATCGTCCAAAATTATTTGAATTAACTTCAGGTAAAACCATCAATCTGAAAGCAAACTGAAAGCTTGATTTAAACCTTGAGAAATGACCACAAATAAACCGCTTGAAACAAATCCTGAATAAGTGACCCTCTTGACTTGAACCAACAAACCATCCTCGAAACCAATTTTTTAGCGTCTTAAACTTTTCATCATACCAGAAATCCATTGAAACCGTGAATCAATTCCATGAGGAATAACACCATTTTCGGATTCAATCTTGAAATGATCTTGAATTAAATATAAAGCTTAACTTCTCCCCTGATAAAGACACGAACCACAATAATCAGGAGTTGACTGAATGCCTTGGATTTTGATGGCTCTTAACCTTGTACCAAAACCCTGATCTAAATCCTTAAACACAAGTACTTGAATTCAATCCACACTCGTCCTCAAAATAGCCAATGGCAACAGATGACCTGGGACATGAACTGCGACCACTGTACCAAGACCCTAATTGAAAAAGAAATGAATTCTGATGATTCTTCAATCATGAAGCAATTGTCTTTGCCACAGCCTGATAACTTGATACTAAGGATAACCATCTCTTCGACTAAGATTAGATCAAACTCCCCTCGAATCGCAAATCACACCACACGCAGAGTTGGCCTGGAACAATACTGCCCATATATTGAATCTGCTAGCCTCGAATAAAACTCAATTGAACGATACTTGCTCATCTTAGACGCAAAGGCTAAAAAACCCTAATCTTTGCCCTGAGTGCACCTTGATGCAACAATGACTTGCTGAGAACCAAAACCCTGATTCAAATTTTTTTTATAACCTGTTAACTTGACATGATAAACTTTTCCTGATCCTTGATTCAATCCTACGAAACTTTAGCGAGCAAAAGACACAAATTCTGGAGGCAACACGGTTAAATGACCTAAATGATGGGTATGATGCACAGATGATGAAAATTCTATAATATGTAGGGTGGCAATTTAGGGTCAAAATTAGGGTGTAACAGTTGCCCCTATTTAATTATCTTCAATTAGAGAGTATGAAGAAGGTTATTCTTCATATGATCGTAGTGGGAGATAGTTAAATACCAAAAAGACCCGAATTTTGATCCTGAATGCATATGACATGTTATACTATGAAAAAAAGAGAAAACTATGCAATGCGGACATACAATGAACTCTATTATGATGGGATGATAAATGCAAAATACGGACTAAGAAAGAAAACACACGGGGATAGAGTCAACACAACGAGTAGCAAACTTCACTGGGGATGGCCAAACACCGGGAAAAAGAAACAACTGGGGAAACTAAAATGATTGGTCAACAGGTTCAGGCAAGACCGGTTGAAACTCTAGGACAAAAGGTAAAGCAGAATCCTCATACCAATAGGATCATGCAAGCAAATGCTAGATTTTTCAAACATCCAAGCTTTTGGAAATTCCTTAAACGAATAGATCAAACGGGATATTCAAGAAACCTCAGGAAAGATACATGATATTTAAACTCTTCTGTATGCCAAAACAATTGGACTTCACGGGGAAACGTCTTTTGGATAAGCTTCTCAAAAGAGACTGTGACTTATCGATGTAAGGGACTTATATACCACCTAGAATGGGTAAGCTTCTCGAAAGAGACTGACACTTATCATTGACAAAGGATAAGCTTCTCAAAGGAGATTTCCACTTATCTCAATAGCGAAACAAGCTTCCCAAAGGAGGCTGTTATTTGTTGGAAAAAGAGTAAAAGGAAAACAAGCTTCTCAGAAGAGATTTCCACTTGTTAACAAAAGGGATAAGATTCTCGAAGAGATTGCCACTTATCATAAAAGATAGATAAGCTTCTCAAAGAGATTGCCACTTATCAGAATAGTAAAACGGGAAACAAGCTTCTCAAAGGGGATGGCTACTTGTCAAAATAGTAAAATGGGAAACAAGCTTCTCAACGGAGATGGCCACTTGTTAACAAAAGGGATAAGCTTCTCGAAGAGATTGCCACTTATCATAAAATATGGATAAGCTTCTCGAAAGAGACTGCCACTTATCAAAATAGTATAACGAGAAACAAGCTTCTCAAAGGAGATGACCACTTGTCAAAATAGTAAAACGGGAAACAATCTTCTCAACGGAGATGGCCACTTGTTAACAAAAGGGATAAGCTTCTCAAAGAGATTGCCACTTATCATAAAAGATGGATAAGCTTCTCGACAGAGACTGCCACTTATTAAAATAGAGGTTTGTGAAAGATTCTTCCTGCGAGATACAAAGTAAAATAAATGCACGTTTAAACTAGTTTCGGCAACCTAACCAACACAACATTTTCCAGGGCTCAAAGTTCAATCTAGGAACGAGCTAGAAATAAAATGGTAAAGAAAGATACCCTAACCATTGAGAAATGAACTCAAATGGGGATTTATCTTATCCAAACTTGAAGAAGATAACTGAAGCAACCATCATCCACGAGGATCAAACTCAGTGGGTAATTTAGAAAGGATATGAATTTTATGCTTAAAGCCGACAATCTTACTTGGAAAGAGACGACAAACTCGACCATTTGGGGAATAAACACCAAAGTGAACGAAACAAGTAAACACCAGAATGGTAGCAAAATGCTCGAATGTCACACATACGTATGAATACATGTATGTGAGACTCTATGTTATTGGTGAAATGTGCGACAGACTCCGCGAGAATGATTGAGATTACTACCAATGAGGTTTGCTGGGGATTGATAGAAATAAGGTAGACGGACTTGAAGGTGAGAAAATACTTAGAAGGGGGGTTGAATAAGTATGAAGATAAAAACTTAGAAATAAAACTTAAGTATTTTTATCCTGGTTCGTTGAACTCAACTACTCCAGTCCACCCTTCCTAGAGTGATTTTCCTTTCTCAAACAAGGACTTAATCCACTATTTAATCAACTGATTACAATAGTAAGCACTAAGAACAACTGTTCAAAGTCTTCTCAAGAACTACTGATCCTAATTGGATCTTCTTAAGGTTTTCTTACAATCAAATGTAATAACAAATACAAGTGTTTAAAATGCTTCTAATAAAGCTTTATCACAACTGTGATTTTTCACTTAATATTAAGAACAAAGAAATTAATTCTAGAAAGAATGTGAGTTGTATGAGAGCTTCGAATAATGAATTCTTTTCAGGTAATACGTCAACTAAAGAAGATGGTTGAAGACTTGCTTTTATAGGCACAGTGGTCCAAGAGCTTTTCACGTTGAGAAGTGTGTACCAAAAGGTCTGAGCCTTTTTTTGTCTTCACATCAAGTGACCTTTCCTAGAAGAAGAAAGCACAGAAAAATCCTTTTTGTCTGTGTTCTTGTGTCTAGCATAAATAAGGAAAGAGTCGTTTGGATATTCCAACGGACATAATCTTTGAATTCTTCTTCATCAATTTTTTAGCAAGAATCATCAGATTTTGAATTGATCAGAGCCTTCTGATGTTGATCAGAGTTTTGCTGAATCAGAGTCTTTGCAGCAGGTGTGCTTTTAGCGTGTATAAGTTCAGAGCATATTTGAGTCAGATCCTCAGTACTGGCAGCTTTAGTACTCTCAGAATCTTCTGTAGTAACTATGCTTGAAAACTCTTCATACAAAATTCTTCTTTGGTTCAGATGCTTCTGACTTGCTTCAGATTCTTCTGGAGCTTCTGCTTCAGATCCTTCTGGAGGCTACGCTCAGGATCTTCTGATGGCAGCATTCAGAATCTTCTAATGGATGCATCTGACGCTTCAGAGCCTAGCATATTTCTTATGTTCAGTTCTGATTTTCTTCTGGAGTGATAATTACTTTAATATCTGCAGCAAAAACTCTTAAGCAAATTTTAGAGTATATAATTCTTAATTACAAAATTTCATAATAGTTATCATCAAAACATAGAGATATTATTAAGAACCAATCTGTGTTCTAACAATCTCCCCCTTTTTGATGATGACAAAAACATCAGAAATTTTGTTTAATTGAAAATAGAATAATTATAACTCCCCCTGAGATGATGAATCTCCCCCTGAATTAAATATAAATAAGGAATAGAAACTTCCCTTTTGTCTTGAGTATTTTTCAGAGTTAGAGCTTGATTGTTCTTTAACATTTGAGAGTCAGAGTGTCTTGCATATTTCAGAGTCAGAATCTGATAATTGTCAAATGATCTGAGAGTCTCAAAGTTTCTTTTACAGAGTGTACTTATCAAATGTTCTGAAATACTCAGATTTTATGTTAGATAAAATTGATATGTTTGAAGTTTCATTCTGGTGAAGTTTAATTAAGCAGTTCAGATCTATTTTCTCCCCCTTTTTTGTCATAAGCAAAAAGTAATAACGTTGAAAAGACAAAGAAAAGGAAACAAAAAATGAGATAAATCATGTGGAGAAAACTTTGAAACATTCATTCATTCATTCAGAGAAAAAGTACACACATCAGAAGATATTCAAATACATATGCAAACATTAGATGCAAACATCAGAAGAAAAAATAAATAAACTAAGAGTGTTTTGACAAAAGCATCTTCAACAGATCCGTGATCTCAGAAGAAGATTGTTCTTGTTTTGACATCCATTTAGCCATGGTTTCATTCTTCTGATCCTGTTTGGACATCCACTGAGTCATGTCTTTAGACTTCTTATCATGTTTAGCCATCCATGACTGGATTTCTGATTGACCAGCTTCCAGAACTGCAATCTTATCTTCAAGATCTGGATATTCTTTCTTGATCTCAGATGAAGAAGGTGGAACAGTTTCTGAAGCTTGAACAGAGTCAATTTCCATAGGGGCTTTGGAGCTAGGAGCAGTGGAGCCAGAAGGATGTTCTATCAGAGTCATAGCCAGAGGGTTGTCTTCAGATGCAGATTCAGAATTCTCTTCTGATGACGAAGGAGCATCTGTAAGAAGCAGTGGTCCAGATCTCTTAACAGTCCAGAACAGACTTCTAGCAGCTTCAGCAAATCTGAGCTTCGCATCATCAGAACATACGTTCTTCGAATTTGATGCTACAGTGTTGAATCTGTTTATGAAGCCATTCCAAATGGCATCAGATTCCTTTTCATCCATTGTTGATGAACATTTCCTCTGTACAGAACCTAAATACATCTGTATTTCTTGTAAAAAACTTGTAAATAAATGATCAACATTCAGTCTAGGTCTTGGATGTAACAGAGTTTCCAAGGTTATTGGCTTGGGTTGGGGAGTAGGTGGAAAGATAGATTTATGAATGGTGATCATAGGAGGAGGGTAGTAGGGTATGAATGGAATTTCAGATGATTTGTCAGGTTTTGATCTGGTTAAAGCATTCATCAGATTTGGTTTTGCTTTTGTTGGATAGGAAACCACATCAAATGGTTTATCAGAGTAAGGTTTGAAAGCAGATTTAGTAGGTTTATCAAATTTAGTAGATATAGCAGAGTATGGTTTTGGATCTGATGAAGGTATTGCTGACATTGTTTTAATATATGTTTGAAGCACAGATGGTAGAATTATGGTAAGTTTAGGTTTGAGAGGAGTGATAGTGTCAGATGGTTCAATTCTGGTGTAGAAATTTTTCAAGGTGAAACCAGAAGGAAGTTTGTTGGAAGAGAATATTTTGCACGAAGCAGAAGGTACATGCTCAGATGTTCTTGGCTTGGGTGCAGGGGTAGGATTGGGAATGGTAGTTTCAGAAGATGGTTTAGGTGTTGGAATAGGATTTGGAATAATAACTTCAGAAGAAACAGGTGGTTCTGGTTGGTTTACTTCAGAATTTCTGTGAGAGGGAGATACCAGAAAGTCTGGGTGTATATCAGATTCTGATGAGTTGGATGATGTGGTTGGAGTGTAAGAGGTAGAGGACACTTCAAAAACAGTTTTGAGAGGTGTAATGTTTAGAACCTCTGTCTCAGGTGACTGAGTTCAGAAGTGTTCAGCTTCTTGGGTGCTGATGTGAGTTCCTTTATAATTTTAAGTCTCTGAAGACTTTTGGCATTTAGAGGCTTTCCAACAATAGACTCAAGTTCCTCCTTGACTCCAGCAGCATACAGAGCAGTTACCAATCCATTTTCTGTCAGAATATCTGAAATTAATCTTCCAAAAGGAATCCATGTTCTGATCTTCTGACCCTTGTCTTTCACAGATTCTCTGGAGGCATTTATATGATTCCATAAATGCATGAACAGAATATAGGGAAGATCTACCTTGGTGCTCTGACTTAAACAGTACATAAAGTAGAGTTGTTCATTGTTCACGTAATCTGGAGAGTTTGTAGACTTTCTGTGATGAATACATCCCATGAAAATCTTTGCCCAGATCTTGTAGTCAGGCTTCAGATCTTTAAACGTATTAGAGGCCTGTCCAGCAGTCATGACTTCCTCATACACTTCTTCCATATCTACACGCCCAGCTGGTAGATGAGATACTCCATCAGTCTCCTCATATCCAATGAGTTTCCTGATCAGATCTTCTGTAATGATTATCTCTTTACCCAGAACAGAAGACAAGATAAACTTAGGGTATATAACAGCATGGATCCAGAACTTTTCACCAGATGAGGGTAAGCTGGTCCAAAAAGTTTGTCAAAGTATTTTACCCAACCTTGAGCATCAATTATGGAACGAAACTCAAATCCATTTTCAGCCAGTGAATCAAATTCCACCATTGACTCACAGAGAACTTCCAGTTTGTCAACAAGTGTTAACAAAGTTCTTTTTGGTGTCGTATATGGAGTCACACCCATATTTGCAGAAGTAACTGCAGTCATGGTTGATTGAAACTGTGCAGCAGTGGATGATGAAGTTGCCATTGAAGATGAGTTTGTCAAAGGTTTAGGGTTTTTGTGAAGAAAGAAAAGAAGATAGAAATGCATAAAAGTTCTTGAGATGTGAAAAGTGTGAAAGTGGTGAGAAATGTGACATTTATAGTAAACACTTAGGCATACAAACAGACAGATAATGGCACGTTCACACATAACAATTAATGAAAAAGAATAAAAATCATTTCAAGCATTAATTGATTCTGACAAATTGGGGGGGAAATCAAGATTTTCACTATTCAAACTTCACCTCAAACATCTCTTCAGTAGTGTACACGCCACCTTTGCAGATTTAGAGTGACACGTGTTTGCTTGCATGTGCTTCTGAATTCTCTTGAGAAATGAAACGTTAACCAACATTCAGATCCTCTGAGTATTGTTAGTTCAGATTTTCACAAATAAAGTAGTTTAAGGAAATGAATAAGTAATCAGATGAAATACTTCAGAGCATTAAACATTTTTGCATCTGTAAAATTTGCTTCTGACAAATATTATTCTAGACACAAATCCATACCGATATTTTTCAGAATAAATTTGAACCTATCTTCAACAAGGGGTTTTGTGAAAATATCTGCCCATTGATGATCTATATCAACAAAGGCTAAATTTATGATTCCCTTCTGAACATAGTCTCTGATGAAATGATGCTTAATTTCTATATGTTTTGCCTTAGAGTGTAAAATGGTGTTTTTAGACAAACATATAGCAGAAGTGTTATCACAGAATATAGAAATGTTACTTTCAAATATCTGATAGTCTTCTAGCTGACTTTTCATCCAGAGCATCTGCGTGCTACAGCCAGCAGCAGCAATATATTCTGCCTCTGTAGTTGATAGTGCAATTGTGGGTTGCTTCTTGCTGTACCAAGAGATTAGATTTCTTCCTAGAAATTGACAACTTCCAGAAGTACTTTTTCTTTCCACTCTGTCTCCAGCGTAGTCAGCATCACAGAATCCAACTAATTTGAAATCATCAGATTTTCTGTAACACAAGCCCATATTAGAAGTACCTTTCAGATACCTTAGAATCCTTTTAACAGCTGTTAAGTGTGATTCTCTAGGATCTGATTGGAATCTAGCACACAAGCATACACTGAACAAAATGTCAGGTCTAGAAGCAGTTAAGTAGAGAAGAGATCCTATCATACCTCTGTAGAGTTTCTGATCTACTTTCTTACTTACCTCTTCCTTGCCTAGTGAACCAGTTAGATGCATGGGAGTCTTTGCCAGCTTACTATCAGTCATGTTAAATTTCTTCAGTAGTTCTTTAACATATTTGATCTGATGTATGTAAGTGAACTCTGGAGTTTGGTTGACTTGAATTCCCAGAAAGAATCTCAATTCTCCCATCATGCTCATTTCAAATTCTGCCTGCATACATTGAGCAAACTCCTTTCCCAGCATAGTATTGGTAGATCCAAATATGATATCATCCACATATATTTGACAAATTAGAAGATATTTCTTAAATGATTTACAAAAGAGTGTTGTGTCCACTTTGCCTCTGATGAAATTTTTCTCCAGAAGAAAATTCGTCAATCTCTCATACCAAGCTCTGGGAGCTTGTTTTAAACCATACAGAGATTTCTTTAGTTTGAAAACATGTTCTAGAAATTTTTCACTCTCAAAACCAGGAGGCTGGTGGACATAAACTTCTTCTTCTATAATACCATTTAGAAAGACACTTTTAACATCCATCTGATATAGAGTGATGTTATTTTGTGCAGCAAATGAAATAAGAAGGCATATAGATTCTAACCTTGCCACTGGAGCATAAGTTTCAGTATAATCAATACCTTCTTGTTGACTGTACCCTTGAGCAACAAGCCTTGCCTTATTCCTTTCAACTTCTACTTTCTCATAAAGCTTATTTCTGAAGACCCATTTAGTTCCAATTATATTGAATCCTTTTGGTCTTTGAACTAAATCCCACACATCATTTCTGGTGAATTGATTTAGCTCTTCTTGCATGGCAATAATCCAATCATTGTCCTGCAGAGCTTCATCTACAGAAGTTGGTTCAATTACTGACACCAGTCTAAATAATGATGCTTCAGATGATCTGAGAAAGGATCTTGTTCTGATAGGGTCATCCTTCTTTCCAATGATAACATTCTCTAGATGAGAAGCTTTGATTCTGGAATATGATCCTCTAACAGTTGATTCTTCAGATATGTTTAAATTGTTCATCTGAGAAGTTAAAGGAATTGCATCTGGCGTTACTTCTAGTTCCTTCACTTGAGCTTTGTCTGCCTCTGAGCCTTCAGAGTCTTTGAAGACTACTTCTCTATCTGCAGAGTTTTCAGACTGCTTTGGCTTTTTAATGCCAAGATTATCATCAAATCTAACATGAATAGATTCTTCCACAATCTGTGTCTCAGTGTTGTATACTCTGTAGCCTTTAGAGCGTTCAGAATATCCAAGCATGAAATACTTATGTGCTTTAGAATCAAACTTGTTCAGATTTTCTTTAGTATTTAACATATAGCAAATACATCCAAAAGGATGAAAATATGAAATGTTGGGCTTTCTGTTCTTCCACAGTTCATATGGAGTCTTCTCCAGAAGAGGTCTTACAGACACTTTGTTCTGAATGTAACAGGCTGTGTTGATTGCTTCTGCCCAAAAGTGTTTTGCCAGATTAGTCTCATTGATCATGGTTCTGGCCATTTCTTGCAGAGTTCTATTTTTCCTCTCTACAACTCCATTTTGTTGTGGAGTTCTAGGACAGGAAAAATCATGAGCAATGCCATTTTCATTAAAATATTTTTCAAAATATTTATTTTCAAATTCACCACCATGATCACTTCTGACTTTTATAATTTTGAAATTTTTTTCATTCTGGACTTGTTTACAGAAGTCAAAGAACACAGAATGTGACTCATCCTTGTGTTTTAAGAACTTTACCCATGTCCATCTACTATAGTCATCAACAATGACTAACCCATACTTCTTGCCTCTGATGGATGCAGTTTTCACTGGTCCAAACAGATCAATATGAAGTAATTCTAGTGGTGTGGAAGTAGAAACAACATTTTTTGATTTAAAAGATGATTTTGAAAACTTCCCTTTTTGACATGCTTCACAAAGAGCATCTAAGGTGAACTTCAGATTAGGAAGTCCTCTGACAAGATTAAGTTTATTAATATGAGATATACGTCTCATATTAATATGCCCCAATCTTCTGTGCCAAACCCATTGCTCCTCATTAACAGACAAGAGACATTTAACATTCTGAACCTTAAGTTCTGAAAGACTTATTTTATAAATGTTGTTTTTCCTCTTTCCACTAAATAGGATTGAGCCATCCTTTTGACTAATAGCTTTACAACATTTTTGATTAAAGATTATATCATAACCATTGTCACTTAATTGACTTATGGACAATAAGTTATGCTTTAATCCTTCTACAAGCAAAACATTAGTAATAGAGGGAAGTTTACCATTTCCAATAGTGCCAGATCTAATGATCTTGCCCTTCTGATTCCCTCCAAATTTCACATCACCTCCAGATCTAAGCTCCAGACTTTGGAACATAGACCTTTCTCCTGTCATGTGTCGCGAGCATCCAGAGTCCAAGTACCATGATTGGCGTCCTAACCTTGCTGCTAAGAACATCTGCAACAGGAATTATTTTACTTTTAGGTACCCAAATCTTCTTGGGTCCTTTTGGGTTAGTTGTTCTGAAGGTTTGTCTAAACTTCTGTTTTTCAACATAAGGTTTATTCTGACTAGCCTTAGATTTAAACACATGAATATTCTTTTCAGAACGTGTTTGTTCAATATCATTCAAGTGACCAAATTTAAAGTGGGAATATAAAGAAGTTTTCTTGATGATAATTTTATCAACATGTTTTGGATTTAAATCCTTTCCAGAGGAAGATTTATATCCAATTCCTTTTCTGTTATTTCTGCTAACTCCATAGATCATAGAAGCCATTTTGCTTCTGTCTATGCTTTTAGCAAGAAACTTCTGAAAGCTGTAATCATATTTTTCCAAAATATTTTTGCATTCAGATTCAGTTTCAGAATCAGAGTTTTGTTGAGCTAATTCAGAATCATTTTTCAATTTTAAGTTCTTTTCATTTAGCTCAGCTACTTTTGATTTGAGAATATTATTCTCAGATACAAGATTGTTTTGACGCTTCTTGTATTTGAGCTTAATATTGTTATAGCTCTTCAGAACTTCTGATAACACTTTGATAAGTTCTTCTTTAGTGAGTTTAGCCATTACCTCTTCAGCGTCAGAGTCAGATTCAGAGTCAGATTCAGATCCTAAAGTTCCTTCCTCCTGATCTTCTATGTCTACCATCAAAGCTACATTGGCACATTCCTCTTCTGACTCAGATTCAGATACAGATGTATCTGAATCATCCCAGGTGGCCATTAGAACCTTTTTCTTCTTATCAGATTTTCTTTTAGGCTTTTCTTTCAGCACCTTTGGACATTCATTTTTGTAATGTACAGGTTCTTTACATTCATAACAGACAACCTCCTTTTTGCCAGATCTTCTATGTCCAGAAGACTCTTTTCTTTGGTCAGGCTTCCTAAAGTTTCTGAACTTCTTTCCTTTATGCTTCCAGAGTTTGTTTATTCTTCTGGACAGCATGGATAGTTCATCTTCATCTTCAGATGAGGATTCTTCAGAGCTTTCCTCTATTAACTACAACGCTTTAGCAGATTTATTAGATTTTAAAGCAATTGATTTACTTTTCTTTTGAGGTTCATCTTCCTCAAGTTCAATTTCATGACTTCTTAGTGAACTGATTAGTTCCTCCAAGGAGATCTTGTTCAGATCTTTAGCCATTTTCAGCGCAGTCACCATACGCCTCCATCTGGTAGGTAAGCTTCTGATGATCTTTTTCACATGATCAGCAGTAGAGTATCCTTTATCCAGAACCTTTAGTCCAGCTGTAAGTATTTGAAATCTGGAGAACATAGCTTCAACAGATTCAAAGTCTTCCATCTTGAAGGCTTCATACTTCTGGATTAGAGCCAGAGCCTTTGTTTCCTTGACTTGAGAGTTTCCCTCATGAGTCATTTTTAAGGACTCAAACATGTCAAATGCAGTTTCTCTATTTGTGATCTTTTCATACTCAGTGTGAGATATTGCATTTAACAATATTTTTCTGGCCTTGTGGTGATTTCTAAATTCCTTCTTTTGGACTTCTGTCATAGATTTTCTATCTACTTTCTTGCCATTCCCATCAATGGGATGAACATATCCATCTATGACCAAATCCCATAAGTCAGCATCATAACCAAAGAAAAAACTTTCAATCCTGTCTTTCCAATAATCAAATTTCTCCCCATCAAACATAGGGGGTTTTGTGTTGATTTTGTCCCTTTCTTCATATTTGTTGTTAATGTTAGACATTGTATTATCAGCCATAGTAACAACCAAATATATATCAAAGTTTTTCTCACTGGATCTTTACTGTCACCGTGAGGTGGTAGCACACACAGAACCGAAGCTCTGATGCCAACTGAAGGTGAGAAAATACTTAGAAGGCGGGTTGAATAAGTATGAAGATAAAAACTTAGAAATAAAACTCAAGTATTTTTATCCTGGTTCGTTGAACTCAACTACTCCAGTCCACCCTTCCTAGAGTGATTTGCCTTTCTCAAACAAGGACTTAATCCACTATTTAATCAACTGATTACAATAGTAAGCACTAAGAACAACTGTTCAAAGTCTTCTCAAGAACTACTGATCCTAACTGGATCTTCTTAAGGTTTTCTTACAATCAAATGTAATAACAAATACAAGTGTTTAAAATGCTTCTAATAAAGCTTTATCACAACTGTGATTTTTCACTTAATATTAAGAACAAAGAAATTAATTCTAGAAAGAATGTGAGTTGTATGAGAGCTTTGAATAATGAATTCTTTTCAGGTAATACGTCAACTAAAGAAGATGGTTGAAGACTTGGTTTTATAGGCACAGTGGTCCAAGAGCTTTTCACGTTGAGAAGTGTGTACCAAAAGGTCTGAGCCTTTTTTGTCTTCACATCAAGTGACCTTTCCTAGAAGAAGAAAGCACAGAAAAATCCTTTTTGTATGTGTTCTTGTGTCTAGCATAAATAAGGAAAGAGTCGTTTGGATATTCCAACGGACATAATCTTTGAATTCTTCTTCATCAATTTTTTAGCAAGAACCATCAGATTCTAAATTGATCAGAGCCTTCTGATGTTGATCAGAGCTTTGTTGAATCAGAGTATTTGCAACAGGTGTGCTTTTAGCGTGTATAAGTTCAGAGCATATTTGAGTCAGATCCTCAGTACTGGCAGCTTTAGTACTCTCAGAATCTTCTGTAGTAACTATGCTTGAAAACTCTTCATACATAATTCTTCTTTGGTTCAGATGCTTCTGACTTGCTTCAGATTCGTCTAGAGCTTCTGCTTCAGATCCTTCTGGAGGCTACGCTCAGGATCTTCTGATGGCTGCGTTCAGAATCTTCTAATGGATGCATCTGACGCTTCAGAGCCTAGCATATTTCTTATGTTCAGTTCTGATTTGCTTCTGGAGTGATAATTACTTTAATATCTGCAGCAAAAACTCTTAAGCAAATTTTAGAGTATATAATTCTTAATTACAAAATTTCATAATAGTTATCATCAAAACAAAGAGATATTATTAAGAACCAATCTGTGTTCTAACAGAACTCACTGGTGATACTTGAGGGAAATGGTTAGTTCTGGTTTCTCACGGAACAAACCAAAGGTTGTTGATAACTTGTAATGAAAAGTATGCTCTGGATTTGCACGGAACAAAAAGATAATGAATGTAATAAAGGAAACACTTCGGATTCACACAGAGTAAGAAAAGCAAAGACTCCAGATTCTCTCAGAGTGATGCAAAATCAAATAGGCTATGGTTCTACTTAGAACAACGCAAATGATAGGTATGGTTTCTCTCATAACCAAGAAGAGAGTTCCGGATTCGCACAGAGTACAAAAGAGAGATGGGTTAATGCTTCTCGCATAACCAAAAAAAATGAAGTCCCGGATTCGCACAAAACAATAAAAGACTTTGGATTTGCACAAAGTTTAAAAGAAATGGTTCCGGATTCGCGCAGAACCAAAATTGACAATAAAACTCGACAATACAACAAGTGGAAGGATATATGGAAATCTTGTCAAACAGGATGGTAATAAAATTACGACTTATCTGGTATATGATCTGGAAAAACCTCAAATTGATAAAAGAGATAAACTTTGACAAGTACCTGTTTGAGTGAGTGCCAACAAAGTTGGACTTTGAACATGTCCTTAATCACTAAATTATGATTTAAGGATTCACAGCACATACTGGATAAACTGGTCTTGGATGAAAGACTACCAAGAGGGAACTGGTGTTTAAGACTAATTGGATTTCAAAAGGTTTACCAGACGAATATTGGTTTTGAAGTTTGGTCTCTCATGTTGTGGGCATATGCTCAATGAGATGATATGCCTGGCCAAACGCTAGAGCGAAGCGACATAATTAACGCATGAGAATGATTTATGCAATAATTGCAGGTTTCCAAAGATGCCCCAGACGTGGGTAATGGAAGAAAAGGTCTTTGGTAGAGAAGCTTTTGGTCTCCTGGAAAGCACAAGGTCATTTGATAGGGTGACAACATGATTCCTCGACACTCGTCTTGAACTCAGAAGTTGTTGACATATGGCTTGATCGCTTGAGCAGCTTGAAGGCATGGAGAGGATTATCCCCTCTGTAGCACACCTTGCCCCAGTCTGTGACTCGTCTTGCCCGAGTCTGCTGGGTATCTGAAAGTGTTCTCCTTGAAAGGATGTTAGAAGCAAATTGCCATGCCAATGGTCTTAGGTGACTTGCCCTAATATCTTGAACTTTGAGCCGGTCTACCTCTGATTAACCAATTCTTAGGATGGTAGACTTATGATTGACCGCTCTTTTGGGGGTCGGACTATATCTGCCCCAGTCTGAGTCTTGAATCAATTTCTTTTGGTTACTTGACTTTTGGGGAGATTGACTTCTGGGTACTCTTAAGGTAGCTTGCCTCGGAATGAGCGTCAAAGCGACTTAACTTATGCTGATTGAGCACTAGAGGGATTTTCTCTTAACCAAAAGAGCCTCTGGGTAGCTTGCCCCTAGTTGGTAGAGTTTTGAGACAACTTGCTCTGATCAACCAATTCTTGAATGATTTTCCCCTTAATCAACCGATGTTTAAGGACTTACTATAGATTGACTAATTCCATAGCCACTGGATGCCAACGCCTCTAACCCATATGGTTATGACGTAATCTTGATTCTAGTCAACTTTGTTGGAAGGCCAAGTCCTCTCAGATTTCTCCTTGATAGAATTTCCCTGATGTCAAGTACTGACTTGCAGTCAAAATTATTCATTCGCAAATGGTAATTTTAATGTGATGTTCATGCAAGTTTGAGAAAATCGATCATTATGATGTGATAGTGTGTGATGAATGGACCATTAGTCCAAACACAGTGCTGATTTAGCCGATGTAAAAGATACAACAAGAAAAAGATTAACAAATCTTGTAGGAGTCAGTTTACACAACCTTGCTATAGTATGCTTTCGGAATAACCCTGCCTCAATTAGGTCTTTTGAGGGTTGTAATGTGGTCTGGTTCACGATCATAGAAATAAAGGATGTAAGGCTTAAAGCTTGTTTTAACCCGCCCCTTCTTCATGATGAACTTCAGTCCTACGTTTAGTTAACTCTGCACATGTTTATCTTCCAAAAGAGTTGACGGTGTAAAGTGATGTTTCAAGGTATGCTTGACATGGCAGTCACCTTATTTTGACTTTGATAGATGTCAGTGACCCTTTAATTTTGAAATAGTGGTTACTGAGTCTTATTTTGTTTTTGTTGAGGATTTGAGCACCTCTTTTGATTTCTCTCTTTTTTTTTATCCCTAACTTTTGCATGGACTGGTTTTGCTTTTCGAGTCCATCGGGATAGCCTTGATTTTGACCTAAGTTTCCTCTTGAGGTGTTCGACTTAGCATGCTTTTAATTTTTTTGATTTTTCGATTTCATTTTAGGGTTGTGACTTCCAAGTCATTAGTCATTGAAGAAAAAACGTCATAACTTTTGGATTTTTCATGATTCTTTCGACACTTCAAGACGTGTGCGGAGAATATCTTGTGGTTGATCCTCAGACGTGAAGTTTCATCTTGATAATTCAAATTAACTGAACACTACCCATGCCCCAGGTTAAGTATAAGGGTTTAGAAATCCGAAGGAAACTCCTACTTCTAGGCTCGAAGTGGTTAACTAAGGACTAACTCCTTATCTCTCCAGTGTTTAGGGATTTGAAATAATGCATGTACATCATTAGCAGGATCTTATCTGAAAGCATACCAATAACAGTTATGGGTATTTTGTTTTCGTCATCCTCCCTCCTAGTCTTTGCTAAAACAACAGTTTGGTAAAGAAAGTGGATGAGAGGTAAATGGATTCATATTTTTCCCCTTTTTTTGTTGTTGATATAAGTGAAGAAAAAATGAGCGAATGAGACATGATTAATTCAGAAAAAGCATGATCACTTCATTAATATTACCATTCAAAACAACAATGTTTAAAGTAAGTAGCATTTAATAGGAAATAAACTACAAATGTAAAGATAAAACATGATCCAATGACCGCCAATGCTTGAGGATGTCTTCCTTTCTGATCCACTAGCTTGACGAGATGCCTTTTGAAGTCTTCAAACTCAATTGGGCGAGAAATTGACTGCCCAACCAATCTACCTTCAAGAAAGGATATGTACCCTCTATTGATCAACTGATGCACTTTGGCTTGGAAGGCTTTGTAATCTTCAGTTGAATGTCCCATTCATCCAGCATGATATCCACATTGCACATAGGGATCTTACGCAGGCGGGTTTGGTCTTAGAGCAAACTTTAGAGGCTTGGGGACCACCAGTGAGCTTTGAATCAGAGGCTGCAAAAGCTGATTATATGACATGGGAATTGGATCATGAGGAGCATTCCTCCTTTCCAGATTGTTACGAGACTTATGCTGGCTCTGTTGCTGATTTTGATATCCTCGACCATGGGCTTGAGGAGCCATCCAGGGTTTCTGGTACGACGCTTTAGGCATTGTTGGCTTCCTATAAGGATAGTGTAGCACTGAAAATGGTGAGTGCTGAAGAGATCAGGGGCCTAAAGATCTTGCTGGTGCACCATGAGAATATTTGTCATAACCATGAATGCATTAGTTTCATCCTCTTCTTCTTTGCTTGCACTTGCATGATCCATAGTATCACATCCTTGTGGAGCTATTTCAGTACTCTTGCATGGAAATCATGACATCTCACTAGCC
Organism: Lathyrus sativus; assembly: GCA_963859935.3. Classification (NCBI taxonomy): domain Eukaryota; kingdom Viridiplantae; phylum Streptophyta; class Magnoliopsida; order Fabales; family Fabaceae; genus Lathyrus; species Lathyrus sativus. Next base: position 459,189,143 of record OZ012738.1, read on the forward strand.
ATGTCTTAAATCTCTTCCTTGTGGTACAAGATCTTGAGAGGTTTCAGAGGTCTCTTTCCTTCTTCATGATCGCGACTTTCTATGTCTAACTCAATTAACTGCGAGTGCACAGTCTATCGCGTATTAATAATAGATATCGATCCCACAGGGACTCGTAATCAAACTAGTATTTTCGGGTGTTACTGTGTTTAGCTAGATTGGTAATATTTTAGGGGAATAGTAACGAAATAAGTGCGTAAACTAAAGGGAACTAAAGCTTTTACTTAAGGTATAAATGCTTGAATCGGTATGTAATATGTTACTTCTTCAGGGATTCTATAGGTCACCAGTGTCTTTAGGTTTTCAAAAATAGTTTAAGAAGAAAATGATGGTTTAAAGACCTTTGTCTCACGATGGTTGTTGACGCTAGTCGCAACTCTAAGGCGGAACGTATGTTGTCGCTATCCCGTTCGGGGTTAAAGTTACTTTTTGAAAACTATTAAGTTCTAATTCCTTTTAAAGCGTTGTCGCTGTTTTTAAAATGAATGCCTAGTTTTTACTATCTGGTCTTAGCCTCAGCTGTCGCTTGTTGGTTCATACCTTTATGAATTTCCCACCGTCGTGGAAAAACTACTGTAAATAATTTCTCGCTGTCGCGACGAAGGTTTATTTAGAAAAGTCGATTTAAAAACTTAAGCCATAAATAAGTTTTGAAAAAGGTAGATATACACAGGTTAATTATCGAATCCCATCAGATTATTTATGACATACCGATTACTTAAGATTTAGCCAGACGTGGAATTTAAATTAACAACACGTAAATAATGGCAGAAAATAATAATATGCATTATAATGGGAAATAACAATCAATAATCGATTAAAATAAAAACCTGTAAATAATTCGATTTGGCTTTTGGGGAAATTCTCCAAAATGGCGGCAGGATTTAGTCTTTATGCCAATTACTCGTACAAAATAGAAATGGGAAAGTAAAACAACAATTGCAAGGAAGGAAAGAAAAAGGAAACAAAATAACGATAAGAAAAATGGGAAACTGAAAATTGCTCAGAAAGTAAATTAGCAGCACTTCGTCTCTTCAATGCGGCTCTCTTTTTCTGGTACCAGCTACCTCCTTTTATAGATGGGATATTCAACGGTTTATTTCTTCGGGAAGTGGGAATGATATCAGAAAATATAGGAGTTAGTGGTCCACTCCTCTTTGGCACTTTCATCTCTTGACAGCACGTGCAGAAAAACTGCATTTTAATTCCATGACGGTCGTCACACGCATGACGGTCGTCACACGCACCCTTGTGACAGTCGTCATATCAGCAGAACTCGTTTTTGCTACTTTTTGGCCTGATTTTCACCTGGTTTTCACCTGTAAATGCCTCTTTTATTTATCTTGCTCCATTTGAGCATGGACTTTGAATACCTGCAAAATACTGGGCAAATAGTGTGGAAATATCTGAAATCGGAGTGAAAACGGTCGCCGATTAGTAGAAAAGTACATCATTATATATATATATATATATATATATATATATATATATATATATATATATATATATATATATATATATATATATATATATATATATATATATATATATATATATATATATATATATATATATATATATATATATATATATATATATATATATATATATATATATATATATATATATATATATATATATATATATATATATATATATATATATATATATATATATATATATATATATATATATATATATATATATATATATATATATATATATATATATATATATATATATATATATATATATATATATATATATATGATTTCGCGTTATCAAACTCCCCTAAACTTGAATCTTTGCTTGTCCTCAAGTAAAGGTAGGAAAAATTTAAAGTTCGGCAAGCACGCGGCACGCTCTTCCCTTGATAGGATTTCTCGGACGCCAAGTTAAGAAATAGAGCGTATACGGCGACGACACTTGATTGTAAGTCTTCGAAGGCCTCTCTTTTATGCAAGCCAGTATCACTCATGTTACTGCAGCTCGGCTTCAAGTTTCTCGCGACAAACTTTACCCGGCTTCGCTCTGGCGCAGTCACATTAAGCTTGTTATCCATACATGTTCATGGAAAGAAAACTTGTTGGTGATTTTTGATCTCTCTGCTAGTTTGATTTTTTTTCTTTGCACATATACTTATTCTGCTATAAATCCGCAAGAGTTTCGTACCGTTGGGCTAAATGCTCGGGTGAGAAGCACCTAACTTAGAAGGGACATATCTCTATATTCATGCTATATGTATTTTCTTTTATTTCAAGATTATTGAATTCTTACTAGAGATCATACACTTATTTGCATCGATTTCTTGCTTAGAAGTGTTTAGGATGGTGCTGACTGCTCGTATAAACTACTGGGGGCTCCGTTCGAGTCGAAACTTGAGGCTTTGGTACTAGTAAGTAGTGAGACTGACTCGCATAAACCAGAGGTCTAAGGTGTCATGGCGTAGAAGCTTTGTTAAAATTTTCTTCTCGGAAATTCCAACTTGGTAAAGTTTAGGCGTAACGTGTGATGCTTTGGAGAGGATAAAAGTTTCTTTGTATATGTCATATGAAGCGCGGGGAGTTCACGTAACGGAGATATATATATGTAAGAGCTTATTTTCCGAAAATTAAAAATACTTTAAATTGAAAATTCGAAAGAAAAAGTACAATCGGAAATGGGAAATAACAGGGAATTAACGGTCCGCTCCCACACTATCTCAATCACTGTCCTCACTGATTTGAAAGAATGCGGAAGGGAGAAATACAAAGGAAATAAATAAAGAAAACAAAATGACAAAAATGAAAAATACTACTAGTCCCTTCCTCTTCCTCGATCTCTGCCTCGACCTCTGGCTGTGCCGTCGTGTGCCGCGAGGTTCAGAGCTCCGGTGTGGAAGATGTAATCACGGATGCCGTCTACTCGCACAGTGAGGTGTGCCATCTCATCGGCCATGCCGGAATGGACATCCTGCATCATCTGCAAAGATTTCCTAATTTGACCGGTTTGTTCTCTCTGCCAGGCTTCGAATTCTTCAGCCATGCGGTTCTGCTGTTCCATCATAAGCATCATCTGGTTCTGCTGTTCGATGCAGCGGAGGAGGGCCTCGGATGTGTCATCAGTGGCAGGACGGCGGCGGCACGCGGAAGGGCCTTCGGCACCAGGTGCTTGTGATGGCTCATGCTGGTCGGCTTTGTCTAGCTCCTCTTGAACTTCGTCCCTGGGCTCTTGGGCATTATCCTGGGTTGGGGCAGCAAGGACAGTGGTATCGAAGAGCCAGTTGGCTCTATCCTCCGGATGCATTCGGGTGCGTGAAGGCATGATGATGCTCTGGATAGTGCGGCCTCGCACTACCGGATGGTATCTCCCATATGCGCGGGCCTTGATGAGGTGGAAGGCGCAGCAGTGGTCGGTGTCTAGGAAGACAGAGGGCATTTGGCGGAGTGTCTGGAGGCGGTCGCCAAGGCCGAGACCTATGGCAATGGATGTGATGATGCCACCAAAATAGAAAGGTTTTGAGTCGCGGTTACAATTGGCTTGAATGTGAGCCAAGAGGAACGGGGCGGCGTTAACAGGTTCCGAAGCGAACACGCAACGGAGGAAAAACAGCTCCTTCGAGTTGACCTTGTGGTTACTGTCACAAGCGAATATTGTGTTGCTCAACACGCGGTGGAAGTAACGGATAGCTGGGTTGTGGATATGAGTGGCATTCAGAGTGTCCCAACTTTCTGGAGTGGTTCCGGTCAGTTGGTTCTAGAGAGGGAAGGCTTCTTGGTAGAACTGATCGGATATGCGGCGGTGAGCATCGTCGTTGTGAGGTAACTATAGAATGACGGTGATGCGGTCCTGAGGGACTTGATATTCGGTGCCGAACAAGCGAAAGCAGGCGGCACCGGTAAGTTGGTTGGTATCGCCGGGCGATGTTGCGTACGCGAAGGAACTGAGAAACTCTAGTGTGAGTTGCTCGTAGGTGGGTTGGAGATTGGTGCAGAGATGTCAGATGCCGGCTCTCTGTAACATCCAAGTTACGCCATCCAGAATCCCGAGTTCTGTCAGAGAATCCAGGTGAGCATACCGGGTCGGCTGAAGCGACCGCTGATGGAATGCTAAGAAGTTGGTCTGCTGCCGTTCGGCGGCCTCGCCTTCTCGGAAAGTGATAGTTCTCAAATCGGGGTTTGCACGGTTTTGTCTGGCCATTTTCGTGAGAAAAATGCAGAGGTTTGAGAATAGGAAGTTTATAAGGATGGTGAGGTAGGGGAATGCAGAGGTTAATATATAATAGTGGATTGGAAGTTGAAATGGTGGAGATTTAATGGGGGATTCAGAGGGTTTTTAGTGGGTTTTAAATGTGGGAAAATGGGGAATTAGGGGAGTGGAAGTGAAGAGGTGTGTGGCCTCTGTTTTGACAGAACTGGGGTTTTATCTGCGTGACGACCGTCAGGGATGTGTGACGGTCGTAACACGCGTGACGACCGTCAGAGGAGTGTGACGACCGTCACAACAGCAAATTCTGTAGAAATGCAGAATTTCGCTTGTGGGGCGTTTTAACAGTGGAAAATTTGATTTTTTTTGCATTATGATAGACTCATTACAAAATAGAAAATAACAGGAAACATAATTAAGGGAGATACCGGACTGAAATGAAAATAACATTGAATCAAAAAATGAGTTTAAAGTAATACAATATCCAAAAAGAGACAATTGCAAAATGAAATAATGTGAAACAATGTGAAATGCAGTAAACTAAAATTAAAGAGAAAACTAAAATATCACTCCTTTGGTTTCCTCAAGTTGTTGACCTGCTGAATAACGTCATTGAATTGGTCGTTAACTACGTCCATGTAAGTAACGAAATCTATGTGAAGCTACGTTAATTCATCTTTGATAGTGGTTATTTCCAGCTTGAGGTCGTCCACAGTTCTTAAAACAATGTCCAACTTTTCTGTGTTTTGTTTAGGAGTGGGGTCAGGAAAGTTATGGTAGTTAGGAGGGGTCTTAGGATCTACCTCCACTTCGGACTCATAATCTTGGTGGTACAAATAATCATGTGCTTCTGAGATTTGATCACTGTCATACATGTAAGCCTGGGGTGTGAAGTGAGGTGATGGGGGTCCCATAGGCTCGTCCAATTCATAAAGCCAATTGTCTCTGTTATGGATACTGGTTAGCTCATGGTTGGGCAATGTGAAAAGGTGGACAGGTTGATCAGCTATGAGGTATTCGTAGGCTCCTGGTCCTAAGGTACCTAAGATACGTTTGTTGAAGCAGAACTAGATATCCATTGATCTGAGGTTGCCGAAACGAACGACTTTGTTCAGGTAATACCTCAGGCCAATTTCGTGGGCTATCATGGTGACTAGGCCTCCTATTAAAATGGGTGAGTGCGGTTCCTGATTGAGGTGTGTAAATGCCCTCATCATAAAAGGGATAGCATTTACAAGGCGGCCTTGTGAAGCACAGAGAAGGATGAACAACTCGTCCTTTGAGACTGTTGTAATGTTTTCCTCCTTCCCAAAGAGGGTATGGGCTAAAATCCTATGGAAATAGCGGAAGGTTGGATTGTGTATCTCGTTGTTGTGCATGTCATTCGGTTCCGGGTGATAGTTACCGGTGATGGAACCCCAGAATTGGTCTAATTCGAGATCAATATCCTCTTCAGTGGTGGTAAACACAAAAGGTCCGCTAGGGAAGCCTAGGATGTTAGCTAACGTGGTACGGTTGTGTGTTTGGTCTATTCCAAACATTCTAAAGGTTATCAACTCTTTAGTGGATCCATAGCCATGTTCAGGTAAGTAACTTAAGGAGCTAAGGAATTCGAACGTCAGTTCACGGAAGGTAGCAAATCGGGTCTTTAGAGCAGTTTGCTCCCAGCCTAATTGTACTGAATGTTATCCTGGATTCCTAGCTTGTCCATGGTGGGTCTATCATAGTACAGAGTCGAAGCAAAGCTTCTCTGATTCAGTGCCTCAAATCTGGCCTTATGAGCTAGTCCTCTAAACACAACAGTCGTAACGTCGATGTCAGCCATACTCGTTAGTCGGATAAAAACGGGAGAAAAGTAGAACGACTTTAAAATCCTGGAAAAATCACATTCACTCAGGTCATATTTTTAAGAAGCAAAGGGTGATAAAAGAAAAATAAAATAAATAGTAGAAAATAAGAAAATAGAGATTTATAGAAATTATGAGTTAAAGGGAAAACATAGTTTTAATAAATTTAAAAGGGAAAAATGGGAAAAATTTTGGGTTGCCTCCCAATCAGCGCTGTCTTCAACGTCAGAAGCCTGACGATAGCTTGGATATAAGCTATTCGGGAAGCTCGAGCAATTTCATATTGCTCACGTGGTCGCTGTGTTCATTTTGATTATAATGTTTCAAACGCTGTCCGTTTACTATAAATGGTGCGTTGATTTGATTTTTGATTTCAACAGCTCCACTCTTAAGGACTTTGGTGACCTCAAAAGGTCCAGACCATCTAGATTTTAATTTTCCAGGGAAGAGTTTTAATCTAGAGTTGAATAGGAGCACGATGTCTCCCATACTGAATTATTTCCGGATCGAACGTTTATCATGCCATTTCTTGGTTCTTTCTTTGTAGATGTGTGCATTCTCGTACGCGTCTAATCTGAGCTCTTCCAATTCATGAAGGTTCAAGATTTGTTTCTCTCCTTCCACAGTGTAGTTGAAGTTTAGCGTCTTAATAGCCTAGAAGGCTTTATGCTCTAATTCTACCGGCAGGTGACATGATTTTCCGTAAACTAGTTTAAGGGGTGTGGTACCTATTGGTGTCTTAAAGGCGGTCCTATAAGCCTATAAAGCTTCGTTCAGCTTTGAGGACCAATCTTTCCTAGAGGTTGCGACATTCTTTTCTAAAATTTACTTTATTTCTCTATTCGAAACCTCCACTTGTCCACTAGTTTAGGGATGATACGGTGTGGCTACGCGGTGTTTGACTCCGTATTTGGAGAGGAGTTTGTCAAAGATTCGCGATATGAAGTGCGAACCACCGTCACTAATGACGAGTCTGGGCACACCGAATCTAGGAAAGATTGTGTTTTTAAAGAGTTTAACGACTACTCGTGTGTCATTTGTTGGAGCGGAAACGGCCTCTATCCATTTAGATACATAGTCGACAGCGACGAGTATATATTTATTCCCAAAAGAAGACGGGAAAGGTCCCATTAAGTCGATTCCCCAGACGTCAAAGATTTCTACTTCTAAAATTCCTCTCTGTGGCATTTCGTCGCGTCGTGAGATGTTGCCAGTGCGTTGGCACCGGTCCCAGTAGTAATGCTTTAAGTCGTGGAAGAATTTCTTCTTTTGTTGATAAGTCAGGTCCGGTGGAAGCACGCCTGCGGCCAAGTAATTAACGATGTCGACAAACCACGGCAAAGTGGCTTGGGCATAGACAGCTTCCATGGCTTTTTCCAGTTCCGGTTCTTCCGAAGTTGAGTTGGACATATCGCTTTCCAATTTGGCTATCAGACGTTCGTAGGGAAAATCGTCATTGATAGGCACTGGTTCTTGTTTGATGCCCTCTATACGGGATAAGTGATCTGCAACTACGTTCTCGGTCCCCTTCTTATCTTTAATTTCTAAGTCAAACTCTTGTAATAAAAGGATCCATCTCAATAATCTGGGTTTGGCGTCCTTTTTGCTTATTAGGTACCTAATGGCAGCGTGATCTGTGTATATGATTATTTTGGCTCCTACCAAGTAGGAACGGAATTTGTCAAGAGCAAACAAGACTGCTAGAAGTTCCTTTTCCGTTGTGGCGTAGTTCATTTGGGCAGAGTCTAAAGTTCTACTGGCGTAGTAGATAGCGTGAAGCTTCTTGTCTTTCCTTTGCCCTAGAACTGCGCCTACAGCGTAATCACTCGCATCGCACATGATTTCGAATGGTAGTCGCCAATCTGGGGGTTGCATGATTGGTGCGGTGATAAGTGCTCACTTTAGAGTTTCGAATGCTTCTAAGCATTCCTTGTCGAAGATGAACTCAGCATCTTTCATTAATAAACCTGTAAGAGGTTTTGTGATTTTCGAGAAATCCTTTATGAATCTTCGGTAGAATCCAGCGTGTCCTAAGAAGCTTCGTATTTCTCGTACGGTTTTCGGAGGTTGGAGATCCTTTATGATCTCTATTTTGGCTTTGTCAACTTCAATCCCTTTTTCAGATATGACGTGTCCTAAAATGATGCCTTGTCGGACCATAAAATGGCATTTTTCCCAATTAAGGACAAGGTTCACTTTAGCGCATCTTTTGAGTACCATTTCTAAATTTGACAGACAGATTTCGAAGCTTTGTCCGCATACAGAGAAGTCATCCATGAACACTTCCATGTTGTCATCTATGTAATCCGCAAAGATTGCCATCATGCATCTTTGAAAGGTTGCTGGAGCATTGCACAGTCCGAACGACATTCGACGATAAGCAAAAGTGCCATAGGGACAGGTGAATGTTGTCTTTTCCTGGTCATCGGGGTGAATAGGAATTTGAAAGAATCCCGAATAACCATCTAGATAGCAGAAGTACGAATGTTTCGCTAGTCTTTCCAACATTTGGTCTATGAAAGGTAAAGGGAAGTGATCTTTCCGAGTTGCCTTGTTCAGTTTTCTGTAATCGATACACATCCTGTTTACGGTCACAACTCTTTGGGTGGTCACAACTCTTTGGGTTATCGATTCGCCTTTTGCATTCTTCACTACAGTAACACCTCCTTTCTTAGGTACTACGTGTACTGGGCTGACCCATTGGTTGTCGGAGATCGGGTATATGATTCCTGCGTCTAGTAACTTTTTCACCTCGTCTTTGACTACAGTGCTTAGAATCGGGTTTATCCTCCTCTGATGCTCTCTTAAAGTTTTGCAGTCTTCCTCCAGCATGATACGGTGCATACACATGGAGGGACTTATGCCTTTTAGATCGCTTATATTATAGCCTAACGCAGTTGGGTATTTCCTTAGGACTTCTAATAATTGCTCAGTTTCTGTTTGTCCTAAATTAGCATTGACTATTACTGGTCTTTTGAATTCTGTATCTAGGAATTCGTACCTGAGGGTTTTAGGTAGCTCTTTAAGTTCTAAAGCTGGGTTTTTCAGACCAGGCATGTGATTTGGAGTGAGTGCTAAGATCTCGCTCAGACTATCATCTTTGTATGGTGCACGCTAGTTGTCGTCTTCATGAATAGCAGGGATCTGGATTTTCATGATTTCAGAATATGTAGTTTCCTCCTTCTCTAATTCTCGTATGCATTCGTCAATGACATCTACTATATAGCATGTGTCATCTATAGCTGGTGCCTTCAAAAACTAAGGATGAACTCTATCTTTTCTTCTCCTACTTTGAATGTTAGCCTTCCTTTCTTTATGTCTATGATAGCTCCGGCTGTAGCTAGGAACGGTCTTCCTAGGATAATTGGGGTAACAGAGTCTTTTTGATGTCCATGATTATGAAGTCGGTTGGGATATAGAATTGGCCTATGCGTACTGGAACGTTTTCCAGTACATCGACGGGATATTTGACTGATCGGTCAACCAATTGTACTGACATTTTAGTTGGTCTTAGTTCTCCCATATTCAGCTTTTTGCATATAGATAAAGGCATGACGCTTATACTGGCTTCTAGATCACATAGAGCTTTGTTTATAACAAACTTTCCTATGACGCAAGGTATGGAGAAATTACCTGGGTCTTTTAGTTTAGGAGGCATGTTGTTTTGAATGATTGCGCTACATTCGGCAGTGAGTGTCACTGTCTCGTTATCCTCTATTTTCCTTTTATTAGACAAGATTTCTTTAAGAAACTTAGCGTATGACGGCATTTGAGTTATCGCTTCTGTGAAAGGAATAGTGATGTTTAGTTGTTTCATAAGTTCAACAAATTTCTTAAATTGTCCTGAAGTTTTGGAGTTTATTAATCTTTGAGGATAAGGGATAGGTGGTTTATATGGCGCTGGAGGCACATATGAGTTTTCATCTTTGGCGGCTTTTTGCTCGTCACATTCTTTCTTTTCTGTTTCAGACTCCTTTTCGGTTGGTTTATCAGATTTCTGATGCATTACTAAATCTTCATTCCTAGGATCTGTTTGGCCTTCCAATTCTTTTCCACTTCTCAATATAACAGCGTTTGCGTGACCTTTCGGATTAGGTTCGGGCTGGCCTGGAAATGTTCCAGCTGGGGCAGCTGTAGAGGCTTGTTGTTGAGCCACTTGTGATATCTGCGTTTCGAGCATCTTATTATGGGTGGCTAAAGCGTCTACTTTTCCAGTCAGCTGTTTAATCTGCTCGCTAGTGTGTATGTTTTGATTCAGGAATTCTTTGTTTGTTTGAGCTTGAGTAGCTATGAATTTTTCCATCATCAATTCGAGGTTTGATTTCCTAGGGGCAGTCTGGGCAGCAGCGGCTGGTTTCTGATATCCTGGCCTGGCGGAGTAGCGGGTGCTTGCAAGGCATTATTGTTCTTGTAGGAAAAATTTGGGTGGTTCCTCCATCCTGGGTTGTATGTGTTCGCGTAAGGATTTCCTTGAGCTTAATTTACTTGATCTTGTGGGATTCCAGCCAACAATGGGCGCTCGGGCGCATTATGAGTGGCGATTCCGCATAACTCGCAGTTTCGAGTTACAACAGCTACGGTTGCAGTTGGGTTAACGGTCAGACTGTCGATTTTCTGTGCTAGAGCATCTACTTTAGCGTTGAACTTTTCAAGGCTGCTGATCTCGTACATCCCACCTTTCGTTGCGGGTTTCTCTGCTGGAGTTCGTTCACCTCCCCATTGGCAGTGGTTCTGAGACATGTTTTCGATTAGTTGATAGGCTTCGTTGTATGGCTTATCCATAAGTGCACCGCCCGCGGCAGCGTCTAACGTTAATCTGGTGTTATACAGAAGCCCATTATAGAAAGTATGGATCGTCACCCAGTCTTCTAAACCGTGGTGAGGACATGCTCTCATCATATCTTTGAACCTTTCCCATGCTTCGTAGAGAGATTCAGTATCTTTTTGTCGAAATCCGTTGATTTGAGCTCTAAGCATATCAGTTTTGCTTGGCGGAAAGTATCTCGCTAAGAAAACGTCCTTTAACTGTTCCCACGTCGTAACGGAGTTGGATGGTAAGGATTGTAACCATGTCCAAGCTCTATCTCTAAGAGAGAAAGGAAAAAGACGAAGTCTTATTGCGTTTGGAGTTACTCCATTTTCCTTCACTGTGTCTGCGTATTGCACAAACTTCGTTAAGTGTTCGTTCGGATCCTCAGTTGCATTTCCTGAGAATTGATTTTGTTGTATAGCTGACAGCAATGACGGTTTTAGTTCGAAATCACTTCGATTGATAGCTGGGGCAACAATGCTACTTCGAGGTTCCATCTGAGAGGGTGTAGCGTAGTCCTTCAGCGGTTTGTTCTGAGGTCCTTCAGCCATCTTTGCTTCTTCAATAGGAGGATGAGCTAGAAGATCAGGAATATTGTGTCTTCGTTGATATTCGATGATGCACCTTCTTAGATGTAAGAAGCGCTCTAGTTCGGCGATTGTAGGTTGTAAGATGTCGCCTTGTGAGCGAGTACTTGGCATAAAATCGAAGAACGAGTAGAGGGAGAAAGAATAGTTAACCTAGTCTATACCGTGAAACAAAAGATTACACTATTGACTAAACGGGTCCCCGGCAACGGCGCCAAAAACTTGATCGCGACTTTCTATGTCTAACTCAATTAACTGCAAGTGCACAGTCTATCACGTAGTAATAATAGATATCGATCCCACAGGGACTCGTAATCAAACTAGTATTTTCGGGTGTTACTGTGTTTAGCTAGGTTGGTAATATTTTAGGGGAATAGTAACAAAATAAGTGTGTGAACTAAAGGGAACTAAAGCTTTTACTTAAGGTATAAATGCTTGAATCGGTATGTAATATGTTACTTCTTCAGGGATTCTATAGGTCACCGGTGTCTTTAGGTTTTCAAAAATAGTTTAAGAAAATGATGGTTTAAAGACCTTTGTCTCACGATGGTTGTTGACGCTAGTCGCAACTCTAAGGCGGAACGTATGTTGTCGCTATCCCGTTCGGGGTTAAAGTTACTTTTTGAAAACTATTAAGTTCTAATTCCTTTTAAAGCATTGTCGCTGTTTTTAAAATGAATGCCTAGTTTTTACTATCTGGTCTTAGCCTCAGCTGTCGCTTGTTGGTTCAAACCTTTATGAATTTCCCACCGTCGTGGAAAAACTACTGTAAATAATTTCTCGCTGTCGCGACGAAGGTTTATTTAGAAAAGTCGATTTAAAAACTTAAGCCATAAATAAGTTTTGAAAAAGGTAGATATACACTGGTTAATTATCGAATCCCATCAGATTATTTATTACATACCGATTACTTAAGATTTAGCCAGACATGGAATTTAAATTAACAACACGTAAATAATGGCAGAAAATAATAATATGCATTATAATGGGAAATAACAATCAATAATCGATTAAAATAGAAACCTGTAAATAATTCGATTTGGCTTTTGGGGAAATCCTCCAAAATGGCGGCAGGATTTAGTCTTTATGCCAATTACTCGTACATAATAGAAATGGGAAAGTAAAACAACAATTGCAAGGAAGGAAAGAAAAAGGAAACAAAATAACGATAAGAAAAATGGGAAACTAAAAATTGCTCAGAAAGTAAATTGGCAGCACTTCGTCTCTTCAATGCGGCTCTCATTTTCTGGTACCATCTACCTCCTTTTATAGATGGGATATTCAACGGTTTATTTCTTCGGGAAGTGGGAATGATATCAGAAAATATAGGAGTTAGTGGTCCACTCTTCTTTGGCACTTTCATCTCTTGACAGCACGTGCAGAAAAACTGCATTTTAATTCCATGACGGTCGTCATGGACCTGTGACGGTCGTCACACGCATGACGATCGTCACACCCTTGTGACGGTTGTCATATCAGCAGAACTTTGTTTTTGCTGCTTTTTGGCCTGATTTTCACCTGTAAATGCCTCTTTTCTTTATCTTGCTCCATTTGAGCATGGACTTTGAATACCTGCAAAATATTGGGCAAATAGTGTGGAAATATCCGAAATCGGAGTGAAAATGGTCGCCGATTAGTAGAAAAGTACATCATTATATATATATATATATATATATATATATATATATATATATATATATATATATATATATATATATATATATATATATATATATATATATATATATATATATATATATATATATATATATATATATATATATATATATATATATATATATATATATATATATATATATATATATATATATATATATATATATATATATATATATATATATATATATATATATATATATATATATATATATATATATATATATATATATATATATATATATATATATATATATATATATATATATATATATATATATATATATATATATATATATATATATATATATATATATATATATATATATATATATATGATTTCGCGTTATCACTTCACCACATGGTTTTAGGAATCAAGAAATTGTATCAGGGCTTTCTTCCTTGTGGGTAGGTGATCCTGCATGGATCAACTTTTGCACCTTGAGTCTAAAACTCCTGCATTCCTCGATAGAGTGTCCTTCTGCTCCAGTATAGTATTCACACTTGACCTCCGGGTGGTCTTCTTCGAAGATTAATTTCCTGTTGTTAACCAATCGTCTGACTCTAGATTGCAACGCAAGACAAGTATCCAAGTCATGTTCTATAGCCCAGTCATGATATTCACATGTTAGATTTGGGTCGTACTCTATAGGATAAGGGGTTGGCATAGGCTCAATGGGCCGAGGAGTTACCAACAAATTTTGAACCAACCGCAAGTAGATTTTACTGTATGATATAGGAATCGAGTTAAAGTGATATTTACTCCTTATATTATGATCTTGATCCTGCCCTTGATCTTGACTTTGATGCCCTTGGGAGAAGATAACAACTGGAGGTTGATCTGCTGATCTAGCGGTCAAAAGCTGAAGATGACATCTTGAAGGAGGATATGTTGGCGAGTGTGGAGATTCCCGATGGAATGGATCTTGACTCGGAGTAACACCAGATGAATGTAGAGAATTATCTCTCTTTACTACAGCGATAGGCATGGAATGACCTTCTTTTCTCAACAAATCCTGCAAAGTTTCCACGACCCAATTCAGTTGGCACTTCAAAAGATTGATCTCCCCATTCAAAACTTCTTGTCCTCTTATAGCTCGTCCACTATTTCTTGAGACATCGTTCTTCGTTCTAAACGAGTGTCAGGAATCACCTTGCAGATCATGGACAAAGGACATAATGAGTTTCTGGTTTGGGAGAATGATATGCAATGTAAATGCAATGCAGATGCAATGATATGCAAATGCAAACGAAACAAAGCTCAAGATCACAGGTATCGCATTCTCAGTTCAGGAAATGACAGTGGGTAAGTAACTGATGTCTCTGATCTAAGGAATCCCACGGGTAGGATCTACACGGGTAGGTGCCTAGGGTCATGGATCTTCTCAAAGATATCATGTCCACGACAAAGGCTTATCTGACAATAACTTCCTTGAAATTATCTCCTCTAGGGTAGGTGCCTAAATGATGGGTATGATGCGTAGATGATGAAAATGCTAGGATATGTAGGGTGTCAATTCAGGGTCAAAATAAGGATGTAACAATGAGGAAAAGAAGCTTATTCAAGTTCTCAAAGAAAATCAAGATGAAATTGGTTGGGTACTTTCAGACTTGAAGGGCATCAGTCCATCATATTGTATGCATAACATTATAATGGAAGAGAATTTCAAACCAATTGCTCAACCACAACGGCGATTGAACCAAACAATGAAAGAGGTCGTACGCAAGGAGGTAGTCAAGTTGCTAGAAGTAGGAATGATATATCCAATTTCGGATAGTCCTTGGGTAAGTCCTGTGCAAGTAGTATCGAAAAAAGGAGGTATGATCGTAATAACAAATGAGAAAAATGAGTTGATACCAACACAAACAGTCACGGGATGGCGTATGTGCATTGATTATAGGAGACTCAACCAGGAAATAAGAAAATATCACTTTCCACTCCCATTCATGGACCAGATGCTAGAAAGGCTATCAGTGCAACAATTTTATTGCTTTTTAGACGGTTATTTAGGGTATAATCAAATCACGGTGAACCCTGAAGGTCATGAAAAGACCGCTTTCACTTGCCCCTTTGGAGTATTTGCATATAGAAGAACGCCCTTCGGCCTATGCAACGCACCGACAACCTTCCAAAGATGTATGCAAGCCATTTTCTCAGACTTGATCGAAAAATGTATTGAGGTATTCATGGATGACTTCTTCGTGTTTGGAGAATCATTTGAGCTATGTTTGCAAAACTTGGACATAGTTTTGAAACGGTGTGTGGAAACAAATCTGGTACTAAATTAGGAGAAGTGAAATTTCATGGTAACCAAAGGCATCATTCTAGGACATAAAATCTCAGCCAAAGGAATTGAAGAAGACAAGGCAAAAGTAGATATCATTGAAAATCTACCACCACCAACCAATGTCAAAGGAATCTGAAGCTTTCTTGGCCATGTCGGATTCTACCGACGATTCATCAAGGACTTCTCCAAGATTGCCAGACCATTAAGAAATCTCCTCAATAAATACAGGTCATCTACTTTTGATAAAGATTGTTTAAATTCTTTTGAAAGTTTAAAAGAAAGGTTAATCACTGCACCCGATTGGGCACTCAATTTTGAACTCATGTGTGATGCAAGTGATTACACGGTCGGAGCTATTTTAGGAAAGAGAAAAACCAAAGTTTTTCATGTCATATACTATGCAAGCAAAGTACTCAATGATTCACAAGTTAACTATGCAACCACAAAAAAAATAATTGCTTGCTATAATGTACGCATTAGAAAAATTTCAATCTTATCTCATAGGATCCAAGGTTATTTGTTATATAGATCATCTATCCAGGCTAGTGAATCCCAAAATTACAAAAGAAGAAAAAGAAGTACTTGAAGAATTTCGAGATGAAAAACTACTCATGATTGAGGAAAGACCATGGTTCGCGGGTCTTGCAAATTACAAAGTTATTGGTATCATCCCTGAAGATCTTAATTGGCAACAAAAGAAGAAATTCTTACATGATGCCACTCATTATGTATGGGATGATCTGTACTTATTCAAAATTGGATCTGATGGGCTATTACGAAGATGTGTCACTAAGGAGGAAGCTAGGAGCATCATATGGCATTGCCATAATTCACCATATGCAAGCCATTATAGTGGAGAGCGAACAACTGCCAAGGTTTTACAAGCAGGATTCGGTTGGCCTTCTCTATTCAAAGATACACATGAACATGCCAAAAATTGTGATAATTGTCAAAGGGCTGGAGGAATTTCCAAATGAAACAAGATGCCATTACAAAGCATGTTAGAAGTGGAGGTATTTGACTATTGGGGGATTGATTTTGTCGGACCTTTTCCTTCATCTTTCAACAATGAATACATTCTAATGGCAGTAGACTATGTCTCCAAATGGGTAGAAGTTATTGCATCAATAAAAGAAGATGACAAAACAGTGATAAAATTCTTGAAACGAAACATCTTTACAAGGTTTGGTACGCCAAGGGTTTTGATCAGTGATGGAGGTTCTCGTTTTTGTAATGCACAACTTGCAAGAGCTATTGAACATTATGGTGTCAAGCATAAAGTAGCTTCACCATATCATCCGCAAACCAATGGCCAAGCAAAAGTGTTTAATCGTGAGATAAAAAGAATATTAGAAAAGTCAATGTCAACTTCACAAAAATATTGGTCATTAAAACTTGATGAAGCTCTTTGGGCATATCGTACTGCTTACAAAGCACCAACAGGTCTTACGCCATTTCAACTGGTTTACAGTAAAGCTTGCCATTTACCGGTTAAATTGGAGCACAAGGTGTTTTGGGCTTTAAAGGCTCTCAATTTCGATCTGCAACAAGCAGGTGCAAAAAGGAAGCTGCAAATACATAAGCTTGATGAATTGCGACTACAAGCGTACGAATCTTCCAATATATACTAGGAGAAGATAAAGAGGTATCATGACAGCATAATCTTTCCCAAAGATTTCAAAGTGGGACAGATGGTGTTACTTTTTAACTCAAGGCTGAGACTATTTCCCGGCAAACTTAAATCAAAGTGGTCTGGGCCGTTTCAAATAAAAGACGTCAAGCCATATGGAGCAATTGAATTAGAGGATTCAGTTTCAAAGGTAACATGGACTATCAATGGCCAAAGGATCAAGTTATACTTGGGTGGTGAGGTTGATAGGCTCACCACAATGATGCTATCACGCGAACCTTGAAAAGCACCACAAGCGTCAAGCTAATGACGTTAAACAAGCACTTGTTGGGAGGAAACCCAATGTTGTAAGTTAGTTTATAGTTATTTTCAAAATTTTGGGGAGATGGACTAGCCAGCACAGGTAAGGCAACTCCTGCAGAAAAACAAAAATCTGGCTAGTTCGTTATGCAAACTTACTTTCGCGATGCGAAGGTTCCTACACTTTCGCGAAGCGAAATACACTTTACAACGTGAAATTGGTCCAATAAAACCTGCAATTACTGCATTTAGTGACTATTTATTATGCACCCTGTCGCATCACTGCGAAAGAGGGGCTAGCAAGGACAAAAGAGTCGCCACCGTTCGGTATTTATCCCAAAAGAGGAAAAGAAAACGATAAGAGAAAACCTACGAAAAAGGGAAAAGACAGGTCATCACAACCAAATCTTGGGTTCGGGAGTCGGTTACGCAAGGGGAAGGTATGAGCACCCCTCACGTCCGTTGTACTCAACAGGATCCATGCTTGTTGTCTAAGTCTATGGGTGAAAAATAGACTATTTGCGGCTGCTATTGCTAAACGGAAAGAACTGACTCGATAGAGCATCGCCGCACTATGCCTACGTATTCCCTCGTGCAATGGGAAAGTCAGAGTCAACATAGTTCGGAAAACTATGGGTGAAGGTGAGTAGAAGGTTGCTCGCCAATACATCATCATCTTGTGCCCACGTATCCTCGTCTGGTACGAGAAATCAGAGCAAACATAGTTCGGGTTAACACGACCACAGGTATGTTCAAGTGTTTTAACTGAGTAGGGTTAAACCTTCGTTCTAGCAGTTAGGTGTATTGTTGCTCGACCATTGGAGACTTAGGCGTTACCTGTTTGCGGTAGAACCAAGAGTTAACACACTCTTTCTGAAAATGGTTTTTAATTAATCCCGAAGGATAAAAAGGTTTGATGTTTTTGTTTTATGTTTTTTATGAAAGAAGTGAATTGAGTTAGGATTTGTAACTCATGTTGCACTAAAGACTATGACTTGAGAGCGAATGTGTCGCATATCACCCAAAGGGCATACGCTAAACACTCTAGACAGTTGAGAGGAGGCCACCCAACCAACATTTCCCAAGTACTTAAGACTCGTAGCGTACAACACATGTTATCCTTTATTAGGTGTTTTGAATTGTTTAGGTGATGAGAAGAGAAAGACATAGACAAAGGGGAAACTGGACCCTAATGTTGTCATACACGATGCTGCTAAAGTTGGGATGGAGGGAAGAAACTATCCTAATGTTATCATGCATAGGATTGAACACCTAATGTCTCTCCTACTCCCATCTTAAATAGAGGGACTAGGAATCCTAAGGGGATCATGGCAAAAGGCAAAGTAAACACTAAATAATTCACTCACAGATGAAATGAAGAAAGAAAAGAAATTGACTTGAACAAGTCAAATGCAATGCAAACAAAAGACATGAGATGCAAAAAAAAGTTGCATATACAAAGAAAAGAGGGAGGAAAAAGTGTGGGGCAGCCACCACCACAAGCACATCCCAACCAACAATTCTTAAGATTCACACAAAACAATGCAAACAAAAAAATGCAAACAACAATGCAAATCAAAGAAAAATGTCCATGGCAAGCTCAAAGCATAAATGATAACACCAAGTCAACATGGACAAGTGGTAAACCTCTTAGGGCAGAAGTGAATCATAAAGGAAGATGCCTCAAATCAAGCATAAAACAAGAGACAATACACAAGTACATTCATATGAAGTGATAGAACCAAAGTTCTACCACAATCTTAACACTTAAGACAAGTGGAGAAACATGATTCCAAGTGACTTGTGATGTAAGATACAAACTCAAATGACCTATGACAAGATGAAACAACACATCAAGTATGTTAGAATGAACCAACAAAGCTCAAAAGGTGGTTAGGGGATCACTCGTGATCATATCCCAAAGTTTTAGGTCAAAATAGTGTGTGTAACTCTCCACAAAAGGACTTAACTTGCAACAAATACAAAAAAATAGGAGGAAAGCTAAATAAATGCCAAGTAAATTACAAAAAATAGCCAAGATCAATGGTAAATATAAGCCAAAACTTCAAAAAGAAACTCACCTCAAGGCATCACCAAACAATTTCATTATTAGAGGTGCTCCACCTTATCGAGGGTTAAATCGAGGGTCAAGAAAAACCAATTCAAAACCAATTGAAAAATGATCATCAATGGACCAAAACCACCCTCAAAGAAGCCTCAATCCATCTCCTAAGTAGGGGAGAAGCTATAGTCATAGGGGATAAAATTTGGAGTTCAAATGGGCAAGAACCAAATTAGGGTAAACCATAAAACACCTTGAAACATTAATTCCAAATAAAATAGCAAAATAAATAATAAATGCAAAATAAAAATTTGGAAAATTAATTAACATGTTGAAATGCCAAGAAAATATTTTTGGGTATTTTTTAGATGACCAAAAGTATTTTAAAATAATTAAAATGTAAACAGCAAATAAATGAAATAAAAATAAAACAAATAAGTGAAGGGGGTGTGTGTTAGCAAATAGCATTTGAACTGAAAATAAGTGAAATGCGCTTGGGCTCAAATTGAGGTGGGGTGTGAACAGCAGAACAACCAAAGCCCAACACTTAAATGCTCAGAAAAACAAAATAAATAAATAAAAACGAAGCAAAACGCCGCGTTTCATTAAAACGCGTCAGCTGCCAACAAAGCCCTAACTGGCCACGCAAGCAGAAACTTGCCAAATTATCATCTTCCTCAAATGAAACATCCCAAAACTAGACATGCATGAGCAAAAATCTGTCTTGAACCTTCGTCTTTCCATCATCATATCTCCTTACTCACTCAATCATTTTTAAAAGTTTAAAGACCAAAAATGGTCTCCTCAGTGCAAGGAATAAAACCATGCTAAAAATATCCGTTATAGAGCACTCTAGGGCAAAGAAAAGTTAGCTCAAAGTCATGGGTTTAGGCTGAAATTTCATCATGCAACTCAAACATATGTCAAACAGAAACCACATAACAACTTTTGTACTTCAAACATCAAGTGTTTAGCATGACTTAAACATCATAACTCACATGAAAGCAAGTATAAAAGAGGGAAAAAATCATATTTTCTTACCTAGTAGAGAATGGTCCACTGCCTCTTCAATATGCCTTAAAGCTTCACCAAAACGTGCAGAATGAACCCTTGTGGCTTGAGAGAGTGGAAAGTGTGCTTAGATGGCTTTGAATCTCCTTCAAAAGCTCCAAGTGATTTTGAACAGCTGAGGAACAATGTGCTCAAAGTTTCTTCTTTTTGCAAACATTTGAGAGAAGAGCTTATAGTGAAGATGGAATGAGTGAATGCTTGTTGAATGGCTCGATGGTTTGCGAGATTCAAAGGGATTTTCAGAGAAACTCAAAGTGTGAACTTCTGATTTCTTGCTCTAATTATGGCTTCCTTGACCTAGGGTTTATGTTAAGCTTATATATGAGGTGAAAAAAAAGATCTTGGATGGTTTAATAGTGGTAAAAATTGGATGGATCAGATGTTGCAATTTCATGGTTTTTTGAATCAATGGTTGATCAAGGAGTAGTATACTAGCATGCTTGCATTACTTTGGTTGTTTTCTTGAGTGAAAGGAAAATCAGATGGACAGCATAGTGGACAGAATGAGGGTGGCTTGTCTCTTCCTCTTTTGGGAAAGAGATTCAAAATGGTATACAAGTGGTACATGTTTTGGTTTGTCTTGTTTATCCAATGTTTCTTGTACACAAAATGCCATTCTATAAGCATGGACACAGAAAGGCAAGTATGCTGCATCACCAATTGCAAAACATGCCAAAATGAACCAAATATCATGCCTTGTGAAAATGCCCAAATCATCAACTTTGAGCAATGGTATCTTGGTGTACAAGGATCATTTTGGCTAGAACTTGAGCTCTAATCAAAGAGTGCATGGCATGTAACAATTTTGGTGTTGGGTCCATCTTCATTTGCATCATGAAAGACCATGAAAAATGATGTTGAAAATCATGTCATGCAAGCTGCCTAGAAATAACTTAGAAATATTCTAAGTTATGAACATTGAACCATTTGAAAACCCTAACTTTGAACATCCATAACTTGAGCTTCAAGAATCCTATGAAATAATTCTAGTAATGGATGGAAAGCTTGGAACAAGACCTACAACTTTAATTTGGGACAAAGTTTCATTTAAAAACAAGAAAGTGCTGAAAATTGGCTTGGCAAAGTAGTGCATAAATCTGTCCAAACTTGCCAATGTTGAAATCATTGAAATCCACAACTTTGAATCATCATAACTTGAGCTCCAAGTATCATATAATGATGAATTGGTACTCAAAAGAAGGCTTGAAACATGAGGAGCAAGTTTGATGTTGGACAAAAATTCATTTGAAACCTTGACCATGAATAAAAATGGCCTTGAAGATGGTTGATTCACATATGAAACTTTCCATAAATGGAAAGTTCCTAAAACCCTAATTTTCCCAAAGTGGTAAGTTTCAACATTTCTTGATTTTTCATGATTCCCTTGATATTTCTCGACCAAATTCCATCCATTTACCATATTAAACTTGAGGAACATGATCTTGACCTCAAAAAGTCAGGAGTTGACTTTTTCACTGCACAGTTGACCTTTTCCCCAAATCTTCTTATTTTCAATTGACTGATCAATTGAAGCTCTTCTGATTAAAATTGATGATCAAACTCCTATCTCCAAACACCTTGGGACATATGAATGACTATGGAAAAAAGTCTTGCTTCAAATACAAGTCTATCCTGGTTATATGTTAAACCCTAATTTCAACCTTTTTGCTTAGGCATTGTGTAGATGAACTGAGTGACCATTCCAACTCCACAATAACCTCTGAGGTACTAAAAAAGCTTCTACCTCATGCTTGAACCAATGATAGGTCCTCATGAACCCTTGAAAAAACCATTTGATGACTCTTTAACAATGAGTTGTGGCACATCTGTCCTCTCTAGGAGCTTTGATAACCTCATGATGATAACACACCCAATCACTTGATCCCCTATAAGAAAAATGCTATGCAAACAATGCAAGATGCTAAAATGCAATGAAACATGAGCCAAAAACAAAAGAAATGGGTTGGTCAAATTTTGGGGTACAGCACACCGACCCACCCCTACTCTAGTATTTCGCTTTGAATACTTTTTTGAGCATTTTTCTTTCTTTTTCTTATTTTATTCTCCCTCATTTACTTTCCAAATCTCTTCACCTTTTCCACATGCAAATTACTTTTTTCTTCTCCCTTTTGAGTTACTCTCTAACTTTCCATTTTCCATCTTTCTCTCACAGACACTACAAAATCAGGTATGAATCTCATGCTTTATT
This sequence comes from Lathyrus sativus, assembly GCA_963859935.3. Lineage (NCBI taxonomy): Eukaryota > Viridiplantae > Streptophyta > Magnoliopsida > Fabales > Fabaceae > Lathyrus > Lathyrus sativus. The sequence goes on from OZ012738.1 coordinate 459,211,848, forward strand.
TTATGCTATTTATTTATTTAAATTCCTGGTAAAACAAATCCAATTGTCACAGAGATTTGATGAAAAACTGAAGGTGAGATAATACTTAGAAGGGGGGGTTGAATAAGTATGAAAGATTAAGACTTTAAAAATAATGACACAATTATTTTTATCCTGGTTCGTTTAAAACAACTACTCCAGTCCACCCTTCCTAGAGTGATTTGCCTTTCTCAACAAGGACTTAATCCACTATTTAATCAAACTAATTACAATAGTAACACCTAAGAACAATTGTTCTTAGTCTTCTCAAGAGCTACTGATTCCAACTGAATCCTCTTAAGGAAAACCTTTACAATCAATGTAAATCAAATACAAGAGTATTAATGCTTCTATAAAGCTTTTATCACAACAATGATTTTTCTCTTAAGTTTAAGTACAAGAAATTCTAAGAAGAATATGAAAGAATGAGAGCTTAGAATAATATGATTTCTTTTCAGCAAATTGTGTAACTGAAGAATGTGGTGGAGTCCTCCTTTTATAGGCAGCTGATCCAAGTAAGCTGAGCGTTGAAAAGAGAGTCCCAAAAAGGTCTGAGCCTTTTTGTCTTCACATCAAGTGACCTTTCCTAGAAGTGGATAACACAGAAAAATCCTTTTTGTCTGTGTAATTGTGTCTAGCACAAATAAGGAAAGAGACGTTGATTTACTCCAACAGATATAATCTTGAATATTTCTTCTTCAGTTTTCAGCAAGTTCTTCAGAGTCTGAATGAATCAGAGTCTTCTAATGATGTTCAGAACTTTGCTGTATCAGAGTCTTCTGCAGCATGTGTGCTTTCAGCGTGTTGATCATCAGAGCATGTTTGACACAGAACTTCAGTACTTGGCAGCGTTAGTACTTTCAGAAACTTCTGTAGAATTATGCTTTGAGAAACTCTTAATATTCTTCTTTGCTTCAGATGCTTCAGCTTCAGATGCTTCTGACTAGCTTTAGATGCTTCTGCTTAGCTTCAGATGCTTCTGCTTCAGATGCTTCTGATGAGTGCATCTGGCGCTTCAGAGTCAGGATAACTTCTTGTATACAATTCAGATTTGCTTCTAGAGAGTTAATTTCATTTCAATCTGCAGTAAAACTCTCAAACAAATTTTAGAGTATATAATTCTTAAATATAAAATTTCCTAACAGTTATCATCAAAACAAAGAGTTATTATTAAGAACCAATCTGTGTTCTAACAATCTCCCCCTTTTTGATGATGACAAAAAGTATCAGAAATTTTGTTTAACTGAACATAAAGAATTATAACTCCCCCTGAGATGATGAATCTCCCCCTGAGTTAAATATGAAAAAGGAATAGAAACTTCCCTTTTGTCTTGAGTAATCTTCAGAGTTAGATCTTGTTTGTTCTTATAACATTTGAAGGTCAGAATTGTAAGAGCACAGATTGTGTCTTAGTTATATCTCTATGTTTTGATGATAACACTTATAAATTTTGTATTCAAGAATTATATACTCTAAAAGTGTTCTAGATTGTTTGCTACAGGCACTAAAGAAAATTATCTTAAGAAAGCAAAATTGGATCTGAACATTGTTTTTATGAAAGGCTTCATAAGTTCAAGAGCATCTTAAGTGAAGATCTGAACACTGCTCCCAGAAGAATCTGACTACTGTCTCTTGAAGATTCTGAAGAAGGAGCCTCTAAAGCATAGAAGACTCTGCTCTGAAAGATTTACACGCTCAAGCACACAAGCTGCACATACTCTGATTCAGCTCATTTTGAAGAACATTCAAGACTCTGAAGATCCAGATGATCCGTGGTCTGGAGACTCTGAAGATTCAGATTCTAATGTTGAAAGCTGAACTTACTTTGAAGAAGATTTAAATATGTACGTTGGTTTTTCTCAACAGCTCTTTCCTATTTTGTGCTAGACACAAGGACACAGACAAAAAGGTTTTATCTGTGCATTCCATTCTGAGGAAAGTTTTCTGCAAGTAAAGACAAAAAGCATCAGGCTTGTTTCAGCACAGCCTCCAATGTGAAGACAAAAGGCTTCAGGCTTTTCTGCACAGCCTTCAACGTAACAAGACTTCTTGGATCTTGGTGCCTATATAAAGAAGTCCACTCCATCTTCTTCAGTATCGAATCTCTAGCAAAATCACTACTCAAAGCAATCTTTCAAAGCTCTCTATTATATTATTTTTGCTTTAACTTTATTCTTAAATTAAGAGAAATATCACTGTTGTGATAACAGCTTATTAGAAGCATTCTTACTCTTGTAAAAGCTTTACATTGTTTGTAAAAGGTTTTCCTTAAGAGGATCCAGTTGGGATCAGTTGCTATTGAGAAGACTAAGAACAGTTGTTCTTAGGTGTTGCTATTTGTAATCTGTTTGATTAAAATAGTGGATTAAGTCCTTGATAGAGAAAGGCAAATCACTCTTGAGAGGGTGGACTGGAGTAGTTGTTTTCAACGAACCAGGATAAAAATATCTGTGTTCTAATCTTTGTTTTTTAGTCTTACTTATTCAACCCCCCCTTCTAAGTAATTTTCTCACCTTCAGTTGGCATCAGAGCTCCGGTTCTGCGTGTGCTCCACTTTACCGTGTCAGTTAAAGATCCAGTGAGAAAGATACTTTGATATTTGTGTTGTTGCCAATATGGATACATCTACATCAACTTGCAACAACAAATATGAAGGAGATAGGATTAGTACCAAGCCACCCATGTTTGATGGGGAAAAATTTGACTATTGGAAAGATAGAATAGAAAGTTTTTTCCTTGGGTATGATGCTGATCTTTGGGATATGGTCATTGATGGATATAAACATCCTACTGATGAGGATGGCAAAAAGATTGATAGAAAATCAATGACTGAAGTACAGAAAAGAGATTTCAAGAATCACCACAAAGCCAGAACTATATTGCTTAATGCAATCTCTCATACTGAGTATGAGAAGATTACAAACAGAGATACTGCTCATGACATGTTTGAGTCACTCAAAATGACTCATGAGGGAAATTCTCAGGTTAAAGAGACCAAGGCGCTGGCGCTCATACAGAAGTATGAGGCATTCAAAATGGAAGAGTCTGAAAATGTTGAAACTATGTTTTCTAGATTTCAGATTCTTACTGCTGGTCTGAAAGTTCTGGATAAGGGCTACTCAACGTCAGATCATGTCAAGAAGATCATCAGAAGTCTTCCCACCAGATGGAGACCAATGGTGACTGCATTGAAGATGGCAAAAGATCTGAACAAGATCTCCTTAGAAGAACTTATCAGTTCTTTGAGAAGCCATGAAATAGAGCTGGAGGAAGATGAACCCCAGAAGAAAGATAAAGGTAAATCCATAGATTTAAAATCTAACAAACCTGTTAAAGCTTTGCAGGTAAAAGAAGAAAGTTCTGAAGAATCGTCTTCTGAAGAAGAAGATGAATTGTCCATGCTTTCCAGAAGAATCAACAAGCTCTGGAAGCACAAGGGAAGGAAGTTTAACAACTTCAGAAAAGCTGACCACAAGAAGGAATCTTCTGGACACAGAAGATCTGGAAAGAAAGAGGTCACATGCTATGAATGCAAGGAACCTGGGCACTACAAAAATGACTTCCCCAAACTTCTCAAGGAGAAACCCAAGAGAAAGTTTGATAAAAAGAAGAAGGTTCTTATGGCAACTTGGGATGATTCGGATGAATCTGAATCTGAATCTGAAGCAGAAGAAGAGTGTGCCAACATGGCATTAATGGCTAGAATAGAAGATCAGAATGAAGAATTATCATCTGAATCTGAGTCAGACTCTGACTCTGACGCTGAAGAGGTAATGTCCAAACTTACCAAAGATGAACTTATAAAGGTGTTATCTGAAGTTTTGAAAAGCTACAATAATATCAAACTCAAGAACAAGAAGCTGAAAAGCAATCTTGAATCTGAGATTGATAATCTGAAAACAGAACTTGTTGAGCAGAGAGAAATAAATTTAAAAATAAAAAATGATTTGGAAATTGTTCAACAAGAATCTGACTCTGAAGCTAAGTCATCTGAAAATATTTTGGAAAAATATGACTCTAGTTTTCAGAGGTTCCTCACTAAAAGCATAGACAGAAGCAAGATGGCTTCTATGATCTATGGAGTTAGTAGGAATAAAAGAAAGGGAATTGGATTTCAATCTTCTTCTCTTGAAAAAGATGTAAGACCAATACCTGTAGATGATCTGATCATTAAGATAACTCCTTTATACTCTAATTTTAAATTTGGTCATTTAAATGATATTAAACACACGAGCTCTGAAAAGAATACTCATGTGTTTAGATCTAAGGCAAGTCTAAACAAAAACTATGTTGAAAAACAAAAGTTTAGACAAACCTACAAGGCAACTAACCCTAAAGGACCCAAGAAGATCTGGGTACCTAAAGACAAAATAATCCCTGTTGCAGATGTCCTTAGCAGCAAAGTCAGGACACCAATCATGGTACCTGGACTCTGGATGCTCACGACACATGACGGGAGAAAGGTCTATGTTCCAAAGTCTGGAACTTAGATCTGGAGGGGACGTGAAATTTGGAGGGAACCAGAAGGGCAAGATCATTGGCTCTGGAACTATAGGTAATGGCAACCTACCCTCTATTTCTAATGTTCTGTTAGTTGAAGGATTGAAACATAATCTATTGTCCATAAGTCAATTAAGTGACAATGGTTATGATATAATCTTTAATCAAAAATGTTGCAAAGCTGTATGTCAAAAGGATGGCTCTATCCTATTCAATGGAAAGAGGAAACACAACATTTATAAAATTAACCTTTCAGAACTTAAAGTTCAAAATGTAAAATGCCTCTTATCTGTAAATGATGAGCAATGGGTCTGGCATAGAAGATTGGGGCATATTAATTTGAGACGTATATCTCAGATTAATAAACTCAATCTGGTCAGAGGACTTCCTAAGTTGAAGTTCAACTCAGATGCTCTGTGTGAAGCATGTCAAAGAGGTAAATTTTCAAAATCTCATTTTAAATCAAAAAATGTTGTTTCTACCTCCAGACCATTGGAATTACTTCACATTGATCTGTTTGGACCAGTGAAAACTGCATCCATCAGAGGCAAGAAGTATGGGTTAGTCATTGTAGATGACTACAGCAGATGGACATGGGTAAAGTTTCTAAAACACAAGGATGAGTCTCATTCTGTGTTCTTTGACTTCTGCAATCAAGTCCAGACTGAAAAAGATTGTAAAATTATTAAAGTCAGAAGTGATCATGGTGGAGAATTTGAAAATAAATACTTTGAAAAATATTTTTCTGAAAAAGGCATTGCACATGATTTCTCCTGTCCTAGAACTCCACAACAAAATGGAGTTGTAGAGAGGAAAAATAAAACATTGCAAGAAATGGCCAGAACCATGATCAACGAGACAAATCTGGCAAAATATTTCTGGGCAGAAGCAATTAACACAGCTTGTTATATTCAGAACAGAGTGTCTGTAAGACCTCTTCTGAAAAAGACTCCCTATGAATTGTGGAGAAACAGAAAGCCTAACATTGCTTATTTTCATCCTTTTGGATGTATTTGTTATATGCTTAATACTAAAGATAATCTGAACAAGTTTGATTCCAAAGCACAGAAGTGTTTCATGCTTGGTTATTCTGAACGCTCTAAAGGCTACAGAGTATTCAATACTGAAACACAGATTGTGAAAGAATCTATTCATGTCAGATTTGATGATAAGCTTGGCTCTGAAAAGCCAAAGCAGTTTGAAAGTTCTGCAGATAGAGAAGTGATTCTCACAGACTCTGAAGGCTCAGAGGCAGAAAAGGCAAAGAACAAAGAATCTGACGCAACCCCAGATGCTACACCTTTAACTTCCCAACTAAATAACTTGCATATTTCTGAAAGACCAACTGTCAGAGGATCTTCTTCCAGAATAAAAGCCTCTCATCCAGAAGATGTGATAATTGGAAAGAAAGATGATCCTATAAGGACAAGATCATTTCTCAGAACTTCTGAATCTTCCTTATTTGGCATAGTGTCAATGATAGAACCAACATCTGTAGATGAGGCTCTGGAAGATAATGAATGGATTATAGCTATGCAAGAAGAGCTGAATCAATTCGCCAGAAATGAAGTTTGGGATCTGGTTCCTAGACCTAAAGGATTCAATGTCATTGGAACAAAATGGGTCTTCAGGAATAAGCTGAATGAAAAGGGAGAAGTAGAAAGGAATAAAGCAAGGCTGGTTGCTCAAGGATATAGTCAACAAGAAGGTATTGATTACACTGAGACATATGCTCCAGTGGCAAGGTTAGAATCTATTCGTCTTCTTATTTCATTTGCTGCACAGAATAACATCACTCTGTATCAGATGGATGTTAAAAGTGCTTTTCTTAATGGTATTATAAAAGAAGAAGTATATGTCCACCAACCTCCTGGTTTTGAAAGTGAAAACTTTCCAGATCATGTTTTCAAATTAAAGAAATCCCTTTATGGATTAAAACAAGCTCCCAGAGCTTGGTATGAGAGGTTGAGCAACTTCCTTCTGAAGAAAAATTTTATCAGAGGAAAAGTGGATACAACTTTATTCTGTAAATCTGTTAAGAAAGATCTGTTGATTTGTCAAATTTATGTAGATGATATTATTTTTGGATCAACAAATATTACGCTTGGAAAGGAGTTTGCTAAATGTATGCAGGAAGAATTTGAAATGAGCATGATGGGAGAATTGAGATTCTTCTTGGGAATCCAAGTCAATCAGACTCCAGAATGCACCTACATACATCAAACCAAATATGTTAAAGAGCTTCTGAAGAAGTTCAACATGGTTGATAGCAAAATGGCAAAGACTCCAATGCATCCTACAAGCACTCTAGGTAAGGAAGAGGTAAGTAAGAAGGTAGATCAAAAACTCTACAGAGGTATGATAGGATCTCTTCTATACTTGACTGCTTCTAGACCAGATATTCTGTTTAGTGTCTGCTTATGTGCTAGATTCCAATCCGATCCTAGAGAATCACACTTAACAGCTGTTAAGAGGATTCTGAGGTATCTGAAAGGTACTGCTAACATGGGTTTGTGTTACAGAAGATCTGATGAATTTTCATTAGTTGGATTCTGTGATGCTGACTATGCTGGAGACAGAGTTGAACGTAAAAGCACTTCTGGAAGCTGTCAGTTTCTTGGAAGTCATCTGATCTCATGGTACAGCAAGAAGCAACCTACCATTGCACTATCAACTACAGAGGCAGAATACATTACTGCTGCTGGATGTTGTACTCAGATGCTCTGGATGAAGAGTCAATTAGAAGATTATCAAATCTATGAGAGTAATCTTTCTATCTTCTGTGATAATACTTCTGCTATATGTTTGTCAAAAAATCCAATCTTGCATTCTAAGGCAAAACATATAGAAATTAAACATCACTTCATCAGAGACTATGTTCAGAAGGGTGTAATTAATTTAGCTTTTGTTGATACAGATCATCAATGGGCTGACATTTTCACAAAACCCTTTGCTGAAGATAGATTTAAGTTCATTCTGAAAAATATTTGTATGGATTTATGTCCAGAGTAATATTTCTCAGAGGCAACCTCTCAGATGCAAAATGTTTAATAATCTGAAGTATTTCATCTGTCTATTAGTTCATTTATATTTATTCAATTATTTCGTTTTGTGTAAAACTCTGAACTAACAAGCTCAGAAGATCTGAAAGTTGGAAACGTTTCATTTCTTGAGAGACATCAGATGAGCCAACAAAGCAAACACGTGTCATTCAATATCTGAAAAGATTGAGTGCTCAACTGAATTGACGTTTGAGGTAATGCTTTGAAAATCTCACTTTTCTTGTTTTTCCCCCCAGCTGTCATAATTTAATGTGAAATGATTACTTTTCATTAAATGCTGTCCAAACGTGCGTAAGTGTCTTTTGTGTGCCCTATGCTTGATTTTTTTGGTTTTCTATATATATCACCTATCACACTTTTATCACACTTTCCACATTCACTTCATTCATGCGTTTCTGCTTTCTTTTCAATCTCTTCCAAAACCCTAAACCGAAACCAAGGTATTCTTCTTCTTCAATGGCGTCTACTTCAAACACTGCTGCAAAACCTAACAAGACTATCATGTACAAAGAACCTGAACGAACCTTATTCACTCCAGTGGCTGATCTAGAGGTGCTCTGTGAAAGCTTCATTGACCTTGACTCTTTAAAGGAAAATGGGTTTGATCTCATTTCTGCCATTAAAGCTCAAGGATGGGAAAAATATTTTGAAAGGCTAATGGGTCCTGTTTTTCCAACACTGGTAAAGGAATTTTGGATACATGCAAGCGCTGGTCCCAAGTTTATACATTCCTCGGTTCTTGGAGTGGAGATAGTCATCACTGAAAACCTGATCAGACAACTGTTTAGCTATACTGAGTCTGATGGAGTTTCAAATCTTGCTTCTTCTCGCATCGATATGGCTAGGGTTTATGAAGAAGTTACTATTGCTGGTTTGCCGTCAAGTAAGGTTAAAGATTTAAAACCCATTTATAGGATCTGGGCGAAAATCTTTATGAGTACGTTTTTTCACAGAAAACCATCCAACTCACCAGATTATGTGAGTTCGGAACATCTGTATTTTATGTACTGCATTAGCAAAAATGTCAAAATGGATCTACCGTATCTTATCTTCAGTCATTTACTAACTCATGTCAAAGAAACTAGAGAGGAAGTAAGGGCGAAAGCTGGTAAAGTAAGGACGTGGATACCCCTGGGAAGGTTGATTTCTGATATACTTATTGAGAACAAGCTGGTACAGCATCTGACTGATGCGAAGATTACAGAAGATCTGACTTACATCATTGGCTCTGAAATTAATGGACTCAATCTGAAACGGATGAAAATCATTTCAGAATTGAAAGGACAACTCAGGAAGATCAACTCTGAAGAGGTTCAAGGCAAAAGAATTCCTGTGGAAGATTTTCCACTATTCAGTGCAGATGAACCTAAGGAATTTGTCTGGCTGTACATTACTGAATGTCTAAAGGAAGGAATCCCTTTACCTGCCAATCTCGTTCAAAAGCCTGGAGAAGAATTGCCTAATCAGATGAAGGAAAGGCGCAGTAAGAGGAAGGCTGACGAAGAATTCGTTCAGAAGAAGAGAAAAGCACCTGAAGCGTCAAGAAAGAAGAAGAAAGAAGGAAAGAAGGCCAGAAGCAGTCCTAGAGAAGCTACTCTGGAAGAAATCAGAGACACCATTCAACAGGTATTAGCATCTGATCCTACTCCTACTATTCATTCACCACTATCTTCACCACAACTCTCTCCAAGTCTCATACCAAGAACTTCAAAATCTAAAAAGTCTGTCAATATCTCATCCGAACCACTATCCTCTGAACCAGTAAATTTACAATCATCTCCAGCACCAATTCCATCTGACCCACAACCTCAAACTATTCAAACAAAAATTCCTCCACCAGAACCAATTCTATCAGAAAACTCTCCAACAATAACTCCACTAGAACCAACTCAACCAGAAAACCCTCTAACAGCGACTCCACAACCAACTTTGTCACAACCAGAGAATCCCCAACCAGAGACTCTCTTTCAAGAAACAATAATTTCAGAACAAAACCAACCAGAGATTGTTCAAATTGAACACTCTGAACAAACAATTCCCTCAGAAGATCCAAATCTCTCTGACAATATTCTTGATATTCAACCCCTCAACCAAACAATTGAAATTTCTTCTACATCTGTTCACTCAGATGAATCTTCTGATTCATCTGATTCATCTGACTGTGATTCAGAATCACTCAAACAAGCTCGCTCTGAGAGCGTTATGAAGAAACATCTTAACATTGCTTTGTTTCATACCCCACCAAACTCTCCATCTCAACAACCATCTGAAGCACAACCATCTGAAACTCAATCAGCTGCAAACCAAACCATTCCTCAACCACCTGAAACTAATCCATCTGAGAATCAAACTTTTCCTCATTCATCTGAACTCCCTCAATCTGACATCCACACATCTCAACCACCCACACCTCAACCACAACCATCTGAACCTACTCCTGCTAACACCCCTAATCCTTTTTCCTCTGGACAAAATGAACAGTTAGATTTAGGATCTTGTGTTAATGCTATGTTTGATATTTTCAAAAAGGAGTTAGATTATGAATATGATCGTGTTAAGGCTGTCTGCATGTCTAGTTTGGATCCAAATGTTTCGAATAATGCTTGGAAGCGCTTCATCTGGATGTTTAACAAAGCTGCCCTAAAAGTTAGAGCAAAATGCTCTAAGCTTGCTAAGACTAAATTTGCTGAGTTAATAAAGGTAACACTGATGAACATGCCTCCTCCTCCTCCTGTGTTACTATTGGAAGCTGCTCCTCCAGTTGTTCCTGAATTTGAAATGGTTGAACAAGCTTCTGTTGAAAACCAAACTGAAGGGAACCCTGCTGCTACTGCATCTGCTCCGTCTTCATCTGTGGTTTCAGAACTTGTAAATGATGTGAAGGATATAAAGGACTGGATGATCAAGCAAGAGAAAACAACTGATGAAATCAAGACCTGGATGTCTAAGCAAGAAGAGTCAGCTGCCAAGATGATAGAGCTTCTGACCCTCATTGCCTCTCGCCAGACCTAGTTTTCTTTGTTGTTTTGAACATGAACTGATTTGGATGTTTGTTTGCTTTTATTGTGTTATGTGTTTTTGGCCTCTGCCTGTTTGTCTGTGAACTTTGGTTTGTTTTTAATTGCATGTTAACATGTTTTGCTCCTATATGATTCTTTTCTTCTATATCTTTCTGTCTTTGAAAATCTTTTTGATTATGACAAAAAGGGGGAGAAAAAGAGAAACTGAGTGTTCAACCTATAAGCAATTACTAAAACTAAATTCAGACATTTTATTAACTTACCTTGAATTTAAGTCTTTCAGATTACATTGATATATATGACATAATTCATTGAAGTTACCCTGAGACTGTGTCAACCAGAACCTGATTCTCTAAAGAAAATCTGAGTATTCAATAAACTCTGATATCTTACTCTGATACTTTTATTCAATCAACTGGCATCAATATTTGACTCTGAACTCTTTCATCAGGCTCTGAATCTGAAATATACTTAATCAGAAAGGAAGTATTCTATTCTGTTGTAGTATTTATTTCAGGGGGAGATTGTTTATCTCAGGGGGAGTTTCTAATTCTTACTCTTTATTGAACAAAATTTTCTCATTTTTTGTCATCATCAAAAAGGGGGAGATTGTAAGAGCACAGATTGTGTCTTAGTTATATCTCTATGTTTTGATGATAACACTTATAAATTTTGTATTCAAGAATTATATACTCTAAAAGTGTTCTAGATTGTTTGCTACAGGCACTAAAGAAAATTATCTTAAGAAAGCAAAATTGGATCTGAACATTGTTTTTATGAAAGGCTTCATAAGTTCAAGAGCATCTTAAGTGAAGATCTGAACACTGCTCCCAGAAGAATCTGACTACTGTCTCTTGAAGATTCTGAAGAAGGAGTCTCTAAAGCATAGAAGACTCTGCTCTGAAAGATTTACACGCTCAAGCACACAAGCTGCACATACTCTGATTCAGCTCATTTTGAAGAACATTCAAGACTCTGAAGATCCAGATGATCCGTGGTCTGGAGACTCTGAAGATTCAGATTCTAATGTTGAAAGCTGAACTTACTTTGAAGAAGATTTAAATATGTACGTTGGTTTTTCTCAACAGCTCTTTCCTATTTTGTGCTAGACACAAGGACACAGACAAAAAGGTTTTATCTGTGCATTCCATTCTGAGGAAAGTTTTCTGCAAGTAAAGACAAAAAGCATCAGGCTTGTTTCAGCACAGCCTCCAATGTGAAGACAAAAGGCTTCAGGCTTTTCTGCACAACCTTCAACGTAACAAGACTTCTTGGATCTTGGTGCCTATATAAAGAAGTCCACTCCATCTTCTTCAGTATCGAATCTCTAGCAAAATCACTACTCAAAGCAATCTTTCAAAGCTCTCTATTATATTATTTTTGCTTTAACTTTATTCTTAAATTAAGAGAAATATCACTGTTGTGATAACAGCTTATTAGAAGCATTCTTACTCTTGTAAAAGCTTTACATTGTTTGTAAAAGGTTTTCCTTAAGAGGATCCAGTTGGGATCAGTTGCTATTGAGAAGACTAAGAACAGTTGTTCTTAGGTGTTGCTATTTGTAATCTGTTTGATTAAAATAGTGGATTAAGTCCTTGATAGAGAAAGGCAAATCACTCTTGAGAGGGTGGACTGGAGTAGTTGTTTTCAACGAACCAGGATAAAAATATCTGTGTTCTAATCTTTGTTTTTTAGTCTTACTTATTCAACCCCCCCTTCTAAGTAATTTTCTCACCTTCAGTTGGCATCAGAGCTCCGGTTCTGCGTGTGCTCCACTTTACCGTGTCAGTTAAAGATCCAGTGAGAAAGATACTTTGATATTTGTGTTGTTGCCAATATGGATACATCTACATCAACTTGCAACAACAAATATGAAGGAGATAGGATTAGTACCAAGCCACCCATGTTTGATGGGGAAAAATTTGACTATTGGAAAGATAGAATAGAAAGTTTTTTCCTTGGGTATGATGCTGATCTTTGGGATATGGTCATTGATGGATATAAACATCCTACTGATGAGGATGGCAAAAAGATTGATAGAAAATCAATGACTGAAGTACAGAAAAGAGATTTCAAGAATCACCACAAAGCCAGAACTATATTGCTTAATGCAATCTCTCATACTGAGTATGAGAAGATTACAAACAGAGATACTGCTCATGACATGTTTGAGTCACTCAAAATGACTCATGAGGGAAATTCTCAGGTTAAAGAGACCAAGGCGCTGGCGCTCATACAGAAGTATGAGGCATTCAAAATGGAAGAGTCTGATGATGAATCTCCCCCTGAGTTAAATATGAAAAAGGAATAGAAACTTCCCTTTTGTCTTGAGTAATCTTCAGAGTTAGATCTTGTTTGTTCTTATAACATTTGAAGGTCAGAATGTCTTTCAGAATAAGATTCAGAGTTTGATAATAGACAAATGATCAGAGAGACTCAGAGTTTCTTTTATATAGTGTACTAATCAAATGTTCTGAAATAGTCAGATTAAATGTTAGATAGAATAGATATGTCTGAAGATTCATTCTGGTGAAGTTATATTAAACAGTTCAGATCTATATTTTCTCCCCCTTTTTTGTCATAAGCAAAAAGTAAAAACTTTTAAAAAGACAAATAAAAGGAAACAGTAAATAAGATAATTCAATGGAGAAAACTTGATTCGTTCAAAAGATTAGAGCAAGAGTACATAGGTAAGCATCAGAAGACATAGCAATAAAGTTCAGATGCAAACAACAGATGCAAAAAAAAAACATTAGAATGAAAAAAAATCTAGGAGTGTTTGGACAAAAGCATCTTCAATAGATCTGTAATCTCAGAGGAGGATTGCTCTTGCTTGGACATCCACTTAGTCATAGTTTCATTCTTTTCATCTTGCTTTGACATTCATTTTGTCATATCCTCAGACTTCTTATCCTGCTTAGCCATCCAGGATTTGATCTCTGACTGTCCAGCTTCCAGAGCAGCAATCTTATCTTCAACGTCTGGATGTTCTTTCTTTATCTCAGATGAAGAATTAGAAGGAGGTTCTGTAGCCTGAATAGAATCAATCGCCATTGGTTCTGTAGATCTTGAAGAGGGGTCTACCAGAGTCATAGTCAATGCATTATCAGTAGATTCTGTTGATGGTGGAGTAGCATCTAAATGAAGCAAAGGTTCAGTTTTGTTGACAGTCCAGAATAGAGTCCTTTCAGCTCTGAGCTTTGCATCATCAGAACAGACGTTCTTCAGATTTGAAGCTACAGTGTTGAATCTGTTGATGAAACTGTTCCAGATGATGTCAGATTCTTTGGCATCCATTGTTTCAGAGCATTTCTTCTGAACAGTACCTAAATACATCTGTATTTCTTGCAAAAATGTTTGAAATAAATGATCAATATTAAGTCTGGGCAGAGGTTTTAGCAAGGTTTCCAGAGTGATAGGTTTGGGTTGGGGAGTTGGTGGAAAAAGTGATTTTTGGATGGAAATCAGAGGAGGAGGATAATATGGAATGAATGGTATCTCAGGAGCTTTTTCTTTAGATCTGACTAAAGCATTAAGCAAATGAGGTTTTGGTCTTCTGTTAGGGGTAACAACATCAAAAGATGCATTTGAGTAGGGTTTGAAGGCAGATCTTGGTGGTTCAGCAGATGCAACAGTGTTAACAGATGCAATTTGCAGAGCTGGAACGACAGCTTTACCAGATGTTGCAGATATTGTTGCTAAAGATCCTACATTGGTCATTGATTGAATATATGAAACAAGCACAGATGGAAGAGCCTGTGTGAGTTTTGGTTTCAGAGGTTTGAAGGGGTCAGATGGTTCAACTCTGTCATAAAAGTCTTTCAGTTTGAAACCATAAGACAGATTATGAAAAAGAGAAGAAACTTGGGCACAAGATATAGAAGATGTTGGATTGGAGTTGGGAATTAATATCTCAGATGATGGTGCAGGTGGAGGCATAGGATCTAGAATGGGAGTTTTAGAAGGTATGGTAGGTTCAGGTTCAGGTTCAGGTTGGTTTATCTCAGAGTATTTGTCAGATGGAGAGATTAGAAAATCTGGGTGGGTTTCTGATTCTGAGGAGTTGGAGGATGTTGTTGGAGTACAAGAGGTAGAAGATACTTGAAACACTGTTTTTAAAGGTGTGGTATCAAGGACTTCTGTCTCAGGGATGTGAGGTTCAGAAGTATTGGTAGGTTCTGAAGGAATGTCAGATGGTTTGGATGGTGGTTCTGATGAAACAGGAACAGAGGTTACTTTTGTATGTTCAGAAGTAACAGGTGCAATGGGTTCAGAAGGTGGATTATTTGATGGTGGATTGTCAGAGGCTTTTTTTGGTTGAACTTCTTTTGTTTGGTTTTCTGGATGTTCAGAGGTTTGTTGTTGAACAGATGTTTGTTGTTCTGATGGTTGGTGATCTGATGGTTGTTGATCTGATGGTTGTTGATCTGATGGTTGTGGATTTGATGGTTGAGGTCGTGGAACAAAGTGTTTGATATGAGTTTTGGGTTGAGAAGGTTTTGGTACAGAAACTGTTGGTGTTGTTGTTTGAGTTGGAACAGGGGTTTGTTTTTGTGGTGAAACAGAACTGGGAGCAGTAACAGAAGTGGTTTGTGTAGCAGGAGGTTTTGGAACAGACTTAACATTTGAATCATTAATAACAAGATTTGCAGAAGATACAGAAGATTTAGTACCTTTTACTTTGATCCTCTTGGCAGGTATAGAAGCAGCTTCTTCAGAATCTTTTCTCTTCAAGAGCTTCTTGGGCTTCTCAGCAATCTTGACCTTCTTCTGAACAGGTGCAAATTCTTCTACAGGCTGAGTCCTTTTCCTCTGGAGTTGTGCTTCTTCTTCTCCTGCATCTGGTAGTGGTTGTCTTGCTAGCTGAATCACATTAGCAGGAACAGGTTTTCCTTCCTTCTTGCATTCATCAATGTACATAACCACTATATGTCTGGGTTCTTCAGCAAAGAATAAAGGAAATTCATCTACATGAACCCTCTTATTCAATTCTGACATATTTAGCTTCTTAGGAGCTATTGTTAGTTCATCAACAATTTTGAGTCTCAGAAGACTTTTAGCATTCAGAGGCTTTCCTATTATGAATTCTAATTCCTCTGTGACTCCAGCAGCATACAGAGCAGTTACCAAGCCATTCTCAGTAAGAAGATCTGAGATCAATCTTCCAAAGGGGATCCAAGGTCTGATCTTCTGTCCTTTCTCTTTCACATATTCTCTAGATGCATTGATATGGTTCCACAGATGCATAAACAGAATGTATGGAAGATCTACCTTGGTGCTCTGACTAAGGCAATACATGAAATAGAGCTGTTCATTATTGACATAGTCTGGAGAATTGGTCGACTTCCTATGGTGGATGCATCCCATGAAGATCTTGGCCCAGATCTTGTAATCAGGCTTCAGATCTTTGAATTTGTTAGAAGCTTGACCAACAGTCATTACTTCTTCATAAACCTCATCCATGTCCACACGCCCAGCTGGCAAGTGGGAAACACCATCTGTTTCTTCATATCCTATCAATTTTCTTATCAGATCTTCTGTGATAATAATCTCTTTTCCCAGCACAGAAGATAAGATGAACTTGGGATAAACTGATGCATGAATCCAGAATTCTTTCACAAGGAGAGGGTAAACTGGTCCAAAGAGCCTATCAAAGTACTTAACCCATCCTTGAGCTACAATGATGGAACGAAACTCAAACCCATTTTCTGCCAGAGAATCAAACTCAACCATAGATTCACATAGAACTTCCAATTTATCAACTGGCGTTAGAAGTGTTCTTTTGGGAGGAGAGTATGGAGCAACACCCAAGTTTTCTGAAGTTACAGTAGCCATAGTAGATTGGAATTGAGAATTTGTTGATGATGAAGATGCCATTGAAGAATGCTTTGTTAAACACTTAGGTTTTGGGTTTTTATGCAGAGAAAATAGGAGATGAAAACGCATGTAAATTCTGAGAGAGTGAAAAGTGTGAAAGTGAATACAAGACAAGTATTTATACTAAAACACTTAGGCAAATCAACAGTCAGAAATATGCACGTTTGAACAAGCATTAAATGAAGAGAATAAAAATCATTTCAAAACATTAAATGCTTCTGACAATTTGGGGGGAAAACCAAGATTCTTACTATTCAAACTTCACCTCAAACGTATCTTCAGTTATGTACACGCCACCTCTTCAGATTTTGTGTGACACGTGTTTACTTGCATGCTGTTCTGAATTCTCTTAAGAAATGAAACGTTAGCCAACGTTCAGATCTTCTAAAGATTGTTAGCTCAGAGTTTCACAAAAGAAATATTGATCAGAATAAAATAATCAATCAGAAGAAATACTTCAGAGCATTAAGCATTTTTGCATCTGAAACAATTTGCTTCTGATAAATATTATTCTGGAAAAAAATCCATACCAATATTTTTCAGAATAAAATTGAATCTATCTTCAACAAGGGGTTTTGTAAAAATATCTGCCCATTGATGATCTGTATCAACAAAGGCTAAATTTATGATTCCCTTCTGAACATAGTCTTTGATGAAATGATGCTTAATTTTTATATGTTTTGCCTTAGAATGTAAAATGGGATTCTTGGACAAACATATAGCAGAAGTATTATCACAAAAGATAGAAATGCTACTTTCAAAAATTTGATAATCTTCTAGTTGACTCTTCATCCAGAGCATCTGCGTGCTACATCCAGCAGCAGCAATGTATTCAGCCTCTGTGGTTGAAAGTGCAATTGTGGGTTGCTTCTTGTTGTACCAGGAGATTAGATTTCTTCCTAGAAATTGACAACTTCCAGAAGTACTTTTTCTTTCCACTCAGTCTCCAGCGTAGTCAGCATCACAGAATCCAACTAATTTGAAATCATCAGATTTTCTGTAACACAAACCCACATTAGAAGTACCTTTCAGATACCTTAGAATCCTCTTGACAGCTGTCAAGTGTGATTCTCTAGGATCTGATTGGAATCTAGCACACAGACAAACACTGAATAATATGTCAGGTCTAGAAGCAGTAAGATAAAGAAGAGATCCAATCATACCTCTGTAGAGCTTCTGGTCTACTTTCTTAGTTACCTCTTCCTTGCCAAGTGAGCTAGTAGGATGCATTGGAGTCTTTGCCAGCTTACTGTCAGACATGTTGAATTTCTTCAGAAGTTCTTTAACATACTTTGTCTGATGTATGCAGGTGCATTATGGAGTTTGATTAACTTGGATTCCTAGAAAGAATCTGAGTTCTCCCATCATGCTCATTTCAAATTCTGCCTGCATACATGTAGCAAACTCCTTTCCAAGCATAATATTGGTTGATCCAAAAATAATATCATCTACATAAATTTGGCAAATTAGAAGATCTTTCTTAATTGTTTTACAGAAGAGTGTTGCATCCACTTTGCCTCTGATGAAATTCTTCTCCAGAAGAAAATTGCTCAATCTCTCATACCAAGCTCTAGGAGCTTGTTTTAATCCATATAGAGATTTCTTTAATTTAAAAACATGATCTGGAAATTTTTCATTTTCAAAACCAGGAGGTTGGTGGACATAAACTTCCTCTTCTATAATACCATTAAGAAAGACACTTTTAACATCCATCTGATACAGAGTGATGTTATTTTGTGCAGCAAAGGAAATAAGAAGGCGTATAGATTCTAACCTTGCCACTGGAGCATATGTCTCAGTGTAATCAATACCTTCTTGTTGACTGTACCCTTGAGCAACCAGCCTTGCCTTATTCCTCTCAACTTCTCCTTTCTCATTTAGCTTATTTCTGAAGACCCATTTTGTACCAATTATATTGAATCCTTGAGGTCTTTGAACTAGATCCCATACATCATTTCTGCTGAATTGATTTAGCTCTTCTTGCATGGCAATAATCCAATCATTGTCTTGCAGAGCTTCTTCTACAGAAGATGGTTCAATTTCTGACACTAGTCCAAATAGTGATGCTTCAGATGATCTTAGAAAGGATCTTGTTCTGATGGGATCATCCTTCTTTCCAATAATGACATCCTCTGGATGAGAAGCTTTAATTCTGGATGATGATCCTCTGATATTCGACTCTTCAGAAATGTTTAGATTATTCATCTGAGAAGTTAAAGGAGTAGCATCTGGAGTTGCTTCTGGTTCCTTCACTTGAATTTTGTCTGCTTCTGGAACTTCAGAGTCAATAAAGACTACTTCCCTATCTGCAAAGTTATCAACCTGCTTTGGCTTTTCAGAGCCAAGCTTATCATCAAATCTGACATGAATGGATTCTTCCACAATCTGTGTCTCAGTGTTGTATACTCTGTAGCCTTTAGAGCGTTCAGAATATCCAAGCATGAAACACTTCTGTGCTTTGGAATCAAACTTGCTCAGATTTTCCTTAGTGTTTAACATATAGCAAATACATCCAAAAGGATGAAAATATGAAATGTTGGGCTTTTTGTTCTTCCACAGTTCATAAGGAGTCTTCTTCAGAAGAGGTCTAACAGACACTCTGTTCTGAATGTAACATGCTGTATTGATTGCTTCTGCCCAAAAATGTTTTGCCAGATTTGTCTCATTAATCATGGTTCTGGCCATTTCTTGCAAAGTTCTGTTTTTCCTCTCTACAACCCCATTCTGTTGTGGAGTTCTAGGTCAGGAAAAATAATGAGCAATGCCATTTTCAGAAAAATATTTTTCAAAATATTTATTTTCAAATTCACCACCATGATCACTTCTGACTTTTATAATTTTGAAATTCTTTTCATTCTGGACTTGCTTGCAGAAGTCAAAGAACACAGAATGTGACTCATCCTTGTGTTTTAAGAACTTTACCCATGTCCATCTACTAAAGTCATCAACAATGACTAATCCATACTTCTTGCCTCTGATGGATGCAATTTTCACTGGTCCAAACAGATCAATATGAAGTAATTCTAGTGGTTTAGAAGTAGAAACAACATTTTTTTATTTGAAAGATGTTTTTGAAAACTTCCCTTTCTGGCATGCTTCACAAAGAGCATCTGAAGTGAACTTCAGATTAGGGAGTCCTCTGACAAGATTAAGTTTATTAATCTGAGACATACGTCTCATATTAATATGGCCCAATCTTCTGTGCCAGGCCCATTACTCTTCATTAACAGACAAGAGGCATTTAACATTTTGAACTTTAAGTTCTGAAAGATTTATTTTATAAATGTTGTTTTTCCTCTTACCACTAAATAGGATAGAGCCATCCTTTTGACTAATAGCTTTACAACATTTTTGATTAAAGGTAATATCATAACCATTGTCACTTAATTGACTTATGGATAATAAGTTATGCTTTAACCCTTCAACAAGTAAAACATTAGTAATAGAGGGAAGTTTACCATTTCCAATAGTGCCAGATCCAATGATCTTGCCCTTCTGGTTCCCTCCAAACTTCACGTCACCTCCAGATCTAAGTTCCAGGCTTTGGAACATAGACTTTTCTCCTGTCATGTGTCGTGAGCATCCAGAGTCCAGGTACCATGATTGGTGTCCTGACCTTGCTGCTAAGAACATCTGCAACAGGAATTATTTTGTTTTTAGGTACCCAGATCTTCTTGGGTCCTTTGGGGTTAGTTGGTTTGTAGGTTTGTCTAAACTTCTGTTTTTCAACATAATGTTTATTCTGACTTGCCTTGGGTTTAAACACATAAGTATTCTTCTCATAGCTTGTGTGTTTAATGTCATTTAAGTGACCAAATTTAAATTGAGAATACAGAGGTGTCTTCTTGATGAAAAGTTTGTCAACAGGTTTTGGATTGCTTCCAGATGAAGATTCATATCCAATACCTCTTCTGTTGTTTCCACTAACACCATAGATCATGGAAGCCATCTTGCTTCTGTCTATGCTCTTAGTAAGAAATCTCTGAAAGCTAGAGTCATATTTTTCTAAAATGTTTTCACATGACTTAGTCTCAGATTCAGATTCTTGTTGAGTTATTTCAAAGTCATTTTTGATTTTCAGATTTATTTCTTTTTGCTCAACAAGTTCTGTTTTCAGAAGATCAATCTCAGATTCAAGATTGCTTTTCAGCTTCTTGTATTTGAGTTTGATATTGTTATAACTTTTAAGAACTTCTGTTAAAACTTTTGTAAGTTCTTCTTTGGTAAGTTTACCCATTACCTCTTCTGCATCATCATCAGATTCAGAATCTGATTCATATCCTGAGGTACCTTCCTCTTGATCCTCTGTGCTCGCCATCAGTGCAACATTGGCACATTCTTCTTCTGATTCAAAAGATGATTCAGATTCATCTGAGTCATCCCATGTTGCCATCAGAACCTTCTTTTTGTTAAACTTCTTCTTGGGTTTTTCTTTCTGAAGTTTGGAGCAATCATTCTTGTAGTACCCAGGTTCTTTGCACTCATAGCACACAACTTCTTTCTTCCCAGATCTTCTGTGCCCAGAAGATTCCTTTCTATTGTCAGATCTTCTGAAGTTGTTGAACTTCTTTCCCTTGTGCTTCCAGAGTCTGTTAATCCTTCTGGACAACATGGATAACTCATCTTCTTCAGAAGAAGAAGATTCTTCAGAGTTTTCTTGAATGACCTGCAAAGCTTTAACAGTTTTGTTAGATTTTAATGCAACAGATTTACCTTTTTCTTTCTTCTGAGGTTCATCTTCCTCAAGCTCAATCTCATGGCTCCTCAGTGAGCTGATGAGTTCTTCTAGAGAGATCTTGTTCAGATCTTTAGCCATCTTCAAGGCAGTCACCATTGGTCTCCATCTGGTAGGCAAACTTCTGATGATTTTCTTTACGTGATCTGATGTAGAGTATCCCTTGTCCAGAACTTTCAGCCCAGCAGTGAGTATCTGAAATCTGGAGAACATGGCTTCAACAGATTCAGAGTCTTCCATTTTGAAGGCCTCATACTTCTGGATCAGAGCCAGAGCTTTTGTCTCCTTAACTTGAGAATTTCCCTCATGAGTCATTTTTAGGGATTCAAACATATCAAAAGCAGTTTCCCTGTTTGTAATTTTCTCATACTCAGTATGTGAAATTGCATTCAATAATATAGTCCTGGCTTTGTGGTGATTTCTGAAATCTTTCTTCTGAGCATCTGTCATAGATTTTCTGTCAATCTTCTTGCCATTCTCATCTGTGGGATGGACATATCCATCTATGACTAGATCCCATAGATCAACATCATATCCTAGGGAAAAACTCTTAATTCTGTCTTTCCAGTAGTCAAATTTCTCCCCATCAAACATTGGGGGTTTGGTGCTGATCCTATCCCTTTCTTCATATTTATTGTTAATATTGAACATTGAATTATCAGCCATTGTAACAAATAAATATATATCAAAGTATTTCTCTCTGGATCTTTACTGACACTGTTAAGTGGTAGCACACACAGAACCATAGCTCTGATGCCAACTGAAGGTGAGATAATACTTAGAAGGGGGGGTTGAATAAGTATGAAAGATTAAGACTTTAAAAATAATGACACAATTATTTTTATCCTGGTTCATTTAAAACAACTACTTCAGTCCACCCTTCCTAGAGTGATTTGCCTTTCTCAACAAGGACTTAATCCATTATTTAATCAAACTGATTACAATAGTAACACCTAAGAACAACTGTTCTTAGTCTTCTCAAGAGCTACTGATTCCAACTGAATCCTCTTAAGGAAAACCTTTACAATCAATGTAAATCAAATACAAGAGTATTAATGCTTCTATAAAGCTTTTATCACAACAGTGATTTTTCTCTTAAGTTTAAGTACAAGAAATTCTAAGAAGAATATGAAAGAATGAGAGCTTAGAATAATATGATTTCTTTTCAGCAAATTGTGTAACTGAAGAATATGGTGGAGTCCTCCTTTTATAGGCAGCTGATCCAAGTAAGCTGAGCGTTGAAAAGAGAGTCCTAAAAAGGTCTGAGCCTTTTTGCCTTCACATCAAGTGACCTTTCCTAGAAGTGGATAACACAGAAAAATCCTTTTTGTCTGTGTAATTGTGTCTAGCACAAATGAGGAAAGAGACGTTGATTTACTCCAACGGATATAATCTTGAATATTTCTTCTTCAGTTTTCAGCAAGTTCTTCAGAGTCTGAATGAATCAGAGTCTTCTAATGATGTTCAAAACTTTGCTGTATCAGAGTCTTCTGCAGCATGTGTGCTTTCAGCGTGTTGATCATCAGAGCATGTTTGACACAGAACTTCAGTACTTGGCAGCGTTAGTACTTTCAGAAACTTCTGTAGAATTATGCTTTGAGAAACTCTTCAAACAATATTCTTTTTTGCTTCAGATGCTTCAGCTTCAGATGCTTCTGACTAGCTTTGATGCTTCTGCTTAGCTTCAGATGCTTCTGCTTCAGTTGCTTCTGCTTCAGATGCTTCTGATGAGTGCATCTGGCGCTTCAGAGTCAGGATAACTTCTTGTATACAATTCAAATTTGCTTCTAGAGAGTTAATTTCATTTCAATCTGCAGTAAAACTCTCAAACAAATTTTAGAGTATATAATTCTTAAATATAAAATTTCCTAACAGTTATCATCAAAACAAAGAGTTATTATTAAGAACGAATCTGTGTTCTAACAAAATCCATCTCTCTTACCCTATTTTGTTTTCTTAAACAACATTTGTACTCATTCTTCTGGTAAGAACAAATTAATAGGATTTATAAACACTATGAATCATTGAAGCAAACAGCAACTGAGACATCTCAAATCTGCAGAATTTTTGCACGCACAGTTGTTGAGGCGGTAAAGCAGCAAGCAAAAATATTAAGTATCCATTTTTGTTGTCTCCACAAGGATCAGTGCAAGGTAAAGAATGCCATTCGAAAATGAAGAGCGCCAACCAACTTGGATAACTCAGACTCCTTTTTAGAGTGCATAAAAGGCACTTCTTCCAAAACAGGAATTCCTATCAATTGAGCAAACTCCTCCAAGGTTGGCAACAAAACAAATCCGGGGAACACGAAGCAGCACAACTGAGGGTCGTAAAACTGCAACAACACATATGCACCTCTTGACTCAAACTTGGAGATCTTGCAGACAAAACTCAAAATCTTCCCATATTCCTTTCTCAAGTCTTCTATCACATCACAATCGGCCACAAAAATAAGCTTAAGCAGAGGCCCTAACTCTGGTGTCGGGAACTTGTACATCACGCTCTTCTTTAAATCAGGCTCCAAAATGATGGTGGATTAGAGCTAGAATCAAGAGGAAAATATGCACCTGAAACACAAATACATGCAAATGT
This sequence comes from Lathyrus sativus, assembly GCA_963859935.3. Lineage (NCBI taxonomy): Eukaryota > Viridiplantae > Streptophyta > Magnoliopsida > Fabales > Fabaceae > Lathyrus > Lathyrus sativus. The sequence continues at coordinate 459,235,652 of OZ012738.1, forward strand.
TAATATGTAAATAAACATGCAAATGCAAACAGGGGATCAAGATCTTTGTGCTGCTGACAGAGATGAACCAGAGCTTTGCTTCAGCGAGAAAATAACACAACACTGATATAAGGAACCCACTACATCAAGGATAAAGAGTTCACACTGACGAGAAAACCGAGTAGGTTGAAGGTCAAGGTTCCTGCATAACCCTCCCACTTACAGGTATGGACCTAATCTCTAATAAGGTTTGGCATCCTATGCGGTCGTCAGCATCACAAACTTTCGAGAAACGATGATACGTTCACCATTTCTGGTTTGACATCATAGTCTAACGAAGAGGCCTCACTTAACTGACTCCAAAATGGTCGGTCTCCACAGTCGACAGCTTTCAGATCCAACACCCCCTCCCAAAAAATGTACAGGATATGATGCCTTCAAAGAAAACCTCGTCTGAACGCGAACTTCGTGAGGACTAATGCATGCAAAAACATACAGGTCCAACACTACTTTCCACTCTAATGCTATGGATATCCTCAAGCATGGGTTTTCGCTTATCACTCAATGGAACAGTCTCACCCAACAACACAACAATATGATAATAATGCAGAATATAAACTGCACATGCAATAAAATACAAATACAACCCAAATACACATACATACCCACCCAAAGATAAGCAAATAAGCGCTAGGATTGACTCGCATAGGGGATGGGAAAGTCCCCAGCAGAGTCGCCAGCTGTCATATTGCTGCGAAAAAGAGGCCGACAAAGGCAGAAGAGTCGCCACCGTTCGTTATTTATCCCAAAAAAGGGAAAGGAAACGATCGGAGAAAACCTACGAAAAAGGGAAAAGACAGGACATCGCAACCAAACCTTGGGTTCAGGAGTCGGTTACGTAAGGGGAAGGTATGAGCACCCCTCAGGTCCGTTGTACTCAACGGGATCCATGGTTGTTGTCTATCTAAAAGGGTGTTAATCTAAAGGCTGGCTGATAACACGAAATCATATAGATATTTTCATGCATAATTCGACTGAAAGCTAACCGTTTTCGATCCGATTTCGGGTTATTTCCATGTATTTGTCTGATGTTTTTGCAGGTATTCAACGATCACGTCTAAACAAGGCAACATGAAGAAAAGAAGCAATTCCAGATGAAATATGGACGAAAAAGGAGTGAAAACACAATGAAAAGCGCAGCAGACAGTTTTTGCTGATGTGACGACCGTCATAGATGCATGACGACCGTCACACGGGTGACGACCGTCACACCTTGTGACGACCGTCATGCAGGCAAAAACGCCCCACTCAGATTACACGTCAAAAGAGCAGTTCCAATTCCCATTTCATGGTCCACTACTCCCTAAATTATCTGCCTCAAGGTCCACCATCCTCAGAGGTAACCGTTGGAATCCCACCTCTATAAAAAGGGAAGCAGGGGACTTTAAAAGGGGAGCTGCATTCATACCACGAAGTGCTGCCCAAATTTATTTTCAAGAGCAAATTTAATTTCCAGCCTTTTTATCATTTGTATCCATTTCTCCGGTTTCAATTGTACCCCTTTCCTTTATTTCCCTTTCCATTCTACTCATTCCCATTTCTGCTCTACTGTATTTGTTACTGCACTGTACGATCGAATTGGAACTAAAGACAGAATCCTGCCAACATCTGTGGAGGATCTGCCCAAAGGCCAATTGGCATTATTTACAGGTTTTTATTTTGATCGACTCTTATTTTACCATAATGCAATTTATTATTTATTATTATTATTTATGTTTTGCTTTTCCAAATTCCATGTCTAGCTAAACTTAGGTAATCGATATGTAGTAATAATTCGGATGGGATTTGATAACTCTTGTTTGAAAACTTTCTTTTCACAAAAAAATAACTTATGGTCTAAGTGTTTAAAAATTGATTTACGAAATAAACTTCGTCGCGAAAGCGAGAACTTGTTTTAAAGTAGTTTTGCCACGAAAGTGGGAAATTAATTAAGATACGAACCAACAAGCGAAAGCTGCGGTAAGGTCAGATAGTAAACACTAGGCATTCGTTTTAATAACAGCGAAAGCACTTTAAAACTAATTAGAACTTAGAGATTTCCAAAAAGTAATTTTAACCCCGAACGGAACACGAAAGTGTACGTTAGGCCCTTAGGATTATGATTAGCGTCAATAACCATCGTGAGACGAGAGTCTTCAAATCTCCACTTTCTGCTTAAGTAAACTGCGATAACTATTTCATACACCAGTAACCTATCAAATCCCTGAAGAACATAACTACTACGTATCGATTCAATTAATTAAAATCTTAATAGTAATCTTAGTTTCCCCTTTTAGTGACAACCTTATTCCCTTAAAACATATTCTACCTAGCTAAACATAGTAACTCCCGAGAACACTAGTTTGATTACGAGTCCCTGTGGGATCGATATGTTTTATTACTACGCGATAGACTGTGCACTTGCAGTTAGAATTGTTAGACATAGAAAGTTGCGATCAAGTTTTTGGCGCCGTTGCCGGGGGCCCGTTTAGTCAATAGTGTAACCTTCTGTTACGCCGTATAGACTAGGTAAACAATTTTCATTTTTCCTTTACTAGTGCTGTCGATTGTATGCCAAGTGATCGCCCACAAAGCGATATCTTGAAACCTTCAGTCGCAGAACTAGAACGCTTCTTACATCTAAGAAGCCGAATCATTGAGTACCAACTCAAACATAACATTCCTGATCCTCTCACTCCCATTCCCAAATCCGAAGAAGAACCAACGATGGCTGAAGGACCTCCGAACAAACCGCTGAAGGCATACGCTACACCATCTCAGATGGAGCCTAGAAGTAGCATTGCTGCCCCAGCTATTACCCGAAATGATTTTGAGCTGAAACCATCATTGCTGTCGGATGTACAACAAAACCAATTCTCAGGAAACGCAACTGAGGATCCGAACGAACATCTAACGAAGTTTGTACAATACGCAGACACAGTGAAAGCAAATGGAGTAACTCCAGACGCGATAAGACTTCGTCTTTTCCCATTCTCTCTTAGAGACAGAGCATGGACATGGTTACAATCGTTACCATCCAACTCCGTTACAACGTGGGAGCAATTGAAGAACGTCTTCTTAGCGAGATATTTTCCACCAAGCAAAACGGCTATGCTTAGAGCTCAAATCAACGGATTTCGACAGAAAGATAATGAATCTCTCTACGAAGCATGGGAACGATTCAAAGATATGATGAGAACATGTCCTCACCACGGTCTAGAAGACTGGGTGACAATCCATACTTTCTATAATGGACTTCTATACAATACTAGATTAACCATAGACGCTGCCGCAGGCGGTGCACTTATGGATAAACCATACGATGAAGCCTATCAATTAATAGAAAACATGTCACAAAACCATTGCCAATGGGGAGGTGAACGCACTCCAAATGAGAAAACCTCAGCGAAAGGTGGGATGTACGAAATCAGCAGCCTTGAAAAGTTCAATGCTAAAGTAGATGCTCTAGCACAAAAGATCGATAGTCTGACCGTTAACCCCACTGCAACTGTCGCTGCAGTAACTCCAAATTGCGAGTTATGCGGAAGCACTACTCATAATGCACCCGAATGCCCATTGCTAGCCGGAATCACGCCAGACCAGGTAAATTATGCTCAAGGAAATCCCTACGCAAATACATACAACCCAGGTTGGCGAAATCATCCAAACTTTTCTTACAAAAGCGAAAATGCATTGCAAATGCCTACTGCTCCGCAAGGATATCAAAAACCAGCTGCTCAAAATGCACCTAGGAAATCAAACCTCGAAATGATGATGGAAAAGTTCATAGCTACTCAAGCTCAGACGAACAAAGAGTTCCTGAATCAAAACATACACACTAGCAAGCAAATTAAATAGTTGACAGGAAAAGTAGACGCTTTAGCCACCCACAACAAAATGTTAGAAACTCAGATATCACAAGTGGCTCAACAGCAAGCATCTGCTGCCGCACCTGCAGGCACATTTCCTGGACAACCCGAACAGAATCCCAAAGGCCAAGCAAATGCTGTGATACTAAGAAGTGGAAAAGAATTGGACGAACCGATCGATCCGAGGACCGAAAACTCAGCCATGCAACAGAAACCAACTGAACCAGCAGAAAAGGAATCTGAGTTAGAGAAGAAGGAAGACAACGAGAAGGAGGATGCCGCAAGTGAAAAAACTCAAACACCTCCAGCGCCATATAAACCACCTATCCCTTATCCGCAAAGACTAATAAACTCTAAAACTTCAGGACAGTTTAAGAAATTTGTAGAGCTCCTTAAACAGCTGAATATTACTATTCCTTTTACAGAAGCGATAACTCAAATGCCGTCATACGCCAAATTTCTCAAAGAGATCCTGTCGAATAAGAGAAAGATCGAGGATAACGAAACAGTTACACTCACTGCAGAGTGTAGCGCTATTATTCAGAACCGCATGCCTCCTAAATTAAAAGACCCAGGTAGTTTCTCCATACCCTGCGTCATAGGAAAGTTCGTAATAGATAAAGCTCTATGCGATTTAGGAGCCAGTATCAGTGTTATGCCCTTATCTATATGCAAAAAGCTGAATATGGGAGACCTCAAACCAACCAAAATGTCCGTACAATTAGCTGACAGATCAGTAAAATACCCCGTCGGAATACTGGAAAACGTTCCAGTACGCATAGGACAATTCTACATTCCAACCGACTTCATAATCATGGACATCAAGGAGGACACTGTAACCCCAATTATCCTAGGAAGACCATTCCTAGCTACAGTCGGAGCGATTATAGACGTGAAGAAAGGAAGGCTAACATTCGAAGTAGGAGAAGAAAAGATAGAGTTCATTCTCACCAAGTTCTTACAAGCACCATCCATAGACGATACCTGCTATGTAGTAGATGAAATTGACGAATGCATAAGAGAACTTGAAAATAAGGAGACCGCGTATTCAAAAATAATAAAGATTCAAATACCCGACATTTCTGAAGACGACGATTGGCGTAAACCGTATAAAGACGACAGTCTAAGCGAAAGCTTAGCACTGACACCAAACCATATGCCAGGTCCGAAGAACCCATCTTTAGAGCTTAAAACTCTACCCAAAAACCTCAGATATGAATTTCTAGACGATGAACTAAAAAGACCAGTAATAGTCAACGCCGACTTAGGACAACCAGAAACCGAAAAGTTATTAGAAGTCCTAAAGAAATACCCCACCGCGTTAGGCTATAACATAAGCGATTTAAAAGGTATAAGCCCTTCGATCTGTATGCATCGAATTACAATAGAGGAAGACTCTAAAACCTCTCGAGAGCATCAGAGAAGACTAAACCCCATCCTGAGCACTGTAGTCCGAGATGAAGTAAAGAAACTACTAGATGCAGGAATCATCTATCCGATCTTCGATAGTGAATGGGTTAGCCCAGTTCATGTCATACCAAAGAAAGGGGGAGTAACGGTAGTTAAAAACGAAAAAGGAGAATCAATAACAAAAAGAGTCGTGACTGGAAGTAGGATGTGTATTGATTATAGGAAGCTTAACAAGGCTACGCGCAAAGATCACTTCCCGCTACCCTTCATAGACCAAATGTTGGAAAGACTAGCCAAACATTCATATTTCTGCTATCTAGATGGTTACTCAGGATTCTTCCAAATTCCCATCCATCCCGATGACCAAGAAAAGACTACATTCACCTGTCCTTACGGCACTTTTGCTTACCGCCGAATGCCGTTCGGACTCTGTAACGCTCCAGCAACCTTCCAAAGATGCATGATGGAAATCTTCGCAGATTTCATAGACGACATTATGGAAGTGTTTATGGACGATTTCTCGGTATGTGGACAAAGTTTCGAAGGATGCTTACAAAACTTAGAAATGGTACTAGAACGTTGCGTAAAAGTAAACCTCGTCCTAAATTGGGAGAAATGCCATTTTATGGTCCGACAAGGAATAGTTCTAGGACATGTCATATCAGATAGAGGGATTGAGGTAGACAAAGCTAAAATAGAGATTACAAAAGATCTCCAACCTCCAAAATCCGTACGAGAGATACGGAGTTTTCTAGGACATGCCGGTTTCTACAGGAGATTTATAAAAGATTTCTCGAAAATCACAAAACCTCTGACCGGCCTGTTAATGAAAGATGTTGAGTTCGTCTTCGACGACGACTATTTAAAAGCATTCGAAACATTGAAATCAGCCCTTATCACCGCACCGATCATGCAACCACCAGATTGGAGACTACCGTTCGAAATCATGTGCGACGCGAGTGATTACGCTGTAGGCGCAGTTCTAGGACAAAGAAAGGACAAGAAGCTCCATGCTATCTACTATGCCAGTAGAACCTTAGATCCTGCCCAAATGAACTACGCTACCACAGAAAAGGAACTTCTAGCAGTTATATTTGCGCTTGACAAATTCCGTTCTTACTTAGTAGGAGCAAAAATTATCATATACACAGACCACGCTGCCATAAGGTACCTAATAAGCAAAAAGGATGCCAAACCAAGATTATTGAGATGGATCCTGTTACTACAAGAGTTTGACTTAGAAATCAAAGATAAGAAAGGAACCGATAACGTTGTTGCGGATCACTTATCCTGAATAGAAGGCATCAGACACGAACCAGTACCGATAAATGACGATTTCCCGTACGAACGTCTGATAGCCAAATTAGAAAGTGACACACCCAATGCAATCTCGGAAGATCCAGAACTCGAAAAAACTGTAGAAGCCGTCTATGCCCAAGTCACATTACCTTGGTATGCTGACATCGTTAATTACCTCGCTGCGAGCGTGCTTCCACCAGATCTTACTTATCAGCAAAAGAAGAAATTCTTCCACGATCTGAAACACTATTATTGGGACGAACCCCTACTCTTCAAGAGAGGGGCCGACAACATATATCGTCGCTGTGTCCCAGAGGAAGAAATAGAAAATATTATTTCCCAATGTCACTCAGCACCATATGGTGGTCATGCTAGTACGTCCAAGACGTGCGCTAAGATTCTCCAAGCTGGCTTATTCTGGCCTAATCTATGGAAAGACGTTCACATCGTTGTGCAAAAGTGCGATAGATGCCAACGAACTGGCAACATCTCACGGCGCGATGAAATGCCTCAGAAAGGAATCTTAGAGGTAGAAGTCTTCGACGTCGGGGGAATAGATTTCATGGGACCTTTCCCTCCTTCTTTTGGTAATAATTACATACTCGTCGCTGTCGATTACGTGTCTAAATGGATAGAAGCTATAGCTGCTCCAACAAATGACGCACGAGTAGTAATCAAACTCTTCAAGAACACTATCTTTCCTAGATTCGGTGTACCCAGACTCATCATTAGTGACGGAGGATCTCACTTCATATCACGAATATTCGATAAACTTCTTTCTAGATATGGAGTCAGGCACCGAGTAGCTACACCTTATCATCCGCAAACTAGCGGACAAGTAGAGGTCTCAAACAGAGAAATAAAACAGATCTTGGAAAAGACTGTCGCTACCTCGAGAAAAGATTGGTCATCAAAGCTACAAGAAGCTTTATGGGCTTATAGGACCGCATTTAAGACACCAATAGGTACTACCCCCTATAAATTAGTTTACGGTAAATCCTGCCATCTCCCTGTAGAGTTAGAGCATAAGGCCTTCTGGGCCATTAAATCACTCAACTTCAACTACACCGAGGCAGGAGAAAAGCGAATCTTGAACTTACACGAGTTGGAAGAACTTCGATTAGACGCTTACAAAAATGCCCGTATCTACAAAGAACGAACTAAGAGGTGGCATGATAAACGTTCAATCAGAAAACAATTCAGTGTGGGAGACATCTTATTGCTTTTTAATTCACGATTAAAACTCTTCCCAGGAAAACTAAAATCTAGGTGGTCTGGACCCTATGAAGTGACTAAAGTACTTCAGAGTGGAGCTGTCGAAATTACCGACAAGACAAATGCACCGTTTATCATAAACGGGCAACGTCTAAAACATTACAATAAGAACGACAACAGCCCTCAAGTCAGCAATATAACATTGCTCGAGCTTCCGGCTCAAACACCAGAATAGCTTCTCACCAAGCTATCGTCAGGCTTTAGACGTTAAAAACAGCGCTTATTGGGAGGCAACCCAAATTCCCCTCGTTATTGCATTTCATTTTTCTTTAAAATTATACTTTGAAAAATCCAACAAAAATTCTAAAATTACTACTACTTTCTACTTTCGTTCATTTTCGTACTTTTATTCTTATTTTATTTTTCCTCTTTTGCCTTTTGTTTCTACCACTTTTCGTTTCTAAAAATCCTGACTTCAAATTTCTTGTTTCAAACTTTTCAGGATTTTTAAAGCCTTCAAAACATTTCTTTTGTTATCTCCGAATTACCTGCGAATATGGCCGAGTACGATTTCACAAAGGTTCACTTCAAAGGACTCGCTCAGAAGGCAAGATTTGCAACACTGACCGAAAGAGAATTCGCCTTAATGTTGTATTATGATAAGGCTACTATGGATAAACTAGGGATCACGGATAACATTCAATACCTGTTCAATCAACTGGGTTGGGAGGAAACTGCTCTGAAAACACGCTTTGCTACCTACAAGGATCTTACCTACGAATTCCTCAGTTCTTTCAGATACACACCCAACTATGGCTTTGGAACCCGCTCAGAGTTGATTACCTTCAGATTGTTTGGAATGGACCAAACTCATAGCCGGATGTCACTAGCTAACCTCCTAGGATTCCCTAGCGGACCGCATATGTTCATCAGTGCAGAAGATGACGATATTGATTTGCAACACGAGCACTTCTAGGGTAGAATCACAGGCGACTATCACTCTGAACCAGACAGAATGTACAATGATGACATTCATAACCCAGCCTTTAGATACTTCCATAAGATACTAGCTCACACCTTATTTGGAAAAGAAGAAAATATTACCACAATGTCTAAGGAAGAGTTATTCATCATGTTCTGTGCTTCTCAGGGACGGACAGTAAATGCAGTGCCCTTCATGATGAGATCCTTCAAACGCCTCACGCTGGAACCTCAGACACCTATTCTTATAGGAGGACTAGTAACAATGATAGCCCACGAGCTTGGCCTTAGATTCCATCTAAATGCCAGCACTCGTTTTGGTAACATCAGACCCATGAACATACAATTCTGCTTTAACAGGCACATCTTAGGGAATATGGGACCTGGATCGTATGAGTACCTTATTAACAAAAAACCAGTACAGCTATTCACACTGCCTGATCATCTGATGACAAGCATCCACAATAAGGATAACTGGCTCTATGAATTGGATGAGCCTATGGGACCTCCTTCACCACAGTCAACACCCCAGAACTATATGTATGACAGTGACCACATTTCTGAGGCACACGATTACATGTACTTTGAGGACGCCGCCTCTGAAAATGAAGTAGACCCTATGACTCCTCCACACTACAATACTTATCCTGAGCCTATCCCTGAAGAAACAACCGACAAAATGGATACCGTGTTACTCAGATTGGATGACGTTGATAAAGCTCTGACAAATGTAAAAGCTGATATCGCAGGCATGCACAGTGACCTGGTAGGCTTCATGGATCTAGTCTGCGACCAACTCGACTACTATTCACGGAAATTTGATGAGTTGAAGGCACGGAAAGATTAGTTATTAGCTCATAGCAGTAATTTCAGTTTAGGCTAATCTAGTTTAGTTTAATTTACTCATTTGGAATTTTCACATTGTTCATTTCATTATGTACTACATACAATTGTTTCCATTTTATGCTATTTCAATTCTAGTTTTGTTCAATTATTCTGTTTTCGCATTATTTATTTATTATTGGCTGTTATAGTACATCACCGTAGCAATACTACGCTTTAAAATCACCCCGAGAACGCCCTCAGAGCAAAATTCTGCGTTCTGCAGATTTTGCTGATGTGACGACCGTCACAGACCCATGACGAGCGTCACACGGGTGACGACCGTCACACCCTTGTGACGACCGTCACGCAGCCCAGAACTGCAATCTGGTATAACAGAGGTCGTGTAACCCTCCACTCCCCCCATTATCACTTTCAAACTTCCAACATCCATACCCCACTACGATTTTCGTCATCTCCATCTAAACTATAAACCCCAACTCCAAATTCGATCTCCAAACCACCGTTCTGTCACATTTTCATCTCTGCCGAAAAACCCCAAAACCTCCGAAAACTCTCCATCTTCAACAATGGCCAGAAACGCAGACATCAACAACATTTCCTTCCCTGAGGGCGAGCTAGGCGAGAGACAACGAGCTCAGTACAATGCATTTCATCAGAGGTCTCTCCAGCCAACTCACTACCCGCACCTTCCATCACTTACGGAGCTCGGACTCCTCGAAGGTGTAACCTGGATGCTTCAACGAGCAGGCATCTGGAACCTCTGCTCCAACCCCCAGCCGACCTACGAACAACTCACCCTGGAGTTCTTGAGTTCGTTCTCCTACATCACCAGCAGCGGCGAACTCAACCAACACTCAGGCGCCGCTTGTTTCCGGATGTTTGGCGTTAACTATCAGCTGCACCAAAACCAGATTGCCGGCATCCTACAGTTTCCCCGCGGCGAGAACGCTCATCGCCGCATCACTGATCAGTTCCAGCACGACGCCTTCGCGCTGTGGCATCAGTTGACCGGCCTAAAAGCCGATGGTTGGGACTCCCTACACGCCACTCACATCCATAACCCCGCCATCAGGTACTTTCACAGGGTGTTGAGCAACATCATCTTTGCCAGAGACAGCAACCACAAAGTGAACTCCAAGGAGCTCTTCTTTCTGCATTGCGTCTTCAACAACGAACCGGTCAACGCTGCCCCGTTCCTGCTGGCCCACATTCAGGCCAACTGCAACCGTGGCTCGAAGCCATTCTACTTTGGCGGGATTGTCACGGCGATTGCACTTGGGCTGAACCTTGGCGACCGCCTTCAGCACCTCCATTCCATCCCATCGGTGTTCCTTGACACCGACCACTGCAGGGCCTCCCATCTCATCCGCTCCCGAGCTGACGGCAAATATCATCCGGTTGTGCGTGGCAAGACCGTCAGAAGCATCATCCTTCCGTCCCGCACCCGCATCCATCCTGAGGACCGTACCAACTGGTTGTTCGACCTCACTGCCCCTCCTACTGCCGCTGTTCCTACTCAAGAACCCACTCATGATTCCGAAGATGAAATCCAAGCTGAGTTGGACAGGTCCGAGCAGCCAGAGGCGTCGCAGCCTCCTCCTCCAGTAGGTACATCATCCCGCCGCCGCCGTCACCACCCCGTGCCCGACTACACTGAAGAGGACCTCCGTCGCTCCCTAGACCAGCAGGCACAGATACTTACGATGCTGCAGCAGCAGAACCAGCGAGCTGACCAGTTCGAATCTTGGCACCGGACTCAAATGCAACAACTTAACACCGGCCAAGCTACGATTACTGAGAGTCTAGCGAACCTGACCCTGCAGGTCGAAGGCCTCCGCGACACGGTCTACCACACAGGAGCCATGAGCTACGAGGATAGAGTCGCCCTTGCTAGAGCCAGAGGACGCCAGCGTGGACGTGACAGGCCCCGGGACTAGATTTTCATTTTTTCCTTTATTGTTTACTATACTTCTGTTCTATGTATTTTCATTTTCAGTTGTATCTCCCTCTCGCATGCTTCAAGAATCAGTGTGGACACTGATCGAGATAGTGTGGGAGCGGAGCTTTATTTCCACTGTATTCATAACTTCCCTTATTTACTGTATTTCCATTTCACTGCACTTTTGAATTTTAGTAAGTTCTACTTTACACTTTCTATTTCTAGCAAATAAAGAGCGTCTATATATTTTTCACGTTACGCAAACAATCCCCACATTTTTCGACGTAAACAAAAACTTTCGTTTGTTCCTCAAAAGCAAAAGCATCACGAGAATGCACCTGAGTTCAAACCGAGTTTTGAGACTCCGAGGAAATGACAGTTCTAACAAAACCAGTATCATCCAGACACCTTAGATCTCTAGTTTATGCGAGTCGGTTTCACCACCTACGTGTACCAAAGTCTCAAGTGTCTACGCAAACTCAACCCCAAGTAGTTTATACTAGCAGTCAGCACCATCCTAAAAACACTTCTAAGCAAGCGACCGATGCAAATAAGTGTATGATCTCCAAAAAGATGAAAAATCATGAAAAGAGAGCTAAAAAGCCCAAGAATATAAGATTCGGTTCCTTCTAAGTTAGGTGCTCCTCACCCGAGCATTTAGCCCAACGGCACGAAAAACGCATTGAAAAATCAATGACACCAAATTATGATCAATGTAGAAGATCAAAAACAAAAAAAAACGAGATCATATTCACTAACAGGTCGACTTGCCATGAGAGTGTGCGGATAACGGGCTTAATGTGATTGCGCTAGAACAAACAGGGTGAACTTGCCACGAGAACCTTGACACCAAGATACGGTAGCATGACTGAGACCTATTTGCATAAAAGGGAGACCTCCGGAGACTTGTAGTCCAGTGTCGCCGCGATACTCGTCTTGTTCCTACCAAGAATCCCGGTTTTTCCAAACTCCGCGAACGAAGAAGCAGCCTCGTGCTTGCCTACTTTTCCACGTTTTACTTGAGGACAAGCAAAGATTCAAGCTTAGGGGAGTTTGATAACACGAAATCATATAGATATTTTCATGCATAATTCGACTGAAAGCTAACCGTTTTCGATCCGATTTCGGGTTATTTCCATGTATTTGTCTGATGTTTTTGCAGGTATTCAACGATCACGTCTAAACAAGGCAACATGAAGAAAAGAAGCAATCCCAGATGAAATATGGACGAAAAAGGAGTGAAAACACAATGAAAAGCGCAGCAGACAGTTTTTGCTGATGTGACGACCGTCACAGATGCATGACGACCGTCACACGGGTGACGACCGTCGCACCTTGTGACGACCGTCATGCAGGCAAAAACGCCCCACTCAGATTACACGTCAAAAGAGCAGTTCCAATTCCCATTTCATGGTCCACTCCTCCCTAAATTATCTGCCTCAAGGTCCACCATCCTCAGAGGTAACCGTTGGAATCCCACCTCTATAAAAAGGGAAGCATGGGACTTCAAAAGGGGAGCTGCATTCATACCACGAAGTGCTGCCCAAATTTATTTTCAAGAGCAAATTTAATTTCCAGCCTTTTTATCATTTGTATCCATTTCTCCGGTTTCAATTGTACCCCTTTCCTTTATTTCCCTTTTCATTCTACTCATTCCCATTTCCACTCTACTGTATTTGTTACTGCACTGTACGATCGAATTGGAACTAAAGACAGAATCCTGCCAACATCTGTGGAGGATCTGCCCAAAGGCCAATTGGCATTATTTACAGGTTTTTATTTTGATCGACTCTTATTTTACCATAATGCAATTTATTATTTATTATTATTATTTATGTTTTGCTTTTCCAAATTCCATGTCTAGCTAAACTTAGGTAATCGATATGTAGTAATAATTCGGATGGGATTTGATAACTCTTGTTTGAAAACTTTCTTTTCACAAAAAAATAACTTATGGTCTAAGTGTTTAAAAATTGATTTACGAAATAAACTTCGTCGCGAAAGCGAGAACTTGTTTTAAAGTAGTTTTGCCACGAAAGTGGGAAATTAATTAAGATACGAACCAACAAGCGAAAGCTGCGGTAAGGTCAGATAGTAAACACTAGGCATTCGTTTTAATAACAGCGAAAGCACTTTAAAACTAATTAGAACTTAGAGATTTCCAAAAAGTAATTTTAACCCCGAACGGAACACGAAAGTGTACGTTAGGCCCTTAGGATTATGATTAGCGTCAATAACCATCGTGAGACGAGAGTCTTCAAATCTCCACTTTCTGCTTAAGTAAACTGCGATAACTATTTCATACACCAGTAACCTATCAAATCCCTGAAGAACATAACTACTACGTATCGATTCAATTAATTAAAATCTTAATAGTAATCTTAGTTTCCCCTTTTAGTGACAACCTTATTCCCTTAAAACATATTCTACCTAGCTAAACATAGTAACTCCCGAGAACACTAGTTTGATTACGAGTCCCTGTGGGATCGATATCTTTTATTACTACGCGATAGACTGTGCACTTGCAGTTAGAATTGTTAGACATAGAAAGTCGCGATCACTGGCTCACAAGGGCAAAAGAAAAGAAAAGAGACTCGATAGGACATCGCCGCCCTATGCCTACGTATTCCCTCGTGCAATGGGAAAGTCAGAGTCAACGTAGTTTAGAAAACTATGGGTGAAAGGGAGAAGGTTGCTCTCCAAGACATCGCCGTCTTGTGCATACGTATCCTCGTCTGGTACGAGAAATTAGAGCAAACGTAGTTCGGGCTAACACGACCACTGGTTGGTTCAAGTCTTTTAATGAGTAGTGTTAAATAATTGTTCTAGCAGTTAGGAACAACGCCTGTTTGCGGTAGAACAAAGACTTAACACACTCTTTCTGAAAATGATTTTCAAACAATCCTGAAGGATAAAGAGGTTTGATGTTTTTTTTGTGTTTTTTAAACAAGAAGTGAACTAGGTTAAGTTTGTAACTCATGTTGCACTAAAGACTATGGATTGAGAGCGAATACGCCGCATATCGCCCCAAGGGCATACGCTAAACACTCTAGACAGTATGAGAGGAGGCCCCCCCAACTATAATTACTCAAGTACTTAAGGCTCGTAGCGTACAACATTTATTATCCTTTATTAAGTGTCTTAGAAAGTTATGAGATGAGAAGAGAAGTTACAAACTCTAATGGGAACTGATCAACCCTAATGTAATCATGCAATGTGTTCCTAAAGTTGGGATTGAAAAGGGAAAAGCTATCCTAATGTTATCATACAAAGGATTGAACACCTAATGTCTCTCCTACTCCCATCTTAAACAGAGGGACTAGGAATCCTAAGGGATCATGGCAAAAGACCAAGTAAACACTTAATGAATCAATCACGGATGAAAAAAAGAAAGAGAAGAAGCTGACTTAAACAGGTCAAGGCAATGCAAATATGAAATGCAAAGATGCAAAGATGCAAAGAGGACTCAATAATATGGAACTCAAACACAAACAAGTTGACTTAAACAAGTCAAGAAAAGTGAGATAAAATGGGAGAAGTAACAACTCCTACAACCATTCAAACATCCATCACTTAAACAAATGCTAAACACAAAGCAAACACAAAAAGCCATTATCAAATTAATGATGGGAGAAAGAAACTTGGGCAGCAAGCACATGTGAATTATCTCAAACAAACATCTCAAGTTGATCATGCAAAAGAAACAAACAAACAAGTGCAAGAAGTGATTCACTATTCAAGACAAACTCAAAGCATAATCATGAACACCAAATCATTTTGAATAATGATCAAAGCACAAAGGGCAGAGGTGTATCAATAAGGAGAAAGCTCAAATCAAGGTTAGAAAAAAAGCACAATCAACAACCAAGTCATGGCAAGTGAAAGAATCAAAGCTCTATCACTAATTCAACACTTAAAACCAAGTGGAAATGCATGACTTCTAAGTGACTTGCAAAACAAGTTACCCAAGTGTATGACCTAAAACCAAAGAAACAACACCTTAATCATGTTAGAAACAAGCATCAAATCTCATAAGGTGCATATGGGATCCATTGAAGTCATCTCCCAAAGGAACTAGGTCAAACTAGTTTGTATGAACACTTCCTAAGATGACTTGACTTGCAAGCTTCACCAAAAAATGGAAAAATGCTCAATAAAACTCCAATAAAAAGCACAACATAGCTAGATCAAGTGAAAAACAGGAGCTAAAGTCTCATGAACAAACTCCACTCAAGGCATCACTAAATAATTCCATCACTAATGGTGCTCCACCTTATCGAGCATAAGTCGAGGGACAACAAAATTCAACTCAAAGTCAAATGAAAAATGATCAAACATGAACCAAATCAACCCTCAAAGGAACTTCAATTCGTCCTCTAAGTTATGAAGAAGCCTTGATCATAGGGAATTTGCATTAGAGGTTCAAATGAATAAGATCAAACAAAGTAAACACCATAAAACACTTCTAATTGCAAAATTAAAATAAAATAGAAAAATAAAAACAGAAACAAAAATAATAGAAAATTAAGTAACACTTCAAAGTGTAAGAAAATAATTTTTGGGATTTTTTTGGCAATTGGAGCTATTTTTAAAATTATAAAATGAAAACAGAAAATGAAAATGAAATAAAATAAGTGAAACAAGAAGAGGGGGTGCAAGAGCAAAAACCAAATGAATTGCACTCATTCACAAAGCGCGTTGGGCTTGGAATTAGGAGTGTGCGAATAGAAAAGGGGTAAGGCCCAACAGACAAAAAGGGTCAGATTAATGAAACTCAGCGTTTCATTAATCTGACGTGGTGTCAACAACCACATACACCAAGTCAAGCCAATCGAGAGAGGACAACACGCATAGTCAAAGTTTCAAAGAAAAATAAGTCAGCACAGATCAGAGAGGTGACTGGAAGCTGGAGCTAGGGCTTTATTCGTCTTCTACTGCAAGCTCGCCGAAGACCAGTCACCAAACCCTAATAAAAATGGACAAAAATGGTACCAAAAGAAAGCTGAGCTCACAAGGGTTTCAAATCCAATGTTCATTTTCCAAAAGCCTCTTTGACAAGTAGAAATCATGGCACAAAAGTTTCAATGCACATGTTGAAACTCCGACATACAAGCAAATTAATGATCCAAATATGGCCTATGATACATAGGGCTTCAGATGCAGTCCACCATGAACCTATTACATGCCTAGAATGGAAGAAAAAGGTTGAAGAAACTTACTGAATGGAGCTGCTCCGTTGGCTCTTGAAATGCTTGCAACCTTCAATCTAAGCTTTCCAATCATCTCCTTGAACTCTGGTGAAGAAGAACTGAGCAAAATTTTGGAGAAAGAAACCCAGAAATGGCTAGTTCGAAGATGGAAAATTTTGGAGAATTTTTGAAGTATGGGAGCTCTCTCTCATGCAGCTGCTAGCTTCTGAGCAATTAGGGCAATCAAAAACCTTTTATATGGTGGGTTTTGCATGACCATGCAGGCCCATAATAGTAGAATCATGTAATTTCATATTTTGCTTTTCAAACTTCCACTTCATGTACACCCATGAGCTGGCAACACATATACTATTTTGGGTCAGCAAATAACCAAGTGTGGAATGTAGGAGTGGATTGGATGGTTTTGGCTCATGTGGACAAAGTTTGCACAAGTGTGTATCTTGGTTGGTCCAAAAGTGGCAAGAATTTGTAATACTAAAAGATGATAACATCATGGTGTGCAAAAGTTCAAAACAATGCCTTATAGTATCTTGTAAAAGAAGGAGATCAAATCATGGCTAAAAACCCTAATTTTCCACCTCAAAATGGTCCACATGACCATATAATCCAATAATCCTCATGAGTTTTAAGTTCATTGTGGAGTTAAGACCCTTAGTCACAAGTTTCATGTTGGTTGGAATGGCATTTGAGGTCCATAAAATCATGAAAATGGTCCTTGAAAAAGATGACCTATAATGAACTTTCCTAAAATGCCCTTCCCTTGTGAGGCCCATAACTTTAGATGTACAAACGATAAAAAGGACTTCTAGGACTTTTTGGAAATCTAAGATCACGAGGAACAACATTCATCTTCACTTGAAGTTGAGGAGAAAAACTTGATTCTAGGTATAAAAAAATGCCTTGGAAGTGGGTTGACATTTAGTTGACCAGAATTCTCTTCATCTGAGAAACCTAACTTGTTGGCATCATAACTTGAGATGTACAAACTCAATGGATGAGTTCTTATACTCAAAAGAAAGCTTGGAACATGCCCAGAAAGTCTCATATTTTCATGAAAATGAGATTGAGTTTGCATCATAGGATAAAATGTCCTTGAAGTTAGGCACTAAAGAAGGGGATTTTACACTTAAGTCATCTGAAACCCTAATTTAGTAACTTCTTGAACTCTTGACTCCTCTTGATTTGATCCCAACATGACATCCTAGGTGCTTCAAGATGACTTCCCATGGCTTGTGTGGCTTAGAACCAAATCTTGAACTCTTTCAAATCCACAGTTGACTTTGGGTTGACCAGATGAAACCCTAACACCATATCCTTTGAATGAGTCTTTTGCAGATGAAATGAATGACTACACGAGCTCCATAAAGACCCCTCAAGATACCCATTGAGCTTTTAAAACATGTCTTATCCAAGTAAGTAACCTCATGATCCTCTGATGACCCTCTGATGATCTTCAAGATAGGAGATGACACCCATACACAAACCTCTCCTCTCAAGGAGCTTTAAAACCCAATCTTGATAGTAATGAAACCCTGATGGCTTGTACATGATACCTTTGCTTGAGCTTGAACATGAAGCTCTCCTCTTAAATGGCACAACACACCTCTTGATCCCTTGTTAAGAACAATGCTATGTAAATGCAAATGCTAAAATGAAATAAAACATAAGGCAAGTACAAGAAATGGTTGGTCAAATTTTAGGGTACAACAAATAGCATTCCATATGCTAATACAATGGGTTCTTTGATGTATTCTATGGTTTGTACTAGATCCGACATAGCATATGCAGTAAGTCTTGTAAGCAGATACATGGTGAATCCTAGAAAGGCTCACTAGTAAGCATTGGAGTGGATTCTAAGGTACATAAATGAGTCTCTGAATAGAGTCCTAATTTATGGTGAAGCCTTGGGTGAAGATAAGCAGCAACTGAAGGATATGTCGACTTTGATAATGCAGGTTGTATGGATTTCAGAAAATCTATTTCTTGATATGTGTTCACTATGTTTGGGACAACAATCAGTTGGAAAGCAACACTTCAGAAGGTCGTTGCCTTATCAACCACTAAAGCAAAATATATCACCCTAACTGAAGCTGTGAAGTAAGCATTGTGGCTTGAAGATTTTGCAAAGGAGTTAAAACTTCAAGGTCGAGTTATCACTGTTAAATGTGATAATCAAAGTGAAATACACATGTTGAAGAATTCAGCCTATCATGAGCGAACCAAGCGCATTGATGTGAGGCTGCATTTTGTCAGAGGGGTAATCGAGCGTGGAGAAATCCAAATGCTGAAGGTTTCGACAGATCATAATGTCGCTGATATGATCACCAAGACGGTGCCTAGTTGCAAGTTTTTCCACTGTATGCAGTTGATAAAGCAACATGAAGAAAGCTAGTTTCTTGATGTTATAGAGTTAAATTCAAGGTGGAGATTTGTGAGATATTGGATTGAACTCTAGTATGCAATTAAGAATGAGGTTGAAGTCTGTTCGCATGCTACTGTCGATGTAATGCGTGTTGTAGTCAAAGTTTGTTCTAACATGCATTAGTCAATATTGCTAGGTTTGTTAGCATGTTGAATTGGGTCTTTCTTGTAAGCCCAATTGTTTAAGTTAGATTGTACCCTAAGTTACCTTGTAATAGGTAATTGTTAAAAAAATCTATTAGGTTAGTGTGTTAATTTTCTTATAAATAGCATGCTAGTCTCTCATCTTGGTATAAGGAAAAATAGGAAGATAAAATCATAATTCAAGAGAGAGAGATTATTTGTTATTCTTGTATACTTGTAATCTTGTTTAATAGATAAAGAAAAAAATAGCAGTTTATAATTAATCCTTGTTGTTTTTTCTTGTTCTTCTTCCTTGTTTTCTTTGTTAGCCATAATTCTTGTGTGTTTCTTAAATATAAAAAAACCGTTTATATTTTATTTCAAGACATTTTATTCACAACACCTATCATTTAGTTCAATGGTAGATTAATGCATGCATCCAATTAAACCATAATTAAGACCTCTCATAGATTCTATCATTTTTAAATACCAATATCAAACGTGTTACAATACGAGACATAGAGTAGTATTTACTAACAAGGAAAGAGGAAGATTAAAGATTGCAAAGAAGACAACTTCAATTAATATTGATAGTGAGGGGAGGTATAGCTTAACCGGAATGTTAGGCAAGTCATACGCCAAATTATAGTTAAAGATGAAATGTAAGTAAAGGAAGAAAAACTATATAAATATGTGAAACTTTAGCACAAAAAAGGGATTCTGCCTACAAAACACAAGCTTATTTTTATGAAACAGAGATGAGATTCTTGCATGGAAAGTTCCTACGTGGGAAAGGGGAATATTATGTGATACTTTGTGCTGTTTAAATATCTATATATCTTAAGCATTCTCTCTAGTCACTATAATGGAATTATCTTGGGGTATAAATGAGATCTGCAAGAAGATAAGTTTGACTATTGTCTCTTAAATCAGTGATCTTGTTTTAAAGACATTATTCTTTTTGCTCCTTTTGTTCTGAAAATTATCGTGTTGTTCATATGGAGGCATGGTAAGGACCATGGGATGATATTCTCTCATGTGTAGAATGGGTTTTAATAAAGTGAACATTGCTTATTCATTGGAGATTTGTCTATAGTCACCATCATTCAATTATTTATTTAAATGAAAATTACACTCACCTCTTTTAACGTCGATCAAAATTATACTGCATAATCTTTAATTTTAAAATATATATCAACTTTTTATAAATTTATATATATTAATAGAAATTCTTAATCGCAGAAAACAATTGTAGAAAGATGTTATTTATATTTATAATTTTTTTTCTATCATAAAAAATTAATGAGAGGTGTGAAGATATTGATGTATATTTTAAAATTAGAATGCATCTTGATGTCATTTTAACACACTGTGAAGTTTCCCTTTATTTTATGCTATGTTATTTTTTAAACTTAATAACAAAAATAGTTTTATATTAAAATTATAAAACAAACTTTATAAATAACTCTCATGTGATCATCTTCTATGATAAATTAGTGGGATATCTCTGGGTTTACATAGGCACCGCTACGCGCATTTGTTTTAAAATATAATAAAAATGTAATAGAAAATATAATTGTTTTATTAAAAGAGTTTATTATTTTTTTTAAAAAAAGAATGTTTTGATTTATATATGGATTCTAAATATAATTTTTTTATATATAAAAATATTTGGATGAATCGTATATTTTTCTGTATGTAATATTATTTTTGTTTTGACATTAT
Source organism: Lathyrus sativus (assembly GCA_963859935.3). Lineage (NCBI taxonomy): Eukaryota > Viridiplantae > Streptophyta > Magnoliopsida > Fabales > Fabaceae > Lathyrus > Lathyrus sativus. The sequence goes on from OZ012738.1 coordinate 459,256,708, forward strand.
TTATAAAAATATTTAGATCAAAAAATAATTTGTTCTCATTTACAAAAAAAAATCAAGATTCATTAATTAATTTAAAAATTACATTTTTCATTAATAACGTATATTAGTGAAATGATTACATCAATAATATATAGCAGCTCAGTTTTCGATATATTTTTTTAAAAAATATTGTATTTTAAGTTAAAATTAATTTCAAAATGAAAATGTTAGTAACATAAATAATTTGCAAACAACACCTTTTTTTCGTGTTTAAATTCATACATTATTTTATATATATATATATATATATATATATATATATATATATATATATATATATATATATATATATATATATATATATATATATATATATATATATATATATATATATATATATATATATATATATATATATATATATATATATATATATATATATATATATATATATATATATATATATATATATATATATATATATATATATATATATATATATATATATATATATATATATATATATATATATATATATATATATATATATATATATATATATATATATATATATATATACAAAAAAATAAGATAACCTGTATGTTTACACGGATCTGGTCTGGATATTCGTGCGTAGCACAGAGGCTGATGTGTTACGTGAATTTTGTTTTTAAAATATAATAAGAATGTAAAAAATAGAAGAAAAAAATTATTTAATCAAAAAAGTTTATTTTTATTTATATTTAGAGCATAAATATAGTTTTTCCAATTATACAAATATTTGGATGAACTATATATTTTTCAGTATTTGAATATTAATTTTGTTGTGACATTTTTTATAAAAATATTTATGCAATTATTTAATTTTATAAATATCAACTAATAACATAGTATTTGTAAATACTATCTTAATTGTATAAATAAATATTAGTAACATAAAAAAATAAATATATGTTGTCTGTGTTTGGATTCATACAATATTTTAAATATATTTACCTTTATTTTTTTTTAATCGTATACAAATTGTAATAAAATGTGCATCTACACCAACTTTGGTTTAGATTGATAGTCTGAGTTGCACCTAAGGGGGGGGGGGGGGGGGGTGAATTAGGTTCTTTGAAATTTTCTGGTTTTATCGATTGATGTTATTACTTTCTTGAGATATGATGAGGTTACGAAAGCGGTAAAGTGCAGAAAGTAAATAACACAGAGAAGTATCATGTTTCCCTTCACACTCTGAAGGTACTCCAGTCCCCTTTCGCACCGAAAGAGATTTCACTATAGTTAGGATCAGTGTATAACTTTCTTTCTAACCTATAGGTAGATCAAAGGTTCTTAAACACCTTTAAGATCTAAAACACTAAGTGCAAGAAGAACAATCCTCTTCAATGCACACACTTGCTTTCAACAATCCTAAACAGCAAAGGGAAATTGATTCAATCTGAACTTACAATGAGTTTGTAACAGTGTATACAATATTTATCAATGTCGTGATTGATCTTCTCTTTCAATGAGAATTTCCACAAATATCTAAGACTTGTTGCTCAAGAATTTTCTTTCAAAGGATATGAAAATTATGCAGAAAATTCTTTATGAAAAGTGATATGAATTCAGATGTGGAAAGATAAAAATAGGTTAAAGATTTTGAAAGAGGTTATTTTTTGAAAATTGAAAGATTAGGCATTTATATTACACAAACACCTCTTGAAATAATATGCAAATCCTCAGAAAATTTGATGAACAATTGCCATGTTTTAATGGAAACAATTCACAGAAGATTGGTTGAAGAGATGCACTTTTTCAGAACAATTTTTCAAAAACGTTCAGTGAGCAATCGGTTGTACATACAGACCAATCGATTGCACCTTCACAAAAACACTTGAAAACTGAATTTTTCAACAAAGCAATCGATTGCACCAAGGTACCAATCGATTGCACACTGAAATAGAAGCGAAAAATACAAAGATTTTTATGTATGCAATCGATTGCACCAAGGCACCAATCGATTGCACTAAGAAAAAATAACAAAAATGAAGTGAGATTTTGATCATGCAATCGATTGCTCCAAGAGTACAATCGATTGCACTTACAAAAACTTAGAAAAAATTTCTTTCAAAACGCTTGTGTTAGTGTGAAAAGTAATGCAAAAAGTTTTAGATTATTTGAGCAATTAGGACTTAAATACTTGATGAAGATTTTCATTATACCTTTTGATGAAATCAGTCTTCATGTCAAGTCTGTCCTGATTCTGATGTCTTAAAAATGGTTGGACATCTTTGCCTTCTTGTCAAGTGGTTTGTCTTTATCAAAACATAGGTTGATCTTTGAGAATCTTGATTTCACATTCTCCCCCTTTTTGATGATGACAAATCATTCTCTTTTGTTGCGATGTTCTTTCCGACAAGTTTCCCCCCCTGAGATATAGATTTTCCTCTCAATGTGTGAAGTGTTGAAAAAATCTGATTTTGTATTGAGGTTGAAGTAGCCTTGTATTTGTACCTTAAAGATTAAGGAAAGAAAATAAGCAAAGAAAGAGTAACATCCTTCTCCCCCTTTTGACATTATCAAAAAGAAGGAAAAGATGGACAAGAGACATATAGAATAAATTGAAAGTAACATAATAACTAGTCATAAATTGAAAGTTCAACTTTAAAGAGTACATAGATAATAGAGAGTACAAAAGCTAAAGAGTCCAGAGATAACTTAAAGAAACATAAAAACATGTAAACAATTTATGAAAGGTCCATGTTGGGATCAAAAGTTTGTTGGTTCGGAAACGTTTGTTGGAGAGGTGATGGACGAGTTAGGGAAACAGCCGGATTGGAAGAGTCATATGAGGAATGTATAGATGAGAGTAGAGATATGAAAATTGCTGATTGACAGCCTCTTGGAAATTATTGATCCTAGTGGTTGTTGATTCTTGAATTGCATTGTATTGATTGTTTATTAAAGTGTTGAGATTTCCAAACTGTTGAGTCATGTAGTCCATAAGATATTGGTTACTAGGGTCATATGGAGGAGGTGGAGGAGGATCATCATCATCTTCTTCATTCTCTTGTTCGTCATCACCAAGGTAAATAATTGTCTTTGTTTCCGAGTTATACTTGACACCCATCCTAGAGTCCACATTCTTGATGGAGATTTTGTTGGCATTTGAGTCCATGAGACACATATCAAAGCCTTCAAAATCTACTTCAAAATGCTCTAAAATCTTAGTGATGAACCATGCATAGGGAAAAAATTTGGATTTTTTGTTAATTGATCTCATATGGACCAGAATTAAATAAGCCCAACTTACTTAATGCCATTTTTGAGAGTATACAAAATTTGCATTTCTAAATCAGTCACAATGTAGTGGTTTCCATCCCTTGGAAACATTATGTATACCATAAAGTAGTGAAACAGCCAATCATCAATGTTAAAAATACCTGCTGACCAAGAGGTCCGAGAAGGTTCCATGCCGCCTAAGGATCTGACACGTTTTGTATGAAATTCTGCTTCAGACATTCGGCCAAGGCTCCAATAAAATTATCTTTTATATGCTTCCAAAACTTCTTCGTTTTCTTCATAGAGTTTCCCACCGGAGGTTGGAATATCCAGAATTCTACCAATTTTCTTTGAGGTGAGGGGGATTCTTTTGCCTCTAACATATGTGATAATTATGCCTTCTTCCATGTGTAAGTTGATGTAGAACAATCTTACTAAATCCGGATAGTATGGCCCGGATGAAGAAATCAAGGATTCCAAGCCGCATGCAATCAAGGAGTTTTGAAAAGAAAAACATTCCTTAGGAAAGGATGAGAGAGTATCATACTTTGGTGTTTGCACGACCTTTTTCTGAAAGAACTTAGTGAATCTTTCTTGTTGTTCATCGGTCAAATATTGAAGAACAAGTAGAGTTTCTGAGTATGAAGAGGCTGAAGCTTTGCCTTTGCTTTGAGCTGAAATCTTTCTTTTTGAACGAGAAGCCATGAGAGATGATGAAAGGTTGTTATTTTTAGGGTTTGTGAGGGAAAATGAGTTTTGTAGAGTTTAGGTTTTGGGAGAGATGATGAAGTTTGGTTTAGAGGTAGGGTTTTATAATGATTGAAATAAGAAAGAATATGTAGGTAGTTAATGTGGGAGTTGAGTAGTTGATGGTTATTGATGATTAAGGACTTTGGAAATATGAGAGTTTATGGTCAAAGTCTTGAAAATAGGGCTAAGGAGTAAAGATAGCATAGGTAGGTCAAAAGTATAAAAGGTAGGGTAGATGGAAGGTTTAAAAGACTCATGGACCAAAAAATATATGAAAGAACAAATTTAACAGTAGGTGCAATCGATTGGCACAGTGGTTGCACTACCAAACAGAAACGAAATAAATCAAAAGCTACAAGGTGCAATCGATTGGCACTAGGGTGCAATCGATTGCATGCTCAAAAATTTAAATATTTTTAGAAGACTTACAGTGAGCAATCGATTGACACAAGGGTGCAATCAATTGCAGGCAATGAAAATTAAGAAAATACCATTTTTGAAGTTCTTTCATGACTCAACGTCAGTTTCATCCAATATTCCAAGTCTCTCCAAATTTTGAAGAACGGTTCCTTTGCTAATGGCTTTGTGAATATATCGGCAAGCTGATTATGAGTATTTATGAAGGTTATCTTGACTTCTCCTTGAAGTACATGATCTCGCAAAAAGTGATGTTGTATGTCGATATGCTTGGTTCTTGAGTGCATGACCGGATTATTTGTAATGTTGATCATAATTGTGTTGTCACGACGTAGAGGAATGCTTCCAAGATCGAGTTCGTAGTCACGAAGTTGTTGCTTGAGCCAAAGTATCTGCCCACAGCAACTACCTGCTGCTATGTATTCTGCTTCGGTCGTACTAAGTGCTACGTACACTTGCTTCTTGCATGCCCACGAGACTAGTGCATTCCCCAAGATGTGACATGTTCCACATGTGATTTTTCTATCTGTTTTACAGCCTGCATAATCCGCGTCAGAGTATCCAATTAAATTGCAAATACTACCTTTAAGGTACCATAAGCCGACATTTGTAGTTCCTTTGAGATACTTCATGATCCGCTTGACTCCCATGAAGTGAGATTCCTTCGGATTTGCTTGAAAGTGAGCACATAGACAAACACTGAACATAATGTCAGGGCGACTTACTGTCATGTATAGTAAGGAGCCAACCATACCTCTATACTTTGTGATATCAACCGACACACCGGATTCATCTTGATCTATATATGTATCGGGTCCCATAGGTGTAGATAAAGTCTTGCAATTATCCATATCAAACTTCTTCAATAATTCTTTGCATTATTTCGATTGATTGATAAAGATCCCATTATTGAGTTACTTGATCTGCAGTCCTAGAAAGTAATTCATTTTTCCCATCATAGACATTTCAAATTCTCCTTGCATCATGGATGAGAATTCTTCACATAACTTTGTGTTGGTTGAACCGAAGATTATGATATCAATATATACTTGTACCAAGAGAGTATCTTCTTTAATTTTATTGATGAACAAAGTATTGTCAACCTTTCCTTTTTCAAATCCTTTGTCACACAAGAAATTGCTGAGGCGATCGTACCATGCTCTTGGTGCTTGTTTCAATCCATAGAGAGCTTTGTTTAATTTGAAGACATGAGAAGGATATTTGTAATCTTCAAATCCAGGGGGTTGCTTGACATAAACTTCTTCATTTATGAATTCATTCAAAAATGCACTTTTGACGTCCATCTGGAAAAGCTGAAAGTTGATAGAACATGCATAAGCCAATAAAAGTCTAATTGCTTCTAACCTTGCAACTGGAGCGAATGTTTCGTCAAAATAGATTCCTTCTTCTTGGTTGTATCCTTATGTGACTAATCTTGCTTTATTTCGAACTATAATTCCGTTTTCATCAAGTTTGTTTTTGAAGACCCATCTTGTTCATATGATGTGCTTGTTGTTTGGCCTGGGAACAAGACTCCAAACTTGATTTCTTTCAAACTGGTTTAGTTCTTTTTGCATAGCTATTATCCATTGATCATCGCCTAAGGCTTCATCGATTTTGGTTGTTTCAATTTGCGAAACAAATGCCATGTTCAGACAAGCATCCTTGATATTCAATCTTGTTGCAACACTTTGACTGATATCACCAATGACTTTATCGATTGGGTGATCTCTATGAGTTCTCCATTCTTTAGATAGATCATTATGTTCTTCATTATGTTGTGAATCATCTTGTTGTTGTTTTGGTTGATCACTTGCAACATCATTGAGAGTATCATCTTGAGAGGTTTCTACTACATCATCATCATCAACAATAACATCATCCTCCTTGGAGAGGTTAGATTCATCAAAAGAAACATGCATAGATTCTTCAATAGTTAAAGTTCTTTTGTTAAAAATTATAAATACCTTACTAAAGAGAGAGTAACCGAGAAAAATACCTTCATCCGATTTCTCATCAAACTTACCGAGGTTATCTTTGTCATTGTTCAAGACAAAGCATTTGCACCTAAAGATGTGAAAGAATGATATGTTTGGTTTTCTCCCTTTGAAGAGTTCATAGGGGGTTTTCTTGAGAATAGGTCTAATGTTGACACGATTACTTACAAAACAAGTCGTGCTCACTGCATCAGCCCAAAAATATTTAGGCAGGTTTGAATCGCTAAGCATAGTTCTTGCAAGTTCTACCAACGATAGATTATTTCTTTCTACGACACCATTTTGTTCTGGAGTTTTTGGTGTGGATAAGTTGTGTGAGATTCCATTTTCTTCGCAAAATTCTTCTAATAAAGCGTTCTGTAAATCTCCACTGTGGTCACTTCTAATGGAGACAATTGAGAGTGACTTCTCATTCTGAATTTGTTTTGCATACTTCTTGAATTCCTTGAAAGCTTAACTTTTCTGCACTAAGAAGAAAGTCCATGTATATCTAGAGAAGTCATCAACAATAACTAATGCATAAACATTACCTCCAAAACTTTTTGTTCTTGATGGTCCAAAGAGGTCCATGTGTAACAATTATAGTGGCCTTATTGTGGACACCACATTCTTGGATATGAAAGTTGATTTGGTCTGTTTCCCTTTTTGGCATGCGCCGCATAATCTATCTTTGATGAATTTGATCTTTGGAAGACCAACAATTAAGTTATGTTTGATCAATTTGTTCAAATGCTCCATATGAATGTGAGCAAACCTTTTGTGCCATAACCAAGAGCCTTTGTTGTTCGCCATAAGACACTTAACCTTCAAAGATATGTTATCAAGAGGAATCATAAAAATGTTGTTAATTTTATTTCCTTTTAACATTACCTCATGAGTGACTTCGTTTTCTATCAAACATTCATCTTTGGTGGAGTTGATTCTGAAACCTCTGTCACAAAGTTGGCTAATGCTAAGTAGGTTATGCTTTAGGCCTTCTACATAGAGGACATCTTCTATGGTTGTAAAAGGTGGTGCACCAATGCTACCTATGCCAAGGATCTTCCCTTTTTGTTATCACCATAGGTTACAAATCCTTAGGCCTTAAGCATTAGATGTGAAAATTTGGTAATCTCACCCGTCATATGCCTTGAACACCCACTATCAAGATACCATTGATATGAAGAGGTCTTCAAGCATACCTACAAGACAATATTAAGTTTCATTAGGTACCCAAATTTCCTTAGGTCCTTCATAGTTAGTTCCTTTCTTGACCCACACATAATGCCCTTTTGCAACACTGAAGTTTCTTACATAACAGGCATTAGGTGTATGGCCTTTGATACCACAATAAAAATAGGTGGGCTCAAAATTACTTTTGTATCTAGGAGGATAAGATTTTTTATTACTAAACATTTTCTTCTTGGGGTATTGATGAGCCACTTTAGGCTTAACCACTTTCTCTTTAGGAATTTGTTCACTAGCCTTAACAAAGATGGTTTTGTTGGAACTTGGTTTAGAAAATTTTGAATAACCAAGTTCACTTTTATCATTTGAGAATCTTTGTTGACTAAGAACAACCTCTAATCCAATTTGTCCTTTTTCATACCTTTCAAGGACTCTTTTTAATTGGACAATTTGAAACGAAAGTGACTCACACTTTGTGCATACAAAATTTTGCTTTTGATCACTAATTAATTTATTTTTCATCTTTGAAATTATTTTCCATTATCTCAACCTTTTCTTATAAAGTTGAGATTTGGTTCTTTTGTGATGAAATAGTTTTGTACATAATTTTGCATTCACTCAGAAGTTCATCAATTGCTCCTTGAGCATGATTACCATAAATTGAAAAATTATTACTAACCTTGTCGTCTTCGTCATCAGAATGATGTGAGGCCATTAGTGCTAGATTTGCGCTTTAATCACTATTTGAATCTGATGAGGAACTTATCTCATTATTTTCCCATGCTACGTAAGCCTTATTTTTCTTGAAACCCTTTTTGCTTTTATATGAATCGTTCTTGGAGAGTTTAGGACAGTTTGGTTTGATGTGTCCTTGTTTTCCATATTCATAACATTTGACATATTGTGTGGATATTGACGCCTCCTTCTCTTTGTTCTTTGAAAACTTCTTCTTTTTCATATAGTCAGAATTTCCAATATTATTTTTAGAACCAAAATATTTTCCTAACCTTTTTACAAGAAGCATAAAGTTTTCATCTTCAACAAGATCGCCTGCCTTTTCTACTTCTTTGGAATCAACCTTTAATGCGATGCTTTTAGATTTCTTCTCTTGATTCTCATGTTTTTCCAATCGTCCAAGTTCTGTCTTATATTCTTGAAAATTTCCAAACATTGTAACAGATGTCATCGTGGATAGACTTTTCTTTTCGGAAATTGCCATCACCTTAGGTTGCCATTATCTGGACAAAGATCTAAGCACTTTAAGATTTAATTCATCGTTAACTAATGTCTTACCAAGTGCTCTGAGATGATTTGTCAAGTGCAAAAATCTTTTCTGGTAATCAAGAATTGATTCTCCTGGCTGCATTCTGAATAACTCGTATTCCTGACTCAACGTGTTCAATCTCGATCTTTTAACTTCAGTGGTTCCTTCATGAGTTTCCACTAAAGTATCCCAGATTTCCTTTGTTGATGTACATATTGAGACGCGAAAGAATTCGTCCATGCTTAGTGCACTTTGCAGAAGATTAATTGCCTTTTTGTCATAGAGAACCTTTTTTTTATCATCGTCATCCCATGAGCCTTTAGGATTTGTTGATCCAACACCATTAACGACCGTTGAAGGAACGAAGGGGCCATTTTGGACAGCATCCCATATTCCATCTCCTTGTGCTTCTAAGTGAGCTTTCATGCGAATCTTCCAGAAATCAAAGTATTCACCACAAAACAGTGGAGGCTTGTTGCTACTACCACCGTCTTTAAAAACACCTTTATTGTTTGCGAAAGCCATACTGGATTGATTAGGAACAGGTTACCTAAACATGCTCTGATACCAATTGATAGTCTGAGTTGCACCTAAGAGAGTGGGTGAATTAGGTTCTTTGAAATTTTCTGATTTTATCGACTGATGTTATTACTTTCTTGAGATATGATGAGGTTATGAAAGCAGTAAAGTGCAGAAAGTAAATAACACAGAGAAGTATCCTGGTTCCTTTCACACTCCGAAGGTACTCCAATCCTCGTTCGCACCGAAAGAGATTTCACTATAGTTAGGATCAGTGTATAACTTTATTTCTAACCTATAGGTAGATCAAAGGTTCTTAAACACCTTTAAGATCTAAAACACTAAGTGCAAGAAGAACAATCCTCTTCAATGCACACACTTGCTTTCAACAATCCTGAACAGCAAGGGGAAATTGATTCAATCTGAATTTACAATGAGTTTGTAACAGTGTATATAATGTTTATCAATATCGTGATTGATCTTCTCTTTCAATGAGAATTTCAACAAATATCTAAGACTTGTTGCTCAAGAATTTTCTTTCAAAGGATATGAAAATTATGCAGAAAATTCTTTATGAAAAGTGATTTGAATTCAGATGTGGAAAGATAAAAATAGGTTAAAGATTTTGAAAGAGGTTGTTTTTTGAAAATTGAAAGATTAGGTATTTATATTACACAAACACCTCTTGAAATAATATGCAAATCCTCAGAAAAATTGATAAACAATTGTCATATTTCAATGGAAACAATTCATAGAAGATTGGTTGAAGAGATGCACTTTTTCAGAATAATTTTTCAAAAACGTTCAGTGAGCAATTGATTGCACCTTCACAGAAACACTTGAAAACTGAATTTTTCAACAGAGCAATCGATTGCACACTGAAACAAAAGCAAAAAATACAAAGATTTTTATGTATGCAATCGATTGTACCAAGGCACCAATCGATTGCACTAAGAAACAATAGCAAAAATGAAGTGAGATTTTGATCATGCAACTGATTGCTCCAAGAGTGCAATTGATTGCACTTACAAAAACTTAGAAAAAATTTGTTTCAAAACGCTTGTGTTAGTGTGAAAAGTAATGCAAAAAGTTTTAGATTATTTGAGCAACTAGGACTTAAATACTTGATGAAGATTTTCATTATACCTTCTGATGTAATCATTCTTCATGTCAAGTCTTTGTCTTGATTCTGATGTCTTGAAAATGGTTGAACATCTTTACCTTCTTATCAAGTGGTTTGTCTTCATCAAAACATAGGTTGATCATTGAAAATCTTGATTTCACATTGATACCCGTGTGTTCGTACATTACTAGTGAGATATGTGCACTAATTTATGGTTATATTTTCACTAATTTATGATATTTTCACTAAGAAAAAAAAAAGTAATCTATTAAAATATTAATGATTATATTTTCACTAATTTATGATATTTATTCTATTCATTACCATGGCATTGTCTTTGCTATTTATTTACCATAAGATGAAATGCTTTCTTAATACGACACATAAAATCAATATTTTATAAATTTATATTTTATTATAATAACTAATATTTAAATTATAATACTCAAATAAAAAATTAATGGTTATATTTCACTGATTTATTATATTTATTCTTATTCATTGTTATTAAATTGTCTTCACTATTTATTTGTGAATATTTTTTTGTCAGCTTTAAGTTATGCATTAATTTATGATATTAATTTTTAAAATGGATTTTTTAACTATTTGTTGGAAGATTAAAAAATGAGATTAGAATAGTTAAGAAATGGGAAGTTTGGACAAAGTTTTTTTTCTTTTTTAAAATTATCTAGTTTCAAGAAAATTAAAATTTTGAAATATGTTTAAAACAATAGGCTTACAAGATGAAATGCTTTCTAATTTATGGTTATATTTTCACTAATTTATGATAGTTTCACCAAGTTATCATCCGCAATCTTCGCAAAGGGCATGGTCATGAACATGGCAAACGAAAGAGTGTTGAAGGAGGAAAAGGAAAGAGTGATTCAGGCATGGTGTTTTGATGGAAAATTGGAATAATATTTTAATAGAAATAAATGAAATGCAGAAGGGTTTATGCAAGTAGCATTGGCAAAATAATTTGGAAAAATAGTCGACGTGGAAGCATGTGAAAGTAGAGGGGCAATTGAGTAATTTCTAGAGCATATTAACTTCTTAAATGATAGATTCGTAATTGTACACAGCAAAATATTTGTGTATTAAAATATTAATGGATTACACATTTCCTCATGTTCAAACAATTTACACAATATTAATTTTTCGGGTATATTTTTGAAAAAAATAATATAGTTTAAGTAAGTGTAATAGATTGTAGAAAAAAGACAATAAGTTACATCCTGCTATGTAGCGTTGATTTGTCAAACAATACCATAATGTAAATTGTTGACAAATTATGTCAACAAGTTACATATATTATATTTTCTCTAAATTCTAGGATGGTAGCTAAATGTAATAGATTGACATATTATCTCAATAGATTGCATCTATTAGTTTTTAGTTTTTATGTTTGACAATTGTACCTCATCTTATGTATTTGTATATATACTCTTTGGATATCTCATTAATGAAATGATGCGCTCTCTCTCTCCACACTTAATATTCACCAATCTTATGGTTGCTTTCCAAACATTTGGCATCAAGAACCTGGTTCAATTCCTCAAACACCTAGATTGCAAAAATTCATTTTGTTTCTAATGAATGAATCCTTACGAATCTCCTAATTCTCGAAGTGAATAATTATGACTAGTTGTGCAAATAGATGAAAAATCTGTTTAATTATCAAGATATTCTTAAAGTAATAAAAAATGGAGTTACTCCACCTGTAGAAGGTAAAATTTATGCACAAAGGTTTGCGCATAAGGAAGAAAAGACAAAAGATTACAAGATGCTATTTGTTATATATAAATGTGTTGATACTGATAATTTCGAGAAAGCTGGTGTAATACCCTAATTTTTACCCCAAAGATCCCACATTTCATTTGCATCCTGCATCATAAGCAAGATCATCAAGCTTGTGTTTTTTCCTTGTTTGTTTTTACTTGATTGTTTATGTTTACTAACCCTAATCAAAATATGAAAAATATGTTTGTTTTGTTTTCCTTTACTAACTCTTTTTCAGGAAGAGGTGTGGATCAAGAAGAATGAAATTCATTTGAAAAAGTCAAAGTTGATATGCAAACAATTCAAAATTATTTGATTAAGAGTTTTCCAAGATATGATTGTTTATTACTCAAGAAATTATAAGGTTCATATGTTTATTTCCATGCCTTCTTTGACAAGTCAAAAGAATCGAGCCAGAGCCAAGACAGCATAACAAGAAGCCATTTTCTCACATTTTCACTGTGTTAATCAATTAACCAATTTATACATGAAATGGCTAATCGAATAATCAGTGCGTTTTTTGTGAAAATGAGGCAAATTCAAATTCTGTAGCATTTTGACACCAAAGTTCACTTGTTTCATCATGAGAATATTCTAGATCACCTCATTTTAATTCCTCTACCTCGTCATAATTAATTTCCATAATCCACCCTAATTAATCACCACTTGATCTTGATTTTGCCTTCAAATTCAAATTCCGAGCCTAGATCAAATCCCAAACCAAATTCCAAACCTCCAAAATTTCCAAGCCTAAATTCTATAAGTAGAGGTCTCATTTCATTCATTCTTCAATCTTTTGAGAGCTAAATTCACCTTGTCAAAATTACTTCTCATTCTCTCAATTTCCTTCAACCACCAAATTCACTAAAGCTCTTTCTTCCATTAAAAGTTAGAAAGCTTTTCATTGAAGCTTACTAACCTTTGAGCTAAAGCCATCATCCAATCACTTCTTCATCATAAAATTTAGTAGATCAAGGCTTTGGAGTGTGGTTCTTGAAGTTGATTTGAAGAACTTTTAGATTTGAAGTGGTACACCTTTGTTCCACCATTGTTGTGCTTGATCCATCTTCCACAATATAATCTATGGTTGATTCTTGTTGCTTGATCTTTGGATCTTACAAATTGTGTTTTATTGGTGTTGTTTGTTGTTGCTTTACTTGAATTTTAGTGCTAAATTGCATTAATGATCATGAGATGTTTGAAGAAATGATTGAATTATGAATGTTGAATTTTTCAAAAAAAATTGTTGTTCTGCCAGTGTTAATCGATTAACCAATTTACACATGAAAATGGTTAATTGATTAACCAGTAGCAAAATTGTGTTTTTGGTTGTTTTGAGACTGTTTTGGTTCCTTTTCCTCCTTCTTCCATTTCCTTTTGTTTTGCCTTGAATTTTGATGTTTGTTGATCAAATTTCTCTTTAAATTCCATGGACTTTGGATGTTGATGAGGGTTAATATCTTTAATCCACCAAGAAGAGTGATGGAACTTAAAGATGGAATGATCCAAATGTTGTAATTCAGTTTGGTTTCCTTTCTCCCATCTTCTCTTTTTTCTTTTGACCAATGAAAATATTCAATATCATTAAAACTTGTTTCAAGTTCTTGATGAAGATGAGATTGTTGCCTATTTTCTTTTCGTGCGGTATTTCTTTTGGAGGATAATCTATATATCGTTTCTCTAGCATACATTAGTACATACATTATTATTGACAGGCCTGAGATAGTCGTGGCTTCTACATAAGTCCGATTACGACTGCTTAACATAACACTAAATTGTCCCTAAATCGGAACTAAGTCGAATTTGTAAGCGAGATGTTATTCTCTTAATCTCCATAGTGTAGTTTGAAATAATTGGATATTTTGTTACCCGTGGGGGTTAGTTGGCATACTCGTTGATTTCATCCAAGTTGGAACCCTCCCCATGGTAATGTATGGGACCATGTTTTCATTCTTACGGACGATTAGTTGAGTATTCTTCATAATTTGGCAATTTGTGCTTCATGAGGATTGATAATACCATTATGTATATTATACTAACTATATCATTGTACTAATTTTATTTATGTTTTCTTCTCGCTCCATTATCTATTTATTTTTATGCTTTTATGCTTTATCATTATCATATCATGTTATTGTTTATGCTTACGCTCTTTTTTCCTTTGTCCATTTGGACCATATTTTGTTCAGAAAAACATCAATAAAGGATTAAACCTCTAAAAGCTTGGTTCTCTTAATTCTCGTTGTTATGCTTAAGGGCGGGCTTATACTTTGGACTTTGTGGATTATTCTTGGACCCTTGGACTTAGAATTAGGACTCCTTCCCTATGCATGAATTATTATGGATTGGAGATCTTGGCCTTTATTTGGCTCTTGCTTGTTGGCTTATGCTCAAGGTGGAAGGAATTCTTATTTGGCTTGCTATGAAGTTTGCTATATTTTGGTTAGATCCTTCTTATCTCTAGCTCTTATTTTACTTTCTAGGGTAGTCACTTCGTCTCCACCCCTTCTTAAATTTTCAAAATCTTCTCCCTTTTTCAAAACTTTCTTGTTTTCAAAGTTAAACATCTTTCATAAAAAACCTTGACTTTAGTTTAGTGATTTTCAACTTTGTTTTCTTTAATAAATGTCAAGCAATGTTAATCATACTTTGACTAGTTTCAAAAGACATAAAAAATACAAAAACTCATTCAAACTTTTTGTGCCTTTGTGCACTTTTTCATTTAAAACTTTTCATAAAGTTTAGACATGAGTCATTTTCGTAGTTGAGATGTAATTCTCCTATTCCCCATAGTATTTAAGATGTTGACATTTTTCGCTTAGATGTTGAGTGATAGACTTGTTGATTTAAATCCAAGCAAAATCATCCATCTTTAGGTGATAAAAATGTTGTCTTATACTTGTGGGCGACTAGTCGTAGTTTTCTTCTTAAAATGACGACTTGTCTTTTCATTTAAAATTAATCCAAATAAACAATTTTTGTTATTTGTACCACGAACTACGAGGTTTTGATCCTATATTGCACTTTGTGGGTACGTAGGCATGAGGCGATAAGTCTCTCCAAACACAAAAATCTGAAAAAATAATTCTCTTCTCATCTCCCCAATCTCATTTCAAACAAACATTTTCAAACCAAAAAATCATAGATTTTTCAAAGGGCTCCTATAGAGTACTATAGACGTTTTGGGTGCTAACATCTTCCCTTAGCGTAACTAACCCCCTTATTCATTCTCTATTTGTTCTTGTTTTAGGACTTTATTTAGATTTTGTTTGCTCTTTTTCCTTTCCTTTTGGATAAAATAAAAGTGTGGTGGTGACTCTTACATTTTGAGTTAAGTTAATCAATAGCTTACACTCATAAATTTCCCCGCTACAGAAAAGTGGCGACTTTGTTGGGGAACCTGGTTCCTAGTGGGTTTAGCCTACTTTGATTTATTTATGCTTTATCTATTTGATTTAATTGTTATTAGTTGTTCTGTTTGGGTGATCTTGAGAGGTGAGATAAATCCTATACTCAGATCTGAGAGCTTTTATGATAGGTGGTGGTATAATCAAGAAAGATTATAGGGAGTAATCCCAAATAAGTGGACTTAAGACTCACCACTCAGTGGAGGCCCCTTTGAGGATGGTATTTGTCGATCTAGTAATCATGAAAACATTGTTATTTTCGACCTCGGAGCCTAAGAAGCTGAGGACCTTAGTATTGCTTTTACCCTACTTGGCCTATTAGGACGTAGTGTGGTGGCTACGAAGGTGTAAACCTGAAATAGTTGATACACGATACTAAACTCAGACAAGGTTCTCTTGAGAATAATACTGACTCCCAAGTAATCGGCGTGCTAGTTATATCCGAAAGATAGATCTAGGACTCTGGGAACTTTTTAGAACCCATTCTGCAATTGATGATATACCCTTAGTACACACAATTGGTGGTTGGTTCTTGTCCCTTGGCTCCACGCTCGCGCCGAACCTTTGAACCCATGTGCTTTGTGTGATCTTGCTTGTGGGTGTTGTATCCATGTATTCATACATTCATAAGCATCATTTTGACCAAGACTTCAAGGAACTTAAAGATGTTTGTTGCAAACATTGTAGAAAAAAATTTTCACCATGGATTTTGAAAGAAGGAGAACTCAAAAGTACACTTTCAAGAGTCCTAAGTTGGAAGGTCTACAAGAGCTAGGGTTTTTGGTTGCTGGTCCTGAGGCTTTCAAAGATAGATATGGAAGTATTTTATCTCTTTTGAAGATCGATATGATAAATGGGATTCTATCTACTTTGATTCAGTTCTTTAATCCAGTGTACCACTGCTTTACGTTCCCCGATTACCAACTCATGCCCACACTTGAGGAGTATTCTAGTCTACTCGAATTGCCTATTTCTGATCGAATCCCATTTTCTAGTTTGGAAAAGACTCCTAAGTATCAAGACATTTCTAAAGCTACTCATTTGAAGGTATCTGAGATTAAATCTCACATGGTTACCAAGGGAGGTGTTCTTGGGTTACTTGCTAAGTTTCTAATGGATAGGACTCGTTACTTCGTTAGCGTGATGAATGTGGATGCTTTTGAAGCTATCTTCGCCTTGCTTATTTAGGGATTGTTCCTATTTCCTAATGTTAACAACTTTGTCGATATTAATGTTGTTAATATTTTCTTGATTGGAAACCCAGTTCCCACCCTACTCGTCGATGCCTATCGCTCCATTCATCTCAGGAATTCTTATGATAGAGGGATGATTACTTGTTGTGTATCATTGCTATAAAAGTGATTTATTTCTCACTTGCCTCGGTCTAATGCTTTTTGAGACCTCAAGGATGGTCTATTATGGTCACAAAAAATCATGTCGCTTACTCATCCAGACATTGTTTAGTACGGTCGTGATTATGATAATGTGATGATCATTGATAGTTGTGACAAGTTTCCTAATGTACCTCTTCTTGGTACAAAGGGAAGCATTAGCTACAACCCAGTTTTGACCCATGTCAGTTGGGGTATCCTATAAAAGACAAACCAAACAACATCCATTTGGAGGGTTTCTTCTTCAAAGAGGGTGAAGACAACAAAGCATTCAAGGAGAAGATTGTGCAAGCTTGGCGTCACATCATTAAGAAAGGAATGGAAGCTTTGGGAAATACAAATTGTGTTTCTTAGGAGCCTTATCTCCAATGGGTACAAGCTAGATCTATCACATTGAAGATGCCTTATCCACGACAAGAGCATTTACCTCTAGCTGCTAGAACACTCATTCTTATTTTCATGAATGATGCAGAGAAACTTTAGATTGCTTTGAATGAGATGCGACAAGAGAGGGATTCTTTGAGGAACAAGTACCATATTGTTGACATGGAGAATGTAGAACTTCAAAAGCAGTTGAAGCAAAGGAATGAAGAAGAAATGGCTAACAAGAAGAGAAAAGCGCAAGAGGATTTATTTTCCTCTAGCACTCAGAGTTTAGACGCTTCCTCTACCTCAGTTGCTTGGAAGTTGGTTGTCGACAAGCTCATAGTTAAGAAGACTAAGATGGAGGACCAGATCAAAGAGCTCAATGAGAAGCTGCAAGGAGGATCCTCTTCTCATGGAATTTATTAGGATTTCTAGTTCTATCTTTCTACTCTCTTTTGTTAGAACTCTTGAAATTATACTCCAAAGTTGTAATCCTTTTCCATTATCAATAACATGTGATTCTCAGTACTTTAAATGTGTTATATAATGTTTGCAATTTACCCTGTATCTTTAAAGTTCCTTGAAGGCTTTGCATTTGCATATTGCACATCAAGCATTATCTCTTGCATTATTTCTTACCTTTTCCAGGTGTCTTATGTTTTCTTTGGTCTTCATTCAGCCAAGTTGTCGCACCAATACAACACTCGAGCTAATCTAAGGAAAAAGATGGATCAATTGCAATAAGAGAACCGTGAGCTTCGTGAGGAAGTAACTACTCTAAAGGACAATTTGGAAAGACTTTCTGTTATGATAGAAGCATTAGTGGCTGCTCAGAATCAACTACCACGACTTTCTCCTATGCAGAGAACATTGATTTTTGATATCGTATCAATGCCTATTTCTATGGCCTCAGTTAATGCTTCTCAACATCAGATGCCTCCTGGCTTCCCTTGGGGCATGCCTCTCAATTATGTGCCAGAGGGATATCAACCTCCTGCTTCTGAAGGTCTAAGAACTCCTGATGTTATGACTATATCACCTCTTGTGGTCAATGTTGTTCCTCATACTGAGATTACAATTGTACCTACTGTTGTACCTGTGCCACCACCTGTGGGTCACACTGTGCCTTATGCTGAAGAACATTTTTTCCATACTGCTCCAAGCGAGAGTTTGGATGTCCTTGATCGTATGGATGATTTTCAGGATCAATTTGTAGAAATGCGAAAAGAAATCAAAGCTTTGAGGGGTAAAGAACTGTTTGGGATGAATGCCCATGAGTTATGCCTAGTTCCTAATGTGAATATCCCACTTAAGTTCAAGGTCCATGAATTTAAAAATAATAAGGGTAAATCTTTTCCGTTGAGCCATTTGACTATGTACGCTCAGAAGATGTCAAATCAGACTGACAATCATCAGCTTCTCATTCCCTACTTTTAAGACAGTTTGTCTAGTGCAGCCTTGAAATGGTATATGAGGCTCGACAGTGCTCGAATTTACACTTTTGAAGAATTGGGTGGAGATATTGTAAAGCAGTATAAGTATAATATAGATATGGCTCCCGTTCGTGATCAGCTTCTAGCAATGGCTCAGAAAGATAAAGAGGCATTCAAAGGATATGCGCAAAGGCGGCGCGAGATTTCTGCTCAGATTAATCCTCCTTTGGAAGAAAAAGAGATGACCAAAATCTTCCTGAAAACTCTAAGTATGTTTTATTATGAGCGTATGATAGCTAGTGCACCAAGTGACTTCACTGAGATGGTGAATATGGGGATGAGACTGGAAGAGGGTGTCCGTGAAGGACGTTTGTCAAAAAATGGTAATTCTGCTGGAAGTTCCAAGAAATATGGTGGAAGGTTTGCCAAGAAGAAAGAAGGGGAAACTAATGCCATTTCTCGGGATAGATATAGAAGACCTTGCAATAGAAACAGTTATCAACAACATGTTACATCTATTACGCCTGTTATCAATTCAACTCCTATTTTTCGAGCAGCTCCTACTCAACAACACTCTCACTAAAAAAACAATCAACAGAGCCGTTTTCAGAAAAACTTTGATCTAATTCTGATGACCTACTCATAATTGCTTCCTGGTTTGATTCTAAAGAACCTTGTTCAAACTCGTGCACTGCCTGCTGTTCCAAAAGATTCGGGGTGGTGGTATAAACCTGAGGCTCATTGTGCTTTCCATCATGGAGGAGTTAGGCATGACATTGAGAATTGTTATCCATTGAAGATGGAAGTACAAAGGTTGGTTAGAAGTGGTATTTTGACTTTTGAAAACACCAATCCTAATGTGCAATCGAACCTGTTTCCCAATCATAGTAATGCATCTATTAATATGGTTCAAGGTTGTCCTGGTACATTCAAAATTTATGATATCTGTTAGATTCGAATATCTCTTGTGGAAATGCATGCACTTTTGAGTGAATACCACGATATTGATAATAATTATGTAGCTTGTTGCATCTGTTCTGTGAACCCTGAGGCTAGCGGGATTATACCTGAGTGAATTGCACACTCAAAGATACAACAGAGTCTCCACCGAACTTTATTTAGTCCTAAAGGACAGGGAAAATATCAATAAAACCCAAGGAAAGAGAAACGGGAAAGGGGTCGGTTATGTGAAAGGAAGGTACTAGCACCTTAAGCATCTGTCGTACCCGACGGGAACCATTTCGCTTGCTTCTAGGCTTGGATGGGTTATCTATCTAAAGGCTTCTAGCTAAAAAGAAGAAGAAAAGAAGGAAAAAAGAAAGGAAAGAAAGTGCTCGAGGAGGATTGGGGCCCTCGTGCCTACGTACCCTCATAGTGCAATGAGGAAGTCAGAGCTCTATAGTTCAAGGAAACAAGAAAAAGAAAGAAGAGGATCTGGACGGACTAGAGAGATAGAAGAATCGAAGAAAACGGAGGAAGGAGGCTCCCCAAGATTTCGCAATCTTGTGCCTACGTACCCTCATAGTGCAATGAGGAAATCAGAGCCTACGTAGTTCGGGGAACTACTGCTGGGAAAGAAAAGGAAAGAGACGGCGTCGAAGCCAAAAAAACCAAAAGAGAAAGCAAGACCCAACTGGGGGGTGAAAAAGGAATGGTGTCAAAACCAAGAAAGAAGACGAAAGGAAACTTTGCTGAGGAATGCAGAAGAAAAGAGATGACTCTACAAGGGATAAAACAAAAGAATGGCGATAGAGCCGGGGAAAAAGGGAGTAAAGGATAAGAATCAGAATAGAGGTAAGATCCACGGGGGACTCAGTGCATTAATTGGTAAGCAGTGATTAACCCAAGAAAGATAAGAGTAAAACTTTGTGGGGAGAGTAAAAGGTTAGGTGTCAACAGACGGACTGCGACGAACCAAAAGAAAGAGAGTACTGAACCAAATAAAGGTGTTCGACTCGGATGGGAAATTGGTATATTAACTGCTTAATAGTGGTTAACCAAAGAGAGAAAAGAATTGGTCTTAACCGATAAACAATGATTAATTAAAAGACGGATGTGGAACAAAGCAAATGTTATGACCCAAAGAACGGGTGTAGAACCAAGCGAGGGTTGTGACCCAAAGAATGGTACATTGAATGAATAAACAACACTCGACCGAAGGGAAGGGGTATTCGAGCCGAATGAAGGTTACTAACCCAAAGCTGGCAGTATTTGAACCAAAGAAAGGTTGCTAACTGCAAGGGGTTTGGTGTTTAACAGACGAACTGTGATTAACCGAAAGGAATGAGTGATTAACCAAAAGAAGATGATTAACTTAAAGGAAACTCAGTATCTTAACAGACAGACTATGGTTAACTAAAAAAAAGGGTTATTAGTTCAAACAGGCGGGCTGTGATTGACCAAAAGGCGGGTGATTAACCAAGAGAAGGTGATTAACCCAAAGAAAAAGCTGGTTTTGACGGGTGGACCGTGATCAACCAAAGATCGGGTGATTAGCCGGAAGAAGGCGATTAACCCAAAGAAAAGATGGTTTTAATGGGTGGACCGTGGTCAACCAAAGATAGGGTAACTAGGCGGAAGAAGGCGATTAACCCAAAGAAAAGCTGGTTTTAACGGGCGGACCGTGATCAACCAAAGATAGGGTGATTAGAAGGAAGAAGGCGATTAACCTAGAGAAAAAACTCAGTATTAATAGACAGACTGCGATTAACTAGAGAAAAGAGGATTTAGTGCTTGACTGTTAAACAGTGATGACTCAAACAAAAAGGAGAAAGAACCAAGA
This sequence comes from Lathyrus sativus, assembly GCA_963859935.3. NCBI lineage: Eukaryota > Viridiplantae > Streptophyta > Magnoliopsida > Fabales > Fabaceae > Lathyrus > Lathyrus sativus. Next base: position 459,278,349 of record OZ012738.1, read on the forward strand.
GATGGTTGCAAACTCTGGTGGGGAATAGTTTAAAACATGAAGACTGTGTAAACCAAAGAAGAAAGATTGACTTAGCTCAGGAAGAAGGGAATTAGGTTTAAACTGAAGGACAGTTGATCAACCAAGGAAGATAGTGATTACAAATCTCTGGGGAAACCAAGGATGGTGATTGGCTGAGAGAGAAAAGAGCGTTGGCTTGAAAGGAAAAAGCTACTTCCAAAGAGGAGGTAAGGGTTCAAGTGATCAAGGATCGACTCGACTGGAGAAAGAGGGATACAACAGTAAGAAGGTAGAGATGACTACTCTAGGCACAGGTTCATTCGTCCCTTACCCAAAATGGTCAGGATGAGTGTAGGAATTTTCCACTCTCATTCCTTCTCTAACACCAAAGTGCGGTGCAAGAATCAAAACGGATAGAACAACAGCGCCAAATTATAGAGTGCTCCAATGCGTTGCGAACCTTCAACTCCACGGGGGAAAAGAGAAGGAGGACAAAGATCTAAAATATCCAAATGATAAGAAAGAAAGAAGGATCGATTAATCGAAACGAAGTTTCGATTTATCAATAAAAAAAGGGAATATGCTAATAATTTTCCAAAGGGGTGAAAAACCATTAAAGCAAAAGGGTGATTTATTGATTATACAAGATTGAGTTCATTCCAAAGAGGAACAAACTCAATGCAAACATGAATAAAAGTGAAAAAACAGTACCAAAACAAATAGCATGCATCACAAACCATGTAGCAAGTGATCAAAGAAATATGCAAGAATGATCATGATCAAAGTGTCGAAAATGCACATAATCAAGAATTGATAATTGACATATTGAAATATTGCATAGATGCTTCAAAGAATAGGTGAATAGCTCATAAAACATCCACAAATATTAAGCATATCAAGCCATGGAAGTTATATGAGGAAAGAATAGCAAACGGGCAAAAAATGACATTCTGCCCTTAAGTAACTGGTTACTTTAAGCAGGTAACTGATTATTTGCTCAAAATGGAGAAAATAGGCTAAAATTGTGCAGACTAACCGGTTACCCTATATAGAGTAATCGGTTACCACGTAACAGTGGCAAAAACAGCTTTTTGAAAATCACTTTTTACAACCAAAAGATTTCCCCAATCATCCACAGGCTATGCTTGACATTTGTGCACGAAAAATAAAGTTCAAAAGCACTTAAACATCAATTAATCATCAACGGAAAGCATTAAAAATGGAGAGAAAAGATCAAGAAATCACCTGATTAAGCAAAACTGAAAAACGATCGAACTACATCATAAACGGGCGGAATAGATCGAACGGTAAATCAAGTGAAAGATAACCAACCTACAAGGCTGATATTTGCCTTGGATGTTGTTGCTATTGATATATGATGAGAACAAGCAAAGAAAACCATAGAATTCAGAATTTGCAACCGAATCGTAGCGAAACCGAGCAAATTGCGACGAAATCTCCAAATACCAAATTGCATCGAATAAGCTTGAAGTAATCACTTGAGATGAATTGAAAGCTAATAAAACTCCAGAAAATAAGGTAGAATCACAAGATGATGATGGCTAAGCTCAAGAGAAATCACTTCCAATGAAGAAGTTGCTACTCTTTAATGGAGGATTTGAGTTTTAGTGAGGTTTTGGGAAGATAATGGAGATGAATGTGCAAATGTTGCAGAAAATTCAAAGAGAATTGAGAGTGATCAATGGAGAATTTGGAAAAATGATTGAGCTCCAAAGAGATGATAATGATTCCCTCCTTTGAGAAATGGTGGCGATTTGCTTATATAGAGTGTTGCTTCGGAGTTGCTAGGTTTTGAGTGAGATTTGGATGTAGCCTCGGAACTAGCCTTGGAGTTAGTTAGGCTCAACTCACTGAGTTGGAGGTTAACTCAGTTAGTTAGGTAGTTGACTCGATAACCATCCCAATGCAAGTTAAAAATCCAATGGTCCACATGCTTGGAAAAAAAGGTGTATGGTGGTCTTGATTGGAAATGATATATTGGAGCAAATGCCTTCAAGTGTCTTGAATGTTATTGAAGTTTCTAGAATTGTCTAGAAATGTCTAGAATGTTCCACACAATGCTAGAACCTCATAAACCCAAAGGTGAAGAGCATCTGTTATTTCTTTCGGCGAAGGTAAGTTTTCCAATCTACTGTATGGTTTTTGATCCTTCACAGGGACTCCCACATAGTAGGCATACTCTTCCAAAGTCGACATCAACTGATAGTCGGGAAAAGTAAAGCAATGATACAATGGATCATAGAACTGAATCAAAGTGTTAAGGATCCCTTTTTTCATCCCTGTTCTGACTAGGCTTAAAATCTTCCCATATCTTTTCCCAAATTCTTCTGATACCATGGTCCCTAATTTTCTCAACTCGGATGTATCAGGCTTCTTGAAATTGCATCTCTTGGTGTTTCTTGTTCCAATATCCATGATATATCTAGGATTTCACACAAAGAGATTAACTGAGTTTTACAAAATCGGTCGCAATATGAAATGCCATGATGAGATGATGAGACGATGCATACACAACACAAAGGCAAGTATTCGCAAATACAATGCACATGCACATACAAGGTTCCCTAGGCTCAAGGTCGAAGCATGAAGTATAAAGGTCTACCCATCCCCAAGGATTTGCACTATGAGTTATTTGTACCTGTCAAACGGATTCTATCAAAGTTCCCAGGGTCATAGTAAATCCTTAAGATATTGTCAACTAATGCAACTACTTACATGAGTCGGAAATATTCTCAAGATAAACTCGTCTGAGTGTAGCATTGCGTGACAACTATTGAGGGACTACTCCCTAACAGTTTCCGCACTACGCCCTAAAAAGGTCAAGTGGGTAGAAGTGTTACTAAAGGTCCTCAGCTTCATAGACTCTCAGGTTGAAACAATTAGTGAATACACAACTACTCATGCATTACTAACCATCTCAAGGAGGTCTCCACTGAGTGTCATTACATCATATGTCAAACTTATTGGGACTACTCCCAACAGCCCAATTATTGATCCTATCACAATCCTATCTCATGTGTCACTCAAATCCGGGTTAGGATTTATCTCACCACTCAAAGCACCCAATGTCCATAACACACAAACAGATATATTTACAAATATACATGTAAGCCAATATTTACAAATATAGCATGCAATCATGCAAAATAGGTTAAACCCTTAAATTTAAGTTCTAACACTCCCCAGTGAAGTCGCCATTTTTGTTGCGGTGAGAATCGTGATGTTAAGTTATTGATTAACTTGAATCTTAATTCATTAAATTCACAACCGGACATTGATTTATCCAAAGGAAAGGTTAAAGAAAGAAAAACCATTTTGCGTGATTGATCCGCTGTCGCGCACGGATCAAAAATGAGTAATTTTAAGAAAATAGTTAGCGGTAACGACAACTCGAGTATCGTTCTCACAAGGACTCTTGTATTATTCCAACCAACTAAAGAAAAAGTTTATGGGGGTTTTAATTTTTGATTTATAAAATAAGAAAAAAATTAATTAAAAAAGTGATTATCAGATAATCTAAAACGGCTAATCCTACTGATTCGGGTTCCGACTTCAACGAATTATTTGGACCAGCTACACTCTGAATCATCCTCTGCCTCAAACATAAAAGTTGTATTTGTCTTAGCTTTCCAACACCTATTAGAAAGCGCAAATCCGATTCTCGCAGCTCCAGTTATGATTCAAGCAATGGACAAATATCAAATAACTGCTAAAGCTGAAAATAAGCTACGAAAATAAAATAAAGGTAAAAACAAACATAAATATGAAAACACATTAAAATAGTAAAAATACTCAAATAAATTGTAGGAATGCCTAAGTATAACAATAGAAGAATATGTATAAAGATGTACTGATCAAATTCCCCCACACTTAAACTTTTGCACTCCGAGCAAAATATTATCAAGACTCATGAAAAACAAAAGCATTTAGATACTCATTCTAGGCTGTAAACTCTTCTTCGATCAAGATTGCATCGATAGATACTAATTTTGCACACTAAGGATATCGTAAGAACACAAATCCACAATGTGCGGTCATAAAGCTCCATCCTATACAAACCAATTCAAATCATGTTATTATGCTTAAGTCTAACGTACTCATATTCCTTTTTGCTCTCTCTCATTCTAATGCAATCACATTAAGCCCTTTATTTATTCACACACATGGTAAATAAGCTTGTTAGTGACTATGATCCATATATTTTCAACAATTCAAAATTAAACACTTTTTTTTGCTTCTTTTTTTTTTAAGGTTTCACAACCGTTAGCCTAAGTGATCGGGTGAGGGTCACCTAACTTAAAAGGCGGATTTCCATTTAGATTTCTGATTAAGCACGGGATCATTCACTTATTTGCATCAGCTTAATTACTTAGTGTGTGATTTCTAGATGGTGTTGACTGCTAGATAAACTAATTAAGAGCTATTAAAGGATGAGAACTCAAGGCTATGTCATAACAAGCATTTAAATCGATTTTCATATTCGAGAGACTTAAGGTGTTAAAACGGTACCGATCTTATGAATTTTTTCCAAGTCTCCACAACCTAACCTCAAATTAATCTATAGCCTAAAAATTTCGAAAGATGCATTGTGTTTCTAAGTAAAACAATTTTTTTAAAAAAAATTTAAGAACAAAACCAAAACAAAATAAAATTTAAAACAAAACAAAGAAAACAAAATAAAGCAATGGTTCCCTGCCAATTTGATCCGCTGTCACGCACGAATCAAAAACGAGTAATTTTAAGAAAATAATTAGCGGTAACGACAACTCGAGTATCGTTTTCATAAGGATTCTTGTATTATTTTAACCAGCTAAAGAAAATGTTTATAGGGGTTTTAAGTTTTAATTTATAAAATAAGAAAATAAGTGATTAAAAAAAGCGATTATCAGATAATCTAAAACGGCTAATCCTACTGATTCGGGTTCCGACTTCAACGAATTATTTGGACCTGCTACACTCTGAATCATCCTCTTCCTCAAACATAAAAGTTATAGCTCTTTGTCTTAGCTTTCCAACACCTATTAGAACGCATAAATCTGATTCTCGCAGTTCCAGTTATGATTCAAACAGTGGACAGATATCAAATAACCGCTAAAGCTGAAAATAAACTGCAAAAGTAAAATAAAAGTAAAAACAAAATTAAATATGAAAACACATTAAAAATAGTAAAAATATTCAAATAAATTGTAGGAATGCCTAAGTATAACAATGGAAGAATATGTATGAAGATGTACTGATCAAATTCCCCCACACTTAAACTTTTGCACTGCGAGAAAAATATTATCAAGACTCATGAAAAACAAAAGCATTTAGATACTCATTCTAGGCTGTAAACTCTTCTTCGATCAAGATTGCATCGATAGGTACTAATTTTGCACACTAAGGATATCGTAAGAACACAAATCCGCAATTGTGCGGTCATAAAGCTCCATCCTATACAACCAATCCAAATCATATTATTATGCTTAAGTCTAACTTACTCATATTCCTTTTTGCTCTCTTTCATTCTAATGCAATCACATTAAGCCCTTTATCTATTCACATACATGGTAAATAAGCTTGTTAGTGACTATGATCCATATATTTTCAACAATTCAAAATTAAACACTTTTTTTTTGCTTCTTTTTTTTTAAGGTTTCACAACTGTTAGCCTAAGTGATCGGGTGAGGGTCACCTAACTTAAAAGGCGAATTCCCATTTAGATTGCTGATTAAGCACGGGATCATTCACTTATTTGCATAAGCTTAATTACTTAGTGTGTGATTTCTAGATGGTGCTAACTGCTAGATAAACTACTTAAGAGCTATTAAAGGATGAGAACTCAAGGATATGTCATAACAAGCATTTAAATTGATTTCCATATTCGGGAGACTTAAGGTGTTAAAACGGTACCGATCTTATGAATTTTTCCCAAGTCTCCACAACCTAACCTCAAATTAATCTATAGCCTAAAAATTTCAAAAGATGCATTGTGTTTCACAATTTTTTTTAAAATTTAAGAACAAAAGAAAATTTAAAACAAAACATAGAAAACACAATAAAGCAATGATTCCCTCCCCCACACTTAAAACATGCATTGTCCTTAATGAAAGTACATAACTATTAAATAAGAGTGAGAGAAAGGAAAGAACACACCCGGGTAGTCAAGGTGGATAAGTGATCACATAAGCAGCCTTTCTCAAAGAGAGATTTCCTGCAGTCTCCTCTTCCAAAGTGGGGAGTAACTTTGAATAGCATTTATCGCCCTTGAAATTTGTGTTAGTGCCTTCGCCTTTTATTCCAGAATCAAATAAGAATCTTCGATAAGTAAAAGTGTCGAATGGGCACGTGAGTATGATCTCTTTTTTCACAATATCAAGAATCAGAGGATTAAAGAGTTGTCTCACTAATTTTCTTCCATCTTCAATTGAGGTCCTTCCAATTCCCTTCTTATGCTTCTTCAAAACCTGAAAAAGCTTGTTTTCTTTATAAAAATCAAGGTTAGAAGAAATCATAATTGGAATCTTTTTATTCATATCTAAATAAGCATAATTCAGATTGTTATGAAGCGGTTTAAGCTCTAAGGGGGGAGATTGTTCAATGGATGGTGAGGTTGGGGCAGCCGTGGTGTCAAGAGCTTCAGCTGCATAAACAACTTCATCTATAACTTCATTTGCATGAAAAATATCATCCTGCACGGCAGCATTAATCCCAGCACAAATAGAGCAAATGTTAGCGTTGGTACATGAATCACAAGAATAAGTATCATTATAATCTAATAAAGATAGAAAATCAAATAACAACTCATGATAAATAACATCAACTAAATCAGACAATAACTCTTTTGGATTCACTACTGTTTGGGAGGGTATTTGGTTTGATTCTTGAGCTTACTGCATGACATTCACTACAGTGACAAGCTGTCCAATCTGTGTCTGCAAAGCCTGAAGACTGGAATATGTTCGTTGCTGAAACTGAAGATCATTTATAGTCATTTGCTTGACAAGGTCCTCTAGTGAAGGTTCGGAAGGTGTAGAGCACACAATTTGGAATTCCTTCAGATGCTTATTCAGATCCTCACCTGCAAGATCATTAAACCTTGGCAACAAGTGTACTAAACTAGATTCCAATTTGAAAGGTACAGTAACAACATGATATTCCGTACATAAAGCATTATAATTTATATCATGGGCAACTTATCTAAGAGTTCTTTTATTTGTCATATTAAATTTCATAGGAATAAATGAACAAAGAAAAAGAAAACCCAGAACTACAACAATGCAGCAACAATTAGAAAAATACCAACAATATCCCTAATTAGAAAAAGAATGGAAAAATAGAAAACCGAATAAAATAAAATCTAAAAATTATGAAAATATAACTAAAAATCAAATAAAATCAGAATAAATCTCTACAAAAAATTTCTTATTTTTTTAAAAATATGAAAATAGAAAATAAATCAAATAAAATAGAAAAATAAGGAATTTGTGATTTTCATCCTAGACATCTGTAGTACTCTACAGGAACCTTTTGTATGTTTGTATGCTATACTTGCTAAAAAATTGCTATGGTTTAGGATTGGGTATTAGGTAAAGGTAAAGACCTAAAGATGGTTTCTAAGTTTGCTCGCAAAGATATCGCATCCTCTGGCTACGTATCCTGACTAGGATAGAATCAGAGCAATCGTAGTTCACCTCACTAGGGATGAACGAACACCTGATTATGATCAAGATTCAAGGGGAACAATTATGACAATTCTTGCATAGAGTTTAACAAAACTCTCTATTCTAAGTTGTACACTCAAAGGATATTGACTTTCACAAAAGCCAAGAGGGGAGTAAGTAATCATGACAATGATTCTTACATAGAGTTAACAATCTCTATCTTAAGGTTCTAGTTGAGGAATACTCCTAACAAGGGATAGATCTTTTAGACTTAAAGCAAAAGTCTAATGGCTATGGATTCTAACTTAACCAAGTTAGGGTTCAAGATGACTTAACAAGGTCAAAGGGAGAGTAATGAGCTATCTATGACCCAAGGGTCAATAGAGAGACTTTCCTTTAGAATAACGGAAAAGAAGCAACTGGTGAGAACTAACAAGTTCCATCACTTGGGGAATAATTTAACAAAGCTAAAAGTACACATAAGCATTCATTCAAATATGATGAACATATGAAAGAGCATGGTGACAACCAAGAAGAGATATGCAAGCATGTAACAACATCAAGCAAAGATTACAATCAAATCAAATGGTTACAACCAATAATGCATAAAGATATTACAATATCTAGAGAGGGAACATGGTAACAGAGGTTCTTTCAAGACCAAAAATATAAGGAAAGATCAACTTCATACATCTTAACAAAGATGAAGAGTAATGAGGTAACAACTATCAAGGCAAACAACAACATGTAACTCAAACAAGTTTAATGCAAGCAAGTAACAACTTGAGGCAAGCATGTTATAGTGTTCAAAGAATGTCAAATGTAATAACATGAGACCAACAATCATGCATTAATGACAATCAAATACAAGTAAGCATACAAGAAGTGTTACAACAGTTCAAGCAAGAAGTTCAAGATTTCATGAGGAAATACATACAAGCTCATGGTAACAACTAAAATGAAGCAAATCTCTGACTCTGTGGATTTATGGTGATACCTTATACGAATTGTCTATCAAAATGCATTGTTTGTCATCATCAAAAAGGGGGAGATTATAAGAACAAGATTTGGTTCTACATCTGGCCTTTGAGTTTTAATGATAACTGCACATGTTATCTAAGAGAACAATTCTGTATGATATGATTTCTATCTAGTGTGTGACTGTTGTCAATATGATTTTGACTTTGATAAGAAGATGTGTGACATCAACAGACTCTATTATCAACACTCTAGAAGAAAATATATGTGTGTACAAGATAAAGTCAAGACTCATGAATGTTTCAAATACAACGATTCTAATGAACGTTAGTTCTGGATATTCTAATTGAGACTTTATGAGAAAGGACTATAAGGCTTTCTAACGTGATGCGCTTTTAATGTTACAATTTCTGAAAATTATGATGACGTGATTCAAGTGAACATGGTTCTGAATATTCTGAAGACACAATATCGGAAGGTCAAATTTTGAAGAGTTTCTGAAGACAAGGTTCAGGTGAACGAAGTACTGAAGACTCTGAAGATGAAAATGTGCTTAATGAATTTTGAAGACTCTGAAGACAAGGTTCTGAAAACTCTGAAGATATTACTTCTAAAAACGAGTGCTAAAGATTCTTAAGATAGTTCTGCTGAACAGAGATCTAGGAATTTTGAAGACTGGGTTTTTGAAATTACAAAGAAATGACTCTTCTATAACATGCTTTTGTCGCTACCGCAAAAATAAGGTGCCGGAAAAACAGAAGAGTCGTCACCTTTCGTTATTTATCCCACAGAAAGGGAAAGGAAACGATCGGAAAAACCTGACGAAAAGGTATAAGACAAGTTCATCGCAACCATGTCTAAGTTCGGGAGTCGGTTATACAAGGGGAAGGTATTAGCACCCCTCACGTCCATCGTACTCGATGGGATCCATGCATGTTGTGTTTATCAACCACTTGATGACTTGAATATAATCTCTTGATTAGGCCTTGAACCTTTGATAACCTCAATTGGCTAAGCACACCTTGCTTGATCCCCTTTAAAATGCAACATGACTATGCAATATGAATGCTAGAACAATGACATGCTAATGCAATGAAACATAAACCAAGTAAGAAAAAGGTTAGGCAAATTTTGGGGTACAACAGCTGCCCCTATTCAAGCGACTTGGACCTGACTGGATGAAAAGCGAACGACTTCCAGACAATCAAGGTAAAAGACGGTTGAATACCAAAGAACCCGGAAATTTGCTAACCAAAGAAATAATCTGCGAAAACTGCTCGGGGGGAAAATATCCAGAAAATTGAATCTGGTTGTCACGGCAACAAACTGATCAATCATCTGATAAAGAATAACTGATTTTACCATCAACCACCTGTGTGACGCCACAGGCGTTGAATCAACACACTAGATCAACAACAATCAAACTTCAAAGATACGCCACAATAAGCGGGCATCGAGCCATAGGACCACATCAAAATACCATCCTTGACTTTCCATCTCCGAAGGGACGAATAAAGCACTACATAAAGCGTGAACCAGGCATCCGAAGACCTAAATAAGCAACTCTGCGAGAAACATTTCTGACACTACGGGTATTTGCACTACGTAAAGCGTGAACTTGACATCTTTTTCCGAAGAAACAGGCGAAGCACTAAATAAAAGTGCTAATCTGGCATCCGAAGACTTGAACGAACAACTCCACGGGACAAACTCCGTCAACACGGGTAACAACTCTGCCAACACAGGTAATAACTCCGCCACCATGGGTAATAACTCTGTCACCACGGGTAATAACTCCGTCACCACGGGTAATAACTCCAAAGGTTTAATCCATGAGATTTTTTAACGCTGACGTAACAGCAATCCGAGGAAAACTCCACTGGGGAAGAAGGGAAACTTAACCAAGTAACTCTGATAAAAGCACACATGATAGGACGAACGTTATCATCACATATCTCACGCTGAGCATTTGAATACATGAAAACCATCTTGAACAAGAATTCCAATCCCCTGCAGGGAAAACACCTGAAAACAAAAATGTAATCAACCTGGCTTATGTTTCAAAACGCATATGTTTGAAAATGGCGTAATGCTCCATACGGCATGGAAATGTTACGTGTTTGGGTAGATGCTATGCGCGATGCAAATGCAAAAGGGGCGCTCCAACAAAATAAATGTTGGAGAAACGAAACCAAACTTCTGCTGGGGGAAGAAACAATCCTGTTGGGGGATAGCTTAACAAATCCGGAGTTACGAACTCTGCAGAGGATGATCAACCCTGTTGGAGGAAAGACAACCTGCTGGAGAACCGAAAGGACAGTCCTGCATGGGGGTGATCCTTCTAAACCGACGACAACCTGGTTGCACTCTGTGGGGACTCCACTAGGAGTTGAATGTGCACACGACCAACTGCTGGGAATGTACGTAACTGCCTGATTGCTTGCTAGCTTACATCCAACTCTTTCGGGAATAAAATGCAAACTCCATCTGCTGGGGAGGAATATGTTTTACATAGAGCCTGCTCCTACGTTAAGGGACTCCGACTGGGGAAACACGATCCCTTGGTTGTTTGCTTCAGAGGTAACGACCCTGCAAAATATGAATGAAACAAGACATCCTACATAAAAGGAACTATCTTGGTCATTATCCGCGACAATCTGTTCAGTTAATTCGAAGTTTTAACAATTATTGGCCAAGGCCTGCAAGTTTATGCACGTGTAAGTTTATCAAAACATCGGCATTTTTCACAAACAAAACAGTAAAAGTTAAAACAAGAAACAACCATCAAGTACTGAATAGTATGCGTTTATTGATAACGGGCCTGTAAATAGGCAAAGTTTTTACAGTGGATGCAACTCCTGAAAAGAGGAAGTTACAAAAACAAATATAGATATGTACATAGGTACAAAGAAATTTGTATACATGTCGGCAACATGGTGCAGACAAACACCATGAGCTGATCCTCCTATGACTCGCCTAACTCCAACATTTTCCCGATGCTCCATCTTCGGAAGAGATTGACTTGGATAATCGACCCTCGGGTACTCCCAAACCACTGAGCGATGTAGTATCAAAACTCGGACCACATTCGTTTGCTTTTTCAATCCCTAATTTTTGCCTGAATCGCCCTTTTAGGTTTTCAATTCATCGGGATACCCTTTTTTGCCGAAGTCGCCTTTTCAGGTTTTCGACTTCGCGGGTGTACATCTTTTCAATTTTTATCCCTAATTTTTGCCCGAACCCTTTTCTCTTTTTCTTCTTGGTTCGCCGGGATTCCCCATTTTTGCCTGGACTTTCTTTTTTCTGTCCAGCGGGTCTCTTTAAGCAAAGTATTTTTTAACTGTGTCCGAGTTCACAGGGGATATAAAATCCTCGCCATCCATGGTGGATAACAATAAGGCTTCTCCATAGAAGACCTTTCGAATGACATATGGACCTTCATAGTTGGGAGTCCATTTGCCCCTGTGATCTGAGTGTGGTGGGAGAATCTTCTTCAGCACAAGATCGCCCGTCTGAAAGATTCGTGGGCGCACCTTCTTGTCAAAAGCTTTCTTCATTCGGCTCTGATATAACCGACCATATGCGGTAGATGCAAGTCTCTTCTCATCCATCAAGCTGAGCTGATTCAATCTATTCTTTATCCACTCTGGCTCATCAAGTTTGACATTAAGCAAAACTCTCAAAGAAGGAATCTCAACCTCCAATGGTAGGATAACTTCCATACTATACACTAGTGAGAAAGGAGTTGCCCCGATTGATGTGTGTACCGTCGTACGATAATCGTGTAAAGCGAAGGGCAGCATCTCGTGCCAATCTTTGTAGGTCACAACCATCTTTTGAACTATCTTCTTGATGTTCTTGTTGGCCGCTTCGACAGCGCCATTCATCTTGGGCCGATAGAGAGATGAGTTATGATGCTCAATCTTGAAATTCTGGCACAATTCCTTCATCATCTTATTATTCAAGTTCGAACCATTGTCAGTAATGATTCTTTCGGGAATTCCGTATCTGCAGATGATGTCCTTTTTGATAAACCGGGCTACTACTTGTTTGGCAACATTAGCGTAAGACGCTGCTTCGACCCATTTGGTGAAGTAATCGATAGCTACCAAGATGAACCGGTGTTTGTTGGAGGCAGTGGGCTCAATCTTGCCAATCATATCAATGCCCCACATGGAGAAAGGCCACGGGGACGCCATAACATTCAAAGGGCTTGGCGGCACATGAATCTTGTCTGCATAAATCTGGCATTTATGGCATTTCTTCGCAAACTTGAAACAATCTGTTTCCATCGTCAGCCAATAATACCCTGCTCGTAATAACTTTCGAGACATAGCATATCCGCCGACATGCGTGTCGAAAGTTCCTTCGTGGACCTCTTCCATAAGCATATTAGCTTCTTTCTCATCCACAAATCGCAATAGCACCAAATCATGGTTTCTCCTGTACAGAACACCATCTGGATTCAAGTAGAAGTTGCCAGCCAATCTCCTAAGAGTCTTCTTATCGCGGTTGGATGCCCCAGTCGGATACTCTTGGTTCTTTAGGAAAATATGGATATCAAGATACCACGGCTTGCCATCGGAAGCTTCCTCAATGGCCAATATGAAAGCGGGCATATCAAGGCGAGAGATAACTATTCTGGGAGCCTCATTCCAGAAGTTAACTTTGTACATCGAAGACAACGTCGCAAGAGCGTCTGCCATCTGATTTTCTACTCGCGGCACATGGTGAAATTCTACTCTATCAAAGAAAGGCAACAACCTCCTTACATAATTCATGTACGGTATCAGATTAGGATGACGAGTCTCTCATTCTCCCTTGATCTGGTTCACGACTAGCACGGAGTCTCCATACACATCAAGATTTTTTATTCTCAAATCAATAGCCTCCCCGAGACCTATGATACACGCTTCATATTCAGCCTCATTGTTGGTAACTGGAAATGTCAATCTGGCAGTGAACGGGATGTGAGTCCCATGGGGAGTCGTAATAATTTCCCCAATTCCACTTCCGTATGAATTAACAGCACCGTCAAATATTAATTGCCATTGGGAACTCCGCTCAGGACCTTCACCATGCAACGGCTCCTCGCAGTCTTTCATCTTTAGGTACATAATATCCTCGTTAGGAAAATCAAACTTCATTGGCTGGTAATCATCGATTGACTGCTCGGCAAGGTACTCTGACAGGACGCTACCTTTGATAGCCTTTTGCGAAACATACTGAATGTCGTACTCTGTCAGTACCATCTACCATCGGGAAATCCTTCCTGAAAGCGCTTGCTTTTCGAAGACATATTTGATCGGATCCATCTTCGAAATCAGCATAGTTGTGTGATTTAGCATGTATTGTCTCAAACGTTTGGCAGCCCAAGCAAGTGCACAACACGTCTTTTCGAGCATTGAGTAACGGGATTCACAATCTGTGAACTTTTTACTCAAGTAATAGATCGCATGCTCTTTTCGTCCAGTCTCGTCGTGTTGACCGAGAACACAACCCATGTTGTTCTCAAGAACCGTCAAGTACATGATTAGTGGCCTTCCGGCTACTGGAGGTGTCAATATCGGAGGTTCCTGCAAGTACTCTTTTATTTTTTCAAACGCCTTTTGACACTTGTCATCCCAGACAATCGCCTGATCTTTTTTCAACAATTTAAACATTGGTTCACACGTGGCTGTGAGATGAGATATGAACCGAACAATGTAGTTCAATCTCCCCAAAAAGCCACGAACCACTTTCTCTGTTTTTGGCGCTGGCATTTCTTGTATAGCTTTTATTTTTGCAGGATCAACCTCAATTCCTTTTTCACTAACAATGAACCCCAATAGCTTTCCAGATCTCACCCCAAAGGTGCACTTATTAGGATTCAGCCTCAGCCTGAATTTCCTAAGCCTCTCAAATAATTTCATAAGATTCACCAGATGCTCTTCCTCCGTCTGGGATTTGGCAATCATATCGTCAACATAGTGTTGCACCCTAAAATTTGACCAACTGGTTCACCTGATTTGTGTTTTCATAGCTTTATCATTTGCATAAAAAGTCATGTACATAGTCTAATCATTTGCATAGCATAGCACAACAAGTCATCTGACAAGGGATCAAGTGCTATTTTTCATCTCAAGGAATGTATTCAAGAGGCTCTTATCAAGATTCAAGCCTATTCAAATCACCAAGAAAGAAATTGAAGCTTTGGGAAGTTTAAAGGCCAAGCAGTGGGTTTCTCTCCTATCTTAAGGGTATGTGAAGATCATCAGAGAAGTTATGGGTTATGAATTGAGGGCATGGAAGACCTAGAGGGTCCTTTTGAAAGTAAGACAAGTCATTGGCATGGTTACAAGAGCTACAGTTGAAGACAATCAACTAGGGTATCATCTGGGTCAACCTTGGGTCAACCCTAGGTCAAATGCTTGATTAAAAGGCATCAAGGCCTATTTGGAGGATGTGGGATTCATCATTTGATATGTGGATATGGATATGGTGTTGTGCCAAGGATAAATCAAAAGAAATCAAGAAGAAGAGAAGTTTCTGAATTAGGGTTTCTGAATAAAATTCCCTGGTTTAGGTCCAACTTCCAAGCAAAGTAATTCAAAATGCAAGTCTCAAATGGATCCTTAGCCAACATGAAACTTGTAGAGTATATCAATACCTTTAATTTGAGTGGTGGAAGGCATCAATGAGTTTAGTATAACTCAAGTTATGGTTCTTGCAAGTTACAGGTCATCAGAGGCATCTGAAATTTGTCTGTGAAAGTTACTTGACTTCCAAGCAACTTTTTCCCATTAAGGAGTTTTCAAATGTGTCTTTGGCCAACATGAAAGTTTTTCCCCATGATCTTAGCTTTCTAGAAAGGTATGGTATGCCTCAATCTGATTTGTGGAGCTCTACTTATGATCTTGACAAGCCAAGGGCATTTTGGTCATTTGGAGGTTATAAGTCATTTCAAGCATAAGGCCATATCTCCCACTTCTAAGCTCCAAATGGAAAAATCTTCAACATCAAACTTGCTTAGAATGATGTTTTAAGGCTATTAGGGAGGTCATGAGATGTTGAAAAGGCTTGTATCAAAAAGTGATAAAAATGGCCTAAAAATGAGGCATAAGTTAATTCAAGTGAATTTGAAAAATGGAAATCCCAAGTTATAAGTCCAAACCATGTCATGTAATAGGTCATTTTGACTCCAAATGACATTCTAAGAACAATGGTTCAGCCACAATTTTGATTTGAGGCTTGGATCATAGGGTTGCTTTGTAATTTGATTACTTGCATCTTAAGGTACCAAACCAAAACAAGGAAAAACTTAACAAGCACATTGGTTATGCATTGTATCTCATCCAAAATATCATGTGGGGATAAAATCAAGTTGGTTACCAAGGTTGCAAGGGTTTTGGCATGAGATACCATGTAAGGAGAAATGAAAATTCAAAATACCATGACATGAAAAGATGAAGTTCTCATTAGATGATCCTAGATGGTTCTAGACTGTTCTAATCCATCCTATATAACAAGTGCAACTTGCATTGATGCAAGGTTGGTGTTAATTGGTGTATAGAAGAGAGATTGAAATCCAAATTCCTCCATTGCAAATCACATTCAAACTTCATATTCTTCTTCATTGCAATCCATTTTTTCTCCACAAACCTTCTCCATAGATCTTGCTGAGTGTGTTCATGCTGAGTTGAAGCTCCATTGATGGAGAATTGAAGGTGTTCACATTGAAGTTGCAAAGAATCAATTACCATTGGATCTTGAAGTACAAGCTCTCTCCTCCAAATCTTTTGCAAACAGAAGAAGATTCATCATCCAAGGAGTGTTCTTGAAGAGTTTCAAGCCTTGAAAGCAAGGGTTTCATCATCCACCATATCCAAGAACCAGGTTTGCAAAATCATTACTACACCCTTATCTAGGCATGGCTAGGGTAATTTATTAGTGTAGACTTGTTAGAGACAATTAGGTGATCATGTATGATGAGTTTAGGAGTGATTGGTGAAGTTTCGTTAATGGATGCCAATTCTTGGATGAGCAAGATCGTGCTATATAGTGAGTTTTAATGCCAGTTTAATAGCTTGTTTTAACCCATGGAACATAAGGATCATTTTGATACCAAGAAAGTTGAGTTTGGTTGAAGTCGTGGATTGATGATATTTTGAGGTTCATGGAGTTTCCCATTCGGTTTGCATGGTAGAGATTGTTTCAATGCATTCTAAGACCATAGGCGTGATCAAGGCGGAATTCTAAGCAAGTTTGGTTTTTACATCGTGGAAATTGGTGGAGAAACGAGAGAGAACGCGTGGGTAGAAACCTGGTGCATGGCATGTATTTTCATGGTGATTCTGCGAAACCCTAATCCAAGGTTGAAGATGAAGTTACTACCGTTGGATGACACGCTTGACCTTAACCCAAAGAATGATCCAATGGATGATGTTTAATTAAATTGGTGGAGGGAACTTCAGAAACCATGAAACGCGGCGTTTCATTTAAACGCACTGCTGGGCTTAGTGGATCAAGTAGCTATTCCCACCCCCTTCGTGGCCCAAGTCCAAAATGAACTGAGATTCGCTTCTATTCGCACCGCTGCTTTTTCCTTTTTCTTTTGATTTTATCATGTTTTCTGATTTAACAATTGGGCCAGGCGCTTTTCTGTTTGCACCCCCATGTCTGGGCCCAATCATTGAATGAACTGGATATCGTTTCTATCTGCACCCATCTCATAATTTTCCATATTATCTTTTCTCCATTTTTTCTCAAACTTTAGAAATTCATATAAAATTGGAAATTCAATATTTTTTCATGGGAGTTTTTTCTCCCTTTTCATATTTTTGTCTATAAAAATATAAAATAAAAATATTTTCCATATCATGCATTTTAATATTTTTTTGCATATTTTTCATTTTAATTGCTTTTTAATGCTTTTATGTTGATATATGATTTTGTAGATTTTAGTTTAGGTAGCTCCCTTTAGATTTTTAGGTCAATCTTTTTAGGGTAGTTAGATATATGTTTTAGGTTCCCCCTGGATTAATTCCATATTTTTGTGATGATTTTTAGGATAGTTTTGATTAGATAATTCTAGGTTGTGTAGAATTAGGTTAAACCTCAACATAGGTCCACAATAACTTTAGAGTTTGGGTTTTTTAAGGACAAGTTAGGCTATGGGGCATATATGGGTATTAAGGGTAGGTTTATTAGATCCCCTAGAAATAATATTAGAATTTTCCCTACTATATTAATATTTTTAGTATATTTTGCAATTGTGTGCTTGTTTGGTGTGCCCTTTTGGGGTTTATTTTGTTTGTACGGGCTTATTGGGCTTTGCTTGGGGTGTGGGCTTGGTTTGAAGAGCACGATGATGAAGCCTATTGAAGACAAAGTTGAAGTTGAAGATCAAAGCTTGATGAAGATGCTTGGCTTGCTTGAAGATTGATTGAAGATCATAGGACCTAGGAGCTAGGTAGAGCTTTAGAGTAGAAATATGATTCATAAACATGGATGGTTTCTGTTGCCTCCATTCTTCTCTATGATTCAAAGTCTCTCTTTGATACTCACCTCCTTCCTTTGGAAGGCTTAGTGACAATATCTAGGAGATAGAACTTCTGAGAGAAACAACCTGTATTATGTTAACAGTCTGTATGCCACCTTTGGTGGTCAACTGACTGTTTAACATCCCAAATCATCTTGTGAACTATTACTCATCTAGGAGAGCTTGCTTTGAAGAACTTTGAAGATTGAAGATGAAGTCCCTTGCCTTGAAGACTGATGGAAGCAGGAGTTTGTGCTGTCAGGTTTTTGCTGTTTAGAGCTGTTGGTGTTGTTTAGAGTTGTTGATGTATTGTTTGAGTTTCTTGACTGTATTGTTTTTTAATTGTCCCCTTGAGATTGAGGTGAAGTTGTTTCACCTTGCTCATTGTTTTCTAGGTTCGAGGTTGAGTGGGACTCCCTTGCCTCGCTTGTACTGCTGCATTCATGCATTTTACTGCTTTATTGTATATATGCTGTTGTTTTTCCGTTTATCCCCTTAGGATCTCTGTTTCTCTCTGCGCAAGAGAGAAATATGACAGACATTAGGTTCTCATCCATGCATGACAACATTAGGATAGATTTTGATTCCCTTTTCAACCATAGGTTTTAGAGTTGCAGTTTCTCTTCTTTCTCAAAACCATCAGAAAATATAATAAAAGGATGAACATCAATAAAAGACAGTTCTTGCGTAAAAGACTGTAAACCAATCAAAAACGTCATTTTTGTCCGCTTGGACTCTTAATCAGGAGAAAACCCTTTTCAGAAGGAGATAAAAACAATCAAGACAGACTTGTGTCGTACGTGGCCCGAACTACGTTTGCTCTGATCTTTCATGCTGTATGAAAGTACGTAGGCATAGGATGCGATATCCTAGCGAGCAACCTTCCCCTCCTTTCCCGTAGGTAGGCGAACTACGTTGACTCTGATTTCTCGTTCCAGACGGGAATACGTAGGCATAAAGTGAGATACTTTGCCGAGTCATTTTATTTTCTTTTAACCCTTGACCTGTAGAGTAGATAGAATAACAATCCGTACTAGAAAACAAGCGTGGATCCCGTCGAGTACGACGGACGTGAGGGGTGCTAATACCTTCCCCTTGCGTAACCGACTCCCGAATCCAAGATTTGGTTGCGATGACCATTCCTTTCCCGTCTTTGCGGTAGGTTTACTTCGAGCATTTCCTTTCCCTCCTTTGGGATAAATAACGCACAGTGGCGACTCTTCTGTTCAGCCGGCGCCGATTTTCGCAGTAGCGACAGCTGGCGACTCTGTTGGGGATCCAACGTCCCCTAAGCGAGTCAATCCTAACGCTTGTTTTCCCGTCGTGGGCTTTGTATGGATTTACATTTATGTCATTTACCTTCAGCACTGTATTATTGATTATTGCTATTTATTGGGTGTTGGGGTTCTGCTATTGAGAGATAAGTCGGACCTGGGCTTGAGCGTACTTAGAATTAGAGTGGAAAGTAGCGGGCGCGCACATGCTTTGCATGTCCTAGTGTCCCGCAAAATCCACACTCAGACGAGGTTCTTCTGGTTGGCTTCTTGTCCCACCCTTTAGGTGGCATGGGTTGCTGGTTAGTTGGATTGTCGACTCTGAGAACCGATCAATTGGAAGTTGGCTAAGTGAGGCCTCTTCAGGATTTGATGATGCCACTCCTTCTGGGAATCATATCATCAACCCTGAAAGTCTGTGACGCTGACAACCTCATAGGATGCCGTACCATTGTCAGTTGCTAGGACACCTACGTGTGAGGGGGTTTGGGGCTATGCAGGTAACTAGACCTCCAGATACCGGTTTGTTTCTTGATTTGAGATTCAGGATATTTATGGACAGTTGAAGGGTCTATCAGAGACCAAGTAGAGTAGTGTGGGGGTCTATCAGAGACCCACTTGGAGTTATGTTACTGGGTCTAGCAGAGACCAGGGTTGGAGTTTATGTATGGGGCCTGTCTAAGACCATGGTTTGAAGAATATTGGAGGGTCTGTTGGAGACTTTGTTCTTGGTGTGATTTGGGCTTCTCAGTCGGTGCACTTGGTCCTTTGTTGCATTTTATTTGCATTGCATTGATTGCATAACCATTATCATTGCATTTCATTAACGTGTGTCTGTGCTGCAGGTGCATTTGCATATTCCCTGATTCTAGTGACCGGACTTCTGATTATTGGTCATGGCTGGTTTGAGAAGGACAGTTGCATACAAGTTACCTACCCCCGATGTTACTCCCCTGCTTGGTTTGATTTCCCTTGCTGATGAGGATGTCCGGAGAAGCTTCAGGATGAGTTACGGAAGACTGTTGAGATTGGTTTGCAAACCAACTGATGTGGGGCTGAATGGGCTGTATACTTTGATGCAATTTTATGACCCTGCATTGAGATGCTTCACTTTTAAGGACTTTCTTCTGGGGCCCACCTTGGAAGAGTACGCAGAGTTTATTGAGCTGCCAGTACAGAATAAGGTTCCTTTCATTCACTTTGACACTAAGCCCAAGTTAGAAGACTTAGCGGTGGCTTTACACATGGACGCTTCTGAGCTATTGGTGACTTCTTGGTGCGGGGTTTCAGGCTTCTCCCTCCAGTTTCTGATTGGTAAAGCCCAGGAATACGCCAAGAGTGGATGCTGGATAGTCTTTAATGCTGTTTTGGCTCTGTGCATCTATGGGATAGTGTTGTTTCCCAACTTCCCGAATTTTGTGGACTTTGATGCATTTCATTTGTTTGCTGCTGGAAACCCTGTACCCACATTGATCGGGGATTTCTACCATTCGTTGCATTACAAAAATGAGAATAGGAGAGGCAAGAACGTCTCTTGTTGTGTACCCTTGCTGTATATGTGGTTTGAGAGTCATCTGCCCAAGAAGGGTATCTTTGCTGAGTCTGCAGATACGGTGGATTGGTCTGAGCATCTGATGGGACTTTCTTCAGAAGATGTTGGCTGGTTTGACAGAGCTTTATTGGGATCTGAGATTATCTACAGTTGCGCCGGATATCCTAATGTTCCTCTGATTGGGAGGAAAGGGTGCATTAATTACAATCCATCATTATTGATCAGGCAATTCGGTTATGCTCTGAAAAGCCCTCCAAAGGAGGAAGAAATACAAGAATCTCTGTATTTCACCGGTAACTTGAGTGGGGAATTATTGGCCAAGCTTCAGCATGCTTGGAATCATATCTGCAGAAGAAGGAAACCATTTCTAGGCAAGAATGATTGTCAGGCCTATATGCCATACAAGGTGTGGATCTAGGAGAGGGTAAGACAGGTACAGATGTCTTTTCCAGCAATATCACGTCCTATTCCCATTCCAGTGGAGGAACCTACTACTATAGCCGTTGAGGTCTATGAACGGGTCGTGAAAGAAAAAGAGGACTTGATAAAGATCAATGAAGAGTTAGAGAAGGAACTGGCTCAGATGCGTAGTGAGAAGAACAAGGTTGTGCATTCTTTCCAACAGCAGACTGAGTTAGTAAACAGGCTAGGTGCTGAACTGACCGAAGAGAAAAAGAAACGTGAACGCCTGGGGAAAGAATTCATAAGTTCTCATGATATGTTGGAGTCCAAGAAGAAGGCACTCGATGCCGCCCACCGGGAAATCTCTTCTTGCAACAAAACATGGAATGCTACGCTAACCAACAACAAAAAGAGGGAAGACAAATTGAAGCAGCAAATTTCTGAACTCGAAGATCAGTTGAAGGCTAGCAATAAAAAATATGAAGAGGAGGTGATGGCAAGATATAATCTTCAGAACTCATTGAACAAGGCCATCGAGTGCAAGAAAGAGGCTGTGTCTCAGAAACGGAAGCTAGAGGATCGCTTCGGAGAAGGGGCACGGGAGGAATCTGCTGGTGATTTACGACGTGTTCTCAAGTGAAGAGATCTACTTGTTGAGGGTTTGCTTACCCGACCAAGTCATCCAGAGACTAAGAGGTTATTAGAGGAGTACCAGGCGTATGGTCGCACTTGACTATTTCATGTATTAATGTGTATGCTTTATTTGCATTGTGCTGACCATCACCAGGATTGTTGGTTGAGGTCATGCCTTCTTATTGTACGCTCATTGATATTGTATTCCTGACTTGATGGGTTTCTCTGCAATGTATGAGGTGTTTTCTATGATTCGGCTCCGAACTTCGTATTGCTGTCACTGTCACCACACTGACACATTCGCACTAGAATTGGGGAGTAATCTTCCCTAATGCACAGACACATATTGCATTGCATATACATACATATTGCATTACAAGTGATTATTGAACTGTATCTCATTTCCTGCACCGTACAGGTCTTTTCAGGATTGAAAGTCAACACCCGCACCAATACTCTACTCGTACCAACTGCAAAAGAGTTATGGATCAAATGCAGAATGAAATGCAGGACATGCGTGAGAAGCTGGCGCTATTCATGCAGACGATGGAAACCATTGTGAAAGGCCAGGAAAACTTGCAAGCTTTGGTGCAGCCTTTGTTGATGAGAAATGTTGGGCACGGAAACGAAGACCATAATTCTGTGCGAGTTAACATTATTCACGGGGATGGTACTCCTACACCGGTAGCTCCACCTGTAGCGAACATACCTGCTGTGAATGTGAACAACGGCGCTGGCGCCGGGAACGGTAATGCAGGAATCGGTAACGAGACTGTCGTCAACAATGTTGGGTTCGGAGATGCCAATTTTGGTGGTGATAATATTGGAGGTAATGGCTTCGGTAACAACGGATTTGGCTATAACGACCAGGGGTTTGATCATGCTAATCAAGATGGGAAGTACGGCTTCAACGCTCAGGGCTTCGGACAGGACGGATTTGGTAATACCAATCAGGGTTACGGCGGATTCGGTAATGGAAATGGTGCCGAAATGATGTCTTTTGGACCTACCGGAGTCGCTCCAGGGTATGGTAATAGGGGGCGGGGCCCTGTGATGAATCAGACTAGATTTGGCCGTAACAACGGGTATGATAGATACGGAAATGGGAACGGTAATTGGATAGAAGATCAGCAAGAAGATGCTTTCTCTGGTGGAGGTTTTGAAGGTCCTGTAGATGACTCTCAGAGAATCAAGATGCTCGAGGAGCAGATGAAAGGTGTTGTGAATCAAAGTGCTGTCGGTTTAGATATGACCACAATGGGTCTGGTGCCTGGCCTGAGGGTATCGCTAAAGTTTAAAGCTCCCACATTCGACAAATATAAGGGGGATACCTGTCCAAAGGTGCATGTGCAATCATACTATAGAAGGATGTCAGCTTATTCAAACGATGAGAGGATGCTGATGCATTTCTTTCAAGACAGCTTGTCTGGTCCTTCCCTTGAATGGTACATGGGATTGGAGCCTACTCAGATAAAAACTTGGAAGCAGCTGGCTGACGCGTTTGTGACTCATTATAAGTACAATAGTGACTTGGCACCCAACCGGGTCCAATTACAGGGGTTGTCACAGAAGAAAGACGAGAGCTTCAAAGAATATGCGCAGAGGTGGCGCGACATGGCTGCACGAGTTTATCCTCCTTTGGATGACAAAGAAATGAATGATATGTTCATAGGAACATTTACTGGTGTGTTTTATGATAAGCTGTTTCATACGTCCTTGGGCAGTTTCTCGGACCTAATCCTGATGGGTGAGAAAATTGAAAGCAATATTAAAATGGGGAGATTCCAAGCTGAGGAATCTACTTCAGCTGGCAGTAACAGAAGAGCTTTCGGTGGTCGTCGTCAAGGTGATGCAAGTGGAGTATTCGGGGGCCGAGGCCGAGGCCGGGGCAGAGGGCGGAATCAGTACAATCATCCGCAACAGGTGGCAAGTGTCACAATTCCATTTCATCAACAACCAATACCACTACAGCAGATACCACCATAGCAACAACAGCCACAACAAAGGTTACATCCTGCCCAACGCAGAATTCTGGGGGGCAAACCAAGGAGGGTGTTTGAAACGCCTCCTTCAACGTATGCAGAATTGCTACAGACGTTACTGGGTTTGAACTTGGTGGAAAAGAGGACTATGGCGCCAATGACGGGCACTCCTCCGTTCGGTTTTGATGCGAACAAGCACTGCGAATTCCACACCGGAGCTCCTGGCCACGACATAGAGAATTGCCACGCGTTCAAGCATGTGGTGCAAGATCTGTTGGATAGCAAGGCCATAAATTTTGGACAAGCAGGTCCGAACATAGTACAACAGCCCATGCCCAACCATGGGGCAAATGCTATTTTGACTGAGGAGGGTCTGAACTTGATCATGAATGTTGATGACCTAAAAACACCGTTGTGTGAGATAAAGAGCAGATTATTGAAAGGAGGTGTGTATCCGGGCTGCGATGAGTTTTGCCTAGAGTGTTGGACCCAAGCTGGGGGTTGTGCTGAATTGAAGAAGGGTATTCAGACCTTGATAGATGAAGGCACGTTGCAATTCGACAGAACGTCAGTTGAGGAACCTGCAGAGGTATTAGCGGATGAGCAAAGTGATGTAGCTACCGTGACAATCCCCCGAAAAACAATAACTATAACAGCGCTAGCCAGGCGACCGCCGATAACTATCACCAAGGCAGAACCAACCCCTTATGAGAGCACTAAGGCAGTACCCTGGACTTATGGGTTGGAAGCATACTGTGATGGGGTGAAAATTGATATTAGCAAACAGCCAGCTGAGGTTGTAGACAACGTCGTCGGGACCGGAGGGATGACGAGAAGTGGGAGAATTTTTATATCGCCTGAGGTAGAGGCTGAACGATTGGCGAAAGGAAAAGGAAAAATGAATGAGGATGTCCCTGTGCAGAGGAACGAAAAAGAAACGTCACTGAAAGATGTAGAAGAGTTTATGCGCCTTATTCGTAAGAGTGACTATAAGATTGTTGAGCACCTTCAACAGACGCCATCGAAGATATCCATACTGTCGCTGTTATTGTGTTCCGAAGCCCATAGGAATGCATTGTTGAAAATTCTGGACACGTCGTTTGTACCCCAAGATGTTTCTGTGAATCAGTTGGAGGGGGTAATGGCGCACGTGAACGTCGGACATAGCTTGGGATTTACAGATTTTGAATTGACCCTGAGGGGGAGAGAGCATAACATGGCATTGCACGTCTCAGTTGAGTGTAGGGGCTCAGTCATGTCCCACGTACTGGTAGATACCGGATCTTCCTTGAACGTGCTGCCAAAGAAAGCAATGATGAAATTGGACATCAGGGGGATCATTTGTACGCCTAGTGACTTGGTGGTCAGGGCATTTGATGGTACACGTAGGTCAGTCTTTGGATCTATAATGTTACCTCTCCAGGTGGGGCCGGAGATTTTCGAAACTGAATTTTACATTATGGACATCCAGCCAGCATACAGCTGTCTTCTCGGACGACCATGGATCCATGGTGCTGGGGCAGTCACATCTACCTTGCACCAAAAGCTGAAATACATGGTAGGGGACAGTGTGGTCACAGTCTGTGGAGAAGAAGATATATTGGTCAGCCATCTGTCATCATTCAAGTACGTAGAAGTCGACGGCGAGATTCATGAAACACCCTGTCAAGCCTTTGAAGGGTTGCGCATCAAAGACAAAGTTCCAGGGCCGAGTAAAGCGTCAGAGGTGGCAGTCTCGTCATACAAGGAGGCTCAGGCTCTAGTGAAGACTGGTGAGACAAAAGGCTGGGGCAAGGTTCTGGATATTCCCATAAAGATGGACAGATTTGGGCTGGGATATCAACCATCATCATCAACGCCTGCTGCTGGGGCACCCCATTTCAAAGGACTAATAACAATCACGGCTAGTGGAGTGTATCACGAGGCCATCAACGCTGTTTCAGATTCCGAAGAAGGAGACAGTGACTGCGACATAGATGCCTGGATTCAGCCGAGCGTGCCAGGACAAGGATTATGCAATTGGTCTATTTAGGAGACTGTTCCTGTGACTACCAAACAGTAATACCTTGTTTTCTTAATTGTTGAACAATCTGGTGTCTTACCCGGGGCATCGTGATTTTGCTTAGGGTCGTGCTGTTATGTACATTGCATTGTTTAATCATTAAATAAAAGGCGTTTTTTCATGTACAAATATTGCGATCTCTGTTTTTCCTGTGTTTGTGTTTTACAATAAAATGGCAACGTGGTTATTCGCTTTATACACGTTTTGAAGCATTTAACCATTCCTTTTGCAGGATAGTATTTTCAGATGACATCATTGAACCGCCTATGACTCATTTCGACTTTGAGCACCCGGTATTTCAGGCCGAAGAAGAGATTGTTGAAGATGGCGACGTTCCAAAAGAGTTGTCTTGGTTGGTAAAGCAAGAAGAACGAATCATTCTGCCTCATGAGGAGGTCATTGAAATGGTTAACCTAGGGTCGGAAGGGGTTGAAAGGAACATCCGTATAGGAGCCGCGCTACAGAGCAACGTCAAGCGAAGATTGGTTGAAATGCTCAGAGAGTATAATGATGTGTTCGCTTGGTCGTACGAAGACATGCCTGGGCTGGATACAGATATGGTTGTGCACCGTCTGCCGCTAAAAGAAGAATGCCCGCCGGTTAAGCAGAAGCTTCGCAGAACTAGGCCTGATATGGCAGTGAAAATTAAGGAGGAGGTCCAAAAGCAGTGGGATGCTGGTTTCCTAGCTGTTACAAAATATCCCTCATGGGTCGCTAATATTGTACCAGTGCCAAAGAAAGACGGTAAAGTGAGAATGTGCGTAGATTTCCGTGATTTGAACAAAGCGAGCCCGAAAGATGATTTCCCACTTCCTCACATCGATGTGCTGGTTGACAACACTGCTCAATTCTCCGTATTCTCCTTCATGGATGGCTTCTCGGGCTACAATCAGATTAAAATGGCGCCAGAAGACATGGAGAAGACTACCTTCATCACACCTTGGGGAACATTTTGCTACAAAGTGATGCCCTTCGGATTAAAGAATGTTGGGGCAACGTATCAGCATGCAATGACGACTCTTTTTCATGACATGATGCATAAGGAGATCGAGGTTTATATCGATGATATGATTGCCAAATCCCAGACGGAGGAAGAACATTTGGTGAATCTGCTGAATCTATTCAAGAGGCTTAGGAAGTTCAGGCTGAGACTGAACCCTAACAAGTGCACCTTCGGGGTGAGGTCGGGTAAACTGCTGGGGTTTATTGTGAGCGAAAAAGGAATAGAGGTTGATCCTGCAAAAATAAAAGCAATACAAGAGATGCCGACGCCTAAAACAGAGAAAGAGGTGCACGGGTTTTAAGGGAGGCTGAACTACATCGCTCGGTTCATATCTCACCTAACAGCTACGTGTGAGCCGTTATTCAAGATGTTGAAAAAAGACCAGGCTGTAACATGGAATGAAAATTGTCAAAAGGCGTTCGATAAAATAAAACAGTATTTGCAGGAGCCTCCTATTTTGATACCTCCAGTGGCAGGGAGACCCTTGATTATGTATTTGACGGTTCTTGAGGGAAGTATGGGTTGTGTTCTCGGTCAACACGACGAGACAGGAAGAAAAGAGCATGCGATATACTACTTGAGTAAGAAGTTTACTGAATGTGAATCTCGATATTCAATGCTCGAAAAAACTTGTTGCGCGCTAGCCTGGGCCGCCAAGCGTTTGAGGCAATACATGCTGAACCATACAACCATGCTCATCTCGAAAATGGATCCTATCAAATACGTATTCGAAAAGCAGGCATTATCGGGGAGAATTGCCCGTTGGCAGATGGTTTTGACCGAATACGACATCCAGTATGTCTCACAGAAGGCTATAAAGGGGAGTGTGTTATCTGAGTACTTGGCAGAGCAGCCTATAGAGGAATACCAATCGATGAGGTTTGATTTTCCTGGCGAGGATATCATGTACCTAAAGATGAAAGATTGTGAAGAACCGTTGCCAGACGAAGGACCAGAATTGGGTTCCAAATGGAAGTTGATCTTTGACGGAGCTGTAAACTCCTATGGTAGCGGAATAGGGGCAATCATCACTACTCCACATGGGTCACACATCCCATTTATCGCTCGATTGACCTTTCCAGTTACCAATAACGAAGCCGAACACGAAGCTTGCATCATGGGGCGTGAAGAAGCCATTGATTTGCGAATCAAAAATCTAGATGTATATGGAGACTCAGCTCTTGTGGTGAATCAAATAAAAGGAGAATGGGAGACACGTCAGCCTAATTTGATACCATACATGAATTACGCGAGGAGATTGTTGCCCTTCTTTGACAAGGTTGAGTTGCATCATGTACCGCGAGCAGAGAATCAGATGGCTGACGCCCTGGCCACATTGTCTTCCATGTATAAAGTCAACTTCTAGAATGAGGCTCCCAGAATTGTTATCTCTCGGCTTGACAGACCCGCCTTCGTATTTTCCATTGACGAAGCATCTGATGATAAACCCTGGTATTTTGATATCCATAATTTCCTGAAAAACAAAGAATATCCGGCTGGGGCATCCAGTCACGATCAGAAGACTCTCAGGAGACTGGCGGGTAATTTCTATCTGAATCCAGACGGTGTCCTATACAAGAGAAATCATGACTTGGTGCTACTACGTTGTGTAGACGAGAAAGAGGCAAAGTTGCTCATGGAGGAAATACATGAGGGTACATTTGGTACGCATGCTGGTGGGCATGCTATGACGAGGAAGCTGCTGCGGGCAGGTTATTACTGGCTAACTATGGAAACCGATTGTTTCAAGTTTGCGAAGAGGTGTCATAAGTGCCAGATCTATGCAGATAAGATCCATGTGCCTCCGAGTCCTCTAAACGTGATGTCGTCACCGTGGCCCTTTTCGATGTGGGGAATCGACATGATTGGAAAGATCGAGCCGACGGCATCTAACGGACACCGATTCATTTTCGTAGCAATCGATTATTTTACCAAATGGGTGGAAGCAGCATCATATGCAAATGTGACCAAGCAGGTGGTAGCCCGGTTTATCAAGCGAGATATCATTTGCAGATATGGAATCCCCGAGCGGATAATTACCGACAATGATTCGAACCTAAATAACAAAATGATGAAGGAGTTGTGTCAGAGTTTTAAGATCGAGCATCACAACTCTTCTCCCTATCGACCCAAGATGAATGGCGCTGTTGAAGCGGCCAATAAGAACATAAAGAAGATTGTTCAGAAGATGGTGGTGACCTATAAGGACTGGCATGAGATGCTACCCTTTGCTTTACACGGTTATCGTACGACGGTACGCACATCAACCGGGGCAACCCCGTTCTCGTTGGTATATGGAATGGAAGCAGTGTTACCATTGGAAGTTGAGATTCCTTCCCTGAGGGTATTACGAGATGTCCAACTGGACGAGGCAGAATGGGTGAAAGACAGGTTGAACCAGCTGAGTTTAATGGATGAGAAGAGGTTAGCTTCTCTAGCATATGGTCGTTTGTACCAGAGCCGAATGAATAAAGCGTATGATAAAAAGATACACCCTCGGAACTTTCAGACGGGCGACCTTGTGCTAAAGAGGATTCTCCCGCCACAGGCAGATCACAGGGGCAAGTGGACCCCCAACTACGAAGGGCCATACGTTGTCAGAAAAGTCTTTTCAGGAGGAGCTTTGTTGTTGTCCACCATGGACGGTGAGGACTTTGCGTCGCCTGTGAATTCGGACGCAGTTAAAAAATACTTTGCTTGAAATTGACCCGCTGGACAGAAAAAAGAGAGTCCAGGCAAAAATGGGGCATCCTGGCGAACCAAAAATAGAATGAAAGGTTCAGGCAAAAATTAGGGATAAAACTAAAAAAAATGTACACCCGCGAAGTTGAAAATCTACACTGGGCGGCTTCGGCAAAAATGGGTATCCCGGTGAACTGAAAACCCGTAAAGGGCGGTTCGCGCAAAAGTTAGGGATTTGAAAAGCAAATGACTGCGGTCCGAATTTGATACTACGGTGCGCATTGGTGCGGGAGAATATACCTGAGCGGTCGATTATCAGATACAATCTCTTCAGAAGTGTGAATACCGGGAAAGCGCTAGAGTCAGGCGAGTCATAGGAGGATCAGCTCATGATGTTCGTCTGCATCACGTTGCCGACATGTGTGCAAATTTGATTTGTCATTGTATCTATGCTTCTTGTGCATACTTGTATATTTGTTGTGCGTAGCTTCCTCTTTTCAGGAGTTACATCCCGTGTACAAAACTCTGCCCATTCAGAGGCCCAATCAATAAAACATGTTATTCAGTATTTAATGCTTGTTCTTTGTTGTTTTGTACATGAAAAACGCCAATGTTTAATAAAACTAACAAGTGTATAACATCACTGGCCCTTGCCAATAATTGCTAAAACTTTGAATTGACTGAAAATGATGTCACTAACGCTAACCTGAATAGATTTGGTTGCATAGACTTGTCTTGTCTCGTTTGTGGTGTTGCAGGGTTCTTGACCATGCAAAGTGGACGATCAAAAGATTGCAGCGGAAAGGCTTGATCGTTACGTGAAGTGAATCCCCATGCAGGTCGTGCTTCTGAGATAACAATGTCCCTTACCAAAGAAGGATCAAATTCCCCAGCTAGTCGCAGCTTATCCAAAGGACATTCTCCAGCAAGGGCGTTTACCCTCAGCAGAATTGACGATTCCAAGATCGAAGGCTGTATTCAGACATTGTGGTGTCCCCCAAAAAGAGATTCCCCATCCCGAGCAGAGTAGTTTAGCCTCAGGAGACTAATATTTCCAAACTTGTGAGTTGTACCCAGACAGTCTACTCTTCCCAGTAGAGATTCCCTTCCCAGTAGGGTCATTTACTCTCCCCCAGCGGAGTCAGTTGATTTTCCCCAAGAGGGTCGTTTCGTCCCCAGCGGAGTTCTCTCTTTTTCAGCAAGTGTTTTCTTTCCTCCGAGTGGAACTCGAAGGTTAAAACTCTTCCCGACAGAGTTGGTTGTGTGTCCTGGCATTTATTTTGCCGGAATACCGTGTGATACCCGTTCACTCCCCAACAGGGGGATATTTGTCCTCGACGACCAAGATTGAGGAAGCAAGCTTGTTAGAGCTATCCCAGCAGTTCGAGCCTGCATTTGCATCGCATATAGTGTCATATTTGCATCCACCAAATAAAAAACGCGTAGCATTTCCATGTCGAATGGAGCATTACTCCATTGTCAAACATATGCATTTTGAAACATAAGCTAGGTTGGTTAACCTTTTGTTTTCTAGTGTTGTTTCCCTTGCAGGTGGAGGGAGCTCTTGCTCAAATCAATTACCAAACATTCAAGGTCTCGGCGTGAGACATGTAATGATAATGTTCGTTTTGTCATTATTCCCCACAGAGTTGCTTGTTTAAGTTTCTCTTACCCTTCCAGCGGAGTATTTCTTCAAGGTTGTTGTTAGGTCGTTATCAAAAGATTTCGTGAATCGATTTTTGGAAGTGGCCGCCTATGTTAAAGTAGGTGTCTGGCAGTGTGGATTCAGAAAATCCCCAGTAGAGTCCTTCTCAGATTTGCTGCCATGTCAGCACTGAAAATTGGAAGACTAGACTCATATTGTGTTACCCATGTGATTGATGGAGCTAGCTGCTGCAAAGATAGGCAGAGAAGCTATATCAGAGTTATTACCCGTAGCGATGGCGGTGTTATTTTCCTGTAGTGGTGACAAAGGTATTTCCCGTAGCGATGGCGGTGTTATTTTCCTGTAGTGGTGACAGAGGTATTACCCGTAGCGATGGCGGTGTTATTTTCCTGTAGTGGTGACAGAGGTATTTCCCGTAGCGATGGCGGTGTTATTTTCCTGTAGTGGTGACAGAGGTATTACCCGTAGCGATGGCGGTGTTATTTTCCTGTAGTGGTGACAGAGGTATTACCCGTAGCGATGGCGGTGTTATTTTCCTGTAGTGGTGACAGAGGTATTACCCATAGCGATGGCGGTGTTATTTTCCTGTAGTGGTGACAGAGGTATTACCCGTAGCGATGGCAGTGTTATTTTCCTGTAGTGGTGACAGAGGTATTACCCGTAGCGATGGCGGTGTTCATTTTCCCGTAGTAGTGGCGGAGTTATTACCCGTAGTGATGGCGGTGTTATTTTCCCGTAGTGGTGGCGGAGTTATTACCCGTAGTGATGGCGGTGTTCATTTTCCCGTAGTGGTGGCGGAGTATTTCCCGTAGCGATGGAGGTGTTCATTTTCCCGTAGTGGTGGCGGAGTATTTCCCGTAGCGATGGCGGTGTTCATTTTCCCGTAGTGATGGCGGAGTATTACCCATAGTGATGGCGGTGTCATTTTCCCGTAGTGGTGGCGGAGTATTTCCCGTAGCGATGGCGGTGTTCATTTTCCCGTAGTGGTGGCAGAGTATTTCCCGTAGTGATGGCGGTGTCATTTTCCCGTAGTGGTGGCGGAGTATTTCCCGTAGCGATGGCAGAGTATTACCCGTAGCAATGGCGGTGTTGTTTACCCGTAGCGATGGCGGTGTTATTTTCCCAAATTATTTTCCGTAGTGGTGGCGGAGTGATTTCCCGTAGTGATGGCGGGGTTATTTTCCTGTATCGTTGACAGGGTCATGTTTTGTTGACAGAAGTACTTCCCCAGTGAAGTCGTCCAGGTTATTCATATATTGACAAGTTTGATGTTGCACAGATGGTTAGTGCTGAAATCAGATCGGTATCAGGTGGTTGATCAGTTGTTACCGT
The DNA here is from genome assembly GCA_963859935.3 of Lathyrus sativus. NCBI lineage: Eukaryota > Viridiplantae > Streptophyta > Magnoliopsida > Fabales > Fabaceae > Lathyrus > Lathyrus sativus. The sequence goes on from OZ012738.1 coordinate 459,311,099, forward strand.
AACAATCAGGTTCAAGTGATGGATTTTGTCCCCCAAACAGTTGTGCAGTTTATTTCTGCGGTTGGCAAATTTCCGGGTTCTTAGTATTCAACAGTCTCGTACCTAGAATGTTTGAAGGCCGTTCGCTTTTCACCCAGTCAGGTCCAAGCCGTTTGAATAGGGGCAGCTGTTGCACCCTAAAATTTGACCAACTGGTTCAACTGATTTGTGTTTTCATAGCTTTATCATTTGCATAAAAAGTCATGTACATAGTCTAATCATTTGCATAGCATAGCACAACAAGTCATCTGACAAGGGATCAAGTGCTATTTTTCATCTCAAGGAATGTATTCAAGAGGCTCTTATCAAGATTCAAGCCTATTCAAATCACCAAGAAAGAAATTGAAGCTTTGGGAAGTTTAAAGGCCAAGCAGTGGGTTTCTCTCCTATCTTGAGGGTATGTGAAGATCATCAGAGAAGTTATGGGTTATGAATTGAGGGCATGGAAGACCTAGAGGGTCCTTTTTAAAGTAAGACAAGTCATTGGCATGGTTACAAGAGCTACAGTTGAAGACAGTCAACTAGGGTGTCATCTAGGTCAACCCTGGGTCAACCCTGGGTCAACCCTAGGTCAAATGCTTGATTGAAGGGCATCAAGGCCTATTTGTAGGATGTGGGATTCATCATTTGATATGTGGATATGGATTTGGTGTTGTGCCAAGGAGAAATCAAAAGAAATCAAGAAGAAGAGAAGTTTCTGAATTAGGGTTTCTGAATAAAATTCCCTGGTTTAGGTCCAACTTCCAAGCAAAGTAATTCAAAATGAAAGTCTCAAATGGATCCTTGGCCAACATGAAACTTGTATAGTATATCAATACCTTTAATTTGAGTGGTGGAAGGCATCAAGGAGATTAGTAGAACTCAAGTTATGGTTCTTGCAAGTTACAGGTCATCAGAGGCATCTGAAATTTGTCTGTGAAAGTTACTTGACTTCCAAGCAACTTTTTCCCCTTAAGGAGTTTTCAAATGGGTCTTTGGCCAACATGAAAGTTGTTCCCCATGATCTTAGATTTCTAGAAAGGTATGGTATGCCTCAATCTGATTTGTGGAGCTCTACTTATGATCTTGACAAGCCAAGGGCATTTTGGTCATTTGGAGGTTATAAGTCATTTCAAGCATAAGGCCATATCTGCCACTTCCAAGCTCCAAATGGAAAAATCTTCAACATCAAACTTACTTAGAATGATGTTTTAAGGCTATTAGGGAGGTCATGAGATGTTGAAAAGGCTTGTATCAAAAAGTGATAAAAATGGCCTAAAAATGAGGCATAAGTTAATTCAAGTGAATTTGAAAAATGGAAATCCCAAGTTATAAGTCCAAACCATGTCATGTAATAGGTCATTTTGACTCCAAATGACATTCTAAGAACAATGGTTCAGCCACAATTTTGATTTGAGGCTTGGATCATAGGGTTGCTTTGTAATTTGATTACTTGCATCTTAAGGTACCAAACCAAAACAAGGAAAAACTTAACAAGCACATTGGTTATGCATTGTATCTCATCCAAAATATCATGTGGGGATAAAATCAAGTTGGTTACCAAGGTTGCAAGGGTTTTGGCATGAGATACCATGTAAGGAGAAATGAAAATTCAAAATACCATGACATGAAAAGATGAAGTTCTCATTAGATGATCCTAGATGGTTCTAGACTGTTCTAATCCATCCTATATAACAAGTGCAACTTGCATTGATGCAAGGTTGGTGTTAATTGGTGTAGAGAAGAGAGATTGAAATCCAAATTCCTCCATTGCAAATCACATTCAAACTTCATATTCTTCTTCATTGCAATCCATTTTTTCTCCACAAACCTTCTCCATAGATCTTGTTGAGTGTGTTCATGCTGAGTTGAAGCTCCATTGATGGAGAATTGAAGGTGTTCACATTGAATTTGCAAAGAATCAATTACCATTGGATCTTGAAGTACAAGCTCTCTCCTCCAAATCTTTTGCAAACAGAAGAAGATTCATCATCCAAGGAGTGTTCTTGAAGAGTTTCAAGCCTTGAAAGCAAGGGTTTCATCATCCACCATATCGAAGAACCAGGTTTGCAAAATCATTACTACACCCTTATCTAGGCATGGCTAGGGTAATTTATTAGTGTAGACTTGTTAGAGACAATTAGGTGATCATGTATGATGAGTTTAGGAGTGATTGGTGAAGTTTCGTTAATGGATGCCAATTCTTGGATGAGCAAGATCGTGCTATATAGTGAGTTTTAATGCCAGTTTAATAGCTTGTTTTAACCCATGGAACATAAGGATCATTTTGATACCAAGAAAGTTGAGTTTGGTTGAAGTCGTGGATTGATGATATTTTGAGGTTCATGGAGTTTCCCATTCGGTTTGCATGGTAGAGATTGTTTCAATGCATTCTAAGACCATAGGCGTGATCAGGGCGAAATTCTAAGCAAGTTTGGTTTTTACATCGTGGAAATTGGTGGAGAAACGAGAGAGAACGCGTGGGTAGAAACCTGGTGCATGGCATGTATTTTCATGGTGATTCTGCGAAACCCTAATCCAAGGTTGAAGATGAAGTTACTACCGTTGGATGACACGCTTGACCTTGACCCAAAGAATGATCTAATGGACGATGTTTAATTAAATTGGTGGAGGGAACTTCAGAAACCATGAAACGCGGCGTTTCATTTAAACGCACTGCTGGGCTTAGTGGATCAAGTAGCTATTCCCACCCCCCTTCGTGGCCCAAGTCCAAAATGAACTGAGATTCGCTTCTATTCGCACCGCTGATTTTTCCTTTTTCTTTTGATTTTATCATGTTTTCTGATTTAACAATTGGGCCAGGCGCTTTTCTGTTTGCACCCCCATGTCTGGGCCCAATCATTGAATGAACTGGATATCGTTTCTATCTGCACCCATCTCATAATTTTCCATATTATCTTTTCTCCATTTTTTCTCAAACTTTAGAAATTCATATAAAATTGGAAATTCAATATTTTTTCATGGGATTTTTTTCTCCCTTTTCATATTTTTGTCTATAAAAATATAAAATAAAAATATTTTTCATATCATGCATTTTAATATTTTTTGCATATTTTTCATTTTAATTGCTTTTTAATGCTTTTATGTTGATATATGATTTTGTAGATTTTAGTTTAGGTAGCTCCCTTTAGATGTTTAGGTCAATCTTTTTAGGGTAGTTAGATATATGTTTTAGGTTCCCCCTGGATTAATTCCATATTTTTGTGATGATTTTTAGGATAGTTTTGATTAGATAATTCTAGGTTGTGTATAATTAGGTTAAACCTCAACATAGGTCCACAATAACTTTAGATTTTGGGTTTTTTAAGGACAAGTTAGGCTATGGGGCATATATGGGTATTAAGGGTAGGTTTATTAGATCCCCTAGAAATAATATTAGAATTTTCCCTACTATATTAATATTTTTAGTATATTTTGCAATTGTGTGCTTGTTTGGTGTGCCCTTTTGGGGTTTATTTTGTTTGTACGGGCTTATTGGGCTTTGCTTGGGGTGTGGGCTTGGTTTGAAGAGCACGATGATGAAGCCTATTGAAGACAAAGTTGAAGTTGAAGATCAAAGCTTGATGAAGATGCTTGGCTTGCTTGAAGATTGATTGAAGATCATAGGACCTAGGAGCTAGGTAGAGCTTTAGAGTAGAAATATGATTCATAAACATGGATGGTTTCTGTTGCCTCCATTCTTCTCTATGATTCAAAGTCTCTCTTTGATACTCACCTCCTTCCTTTGGAAGGCTTAGTGACAGTATCTAGGAGATAGAACTTCTGAGAGAAACAGCTTGTATTATGTTAACAGTCTGTATGCCACCTTTGGTGGTCAACTGACTGTTTAACATCCCAAATCATCTTGTGAACTATTACTCATCTAGGAGAGCTTGCTTTGAAGAACTTTGAAGATTGAAGATGAAGTCCCTTGCCTTGAAGACTGATGGAAGCAGGAGTTTGTGCTGTCAGGTTTTTGCTGTTTAGAGCTGTTGGTGCTGTTTAGAGCTGCTGATGTATTGTTTGAGTTTCTTGACTGTATTGTTTGTTAATTGTCCCCTTGAGATTGAGGTGAAGCTGTTTCACCTTGCTCATTGTTTTCTAGGTTCGAGGTTGAGTGGGACTCCCTTGCCTCGCTTGTACTGCTGCATTCATGCATTTTACTGCTTTACTGTATATGTTGTTGTTTTTCCGTTTATCCCCTTAGGATCTCTGTTTCTCTCTGCGCAAGAGAGAAATATGACAGACATTAGGTTCTCATCCATGCATGACAACATTAGGATAGATTTTGATTCCCTTTTCAACCATAGGTTTTAGAGTTGCAGTTTCTCTTCTTTCTCAAAACCATCAGAAAATACAATAAAAGGATGAACATCAATAAAAGACAGTTCTTGCATAAAAGACTGTAAACCAATCAAAAACGTCATTTTTGTCCGCTTGGACTCTTAATCAGGAGAAAACCCTTTTCAGAAGGAGATAAAAACAATCAAGACAGACTTGTGTCATACGTGGCCCGAACTACATTTGCTCTGATCTTTCATGCTGTATGAAAGTACGTAGGCATAGGATGCGATATCCTAGCGAGCAACCTTCCCCTCCTTTCCCGTAGGTAGGCGAACTACGTTGACTCTGATTTCTCATTCCAGACGGGAATACGTAGGCATAAAGTGCGATACTTTGCCGAGTCATTTTATTTTCTTTTAACCCTTGACCTGTAGAGTAGATAGAATAACAATCCGTACTAGAAAACAAGCGTGGATCCCGTCGAGTACGACGAACGTGAGGGGTGCTAATACCTTCCCCTTGCATAACCGACTCCCGAATCCAGGATTTGGTTGCGATGACCATTCCTTTCCCGTCTTTGCGGTAGGTTTACTTCGAGCGTTTCCTTTCCCTCCTTTGGGATAAATAACGCACGGTGGCGACTCTTCTGTTCAGCCGGCGCCGATTTTGGCAGTAGCGACACATAGACCTAAATCTCTTTATGCATCATGTCATGAAAGAGCGTTGTCATAGCACGTTGATATGTTGCCCCAACGTTCTTCAAACCAAAGGGCATCACTTTGTAGCAGAACGTTCCCCACGGGGTAATGAAAGTTGTTTTCTCCATATCCTTCGGCGCCATCTTAATCTGATTATAGCACGAAAAGCCATCCATGAAGGAAAACACAGAGAATTGAGCAGTATTGTCGACCAATACGTCAATATGAGGAAGCGGAAAGTCATCCTTAGGGCTCGCCTTGTTCAAATCCCGATAGTAGACACACATCCATGCCTTACCATATTTCTTTGGTACAGGTACTATATTGGTGACCCAAGGAGGGTAAGTTGTAACAGCTAGAAAACCAGTGTCCCACTGTTTATGTACTTCCTCTTTAATCTTTACGGCCATATCTGGTCTCGTTCTTCTGAGCTTCTGCTTGACCGGCGGACATTCTTCACACAATGGCAAGCGGTGGACCACAATATCAGTGTCTAACCCAGGCATGTCTTCATAAGACCAAGCAAAGATGTCACTATACTCTCGAAGCATCTCGACCAGTCTCTACTTGATATTGCTTTGCAGCGCAGCCCTTATCCGGACATTCCTGACAACTTCTTCGGAACCCAAATTAACGACCTCAATCTCCTCCTGATGAGGCAGAATAAACTTCTCTTCTTGTCTTAAAAGTCGAGTCAGCTCTTCTGGTAAGTCGTCGTCCTCAACAATCTCTTCCTCGACTTTAAATATCGGATGCTCAAAGTCAAAGTGAGTCATAGGGAGTTCTTGATCGGTGTCATCTGAAATATGGATCCTAAAAGGGACATGGTTAAATGCTTCAAATGATATGCAAACAAAGCACACAACCACGTTGCCATTTTATTGTTAAAAATAAAAATAGAAAAACAAGGATCACAAAATTTGTATGAGAAAAACGCCTTTATTTGATAATTAAAGCAAAACATACACATAAACAAGTAGGCCCTGAAATAAAACCACTATGCCCCGGGTAGGACATAGGATTGTACAATAATCAAAAAAACAAGGCATTACTGTTTCGTCGTCACTTGAATAAAGTCCTGAATAGACCAGTTGCATAGGCTTTGTCCTGGCACGCTGGGCTTGATCCATGAATCCATGTCACAGTCGCTATCTTCATCTCCGCTATCAGATACAACATTGATTCTTTCAAAATTGACTCCCCTGGAGTAAACACAATCGGCCCCTTGAACCGTGGCACGCTCTGTGATGAAGATGACGACGACGGGCGATATCCCAAGCCAAACTTGTCCTGCTTAACAAGAATCTCCAGAACTTGGCCCCAACCTTTAGTTTCTCCGGCCTGAACTACCGCTTGGGCTTCTCTGTACGAAGACATAGCCACCTCTGGCCCTTCGTTTATGAGAGGAGACTTGTCTTTGATCTACACCCCTTCAAAAGCTTGGCACAACGTCTTATGGATCTCGCCATCCACTTCGACATACTTGAATGACGACAGGTGACTTACCAAGATTTCCTCTTCCCCCACACACGGTGACAATGCTACCACCGACCATATACTTGAGCTTTTGGTGCAACGTAGACGTTACAGCCCCTGCAGAGTGAATCCAAGGTCGTCCAAGCAAACAACTATAAGCTGGCTGAATATCCATGATATAAAACACAGTATCAAACACCTCTGGACCGACCTGGATTAGTAAAGTCAATTCCCCAAACACGGACCTTCTAGTCCCGTCAAAAGCTCTCACCACCAAGTCGCTTGGCGTGCATATTATGCCTCGGGTATCCAGCTTCAAAAGTGCCTTCTTGGGCAAAACATTCAAGGACGAACCAGTGTCAACAAGGACATGAGACATAACAGTGCCTCAACACTCAACTGAGATATGCAACGCACTGTTGTGGTTGCGGCCCCTGGGTGTTAAATCAAAATCTGTAAATCCAAGGCCATGCCCCGCGTTCACGTGCGCAATCACCCCTTCGAGCTGATTGACAGATATCTCCTGGGGTACATAAGCAGTGTCAAGAGCTTTCAGCAAAGCGTTCCGATGAGCTTCGAAACAAAGCAACAATGACAAAATCGAGATTTTGGAAGGCGTCTGCTGCAGATGATCAACAATTTTATAATCACTCTTCCGGATTAGTCTCATAAATTCTTCCACATCTTTAGTCAAAGCCTCTTTTTCCTTCTCTTGAGAAGATCCTCCTTCATTGACTTTACCTTTCCCTTTGGCGATTCTCTCGGCCTCTAAATCGGGTGCCGCAAAAATTCTATCGCTGCGGGTTATGCCCCCCGCTCCCACAAGATTATCAACGGACCCTACCGGCGGACTTTCCAGGTTAATATTTTCTCCATTGCAGTAGACCTCCGCCCCATAGTTCCAAGGGATGACTTTAGTGCTTTCGTATGGAACGGGTCCAACTTTGGTTATAGTGATGGTCGGCCTCTTGGGAGGCGTCGATATCGTGATAGTCTTAAACAGGATCGTAATCGTAGCAACTTCGCCCTACTTTTCAGCTATTGCCTCAACAGACTTCTCTTCAGCAGTACAGTCGAATTGCAGTGTTCCTTCGTTAATCAGACCTTGAATACCTCTCCTTAAACTATCACAACCCTCAGGCCGGGCTAAACAGTCAATACAATCTACACCACACCCAGGGAACATTCCCCCATTCAGCAACCTGCTCTTTACATAGCCCAAAGGCGTCTTCAATTCATCTACATTCATGATCAGGTTCAGACTGATATCTCCCAAGATAGCACCCACCTTTGCAGATCCATGAGGCGGCCCGGATTCTTCTCAATATTGGGTGCCTCATGACCAAAGTTTATAGTTGTACTATCTATCAAATCCTGCACTTTGTGCTTGAATGCATGACAATTCTCTATGTTGTGACTGGGGGCCCCGGAGTGGAATTCACAATGTGCATTGGCATCATAACCAAAAGGAGGCGTGCCCGTCGGCGGCGCTAACGTCCTTTTCTCGATAAGTTGTGGCTGTAGTAAAGTCTGAAAGAGCTCAGCGTGTGACACTGGAGGCACATCGAATACCCTATTCGCCTTCCTATCCCTATTTGCCTTCCTATCCCTTTCCTGAATTCTTCACTGAGCAGGATGCTGCTGTATCTGCTGCTGCTGCGGCTATTGTTGTTGTTGAGGTGCAGGAATTGTCACACTAGCAATTTGTTGCTGGTGGTATTGGTTTCGACCTCTACCTCTTCCTCGGGAGTTGTATACTGAATTAGCATCCCCCTGCTTCTTATTCCCAAAAACCTTTTTACCACCTCCAGCTGAGGTTGATTCTCCTGCTTGAATCTTACCGATCTTGACGTCGTTCTCTATACATTCTCCCAAGAGTATCATATCAGAAAAACTACCCATCGTACAACCAAGAAGCTTGTCATAATACATACCAGAGAAAGTGCCCACAAAAAGATCCATCAATTCACGCTCTACCATGGGTGGCTGCACCCTAGCTGCAAGCTCACGCCACCTCTGGGCGTACTCTTTAAAACTCTCGCCATTCTTTTGAGAAAGATTTTGAAGTTGGACCCTGTTGGGAGCAAGGTCGTTGTTATACTGATAATGCTTTACAAAGGCTTCCGCCATCTCTTTCCAGCTACTGATCTTAGTGGGCTCTAACCCCATATACCATTCATGTGACGGTCCAGACAAGCTATCTTGGAAAAAATGCATCAGCATCTTTTCATCACTTGAATAAGCAGACATTCTCCGATAATAAGACCGTACATGAACTCTTGGGCAGGTATCCCCCTTATACTTGTCAAAAGTAGGCGCTTTGAACTTGAGCGGCACCCTCAAGCCAGGAACCAACCCCATACTAGCCATGTCTAACCCCATGGAATTCTGATTGGCAAGACCTCTCACTTGTTCCTCCAACAGCTTGAACCTTCGAACATTTTCTGTGGGCATCTCGAAACCCCTGCCCAGCGGAGGGAAAGCATCTTCTTGACGATCCTCGCCCCAATGAGAATCATCATTATCATACCCAGTGTAAGCGGCATTAGGACCAAAGCCAGTCTGATTAAACCTGGGACCATACCCCACATTACCAAAGCCCTGATTAGCAACACCCGGCCCAAAACCAGCGTTGTAGGCACCCATCCCAAAACCGTTGTTGCTTGCATTGCCAAAACCTGCATTACCAAAGCCCTGATTGTCGTAGCCTACATTGGCACCACCAATACCTACACCAGTGTTTCCAGCACCAACACCAAAACCAGCATTCCCAGCTCCAACATTAAAACCAGCATTTCCAGCTCCAACATTTCCATTGGTTTCCACATGCCCGTTACCATTACCAGTTACATTCCCATTCCCAGCTCCATTACCGTTCTCATCAGTATTGAGAATGACCACCGGTACAGCATCACCCGCTCGAGGAGTCCCAACTTGAGAAGGATTAGTAGCAACCCCACCATGTAGCACACTGTTACCATCGACTCGTGCAATCAGAGGCTGCACCAGAGTCTGAAGCTGCTCTTGGCCCTTGGCCACAGTTTCCATAACTTACATGAATTGCGCCATCCTGTCGCGCATCTCCTGCATCTCAGGTTGCATTTGATCCATAGCTTTCTTGCAATTACTTCTTGTAGAGTAATGATGAATTCGCTGATCGGAAATCCTGAAACCTGCATCGACAGAGGGTTAGGAGAACAGCTCAAGGTACTTGTTATGCAAATGATTCATGCAAATGCAAATGTGTGTCTGGGCCTTAGAGAGATTTCTCCCCCGATTCTAGTGCCAGTGCTGATAATAAGAAGTCTGGTTCCAGCCATGGAAATAACGTCTCGTATATATATATATATATATATATATATATATATATATATATATATATATATATATATATATATATATATATATATATATATATATATATATATATATATATATATATATATATATATATATATATATATATATATATATATATATATATATATATATATATATATATATATATATATATATATATATATATATATATATATATATATATATATATATATATATATATATATATATATATATATATATAAAGCCCAACAAGGCAGTATACAATGTCACTGAATACATGAAGAATCAACAGCATGACCTTGACCAACAAGTCTGGTGATGGTCAGCATACAACAATGATCAGAAAATGCAAAGGATTACAAAGATAGTCAAGTGCGGCAACGGGCGCGAAACTCTTCTAGCAACTCCTTCGTTTTAGGATGATCAGGCTGAGTGAGTAACCCCTCAACAATTAACTCCCTCTGCATAACGGTGTACTGAAGACCTTCAACGGAGTCCTCCCACGCTCCTTTGCCAAAACAGTCTTCTAACCTTCGCTTCTTAGACTCAAACATCTGCTTGCGATCCTTCAGGTTCACAATAGCCTTGTTTAACATGTCTTCAGTGGCATACCTACGAGCAGTTTCATCATCAAACTTCTTCTCGCTGGCCTTCAACTGAGCCTTCAACTTGGAGATCTGTTGTTTCAGCTTGTCCTCCCGCTCTTTGTTGCTGGCTATAGTGGCATTCCACTGTTGGTTGAACTTGGAGATTCTCCGGTATGCATCGTCCAGGTCTTGCTTTTTGGTGGCAAGCACATCATTGACAGCCTTGAAATCCAAACCTAAATGTTCACGGTCAGCCATCTGTTTGGTCAAGTCTGTGCCTAGCCGGTTCACCAGCTATGTCTGTTTTTTGAAGGAGTAGACGGCGTCGTTTCTGTCGCTTCTGAGTTGTACCAGTTCTTTCTCCAACTCCTCGTTGGCCTTCTTCAGCTCTTCCTTCTCAGCCAGTACTTGATTGTATTTCTGAGTGGACATAGTAGTAGGTTCTTCCGCCACTGGAGGGCACTCTTGCTTAGCAGGTGGAAAAGACATCCCTATTGTTTCTGCCCTGCTCTTAATCCAGGTCACATAAGGAGCATAAGCCTGGCTATTGCTCTTACCCAACAATGCTTTCCCTCGTTTGCTGACGTCATTCCAATCATGCTTGAGCTTGGCTAACATATCCCCCTCTAGAAGACCTGTGAGGTACAGAGATTCATGCACCTCTTCGTCTTTTGGCGGGCCTCTCAAGGCGTACGCAAACTGTCTGACAAGTAACGAGGGATTGTAGTTAATACAACATTTTCTTCCAATCAATGGCATATTAGGAAAACCACTGCAGCTGTAGATGATTTCAGTACCCAACATATCCCGATCAAACCAAACGATTCTCTCTGCTGATAACCCCATCAAGCATTCAGACCACTCAGTTGTGCCTGCAGAGGAAACAAAGAGACCCTTCTTGGGCATGTGGCTATCAAATCATCTGTAGAGTAAGGGCGCACAGCACGACACATTCTTACCCCTTCTGTTTTCATTCTTGTAATGGACAGAATGATTTACATCACCAATCAAGGTGGGCACTGGATTTCCTGATGCGAAGATGTGGAAAGCGTCCAAATCTATAAAGTCTGGCATGTTGGGAAACAAGATGATGCCATAGATGCAGAGGGCGAGAATGGCGTTGAATACGATCCAACAACCGTCTTTAGCACACTGTTGGGCTTTCCCAACCAGAAACTGTAGAGAAAATCCAGGAACCCCATTCCAACTAGTCAGAAGCAGCTCTGAGGCATCCAGGTGAAGGACAGTAGCTAGGTTAGCCAGATTAGGCTTAGCATCCATGTGAACAAACGACATCTGATTCTTAACAGGCACACCCAACAACTCAGCATACTCTTCTAAGGTAGGCGCAAGAATGAAGTTTGGAAAAGTGAAGCACCTCAACAGAGGGTCATAGAACTGTAGCAATGCATATAACCCGTTCAACTCATAGACTGAAGGTTTACGAACCAGACTGAGCAACTTCCCATAAGATTTCTTGAATTCCCCTTTCACCGTATCATCTGCCAAGGCAATCAAACTAGATAGCAAAGTAACATCTGGGGTAGGGAGCTTGTAAGCCACATTTTTCTTCAATGATCCCATGCTAGCAAAACAAAGGGCGAGATTACCGGAACCGGGGGATAATATATGCACCTGCAACACAGACACACGTTAATGATATGCAAATGATTATGCAAAAATGCAAGATGCGATCATGCAACAGGAGATCAAGATTGTGTTGTTGAGGAGACCAAGGCTCTGTTTCGACACAATCACAACACTGCTCTGATAACAAAACCCTGAAGAGGACCAATAATTATGCACTATCAAGAACGAACACATCTCTGATGATAAGAACCCTCTGATACCAACAATACTGATTCACTGTCAAGAAAACCAGGTTATCTGAAGGTTAAGGTTTCCTGCAATAACCCGACCCCGCTCACAGGTATGAATCCTTTCCACTGATAAGGTATGGCATCCTATGCGTTTCCCAGCGTCACAGACTTTCAAGAAACGATGATACGATACCCAGGAAGGTGTGGCATCATCATCTCTTGAAGCGACCTCACTTAGCTGAGTCACAAATGATCGGTCCCCAGAGTCGACAACTCTCCAAACCAACAACCCATCAAGCCCAAAGGGCTGGAAAAGAAGTCAACCAGGAGAATTTCGTCTGAGCGTGGATTTTGTGAGACACTAGTACATGCAAAGCATGCACGCACCCACTACTTTCCATAACTAATGCTAGGTATACACTCAAGCCTGGGTTTGGCTTATCACTCATCAGAGCCTCCCTCCCACAACAGCATAATAATGATATCATACTGAAAATAAAATGCGGAAAGTAAAATGCGATAAATAAATGCAAACCCAACAGATAAACACGCAAGCGCTAGGATTGACTCGCATAGGGAACCAGAGTCCCCAGCAGAGTCGCCAGCTGTCGCTACCGCGAAAATAAGGTGCCGGCAAAATAGAAGAGTCACCACCTTTCGTTATTTATCCCACAGAAAGGGAAAGGAAACGATCGGAAAAACCTGACAAAAAGTTATAAGACAAGGTCATCGCAACCATGTCTGAGTTCGGGAGTCGGTTACGCAAGGGGAAGGTATTAGCACCCCTCACGTCCATCGTACTCGATGGGATCCATGCATGTTGTGTTTATCAACCACTTGATGACTTGAATATAATCTCTTGATTAGGCCTTGAACCTTTGATAACCTCAATTGGCTAAGCACACCTTGCCCGATCCCCTGTAAAATACAACATGACTATGCAATGTGAATGCTAGAACAATGACATGCTAATGCAATGAAACATAAACCAAGTAAGAAAAAGGTTAGGCAAATTTTGAGGTACAACAGCTTCATCAATGTTTTATTTGAAGCCACTGAAGAAATTATAAAGATTCAAGATAAGAATGGGTTTGAGCTGAACACAAGAATACAAAAACTGTGACCTCTACCTCGATAAGATGGCGGAAGAGCAGCTTTTTGTAAGTGATGTTAACCATTCCTTCATGTGAACGTTGGGATATTATTGTTGGAATATGTTTCCAATAATGTCCCTTAACAGATCTATTCTCTCAAGCTTTATAAATTGAAGATCAAGAATCTTAAAGAATTGTTGGTTGCTATTGATAGCACGCTGCTATACAAAGCCAAAGTACTGAAGAAAATGCTACAAGCTGAACCTTAAATGAAGAGTGCTCAATGAAGAAGAAAATGAAGCAAATTGTTTCAATATGTGTACAACAATGTAACATGCTAAAACCATGTATAACTATTCAAGTGAAACATCAATAAGTGAAGCATAGTAACTTAGTTGATCTTGATGGTTAAGCTGAAAGAAGCATTACCTGCTCAAGAAAGGAGTTCATCAAAAAAACGCTTAAAGCTCATGAAAAGAAGTTGTAGTGCTCATCAAGAAAGCTTTTATGTAATACATAACTAATGATTTATAATCTCTCAGAGATTCATTCTTTAGATGGTTTTGTATTATAAAGCAAGGAATTATTGCTCATATTTTGCCAAGAAACACTTAGGTGTTCATGTACTTCATATATGTAATCAGCTTGTAAGAAGCATATTAGTGCACAAGAAAATACTTTTAAAAGATGTTGTTCCTTGAGCGATCAAGTGAAGACTAGAATGCTTGAGAATATTAAGCGTGTTTCTAACAGCTTAGTATATGGTGTTCCTTGAGTGGCTAAGTGAAAGCCAGGATGCTTGAGAGGGCTAAGCGTGTTGTTTAACAGCTTAGTGGCTATAATCATTTTGATGATTATTGGATTAAGTCCTTGTCTAAGGAAAAATCACCTTGGTGGGTGGACTGGAGTAATCTCATTAACAGTGAACCGTGATAAAATTAATTGTGTTTGTTTATTTATATTTGCTTGTTAATATCATTAGTTTAATTCTGCAAAAGGGGACAAGATGTGAAACACAATTTAAACCCCATTTCTTGTGTTTCTCAACCTTCAATAAAGCCTTTTTGTTACAGACTGTATGAGTATCCAAAACATCCAACACAACCTAGGACTAATCATATGATGACTAAGACTATAAAGGAGTGGAAACCTAAGGTTGGTAATTCTAGTCTTATAGCCCATACTTCCTTTAGGGCTTCATCTAGAGGAGACTGGTACTTTGATAGTGGGTGTTCTAGACATATGAATGGAGTCAAGAAGTATTTGGTGGACATTAAGTCTTATTCAATAAGTTTTGTCACGTTTAGTGAGGGAGCTAAATGAAGAACTAAGGGAGTATGAAAGTTATGGTGTACTGGACTTCCTAGACTAGATGATGTTCTACTTGTGAAAGGGTTGACTGCTAATCTTATCAGCATCAGTCAGTTATATGATCAAGGTTTAAATGTAAAACTCACCAAGTCTGAATGTTTGGTTTCAATTGAGAAGAATGATGTTCTAATAAAGGGAGTTAGGACTAAAGAAAATTGCTATTTGTGGGTACCTCAAGAAACTTCTTATTTTTTCACATGTTTAATGTCCAAGAAGATGAAGTATCTTAGACATCTGAATCTCAAAGGTATGAAGAAGATAATTTCTAAAGAAGTTTTTAGAGGTCTACCTAAGTTCAAAATTGAAGAAGGAAAAATTTGTAGTAAGTATAAAATTAAGAAGAAAATCAGGATGTCACACTTAAAGTCACAACATCAGGTTGCGACCAGAGTTTTAGAACTTCTTCATATGGACTTAATGGGGCAAGATGCAAGTTACAAGACTTGGTGGAAATAGGTATGCCTTTATGGGTGTTATTGATACTTTTGGTTTGAAAGTTGATGTTTCAAATGTTGTTACCTCTAAAACTGTGAGTCTAGATAACCCTAAAGTAGAAGAAACTCTAAGTCAATCTAGTTTGAATGTTGTTTTTAATGACATTATTGATACAAGTATTCATATGTCTCTCTCTAAGATCTTGGTTACTGACCCTGAGTCTGATGTTATGTCGAATGTCGCGACATCCTTGGCCCGACCTGATCACCTTGTTGAAACCACACAAGAAAGCTTTCAGAATGAGTCTCCTGAAAAATCTCATGAGAATGTGGCTGAAGATGATTCTGTTGGTGGTAAAAGAGATGATTTTGATGATAATAGTATGTCTTCTAAAGATAAAGAAGATAGTTTTGGTGTGAAGAAGGATCAGTCTACTAACATTGTCAATATATATGGTCTAGATTATGATGATGAGCCTATAGGAAAGAAACTGGCTCCTGGTATTGTTAAAAAATTGAGAAACAAAAAGGGAAAGGTTATTGTGTCTACAAGCAAGACTTCTAAGGCATCCAAGAAAAGTAATAAGGTTAGACCTGACAAAGGATAGAGTAAAAGTATGGCCCCTTCTACTAAGAAAAATTCATTGACAAGAAAGGAAATGCCATCAAGTGATTATGAATATGATATCGAACAAGATGTTCAAGACATCATGCCTTTTGCTAAGAAAAAAGGTGTTGATGTGGATCAAAGTTTATACAAGAGTATGATTGGTAGCCTGCTGTATCTTATAGCTAGCAGACCAGACATCACTTTTGTTGTAGGAGTTTGTGCTAGATATCAGGCTAAGCCTAAAATGAGCCATATTAATCAAGTGAAGAGGGTCTAGAAATACATCAATAGTACTAGTGATTATGGAGTGTTTTATTCTCATAGTCCAAATTCCATGCTTGTAGGGTATTGTGATACAGACCGGGCAGCTGAGGATGAGTATATTGCTACAGGAAGCAGTTGCTCTCAATTTATTTGGATGAAACAAATGCTAAAGGATTATAATGTCAAAAAGGATGTCATGACATTATATTGTGACAATCTGAGTGCAATCAATTTATCCAAGAATCCCATCCAACAAAGCAGGAAAAAGCATATTGACATGTGTCATCATTTTATTAGGGATCTTGTTGAGGACAAAATTGTTACTCTTGAGCATGTGGCCAATAAGAAGCAATTGACAGACATATTTACTAAGGATTTGGATGTAAATCAGTTTGAGTAGTTAAAACGTGAATTGAGAATTTGCATGTTTGAGGAGTTATATCAATTACATGTGTAGAGGAGTGTAAATAATACTTTCTCTTCCCTCCATTCGGTGGTGAATCTTATTGAGGATGATGGTTTGATGAAGAGTTTTTTTGGTGTTAGCGACTGTTATGGGATGCTGGTGAAGAAATTCATTGTACACATTTCTGAGAACTGTAACTGTAAGATGAGCAAGGAGTGCGTGAAGGTTTATAACAGAGGTAAATGTGTGGAGTTTTCTCCTAAAATTATCAACAAGTTTATGGGTAGAAGCAAGGAGGAGCAACCTGAGTGGAAGTGACAGATAGTGGTGTTATTCTCAGTCAGCATTCTGGTATTTTGGTCAGCTCTAATATTGCATGCAAGAGGGAATCTTCTCTTTCTTTGTACTAGTGAGAGGGTGATAAAGATGAGAAAATAGATAGCAGTTCTGACATCTGTTGTGCCCAGTTTTTTTGTGTCTGTGTCTATTGTAAAGGTTGTTTTTTTGCTCCTGGTGAATGTATGGTTGTTTTGACTAATTTGTGGCTAAAAGGGGGGGGGGGGGGTAATTTGTATGTTTGCTTAATTTTTTTGCCTGAGTATTACTTGAGGGGGAGTAGTTGCTTTTGTTTATGTCTTGACATCTTGTCTGGGAGAATTTATTTTTCTCTACAGAATTTATTTAGTGTGTTGACTGCTCTCTTAAAGGGGGTAGTTAGGTAGCTTTTTGACAGGGGGAGTGTTCTTTGTACTTGAATGGTTGGTCATTCTATTCAAGGGGAGCTTGTTTGGTAGCTTGGTATTTTTTGTGTGTATGTTTGCTGCTATTGATGTGATGTCAGACAGGATTACTTGACATGGTGCTTCAGTTGTTTTGGAAGTTTTTGGTTCTTGATATGTGAGAGTTTAGTTCTCTCTGAGGAAATGTTCTCTTATTTCCGCCGTGTGTGCCTCTGATGTGTTTTGTGATTGTTATTTTTTATTGCTACTATTATGATTTATTGTAGTTCTCCAGGTTTCCTTGAAAATGTTGTTTTAGCCAAAAAAATTCCAAATGGGGAGATTGTAAGTCCTGTGGTTTTTGTATTGGCCAAAATTTTGTTAAAATAATATTAAGCAAGATGTCGAGACAGATGTCGTGACAAGTTAGTCAAATAGCATGATCAACATGATATTGGGACATGTGGCCAGGACATGTTATATCAGAAGTTTAGGACTAGGATGATTTGATATTTAAAGTGTGAGATTTGATAGTGTCTTAATTCATACAGTGTCACAATCCAAGGAGGGATATTTTTAGGAACTTCTGTCTTGACAGATTTGCTTGTATTTCTTAAAAAGGGTCTTGAAGCCTTTTTAGAAAACTTTATGTTTAATTCCTATTATTGTGCAGGAGATCGTACAAGTGATTTAAAGCTGATGCCTTTTGATATGTGTTTCAAGATCCCAATCCCATGCTATTGTGATGTCTATTTAAAGGAGTTTTCTAAACCTAATAATGTAGAGAAGTTGTGTATGTGCAAGGAGATTTTAGGGTTTAGTGTGTTCTTTGTTATTTGTAATCTTCTCTTATGTCTTTTGATATATGAGTTGGACCATGTTGTTTGTGCATTTGTGAGTCATTCATGTACCCCTTAGGTACTTGAATTAAACTAAGTTTTGAGTTATAATCACTCCTAAGCTTTTAAGAAAGGGGTGGATTTTGTGTCATTGGAAGTGTGACTTTTATTGTTCATTGTTGTTGAGTTTGTAATTGTTGTGTGACTAGTGGGAAGTGAGAGGGGTCTCATATCTAGGAGTTCATAGGTAGAAATACCACAGGTAGTGATTAGGTGAGAAGCTTGTAAAATAGAGGTTGTTTACTATGGCTTCAAACTAATAATATTATAGTGGATTTTCGTCCCAACTTGGATGCCCCCAGATGCAGGCGAGGTTGCACCAAACTGGGTTAACAACTTCCTTGTGTTATTTACTTCCTGCAATTTTGTTTAAATTGTTCATTGTTAATTCTCCTATTATGATGTCATGACATTGCATTCGACATCCTGGTTTCCTGACATCCTATACGACATTTGTCCATTTAGTGCTAGAATTTCAACTCCGATTCTGATTTTTCTAGTTGCAAGTCATATAGGAAAAGTACTAGTGGAACTTGCCACTAATTTTCAAACTCCTTAGTTAGTTGGCATAGAAAGAAGCAAGTCTTCGTTTCTTTATCAAATGTCGAGGCAGAATACGTTGCAGCCAGTAGTTGTTGTGCTCAAATGTGTGATAACACTAGTGTGATCAACATAACCAAAAACCTCGTGTTGCATTATCGTACTAAAATTATTGAGATACGTCATCATTTCCTACGAGACCATGTTGAAAAGGGCGATGTCGTTTTTGAGCATGTTGATACTAGAAATCAACTTGATGATATTTTCAAAAAATCACTTGCGACTGAGCCATTTTTCAGAATTCGTCGAGAATTGGGCGTTCTTGATATCTCTACTCTTGTCTAAACTATGTTTTTTCATGCACTCGTTATCTTTTGATTAACTTTTGGTCAAAAGTTTATTTTCTTGTTGAGTGCATTCTCCAACTCATCCTATGAGGTAATATCATTCTCAATTTATCTCATTGTCTTTAAAGTTTCTATGAAATATGTTGCTTATCTATGACTACATTGATTGCATGTTTATGATCCAAGAGTATGTGATATACTTGATGTATAATGAATTTCATATGTGTTCACTTTCGAAAATTTTAATTGATTGCACATGAGTTTTTAATTTATATGCTTATAGTGATATCTTGTTTAATCTATTCATTATCTATATCTCACATCATTAAAATCCTTGTGTTTGAAGTAATTTCAATGATATTTGCAATTGAGCATGTTATTTATCTTACTATTTCATGAAAAATGCATTTACGTTTTCATGTCCTTTGTTTACTGTGTTATTTTGTTGCAACCTTTTATGACAAATGTGTAATGCATATTATCTGTTTTGGCTATAATTGGTTGTGTATTTATGATTAAGTTTTTTTTTAGTTTGACGTGATTCTATGTGATTGCATGTTATAGTTGATTCTTTTAATCATTGCAATTCCTCTGAGTGAGTTATATGTTGATATGTATTTTTCATGTTACTTTTCATGTTTTCCGTCTTTGCCTCTTTTTGATGTTGTCAAAGGGGGAGAAGTACAAGATTTATTATGCACATATTCAGGGGAGCTTTGCCAAAGACATAAAGTGCTTTGTATGTTTTGCCATTATAAAAAGGGGAAGTATTTGAGTGCAAAATACTCTTAGATATATTTTGAATGATGTCAAAATTAGGTAGCTTATACTTTGTGTATATTGGACCTTACCGTCTTTGTTATGCATAAGCATAATAGGACATGTAAAATTATATTAAATAGGCCATCACATACAAAAAAGTATGAATTTTCATGAAAAATTAGTAAATGGGTCGATACACTCTTGGTATGTATCGGTACATACTGAGTTGGTTTTGAATGGAAATAGTTATGCCCATAATGTATCGATACATAGGCAGAATGAGTCGATACATCTTGTGAATGATTCGATTCATTCATGGTTGAAGTCGACTCTAACTGAAGGGATTTCAACCTAGTAGTCCCTGCCTTCAATGTATCAATACATTAATGGTGTGTGTCAATACATCCGACGAATTAGTCGACTCCTTCTGAAGATTTTTTTTTCAAACAATAACTCTCTGATCTTGATGTATCAACTCCTTTGGAAAATGTATTGACTCCTTTGGCGTATGTAATGACCCATTCATGATTGGAGTCAATGCATTCTGTTCCAATTTTCAAAACTTGCATTTTTGGCTAAAAACCTGTTTTGCTTGTTATTTCTCTAGACATACACATACATATAAATATGCTTTCATGCATCATTTCTCAACTATGAAACCAAGAACACAATTAGAAATTCATCATCATCTTCAACCTTTCTTTGCATGCATTCAACAACTACACATAATCATTTTTGTTGGGTGTCATCAAGATTATTTTGATAAGGTCCAATTTAGGTTGGTGTAATCAAATTGGGTTGAGTTTTTTTTTTGGGTTTCATTGATAAAACCTTTAGCGTTTTCCCTCCAAGATAGAGAGTTGATTTGGGATTTTTTGCAAAATTCTTTGCAACTTAGATTCATTCGAGTGAAAGATTTGAAGAACGAGGGTTCTTGCAAAGGAGTAGCGGTAACCAGAGGATCAACTGAAAGACTTAGGGCATGATTTCGCAATTTGGATTTAGCTGGGGGAAAGCTTTGAAGAATGGAGGTTCAGTCAAAGGAGTAGTCGTACATGAAGGATCAAATTGGAGGTCTTGTGTGACTTGATCTAGCTAAGGTCAAGGAAAGAGAATAAGCTAGGATCAACATCAAACATAGGGTTTGGGGGTTTTAATTGCTACTACTTCTCTTGTAAACTACTATTGCAAAGGTTAATTACAATATCTCAATTCGATTTCAAATTGATGCATGAAGGAAACTCCCAAGTGAAGGAGACAAAGGCCTTAGCGCTCATTCAGAAATACGAAGCCTTCAAGATGGAGGAATCTGAATCTATGGAAGCTATGATCTCAAGATTTCAGATTCTAACTGCTGGTCTGAAGGTTCTGGACAAAGGTTACTTTACTTCTGATCACGTCAATAAGATAATCACAAGCTTACCAACAAGGTGGAGACCAATGGTGACAGCGCTGAAGCTTGCAAAGGATCTGAATAAGATCACTCTGGAGGAACTTATCACTTCCTTAAGGAGTCATGAGATTGAGATGGAAGAAGACGAACCTCAGAAGAAAGGTAAGTCGGTTGCGCTAAAATCTAACAAATCTGCTAAAGTTTTGCAGGTAATTGAAGAAAGCTCTGAAGAATCTTCCTCTGAAGAAGATGAACTGTCTTTGTTGTCCAGAAGGATAAACCAACTCTGGAAGCATAAACAAAATAAGTTCAGAGACTTCAAGAGATTTGATCAACATGGCAAATCTTCTGGACACAAGAAATCTGGAAAGAAAGATGTAGTGTGCTACGAGTGCAAGGAGCCAGGCCACTATAAAAATGAATGTCCCAAACTTCTGAAGGAGAAACCCAGAAAGAAGTTTGAAAAGAAGAAGAAAGTTCTAATGGCCACGTGGGATGATTCAGATGCTTCTGAATCTTCACCAGAGTCAGAAGATGAATGTGCTAATGTGGCACTGATGGCTGACGTGGAGGACCACGAAGAAACAGCTGAATCTGGATCAGAATCAGATTCAGAAGAGGTATTTTCTGAACTTACCAGAGCTGAACTTACTGAAACTTTATCTGAAATTCTTGAAAGCTACAGTAAGATCAAACTCAAATACAAGAAGCTTCAGAGCTATCTTGCATCTGAGACTGATCAGCTGAGATCAGAAGTTGCTGATCTTAAAGCAAATAATCTTAAAATGAAAAATGATTTAGAAAAAGCTCAAAAGTATGATTCAGATCCTATGTCATGCTCTAAAAACATTTTAGAAGAGTATGATTATAGTTTTCAGAGGTTTCTGTCCAGAGGCCTAGATAGAAGAAAAATGGCTTCCATGATCTATGGCGTAAGCAGAAACAATAAAAAAGGAATTAGATATGAATCACCCTCTGGAAAGGATTTAAATCCAAAACCTGTTGATAAACTGATCATTAAGTATTCTCCTCTGTACACCCATTTTAAATATGGTCATCTGAATGATATCAATCACACACGTACTGATCAGAACACTAAAGCTTTCGTTAAACCAAAATTTCGTCAGAACAAAGATGCTTTTAAGGGAAAGAAATTCAGACAGAATTTCAAACCTACTAACCCCAGAAGACCCAAGAAAATATGGGTACCTAAGGACAAAATAATCTTTGTTGCAGATGTCCTTAGCAGCAAAGTTGAGACACCAATCATGGTACCTGGACTCTGGCTGCTCACGACATATGACTGGAAGAAGGTTTATGTTCCAAAGCCTGGAACTTAGATCTGGAGGTGACGTGAAGTTTGGAGGGAACCAGAAGGGCAAAATCATAGGCTCTGGAACTATAGGTAATAGCAACCTCCCTTCCATATCTAATGTTTTACTTGTTGAAGGATTAACACATAAGCTATTGTCCATAAGTCAATTAAGTGACAATGGTTATGATATAATCTTCAATCAAAAATGTTGTAAAGCTGTGAGTCAAAAAGATGGTTCAATCCTCTTTAATGGAAAAAGGAAGAACAACATTTACAAAATTAATCTTTCAGAACTAAAAGTTCAAAATGTAAAATGCCTTCTGTTTGTTAACAATGAGCAATGGGTCTGGCATAGAAGATTGGGTCATATTAGTATGAGACGTATATCTCAGATTAATAAAATCAATCTGGTTAGAGGACTTCCTCAGTTGAAGTTCAACTCATATGCTTTTTGTGAAGCATGTCAGAAAGGAAAATTTTCAAAATCTTCTTTCAAAACTAAAAATGTTGTTTCTACCTCTGAAAACTGCATCCATCAGAGGCAAGAAGTATGGATTAGTCATAGTTAATGACTACAGCAGATGGACATGTGTAAAATTCCTGAAACACAAGGATGAGTCACATTATGTATTCTTTGACTTCTGCAAACAAGTCCAAAACGAAAAAGAATTTAAAATTGTTAAAGTCAGAAGTGATCATGGTGGAGAATTTGAAAATAAATACTTTGAAAAATATTTTAAATAAAATGGCATTGCACATGATTTTTCTTGTCCTAGAACTCCTCAACAGAATGGAGTTGTAGAAAGGAAAAATAGAACATTGCAAGAAATAGCCAGAACCATGATCAACGAGACTCACATGGCAAAACATTTTTGGGTAGAAGCAATTAATACAACTTGTTATATTCAGAACAAAGTGTCTGTAATACCTCTTCTAGAGAAGACTCCTTATGAATTGTGTAGGAATAGAAAGCCCAACATTTCTTATTTCCATCCTTTTGGATGTGTTTGTTTTATTTTGAATACTAAGGAAAATCTGAACAAGTTTGATTCTAAAGCTCAGAAGTGTTTCATGCTTGGATATTCTGAACGCTCTAAAGGCTACAGAGTATACAATACTAAGACACAGATTGTAGAAGAATCAATTCATGTTAGATTTGATGATAAGCTTGGCAATCAAAAGCCAAAACAAATTGAAATTTCTGCAGATAGAGAAGTGATTCTCACAGACTCTGAAGAATCAGAGGCAGACAAAGCTCAAGCAAAAGCACCAGAAGCAACGTTAGATTCTACTCCTTTGACTGCTCAGATGGATAGCTTGACAATTTTTGAAGAACCATCTGTTAAAGGATCATCCAGAATCAAAGCCTCTCATCCAGAGGAAATGATAATTGGAAAGAAGGATGACCCTATCAGAACAAAATCCTTTCTTAGATCATCTGGAACGCCATTGTTTGGTTTGGTATCTATCATTGAACCTACCTCTGTGGATGAGGCTCTGCAAGATAATGATTGGATACTTGCTATGAAAGATGAGTTTAACCAATTCACAAGGAATGATGTTTGGGATCTAATTCCAAGACCAAATGGATTCAATATAATTGGAACAAAATGGGTTTTCAGAAACAAGCTGAATGAGCAAGGAGAAGTTATCAGAAACAAGGCTAGGCTGGTTGCTCAAGGATATAGTCAGCAAGAAGGTATAGATTACATAGAGACATATGCTCCTGTGGCAAGGTTAAAATCTATTTGCTTGCTTATTTCTCTTGCTGCACAAAATAACATCACTCTGTATCAGATGGATGTTAAAAGTGCTTTCTTAAATGGCTTCATAGAAAAGGAAGTTTATGTTCATCAACCCCCTGGTTTTGAAACTGAAAAATTTCTAGAACACGTTTTTAAACTGAAGAAATCACTCTATGGCTTAAAACAAGCTCCCAGAGCTTGGTATGAGAGGCTGAGTAATTTTCTTCTAGAAAATAATTTTATTAGAGGAAAAGTTGATACTACTCTCTTTCATAAATCAATTAAGAAAGACATTTTAATCTATCAAATTTATATAGATGATATTATTTTTGGAACTACCAATATTATGCTTGGAAAGGAGTTTGCTCAATCTATGCAGACAGAATTTGAAATGAGCATGATGGGAGAACTCAGATTCTTTCTAGGAATTCAAGTGAATCAAACTCCAGAAGGCACATACATACATCAGACAAAGTATGTAAAGGAGCTTCTGAAGAAATTCAACATGACAGAAAGTAAGCTAGCAAAGACTCCAATGCATCCAACAAGCACTCTAGGTAAAGAAGAGGTAAGTAAAAAGGTAGATCAGAAGCTCTACATAGGTATGATTGGTTCTCTTCTGTACTTGACTGCTTCTAGACCTGATATCCTCTTTAGTGTTTGCCTATGTGCTAGATTCCAATAAAATCCTAGAGAATCTCACTTAACAGCTGTTAAGAGGATTCTGAGGTATCTGAAAGGTACTACTAACATGGGTTTGTGTTGCAGAAGATCTGATGAATATAGATTAGTTAGATTATGTGATACTGATTATGCTGGAGATAGAATAGAACGTAAAAGTACTTCTGGAAGTTGTCATTTTCTGGGAAGTCATCTGGTCTCATGGTTCAGTAAGAAGCAACCCACAATAGCACTTTCAACAACAGAAGCAGAATATATTGCTGCTGCTGGTTGTAGCACATAGATGCTCTGGATGAAAAGTCAACTAGAAGATTATCAGATACATGAGAGTAACATTTCTATCTTCTGTGGTAATACTTCTGCTATTTGCCTATCTAAAAACCCTATTTTACATTCTAAGGCAAAGCATATAGAAATTAAACATCATTTCATCAGAGACTATGTTCAGAAGAGAATTATAAGTTTGAATTTTGTTGATACAGACCATCAATAGCCTGATAACTTCACAAAACCCCTTGCTGAAGATAGGTTTAAATTTATTCTGAAGAATATTAGTATGGATTTTTGTCCAGAATAAAACTATTATTCATAAGCAAATTTATTCAGATGAAATATGATTAATGTCTATTCTCTGAAGTAATTCATCTGATTATTTCTTTTGGTACGTTATTTATTTTTTGTGAAACTCTGATCTAACAAGTCTCAGAAGATCTGAGCGTTGATTAACGTTTTTTATTCTAAAGAGATTCAGAGGCACATCAACATCAAACACATGTCACATGAAATCTAAAAAGGTGGAGTGTAAACAATGAGACGCCGTTTAGAGGTACTGTTTGAATTCTTAATTACTCGTTTTCCTCCCCACGCTTGTCAGAATCATTTAATGCTCTTAAATAATTATTCTTGTTGATGTGACTTTTTGTTTTAAATTAATGGAATTAAATGTTGAACGTGTGCCCTAATTTTTGCCCCTTTATATTCCACAACACAACACTTCTCACATTTTTCACTCTCTCTCACACCTATATGCGTTTCTGTTTGCTTCATTGCTTCATCTTATCTTCCAAACTCAAATCTCAAAGAAGAACTCGTTATCTCTCAAGATCAGAAATGGCAACTTCATCTTCAACCTCTCAACAGTTTGAATTTACAATGGATGCAGTTTCTTCTTCTAATATGGGTCCTGCTCCGTTCAAAGAACCTGTAAGAACTCTTCTCACACCTATTGATCAACTGGAAGTTTTATGTGAGTTCTTGGTAGATTTTGAATGTATTGCTGTGAATGGTTTTGATTTGCACCAAATTGTGTCATCACAAAGATGGACAAAGTATTTTGATAGAATGATAGGTCCAGTTTATCCTTGCTTGGTTAAAGAATTTTAGATCCATGCAACCGTTTACCCCCAAATTCATCATTCCTTCAGTTCTGGGTAAAGAGATTATCATCACTAAAGATCTGATTCGCAAGTTGATAGGATATCAAGAAACATATGGTGTTACTCATCTGCCAGTAGGTCGTATTGAAATGGATGAGGTGTATAGTGAAGTTTTCACTTTTGGGGAAGTTTCAAACAAAATAAAGGATTTAAAGGTTCATTACAAGATCTGGGCAAAGATCTTCTTAGGCTGCATACATCACAGGAAATTCACTAATTCTCCTGACTACATCAACACAGATCCGATGCATTTCATGTACTGTCTGGGTAAAGACATCAAGGTGGATCTGCCTCACTTACTTTTTACTCATCTGTGGAGTCATGTGAAACAGTCCAGAGAGGAAGTCAGAATAAATCATCAAAAGATCAGAAACTGGATCCCTATAGGAAGACTGATCTCATATATTATGACTGAAAATGGATTAGTGGCTCATCTGACAGAGGCTGGTCAGACAGAAGAGTTAGCTTCAATTATTGGAACGCCTCTGAATGGAAAGAGTCTACAGAGGACGAGGATAGCGGAAGCACTTACTTCTGCACCAGTTCAGATCAATATTGACAAAGTAAGCCAGAAGAGAATTCCTTTAGATGATTTTCCTATGTTCACTGCTGAAGCACCAAAGGAAATTCTTCTGAGCTACATTGCTGAATGCTTAGCAGATGGAGCCCCCTTGCCACCAGATTTGATCAAAAGAGAAAATGAACCTGGATCAGATTTCTATGGAGAGAAGTAGAGAAAGAGAAGAAAGGTCTCAGAGGAAGGATCTTCGAAGCCTAAGAGGAAAGCTTCTAGAGAAACATCTTCCTCCTCCTTACACTTCAAAACCTCCTCCTCCTTATGACCCTATTCCCACACCTTCTCCTCCTCACACTTCTGAACACATTTCTACTGAACCTGAACCCATATCATCTGAACCACAAACATCTCAACAACTACACTCTGAACCTTAACAACATCAAACTTTTGAACCACAACAACCACAATCATCTGAACACTATACATTTGTACCATCCACACCTTCCTTCAACATCCATCAGAAAACAACCCCTGATGAAACCCCATCTTTTATTCCACAAACATCTGAACTAAACCCTTCTGTAAACCAACCATCTGAACATCCCCCATCTGAAAATCAAACATCTGAACCACATCATTCTGAAACCATACCATCTGATCCGGAACCTGTCATTCTTGATCTCCAACCTCTCACGACTGTCTTTCCAGTTTCATTTGGATCACCTGAATCTTCTGATTCATCTGATTCCACTGATTCTGATAGATCAGATGTCATCTCTTCATTTCTCAAACCCTTTGTTTCTATCCCATCGGACCCTGAGGATGATACTTTTTCATATGAACCAACCCCATATGAACCTAAGGTTGTTAATACCTCATCTATCTGTATTCCATCTTATCCTCTTGTCTTCATTATTCCTTCTTTTTCTATACCCTCAACCTCTTCTACCACTAAAACATCACCCTTAGAAGCCTACCTGAAACCTAAACCTAGGCTAGATGTTGGTACACTGCTTGCTGGTTTTGAAAAAGAAATAAATATGTGGTTATCTTCTGTTAAGAAGGAGTGCCTCTCAAGCATTGACCTTGCTGATTCTGAAGCCATCTGGACTAGATTCAGAACCAGATTCAACTTTGTGGCTTCAAATCTTCAAGAGATTTGCTCTGATGATGCAAAGGTCAGATTTGCTGAAGTTGTCAGACTCACTCTTCTGAGTATTCGCAGAAATCCAACTTTGCTTCTAGAAAACACACCTGCAAAGGATGTGTGTCTTCCTTCTGAAGACTTTGTTGCATCTGAGACTGCTGAAGTGTCTAGGCCTGAAGAAGTCATTCCAGAAGTTTCTGCTCTTGGTCCTGAAGAAACTCTTGACTTTGTTCAACCTTCTGACATGATTATAAAGAATGCATATGCTTCTATGGTTATTCACAATGCATATGCTTCTGCGTCTGCTCCTGAGTCATCTGAAGTGAAGAAAGAAGATGGAGATCTGAATGCTAAGTTTGCTCAGCTAGAGGCTAGCAACACTGAGATAAGATCTTGGATGGTAAATCAAGAAAAGACCACTGAAGAAATCAAGACTAGGATGGCGAAGCAAGAAGAGTCAACCTCTGAGATAACGAATCTTCTGAGGATTTTGGCTTCCCGTTCTTCTTCTCAGTTTCTTTGTTGTTTGTGCACTTATGTGTTAACTGTTTGTCTGTTTCTGTTTTGGATTATTTTTATCAATGCATCTGTGAATATTGTGTTTTTCCAACTGAATCTATCATATGATTTATTGTTTTTCTCTGTTATTTTTTTTGTCTTAAAGTTTTTCTTAATCAGATTCTTTTTGATATGACAAAAGGGGGAGAAAATGGCAATTTTGATAATTCACATAAACAGATACCAAAAGGCAACTCATACATGATAAATTAAATCTAATCATATTTTTGAGTGTTTCAGAGCTAATAATTCTCATCTGACAAATTTCTAAAAATTAACTCTGAACAAGAATCTGAGAATCTACAAGTTTGCTCTGACGCTGAAAAGAATACAAGAGCTGAAAGGGAAGTATTTAATTTTTTTCAGAAGTATTCATTTCAGGGGGAGATTAATATTCTCAGGGGGGGAGATATTTTTTTCTATTTGAACAAAATTTCCCATAGTTTTTGTCATCATCAAAAAGGGAGAGATTGTTAGAACACAGATTGGTGTTTAATATATCCCATTGTTTTGATGATAACATTAATGAAATTTTGTATAAAAGAAATATATACTCTAATTTTGTTCAAGTGTTTATTTGTTTCAGATATCAAAATTAATATTATTCTGGAAGCAAGAACACCTCTGAACACTACAGAACGATAAAGCTCTGAGCGTCAGAAGCAATACATCAGAAGACTCTGATCTGCTACAGATGACTCTGAGCAAAGCTGAGAAGAACTTAAGTAAAGAACATACAGTAACGTTTCAGAAGACTCTGGAAGTACTTAACGCTGCAAGTATAGAGGCTCTAATAAGAAAGTATGCTCTGATGAAGATTTTCACGCTAAAGCACTTTGCTGCAAAACTCTGTTAGAGTAACTCTGATCTGAAGAACTAGGAACATCATCAGAGGATCTGATGCAAGACATTCCAAAGTTGTTGAAGAAGATGTTGTTCAAATAAAGATCCGTTGGCATATTCCTTGTCCTTATCCAAACGGATTTTTCCTCATTCGTGCATGACGCAGGAATTCAGACAAAAAGGATTTGTCTGAACATTTCCCTTCTGAGAAAGGAAAAGTCAATAGAAGACAAAAGCAACAGAATGTACAGTGTTCCACAGTCTTTGAGAAATGGACTTCAAGTACTATAAAAGCAAGTCTCAGCATCACTTCAAAGTTGACGAATCACTTGACAAATTATTCAACAAGCAACTCATACAAACATTCTTCAAAGCTGAATAGTTTTTATTTTCGTTCTTAAACTTGTGTAAAAATCACAGTTGTGATATAGTTTTTTAGAAGCAACTCTTAAACACATTGTTATTTTATCTTTTTTAAAAGATTCCTTAAGAGACCAAGTGTGGTCAGATTTCTTGAGAAGACTAAGACTGTTTGTCTTAGTGGTTAACACTGTAATCAGTTTGATTTAGTGGATTAAGTCCTTGTTGAGAAAGGAAAATCACCTTGGTAGGGTGGACTGGAGTAGTTTGAGTTCAAACGAACCAGGATAAAAATACCTTGTTTTTTTCTATCATCTTGATTGTTTTTAAAACCCTTATTCAACCCCTCCTCCCTTCTAAGTATTTTTCCTACCTTCAGACAATTGGGGAATTGCATAAACAAATATTGGTGTTCTCTCTCTGTCTCTCTCTACATTTTGATACCACTTAGCGAGTAATTTGAATTGTTGAAAATTATGGTTGTGTTAAAGTGTCTTAAACTATTTTTGTGAAACCATTGCAATCTAAACAATTGAAATTGATTTGCTACACCTTCAACACAAAGAGAATTAAGCTTTGTGTATTGCACACCAAGTGTTTGCACACTACGAGTTCAATAAAATTCCCGAGTCAAGTTTATTTTTAACATTTCATTAGAAATCATTTATCATTGTGTGGTTTATATTCAAACACATTATATAGAACTTATTGGTTTGCTTTTCTCATCTTTAGCATACTTTTTACTACGGTTTATACGCATATCCAATTCTACCAATATTGGTTCGGATAGATGAAAGTCAATCTGAATTCGCATCCGCTTGGCATAAAAAAATATTTTTCAAAACAAAATTTTTAATAAGAAAATTTTATTTGGTGATCTATTCAACCCACTTTTCTAAATCGTTGCCCTCGTCTAACAAAGGTGTCACTTTGAAAACCAACCAACAAAACTTTCAAAAACATTTAACAACATGCATAGGAAATTAACACAATAATAATTTTAAATTGAACTTCTCAAATAAAGTATTAAACTTTAACATCACAATCCGACACCAACTCAAAACTTAGCAAAAGCATCTTGTCCCTGATGTTACAAGATAAAATCATTAAACTACTAAAATAAAATAGAACGATAAATAAACGAGGTATGCTCCAATAAGCTATCTTCCACTCATAACAATAAAACTCTACTCTTGATTATCTGCGAGATGTCCATGGTAGATAACATAAAGTAAAAGGGGTGAGAATAAAATTTGATATAAAATGACGTAAAGAATACGAGGGTGGATAAACACACAACACATCACACATTTAATACACAAACCACACCATTATAATCTCACACATTTTCCATCATAATATATGCATGTGCATGCAATGTGACTCGCGACGTCAACATTATGCATATGGTATTAACCAACGATGGTTATTCATATGAACTGGGTTCACCCTTATAAACTTCGAGTCCACCCTTTTATACTCATAACTTGCCTATTTCACAACAATGTCACAAAATGATGTATGGAATACAATTGATGCAACAACACCAACATGTTTAGGATTCCCCTTCAAACCATAAACAACATGCAACATAGCAACAATGTAGTTCCCCCTTTGAAACTACCACCATAATAAACAACGATTATGTAGTCTCCATATAATTAATCATTAATCATCATAACAATTCATCTTGAATCAATCACACATTCACAATATTGTACCTAAATTAAATATTATATTCATATCATTAATTTACATTCATCTCCCTAAAATATTACTGGGAAAAATGTTACACGTTAGCTTTCCAACACTTTGAACCGCACCTTAAATAGAGTCGTGAGTCTCAAGTTCTAATCAGAACAATATTTAACTAAAATTACACGGGTGAAATCGATTGAAAGAGACCATCAATCAATTGTTCTCACTCTCAAACCTATTTTTTCACGTTTTTAACAACATCGTTTGATTGTTATCACCCATCAATCAATTGTTCTCACTTTCCTATATATCCAATTTCTTTTATTTTTCAAATATTGGCTTGATGCAATCAATTAATCCTCCCAATTAATCAATTAATTTCTTTTAAATTTTCAAAAATTTAGAAGGATCAATCAATTGATACTATGGTGCAATCGATTGACATAAGCTATTTTTCCAAAAAATATCATTTTTACAACACGTTCAGCAAAACCAATTATTCTTAAAACCCACCCAAACACACCCTAACAATGCTATAACAAGTTATTTCAAAAATCTAACACCTTATATCAATTATCTACTATTTTTACATTCTAAACCTACCAATTAACATCTAATTTCACCAATTTAACATCACCAACAATGCATCATGAAAATCACCTTAATGTTCATCATCACCAACACGTTATATCAACAATAAAAATGTCAAAATCAAATTTCACTTACAATTTATGCAATCATTACATCACAAGTACATAGTCACAAATCAAGAATCATCATCAATTTCTCATAATCATACGTCAAGCTTTTCAAAAACACAATAATGGAGAAACCTAAGAGGAGGGTGAAAATTCTTCTCTACCCTTCATACATTACACCAATATACGAATTAGTCGTCATCCCCTTACATAAATTTCCAGAAAAAACTTTTCAACAATGGTGCTTTCTTTCTTCCTTATCAAAGCCCTAATCTCTCTCAAGCCTTTGTCTCTTTTTTCCTCAAACTCAATTTTACGATCAGTGAAAACTCAACTTTCCATACTTCTCCATTTTTAATAGAAAACCTACTTCCCTTATTTAGGTTGTTCCTATCCTATCCTCACTTACCTCCTCAATCCCCACTTTATGTTTACTACCTTATTTTTCTATTTATTTTATAATTAAATCTAATTTTCACCAAAATAGCATTAATCAACTATTATTTCTATTTTTATTTTTATTTTTCTAATACTTATATTATCTCAATTATTCTACTCATTATAAATTAATTAAAATTATAATTAATTTTACCACTCTCACCAACTCAACCACATGTACTACACACATATTCACCAAAAATCAACCAAAAACATATAATTCACTTAATAATTTAAATAAAATGCAACTAAATTCAGTTAAATAAATTCATTTAATTCGAGGTGTTACAACTCTCTCCCATTTAACTCGAAAAGTCCTGAATGAAACAGCTCAGGATAAGACTCTCTCATCTGACTCTTCAGCTCCCACGTCATGCTTCTCCCAACAAGTCCTCCCTCAACAAGCTTCATCACCAAGACGATCTCTTTACCTTTCAGTTGTCTCACTTCTCAGTCATCGATTCACAGTGGTGATACCTTCACAGTCAAGTTATCTCTCACTTGCACATCATTCATTTGAACCAATGAGAGGGATCTGAAACATACTTTCGAAGTTGGGACACATGAAACACACTATAAAAATTCGAACGAGAGGTGGTAAAGCAACTCTATACGTCACTTCTCCTACTCGCTTCATAATCTGATAAGGACCAAAGAAACACAACGTGAGCTTTCGAGATTTCAAAACACGACCAACACCAATCATTAGAGTGACTCGCAGGAACATATGATCTCCCTCTTGAAACTCTAGTATTTTTCTCCTCTTATTGTGATAAATCTTTTGACGGCTCTGTGAAACTTTCTTCTTCTCTTTAATCATCTAGATCTTCTCAATAGTCTGTTGAAAAAAAAAAAAATATATATATATATATATATATATATATATATATATATATATATATATATATATATATATATATATATATATATATATATATATATATATATATATATATATATATATATATATATATTATATATATATATATATATATATATATATATATATATATATATATATATATATATATATATATATATATATATATATATATATATATATATATATATATATATATATATATATATATATATATATATATATATATATATATATATATATATATATATATATATATAGGCCATATCAAGTGAGATGGATTTTAAAAGGAGAGATGAGAGGAACAAACAATAACCATTAGATCATGATTAAACTTATTTATTAATGTGATTATTAATTTCTCTCTCTTATTGACTTGGATTTTATTTCTCTTATTAATTTGATCTAATGGTTGGTTGTTGTTTGTTACTCTCATCTCTCATTTAAAATCACTCTCATTTGATATGCTACTATATATATATATATATATATATATATATATATATATATATATATATATATATATATATATATATATATATATATATATATATATATATATATATATATATATATATATATATATATATATATATATATATATATATATATATATATATTTAAAATTACTGCACCATTACAAAATTTAGTTTCAAACTATTTTTTATGAATTTGAATTCTCTCCTTTTTATATATCATGTCATCTCTTATGTTTATAATCTAACGGTTCAAAATTTATAATAAATAATTAAATAAAAAAACAAACATAAATTACTTATCCATTTCTCTCTCCTATTAAATGATTTTTTTATTTAATTATTTATTATAAATTATGAACCGTTAGATTAAAAAAATGAAAGATGACATGATATAGAAAAAAAAAATCCAAATCCATTTTTTATTTCTTTCCTCATCGATATACAATTCAACGGTTTGTATTGTGAGATACGATAGCATGTTTATGCATGAATATGTCACGGTCCTCAATTCAACTCTTGTCTTGGTGCGCATCATCACCAGATAATAAACAAGTAAATTGGATAACGCCGCACAACCACCACAATCTCTTTTCCTTAATCACTTCTTAAACTTGTTATATCAAAACCCTAGCTCGCATTCGCCACTTTTCTAACCAGCCTCCGCCGTGCCTTGGTCACGTCTGAACAGGTAACTTACCTCACATTCATTTTCGTTGCTGTTTTCGTTGTTGTTGTTGAAATTTTTTTGTTTCCCCTTTATGCTGTGAGCATGTGATATTTTGTGTGTGCTGATTTTGGAAGTTGGTGGATATGAATCCTGTAATTGTAATTGCCTCCTTTTGAATTTTGAATTGGAGTTTGCATTCTTATGAGAATTTTTGTAGATGTGCAATTTGGTGCTGGATTTACTAGGAATTGACTTCAATGTGTGATGGATCTTCTTTGAGTTTCTGGTGCTGTGTTTATTTTGTTGTTTTCTTGGGGGGGAGATTTCCGTGTTTATGATATCTGAGAATGAAATGGTGAATTAAGTTATTGTAGGAAATCATTCATATCCAGTTGATATGATTAGTATCTTTACTATACTTGTACATAGAGTAAACCAAGATATATACCCCAACTGCAAGTAACATAGATAACCTGGCTGGACACATAGGTGCAGGACACCAGTTTCGTCGCATATGCCGGACTCATTCGATGATACAAGCAGTTAGGATCTGATGACCTAAGTTAGCCCGTTGATAGTTCATGATGGAGCGAAGATAATTGTCAACTTTGATATGTATTATATTTTGATAGGAAAATATTTGTTATTGCTACTAGTAATTAGTAAGTAGTGGTTATGCTAGTTTATATGATACTTCTGATTAGAACAACAACAATATCCCTCAGCTCACCAACTGAGTTGCCTATTGTGGAGGTCATATTTGAGATATCTATCAGGGCTATAATATGGAGATGGCTATCAGGGCCACTGCTCTAATTTGAGTTGAGCTAGAATTTTCTGTAACTGTTCCTACTAATGATTATAACCTGTAGGGTTTGCACGTGATGTCACCTTTGAAAATATTCTCCCTGATAAGGCTATAGTACAAAACTCATTTAGGCTAATCGAAGCAGTGTACCTGCAGTCAGAAACAGATCATTCTAGTTTATTGCAATTGACTAAAATTTAAAATGTGAGATAAGCTAGATTGATGAGGTAGGTACATCATACATGTAAGCTGTTTTTGGTATAAGTGATGTACATCATACATGCCTATTGATATGTAGCTTTGGTCCTTCTAACTTTCTTTATTGTGATGTTCTTGATCTTTAAGAAATTCTGCTAGGAGATGTCTACGGGCAGTCTGTGATTTAGAGCTCATTATAAAAGATACAGCCTCCATATTCATCCTGAGATTTGCCGCTGATGATTTTCTAGGTTACGTATTAGTTTTATGCTTCTACTTGTTACCATTTTTTGCATTGAGTTTGGACCTAAAAGGAGAGTTATGAAAGAGGTAGTGTAGTGCTGTAGAAATCATGTTTTTTCATCATCGTAAGAAGCCTATTTCTTTCTTTTTTTTGGCAAAACTTTTTTTTTCCTGTTCATTTTTTTGAAAATGCTATTGCCCATTTGTCTATTATTTGATTTTCTCTTTTCTTTTGGTAGAGTTTACATGTCTTTTATCTTCGGTTTTCCTTCTATTATATTGAACTTGAATAATTCCGTAAAAATTGATATCACGACACTTGGAGCATGTTAATGGTTCATACCTATAACTAAAAATATGTATATCAAGCCTTGTAAATGAATAACTTGTATTTCCACCTTTAGTATTTCTACCACTGAATCTTGCCATGCTTTTGATTTGATTGTATAGTCATCTTACTAGGCTTGTTTATTTGAGCTTTGCACACTACATACAATCACCAACTATGAATGGATATTAATTATAGTATTATACAGTTATTCAAAACGAAGGTTCAATTTGATGAAACTAATTCCTGACCTTGTTGGAAAAGCAAAGAGAGGTTTTGAAGCTAGCAAGCAGATAGGTGAGTCTGAGTGTGAGCTAGTTTTTTGTGAAACTTTTGAGCTTCTTGATTGTGCTGTGCTGATCATGTACTTGCATTTTTGCTTTACTTCACCATCATTGGCACCTCTCTCCTCTTGTACTGATTGGTTTGGTTTGTTGTTCATTTGAGAATATCACAATCAGAATGTAATAAATACTCCCTCCGACTTTTATTATAAGTCACTTTGGGAAAAAATTTCTACCAAATTATAAGTCATTTTACAATAACAATGAATCATTACTTTTTTTTTCCTTTTACACCCTT
Source organism: Lathyrus sativus (assembly GCA_963859935.3). Taxonomy (NCBI): domain Eukaryota; kingdom Viridiplantae; phylum Streptophyta; class Magnoliopsida; order Fabales; family Fabaceae; genus Lathyrus; species Lathyrus sativus. The sequence continues at coordinate 459,347,784 of OZ012738.1, forward strand.
AAGTATTTATTATTCTCTCTCCTTTCAATTCTTTAAATTTATCTTTCTTATACAATTAATAAATGACAATTTTGTAAAATCCTTCATAATCTATCTTTCCCATACAACAATTATTACATTTCTTAATACGTGCAAAAATGTCAAAACAACTTATATTAAAAAACGGAGGGAGTATTTTATTTAAAATATAAGTGGTTTGCCAGCTTTCCTAAACAAGTATTTTAATTAGTTCATTATTCACTTAGATCTTCTATGTATTCTTACAAGTTTATAAATCAAAGCCATTTGATTATTGTTTATTTATTCATGTCATCTTGTTTAGATTCTTTTTTATTTGGTTTTGTGCATTATAGACTTGCATAATTATAATTGATGGTGAGTATTTAACTCAAGTACATGGGTTCCTGCTAAGAAACTATTTTTGTTCTTTTCAGCCCACAACTAACCGCTGTCTTTATTCATACATTTAGATTCTTTCAAGTTCAAACTATATGCTGCAATTATCATTCCGCATGACAACTACAGCCGTTCTTTGCTATAATCCATCTAACAACTTTTTGAGGACAAATCAGCCTAAACAAATATACTTGAAAAACAATTTATTTTCTCCCAGTTCATCTACTTCGAGATCATTCACTTGTGGATTTGCTCCTTTCAAACTCTTGTTGAAAAGTGTGATGGATGGATCCATAAGAACTGCTTACAGAGATGGAAATAGTGGTGAACATATTGAAGTGCTTGAACAAGAAGCTTTTGTGGATAGGTCATCAGAGGTTCAGCCTAAGTTTTTGTTCCAAGAGGTGGAATCAACTCTTAACCGACTGGTTGGTAATCCACGACCTTCCCAAATTGCCACTCCTTGTTAGCTTATACTGACCTTGATTGTTTTTTCTGCTCATTTTTTGTTTTGTATGGTATGAGTCTCTAGGACTTTGATATGTGATTTTATTGAAGAAATAGAGTGGAAACTTTTTCTCTATTGAGAATCCAGAGATTCATCAATATTCATTGATGATATACTTGTTGCAAATGAAAGGAAACAAGAGGATTTAAAAACTTGGTTAGCAACAATCATCCGGTATCTATTCTTAATAGCTTAGGGCTTATTACTACCATAAAGTATCCAAACTGATTGAACAACCAGAATGCATGACTAGGATAATAAACTGATAAGCTATTTACCAAGTCTATAACAAATCTAAAGCCAACTCTAGTGCTTATGGAATTTGGAAGTAGCTTTTTTATATTCTTGATATTTAGCTGACTGTTAAGTTATAGAAAATGAGCATACTAGGCTATAGTCATTGACTGCATGCTGAATATCAGTTCGAGCTTTGAAAGCTCCTACTGAGTTTTCTGTTACTGATATGTTGGAATCATGGTGCAGTAAGATTGTTTCTAATGTTCAGGGTCTGGTAAGACCTTGTTTCCTTCATGGAGCCATTTTAAACAACAATGTTTATGAGAACGAGGTCATTGCCTCGATGATCATTCTGTTTGCTTAAAAGTGCTGTCATTTAGTGAAGAAATATACAACAAAAAATCTTCCACAACACAACTCTACTTTGTCATAAGATAAACCATTTGGAACTAAAAAACTGTGTTCAAGTTTCTTAAGTGGCATTTAAGTTACCTTTTTTTTTTCATTGTCAGTTTAATATGTTTTAACTAATAATAATTCCAAAAATCTAACCATAAGTTTGAAAAGGAAATGATTAAAACATGATTTTCTTTTACCATTTTCTCCACTACTTGAAATAAGAATAAATGGGAAGATAAGCTAATATTTTGTAATTGTAAAGGAAAACATATGGATTAAAAATGGACAAACCATATATTGCTCATGTTAAAATTTGAAACTGCAACAAAATATTTCAATGCCCGTCTTAAGGAGTCGCCATTGTATATTATATCAGGTGAACATTAAACTGTTATTGTCTTTTCATTAACTAATGTTGCTGTTGTTTACAGAGCAAGTGGATAGTATCTGCCCTCTTTGGTATTTTTGTTATTTGGCGGCATGATGCAGAAGCCCTGTGGTTTGCAGGGGGGTCTGTTGTAAATGCAATGCTTTCTGTTTTACTCAAACAAATATTGAATCAGAAACGACCTTCAACCCTGAAATCTGACCCTGGGATGCCATCTTCACATTCTCAAGCCATCTTCTTTGCTGTCATGTTTACTATCTTGTCAAGTAATTTCTCTCACCTTTTATTTCCATTCAAATGATCAGTTACAAAGACACACTGCCCCTGATCTGTGATAAGTTCATGTCTGTCCAAATGTACACTATCTGTATCTCTTAGGATATGTTTGGAAGTTGAGAACTTTGGAGGGCCAAGTCTATATTTTGAAATTTATGAGATTTAAAATTTTATCAAATCATAGATCTGGTGAAAGGAACTAATATTGGTTTGTTGTTTGTAATTGTAAATTATGTGAAATGATTTTCAAGCACTTCTTAATATGTTCAATCTTACATTGTTAACTCTTGAAGTGGATAGTTGAACATCATAGAACTGAAACTGATTGGCTCAATTTGTATGTTTCTTTGATGGTTATGCAGGTATTGAATCGTTTAGAATCAATGCATTCACCATTACTAGCAGTGGCCTGGTTTTGGCACTTGGTTCTTATTTGGTGAGCATATGGTTTTTCCAATTTAGTTGTATGGCATATAATTAATTATCGTTTCAGTGGCATGGTACCTTACTTTCTGTTTTCCATGTGATCCATGACATTGGTTCCTTTAACTTTCCATCACGGCTACTTTGATCAAATACATGCCAGAATATAAAGCTTCCTCTTCTCAGGAACTGTAGTACAAAAAATATTTGGAAATGCTACTGGTGGAAAAAAATTAGTTTTATATTGAAAATTTGAATGACAATAAATTTTATTTCTTTAGGTGACATTGATTGTGAAACTTACCATTTGAGAGGGACAACCCTTAAATGCACTCTAGAGCCGCCTTCATCTTGCTACTTGTGCCAATGACTGTAGTTTTCAATTTTAAGTTTACTATCATGATGTTCAATGTGAGTTTCTCATGCTAGTTCTATGTTTGCAGTCATACCTGCGAGTCTCTCAAAAGCTCCATACAGTGAGCCAAGTGGTTGTTGGAGCTGCTGTTGGGTCCACTTTCTCCATCTCGTGGTATTGGTTATGGAATACTTTTGTGCTAGATGCTTTTGCATCCTCTTTATGGGTCAGAATCATTGTTATTGTAGGGTCTGCAGGATTTTGCTTAGGTTTTCTTATACATGTGGTTCGACATTGGTTTAAAAACAATGAAATTTGATCAAAATGTGCTATAACACCAACATTGTACCATGTTGTAAATGTAAGAACTGAGGCATTTTATTATGGATTATTTTAAAGAATAACCAACAGAGGTTATTATCCACACAATTATTATTTATTTATTAAAATAAAAGAATAAAGATAGTTTTGGAAAATATAAAAGTTAGTCCAAAACAATCTATCCGATAGTGCGTGTGCGTTAGTGCGTGTGTGTATGTGAAAGTTTCTACCATATTTCTAAGATTTTTAGGATAATAAAATATTTAAAAAATAATTAGGTATACTGTATATGTTCAAGTGTTCAGTATCGTAGATTAAAATTTGTGATATAAATTAAGTTGTGATATTGAATATGAACATTTAAAGAGAAGCTAAAAGATCTGGATTCTGAAGGATTAGGATCAGACTTTGAAGGAGGTCAATTTTTGAAGACAAAATTTTGAAAGAAAGTCAACCTCTGAGTTCAGAGCATGATATTCATATTTTGAAGACTCAGGAAGTCAATCAACACAAGGATCAATAAGACTTTGATAAATCACTATTAGACTCTGAAGTCAGTCAACACAAGGATCGAGAAGACTCTGATAGATCACTATCTGACTCAAAGATCAATTTTTCTTCTTTTGATCATGTGAAGATTTAAACAAAAATCTACGCAGACAATTGAGACGTAATAAATAATAATTCTTGAAGCAAATGGATTTCAAATATCTTTTCAAATAGTTTAACCATTTCAAGTAACGTCTTTGATCAAACTTCTCCAAGACTCACTTGTGCTAGCTTTTCTCTTCAACGACTCTTTTCTACCTCTCTATATAAAGAATTGAAGACTTGAAGAGAAATAATTAACCTTAACAATAAAAAAGTTGTTACTTTGTCAAACAAAAAAACACAAGTTTAACTTATAATTTCTTATCATTTGTATATTTTAGAAATTTTTAAGTCTTAAAGAGTCTTAGTGAGTTGTATTTTGTTTACACCTCTGATTGTATATCAAGTGTAAGAAACATACAATCTTTTTTTTGTAAGTAAGATTGTTAAAGTTTTCTTGATTGTATGTTTGAGCAATTGAAGTCTCTTATTAAATGCTTGAGTATTAAAAGTCTCTGACTTGTGTGTTTGAGCATTGAAAGTCTCTTGTTTGTGTGCTTGAACATTTGTAATCAATTGTGATTATAGTAAAATCTCTTGGAAGTGCAAAGGGACTTAACTACTCTCGTTTTGTGGGAGGAACTAGGATAAATCTACTGGTGTCTCTCTTTCACTCTCTAACTCTGAACTAGTTTTTATCTGCTGCAAACACTTAGCTCAGTATCAGATTCTTGAGTTTGTGTTCAGAGTACGATAAGAGATTTTGAGAAAAAAAAGAAAAAGCTAACACAATGCAACCCTCCTTCTTGTGTTTTCTCACCTTCAATTGGTATCAGAGTAAGGTATGTGCTCTAACATTTAATAGTGGTACAGAAAAACATGACTGATGCGTCTGAAACCTCTAGTGGTCTTAGAAACAATATTGTGAACTATGATTATAGTGCTTCTGAAAGAAACAATTATACTTCTAAACCTCCAACCTTCAGTGGAGATTCCACAGAGTTTGAATGGTGGGAAAGTAAGATGTACACTCACATAATATGCATTGATGATGAGTTGTGGGACATTCTTGAATATGGTATTGATATTCTAGTTGATGGAGTAGGAATGGTTGCTGATTGAAAGAGCCTTACTCCTTGCTCAAAAGAAGACCTATGAAAAACATCACAGAGTGCGTGGAATTCCGTTAGAAGCTCTACCCCATTCTGAGTACCTCAAAATAATAAACAAATCTACTGCAAAAACCAATTTTAAATCCTTGGTTACTACTTATGGAGGCAACCAGCGGGTGAAAGAGGCAAATACTAACCTTTTGGTTCAACAGTGTGAACTATTCAAAATAAATAAAGATGAAGATATTAAAACAATGTTCTCAAGGTTTCAAGCTCTAGTACCTGGACTTCAAGTTCTGAACAAGAGCTATACAACTTCTGATAATGTCAAGAAAATTCTTAACAGTCTTCCTGCCAACTATAGACCAAAGGTGGCAGTCATCCAAAAATCCAAGGACTTAAATACAATAAGTCTGGCAAGTCTGATAACCAATCTCCAGAGTTATGAGATGAAGCTCATTGGAGATGAACCTGTAAAAAAATCAAAGTCTCTTACCTTGAAATCCATTGGTCAATTTACTAAATCTCTTTAAGTATGGGAACCTGAAAAAGGTTCAGATGATGAAGAAATGACGTTTATAATCAAAAGGTTTCAGTATCTGGCCAAGAAGAACAAAAGATTATCAGGTCGAAGCAGTGGCTTTAGAGAATCTAGTTCTATAGACAAGAATGATGACCAGAATGAATGCTTTAACTTTAAGAAGTATGGTCACTTTATTACTGCCTATCCAGAGTTGCAGAAGCACAAGTCAAAGAAAGGAAGATATCAGAAGGACAACTTCATAAACAAATTCAAGAAGAGTCTCATGGCAACATGGGATGAACTTGACAAAGAAAAAGAATGACAAATATGATGAAGAATTCAACTTAGCACTGATGGCTCTAAAAATTTTAGACACAGTGTTTGACTCAGACTCTGGCTCAGATTCTTAAGAAGAATATGATGTATTTTCTAAACTATCTCGTTCTAATTTAATTAGTCTTGTTCAAGACCTTATGGGTCGTTGTCAAGACAAAGTCAAACACATGAAAATTTTGAAAAAGCAATATGAGATAGTGATAAGTGAATTAAAATCTTTGCAAATTAAATATGAAGTTTTATAAAAAAAATCATTTTGTTCAAATTGAAAAAGTGTCTGATAAATCTCCAGATGAGCATGAAGTTGCTCTTCAAGAATTTTTCATAAATGACTTTGATAAGACAAAACTTGCATCCATAATTTATGGTGTAGGTAAGATCAAAGGAAAGGGCATTGGTTTTTCACAAAAAAATTTCAAACCAAGGTTTGGAGTTGTGGTTCAACCAATGAACTCTTCTTTTCAAGCTCTACTCAAAAAGGGCTATGTTCTCACTTTGTACCAGCTTCTGACAAAGTAAAGGTTCTGAACCAGTCAGAGATAAAGAATGTAGAGACAAAGGTTCGGAAGAAACCAGAACCAGAGACTTTAAAGTCAAATATTCTGAAGAAACCAAAACCAAAGACTTTGAATTTAAAAGTTCTGAACATACCAGAAATTAAGACATCATAGTCTAAGGTTCTTAAAGGTTCAAAACCAAAGGATAAGATTGATTCAAGACGCAAAACTTTTAAACCAAAAGCCTTGAATGATTCCAAGCCTTACTACATGAAAGTTAAGGTAAAAGGTAAGAAAAATTCTCTCAAAACTAACCTCAAATGACCCATAAGATTATGGGATACCTACATCTGAAATTGCCTTTGCATCAAATATGCTTCAAAGGAGAAGTAAAGCAGTAGTCTTGATACCTGGAAAGTGGCTGCTCACGACATATGACAGGAGAAAAGCAAACGTTCCAAACCATAACTTTGAAAGAGGGAGGAATTGTGGGGTTTGGAGGAAACCAGAAAGGAAGGATCATTGGTACATGTACTATTGGTAATTCTACCATTTCAATTTATAATGTTTGGTTAGTAGATATATTGAAACATAACCTATTGAGCATTAGTCAATTTTTTGAAAGTGGTTATGAAGTAATGTTTAATAAGAACAACTATAAAATCATGAATAAGTATGTTAAGTCTATAATGTTCAAATGTAGGACCAACAGTTGACAAAGATATATGCTATTATAATCACGAAGGACCAATCACAGTTGACAAAGATATATAATCACGGAGGATTAACCATTTTTAAGTAGCATATGGTTGTATATGTGTTACTTACAATCACGATCTAGTGTCTGTTGTAGAAAACTGGAATGCGTGCTACCTATCACCACGGTTGTGATACATAAATTTTGTGAAAAGTTTATAGGTCCTTGGTTTAGATTCTCATCTATGCCATTTTTAGGATATAATTATTCTGGATAATGTTGAACATATAACAACTGATGGATTTAACAACTATATATATATATATATATATATATATATATATATATATATATATATATATATATATATATATATATATATATATATATATATATATATATATATATATATATATATATATATATTTTATTTTATTTTATTTTTTTATCCATTTTCCTTTTTTTTAACCTGTATTTTTGTGAATCGTATCAGATCAGAAACAGCAACACACATTTGTGAATTGTATCATACCAAAAGTTATATTACATCAAATCCAAAAATTGTATATTACATCAAAATAAAAAATGGTACAAAACAACCTACAATTTACACATCATTACATCAAATAATTATGTCTTGGTGTTTTGCTTTCTTATCTCTCGGTGTCTTGACTTTAAACACCTATAATTTTAAATAATCGCACTTGTTAGTAAATAAACTTAGAAATTATAACTTACAAAAAATTATGAATAAAGAATAATATACTTACTTGTTAATTTTCCCATATGTCTCCTTTATGATCGTTACGAGTAGCACACACATCATCTCGATCAACTTAATCGTATGAGGTAGGCACTTGTGTAATGCAAGAAGGAGTGGAAGGAATATCAAAACTTTCATCACTACGAAGAATGTATTTTTCTTGGAGAATGATTGATCATCACCCCAATATGTTCGAAGGGTGAGTCACATAGAAAACTTATTTTGCTTGAGAAGCCATGATGAATGGTTTGGTCATATAATTTTCCTTGCCAAAGTCAACCCGGGTGAATCCTAAGTCATCATAGAATGCTCTAGATGCCAATATAGGATTCTTATCTTTCGAGCTAGTAAAATATATGGATTTATCCTCAACCATAACCACACTATTTTGCATTGTACTACGACCATCTTTTGATTTTGAGATGCAATCCAAGTTATGACATTAAATTTTGGAATGTACGAAAACTATTTAATTATCTCGGATGCATTATCATCATTAGATATTTCTTCATCAAACCAATTTATGAATTTCTTGTTATGCTCTGTCAGCAATAACTTGTCACTCATTCAGGGATTTTTTTTCTTCTTCACAAGTGTTTTGTGAGTAGCTATGTAAGGTTGAACTTCATCAAGATTATTCAATATATAGAAAAGTGCTTGAAGAACTACATCCCGAGTCATTGACTTAACATTTAAACCTTGGGTATCTTTACCTTCATAGTTGTCAGCATGATGAGACTTTGGAATTCTTATAGACTCTACTTCTGATAAATAGTTTGTACAAAATTCAACAACTACTTCTGTGATGTACCTTTAAACAATCAAAGCTTCTGATCGGTGATGATTCTTCATATATCCTTTAAAGATCTTCATGTACCGCTATATTAGATACGCCCACCTTAAATAAACTGGACCACAAAATCTAATTTCTCTGACTAGATGAACAAGTAATAAGTGAACCATAATGTCAAAAAATGATGGAGGAAAATACATCTCTAATTGATACAAGATTATGGCAGACTCGTCTTCTAATTCATCTAAAATTTTGAAATTAAGAACTTTATTACATATACCATTGAAGAATAAGCACAATATGGTTATACTTACTCTCACACTTTTTGGTAGGATGTCACGGATAGCCACTGGTAGAAGTTGTTGCATCAAGACGTCAGAATCATGAGATTTTAAACCAGTTAACTAGAGATCTTTCATTGATACAAGTTTCTTGATGTTTGATGAGTAATCTTGGGGAAATTCGATACCATGCAAACACTCGCAAATTTGTTACTTTTCCTTTTTAGGTAGAGTGTGACATGCCATAGGCATATAAGTTCTTTTTCTTGATTCTGTTAGAGCCAATTATTTTTGTATACCCATCGCCTCCATATCGAGACGAGAATTCTTACTATCTTTAGTCTTCCTTGGAATTTTTAAAAGTGTTATGATCAAACTATCACACATATTTTTCTCCATATGCATCACATCAAGACAATATCTTACATCGAGACTTGACCAATATGGAAGATCAAAGAACGCATACCTCTTTTTCTATATATGTTTAGAAGTTTGATGATGCATATCAAACTCCTGCTCTCCATTAAAAACCTTCCCCAATCTATGATAAGGATGACCTAATTTTAGAAATTTTCGATACCCAAGGTAAACAGTCTTTTTTCCAAACTCAAGTTGGTGATAATGGGTATTACATTCACATATAGGACATGCTTTATGTTCTTTGACACTATATCCAGCCAAATTACCATATGCAGAAAAGTTGTTGATTGTGAAAAATAACATCGCACACATCTTAAACTTTTCACCAAAATATGCATCATCAACATCAACGGTTTCCTCGTAGTCCAGAAATCATCATACTTAACAACATATACTTGCACTTCATGCACAACCAAAGAGTTAGGTTGTAATCGTGAGAAAAATATGCCACGAAGAATGGTTAGTACTCTGATTACTAAAAGGGTTCATTTCATCGGTGGCAAACCCAAGCCTAAGGTTTCTTGGCTCAATGTTAAAATCTGAAAACAACGAATCAATTTTCTTTTATTGCAAAGAATCAGCTATATGGTGAATGTTCCCATCATATTTTCATCTGCATGTCATATAATATTCTTTGCATCATTCGCATTAGCAAAAAGTATCTTGAATCTTGAAATTATATGCAACCATAAAACTTTAGCAGGAGGATGCTTTCTACTAATAGTGTCATCGGCATCATCATTGTTGTCCTTCAACCTGTAACGTGACACACCACATTCTGGACATTGATCCAGATTTTCATACTATTTCTTGCATAATATGCAATTATTAGGGCATGCATGTATTTTGATATACTCCAAACCCATTGAACACAATATCTTCTTGGCATCATAACAACGATCTGACAAATTGTTATCTTCTAGTAGCATTTGTTTCAGCAAATCAAGCAATTTCGTGAAACTTTTATCAGACCACCTATTTTTTGCCTTTAGATTAAGCAATTTTAACACTGCAGACAATCATGTAAAACGTGTGCACTCCTTATATAAAGCGATGTCATCATCATTATATAAAGTATCATAAATATGAGCTTTTCTAAAAGAATATTATCTAATATCATGGAACATATCTTCTAGTCGATCATCCATATCTTCATCTTCATCAACTTTGTGAATTTGTGACGCCTTATTTTGCTTTTTATCCACTTCACCATGTCGCGTCCGTATAATATAATTTTGACATATATCCTCACAACATAGGTGATGGAATATTTTCTTCCTCTGTACCTTTATTGATATTCCTGCAAATAACATAAGGACAATAAAATATACCATCATTTTTGGAAAGATTTTAATCAGTGTATTCAAGGAATTCAAGAACTCCTTTCTCATATACCAGACCTAACTTATCAGCTTTCATCTAACTATGATCCATAATAAATTCTGAAATTTATATCAAAGGAATAATGTGAATGGCATGCCAAAACCTAAACCTAAAGCATATTCATAACAAGAATATAACACTAAACCTAAAGCATGTGCATATCCATCACAATAATATAATATTTAATAGCAAAAATCACAATGAACTACGAACCAAGAACAATATGAACACAAGGTTTCAAAATGCAATGAACAACGAACCATGAACCGTGTACATAGAAAATAAAATGATAAAATCAACAAAAAAGGAATAAAAGCAATGAACATCAGTCATGAAAAAGTAATGTATCGTTCTTCGAAGAGGATGAAACGACCAAGAAATGAATGAAGATGGTGAAGATTTTTGTTCCAAATGAATGAAGATGGTGAAGATTTTTGTTCCAAATGAATGAAGATGGTTCGCTTAGAGAATGTTATGAAGGAAATAAAGAATATGTTTTGTTTTAATTTGATAGGAAATATTTTCACCACGGTTGATAAGAACAATCCCAGTGAAATACAGAACATGTTACCACAATGGATAAATAGAACTGTAGTTAAACATATTTCAAGTTTTGTTTAACTTATGAATTTAAGGGACATGTGCTTTTTTTAATAGAAAAAATAGAAAAACGTTGCTACTAGAATTTGAATCTTGTAATACTTAATTTATCGCCACTGTTGTTTCACACAGTCATATTGAAATGTCTTCTAATAAAATAAAATAAAATCTGGCGCTTCCAATTTGAGATATTATAACGGTGAACTTAATGACCGTAGAAGTATAATGTTACCAAGGGTGTATTTTATAGTAGTGTCTCTGTGAATCATGCCAAGTAGGAAAAATTAGTAAAACATCTCTTAAAATAAAGAACACTATCTCCACCTCCAGACCCTTAGAACTACTTCACATTAGTTTATTTGGTCAAGTTGGTAATGTGTCAATCAAAGGGAAGAAATATGGATTAGTCATAGTTGATGATTATAGAAGATGGATTTGGGTCAAATTTCTTAGAACTAAAGATAAGTCATATGATGTGTTTAGCACCTTCTGCATACAAGTAAAAAATAAAAAAGAATAAAAAATTTTAAAAGTCAGAAGCGAACATGGAGGAGAATTTGAAAATGATTCATTTGAAATCTTTTGTGAAAAAACATGGAATTCTCCATGAGTTATCTTCTCCTAGAACTCCATAACAAAATAAAGTTGTAGAGAGAAAGAACATATCTTTACAATAAATGGTTAGAACTATGATTCATAAAAATGGTTTACCTAAGTACTTGTGGGTAGAAGTTGTAAACATAACATGTTATGTTCAGAACAAAATCTATATTAGACTTATTCTGAACAAAACTTCATATGAGCTTTTTAAAGGAATAAAGTCAAGTATTTCTTATTTTTCATCAGTTTGGATGTACATGTTACATCTTAAACAACAAATTCTATCTAAGGAAATTTGATTCCAAAACTTAAAAGGGTATCTTCTTAGGATACTCTGAACGCTAAAAGGCATACAAAGTGTATAACTTTAAAACTAAAATGGTTGAAGAGTCAATACACATCAAATTTGATGACAAATAGTCTGTCAATAAAATGTCAGATCTAGTTGAAAGTTTTTCAGAATTTCATGTATCTAAAGACACTTCAGAAGTTGGTGGTTCAAAAGCTGGATGTTCAGAAGTTGATGAACAAGAAGTTAATCCAACAACTGAAGCTCATTTAGAGGAAGAAGCTTCTAAAGAAGTTCATGATGGATCATAAAAGGAAACACAGTCCAAGAAGACCTTCAAGTACTAGTCTTCACATTCAGAAGTGTTAATCATTGGAAATAAAGATAGTCCTCTAAAGACAAGATCTGCAGTCAGAGAAGAATCATAATATCACTTCATATCAAATGGATGTTAAAAGTGCATTTTTAAATAGTGTTATTTCTGAATAAGTGTATGGAAAAGAACCACTTGGTTTTAAGATTCAATCCATACAAAACATGTCTTTAAATGTAAGAAATCATTTTGTGGCCTCAAACAAACTCTCAAAGCTTGGTATGAGAGACTAAGTAATTTCTTATTAGAAAATGGTTTTCAAAAAGGATAAGTTGACACTACACTGTTCAGAAAGACACTAAAACATGACATCTTAACTGTGCAACTATATGTTAATGATATCATTTTTTTACTAATGCTACTCTTTGCAAAGAGTTTTCTGAGCTAATGTAGAATGAATTTGAAATGAGTATAATAGGAGAGTTGAAGTTTTTCCTTGGAACTCAAATCAACCAATGCACGGATGGGGTCTATGTTCATCAAACAAAATACACAAAGGAGCTTCTAAATAAATCCAAACTAGATGATTGCAAGATCATGACTACTATTATGCATCCGACATGCAATCTCACCAAAGAGGAAAGTAGCACCAAAGTGTGTTAGAAGTTATACAGAGATATGATAGGTTCTTTACTTTACTTAATAGTTTCTAGACCTGATATTTTATTCAGTGTATGTCTGTGTGCAAGATTCCAATCAGATCATAAAGAGACTTATTTAACTATTGTTAAGAGAATCTTTAGGTATTAGAAAGGAACTACTAATCTAGGATTGCTTTATAAAAAATCTCTAGATTACAAGCAAGTTGGATTATGTGATGCTGACTATGCTAGGGATAGAATTGATAGGAAATCCACTAGTAGAAACTGTCAATTCATAGGTGAAAACCTTATATCATGGACTAGTAAAACACAATCAACTATTGATTTGTATATAGCAGAAGCATAATACATCTCAGCTCCAAGTTGTTGCACATAACTACTCTAGATGAAATATTACTTAGAAGACTATCAAATATGTGGAAGAAGTATTCCAATCTTTTGTGACAATAGTGCTCATATCTGTTCGACAAAGAATTCTATTTAGCATTCAAGAACCAAACACATTGAAATAAAACATCATATTATTAGAGACTATGTTCAGAAAGGTGTGATAGATATACAGTTCATTGATGTTGATCATCAATGGGTTGACATATTTACTAAGCCTCTTGCTATAGAAATATTTGATTTTATTAAAAGAAATATTTGATTTTATTAAAAAGAACTTGAACATGCATTTTGTAAAAGATTAGTGATAATTTCTGAATGGAGAATTAGAGTCTGATGATGATCAGAAGCCACTAGAGGCTCTAAACTAGCCTCAGATGATTAGTAGCCTCTGAAGCATCTAAGCCTTTGATGCTCAGAATCTCATAATTTTTCTATGATAGCATGTAAGTGGAAAATATTTTCAACTTCTTTTGAAACCTACCCCACTTATGTCTCACTTATATGTTTTTCTAAAATATGGATATTATTTGTTGAGTAATAACCTCTAGATAATGATAAATTGATTTGAATAATGTGTTTCACGCCTCCTTTGTCATTAGTTTTGTTTTAATCAAAATTAAAAATGACTTTTCACTCAAAACACTCAATAGTTCATAATACATACACTCTCTCTAACTTCACAACCCACACTTCGTTCTAAAACCTTCTAAGAAAAACAACCCATTTTTCAAAAACCCTTTTAGAACCTTAAATTTCATTTCAATGGCGTCTTCTTCTTAACAAGCTCCAATGGAAGTAGATACTGGAAATAGTCTTTACATTAAACCAGAATGATGAAGGTCAGAGAAAATGAACTCAAGTTGATTCTGGAGCAAATATTAGATTTTGAATCTTTAAGTGTAAATGGGTACCCTCTAAGAGAGTATTTTGAAGTTAAAGGATGGATGCCTTACTTTGAAATTCTAAATGGATCCACTTACCCCTATCTTGTCAAGGATTTTTGGGTTAGGCCATAAGTTTTTGATGAAGATACTGCTACTTCTGAGGAATGACATAAGATTATTAAAGTTCTAGCAAACAAAGGGAAGAGTACAGTTGAAATTGGATTTAAATGAGTTCAAATAAGTTGAGATTAGGTCTACAATGATGGGAGTTGAAGTAACCATCACTCAAAGCCACATTGATCATCTTTTTGGTCTATCTGATAAAGGAATATTTGCTCTGAACACCAAATAAAGTAACAAAGAAGCAAATCTAATCAAGTCAAGTTTGTTTCTAAATTATGATAACTTTGGAAAGGTGAAGAATATGAAGATTACTTACAGGATAATATTCAAAATTCTCATTGGTTGTCTAATTCCCATAGAAGGAAGTATTGATCAGATTTCATGGGATCATAGGCATTTCATCTTGTTTATGGTGAACAGAGAGAAGATCAATATGGATGCATACATCTTAAATCATCTTTGTGAAGCTATCAAGGAAAGCTACTAGCATGAAAAGAAGAATGTGTCATATGTCAGACTCTTGTTTGAATTGTTTCATCAAAGCAGGCTGATTGAGTATTTGAAGGCAACTGGTGCCGCTCAGGATCTAGAAGAGTCCTATGGAAATATCTTATGTGATGTTATTGTATGCCATATGAAAATCATCAAAAAGAAGGATGTTGTGAACCCAGAAGTCATTCTAATAATCATAAGTTTTAAGACTGATTATACTGAGGATTATCCTATCATCACTAAGTTAAACAAATTAGATGTGATTCAAGAGTATATCAATATGATCAGAGAAGAAGTTAGAGTTATTCTAACTATGAATGACATTTCAGATGCATCAAAAAATGTATACATGCATTCTAAGAAAAGGAAAACTGTTGTTTCTAAAGCTCATAAGGAGACTCAGAAACCACCCAAAAAAAGGATTTAGCATCTATTCAAAGGAGGTGAATGAGGCAGTCTCTTCTTCTATCTTGATGCCTACCAAGACCAGAAGTGGAGCCTCTGGAAAGACTCCTATGAAGACAACTTATTTATCTGTCAGGCCAGCTTCTATAAAGAAACTAAGGAAAATGATTCTACCTATCGAAGAAGAAGAAGAATAAGAAGAGGAAGAAAAAGAGGAAGATAATCAGGTTACAGTCAGGAAGACCAAGGAAGTGAAAAAGCTAGCTCAATTATTGAAGGAACTTGTTGAAGAAAGAGCCAAACTGGTATCATTTTCCTTAAGGGATAAAGCTATGGAAGATCCTTCTGAGACTGAGATTCTGAAGGAGCAAGCTCTGCATGTAAAAGCTACTGCAGAAGCCATTACAAAGAATGTTGATGAAAATGCTACAGAGACTCAGGCTCCAGAAGATGTTGTGACTCTTCCATAACCAAAACACCAATCCCTCACCAATCGTCCATACAATCCTCTGAACATACACCCTCACCAAAACATGACATGTTTCTACTTTTAGAAATTATCATGCCTTCCCCCAAACCATATGATGAATTAGACTCTCATACCATTGTTCAAACTCTACAAACTTACCTAACATTATTTGTCATAAATGAACTATCAAGACACCTAATTGGTAAGTTCTATTCAAAAAATAAATCTGGACATAACCAGCTAGTGTATATCTTAGAATCCAAACAACCTATCCCTCTAAACACCATGATTGATTCAGATCAACTAATGGGAACCATACCAGAAGATCATGTAACAGCCATACCTTCCCCCACATCAATCTCAAGCTCAAACTATGATTCTCATGAATCAAATTCTAACCTTATGGAAGTTACACCTATTCAAGCCATTCCCTTAGAAACCACTACATCTAAAACTACCCAACAAGAAAACCTAATCCAACTTGTTCAACTTTAACTTCAACCTGCAACTGAACCTGAACAAGTCATTCAAGATCCAATCAACTTTGCTGAATTTGAACCTCAACCTAAACCTAAGCAAGAAATACTAGACCTAATCTTTCTAGAAGCCCAAGCATTAGCCCTGCACCACATATCTCAAAACCTTTACAATATAAACACCCTACCCCTTATAAAAGAGCTAATGTTGTGTCAGAATTTAGGACAGTAACACTCTTTTTTTCTGAAGAAACATCCCCTCTTGTCCTTCCATCTCAACCAACTTATAATCTGAACCATCCACCTTACATCACAACCCAAATGGAAAAATTTACAATTGTTATATATGATATGATACATGAATTGGTTGCTGAGAGAGTCACAGGATCTGACTCATTTGCATATGCTGCTAAGTGGGACACTCTCAAAACCTCTATGGATATAGTTCTGTAGAATTTGAAGAAATTTTCTTATGAGTTTGTAGCTTTTTCTAGTCAGAAGCAAGAGAAATTATAGGATAAATTATCTTTTGTTGCTACTAATCAAGAAGTATTGGGAGCTCAACTTCAGCCAGTTGCTTCTAATAAAGAAGACATGGATGCTCAATTGAAGTCAGTGGTTGCTAGGAAGAATGATATGGGTTCATACATCAAAGCCATATTGGAGATTTTAAAGAAACCCTAGGCTTTAAGACTTAAAACCCTTCTATTGTTTTGTTGTTTTTACTCTTTCTAAATTTTTTGCAATCTGACAATTATATTTTTAGTTTTATAATATTTTTTCTTTAGTATGTTTTCTTATTTCCTTTTTTTGTTGATGAAAAATGAAGGGTAAGATAAATAAGTATTTAAGAACATGAATCTGATAATTAAGAACTTGTTCTTGCTTATAATATGAAGAATTATTTATTGTGCTTTAAAAATAAAATTTAATCAACCTAGATAGAATTAAGGGGGAGCTTACAAACCTCACATTTTGGAGTATTTGACTCATGGGAAGCTTATAAATCTCAGACCCTGAAGTCAACTTGTTAATTAAATTAGTAACTGTAAGAGCCCAATTTTCAATAATTAATTATTTGTGTTAATTAATTGATTTATTTGGATTATTCTAATTATTTGAATAATTAGATGATTGTTTAAATGGATTGATAGATGTTTTGAGAGAGGAAATATATTGGAAAGAAATAAAGAGAAAGATATATATATGAGGAAGAGGAAAGAAGAGAAAGAAAGTGGAAGAGGGGAAAAAGAGAAGAAAAGAGGAAAAGCTTGGATTCATCAAGAACAACTCTTGGCTATCGATTTCATCAAGGTAAGGGTGTGAAATATCATCATCTTGTTAATATATATGATTGTGTATGGATTGTATGAGTTGTTTGGATGTTTTCTGTATTTTTCCATTTTAGGTCGAAATAAGTTTAATCGGTAGAAAATGAGTTTTATCGGTTAGAATCTGGAAGGGATGATGTAGATTAGTCGAGATATATTATGCTAAGTCTACTGGAACGAGTTTGGTTGGAATCGGGTGAATCGGGAGCTCCAGATGAATACTGGACAGTTTGGAGTTTGGTGTTCGCAGACACTCGCTAGCTTGTTCGCTAGGCGAGCAAGTCGCGAACGTTCGCTAGGTCCTCGCCTAGCGAGCCTGTGGTGAACGGTCCCAGACTTGGGACAGAGTGGATTTGGATCTCCTCGCTGGTAGCGAGCGAGGTAGTGAGTTGCTCGCTAGGGCCTCACTGTGGCGAACTGGTAGCGAAGCCTTCCAGTGGCTTCTGTTTGTCTTCGCTAACTTGTTCGCTAGGCGAATAGGTAGCGAATGTTCGCTAGGTACTCGCTAGGCGAGCCAGTAGCGAACGTGGCAGCATTTTGTTTTTCTTGTGGTTCTATCCCATGTTGATTGTGTGGTTCGGTTGTTTTCAATCCTTGTTGGAATTGAATAGTCATGCTGTTTGTGATGTGCTGTGGGTAGCCGTATGGCGTGAATCCTAGATGGTGAGATGAATTATGAATTGTGGCCGTTTGGCAATTATGTTGCATTATTTGAATTGATTAAATGCATGAGGAATATGATTGAATTCGTCGCCATTGGCGCGATACTGTGAATGCATGGGAACATATTGCGAATATGTGTGCATTATGTGATAGATGTGAGGTACGCATTAGGGTAGAATGATGAGATATCATTCCTAGTGGCGAGCTCATTGGGGTAGAATGGCTATGTGTCGTTCCTAATGAGATATGAGTGCTTGGATGCATTGGGGTAGAATGACTTGATGTTGTTCCTAATGCAGTACAAGTGTTGGTGCACTAGGGTAGAATGGCTAATGATGTCATTCCTAGTGTGGAACTCACTGGGGTAGAATGATGTGATATCGTTCCTAGTGAGAAGCTCATTGGAGTAGAATGACTATGTGTCGTTCCTAATGAGATATGAGTGCTTGGATGCATTGGGGTAGAATGACTTTATGTTGTTCCTAATGCAGTACAAGTGTTGGTGCACTAGGGTAGAATGGCTAATGATGTCATTCCTAATGTGGAACTCACTGGGGTAGAATGATGTGATATCGTTCCTAGTGAGAAGCTCATTGGGGTAGAATGACTATGTGTCGTTCCTAATGAGATATGAGTGCTTGGATGCATTGGGGTAGAATGACTTGATGTTGTTCCTAATGCAGTACAAGTGTTGGTGCACTAGGGTAGAATGGCTAATGATGTCATTCCTAGTGTGGAACTCACTGGGGTAGAATGATGTGATATCGTTCCTAGTGAGAAGCTCATTGGGGTAGAATGACTATGTGTCGTTCCTAATGAGATATGAGTGCTTGGATGCATTGGGGTAGAATGACTTGATGTTGTTCCTAATGCAGTACAAGTGTTGGTGCACTAGGGTAGAATGGCTAATGATGTCATTCCTAGTGTGGAACTCACTGGGGTAGAATTATGTGATATCGTTCCTAGTGAGAAGCTCATTGGGGTAGAATGACTATGTGTCGTTCCTAATGAGATATGAGTGCTTGGATGCATTGGGGTAGAATGACTTGATGTTGTTCCTAATGCAGTACAAGTGTTGGTGCGCACTGGGGTAGAATGGCTAATGATGTCGTTCCTAGTGTGAGACTCATTGGGGTAGAATGACTTGATGTTGTTCCTAATGAGGTATGAATGTGAAACTCACTGGGGTAGAATGATTCGATATCGTTCCTAGTGGAGTAGTTACTGGGGTAGAATGACTATGTGTCGTTCCTAGTAACGTAAACACCGGGGTAGAATAACTGGGAGGTTGTTCCTGGTGGGGTACGAGCGATGTACCATAGTCTCGAATAGATAATTATGAGAGTGGCGAGTTGTATAAACCACATAGTGTGGAAGTGATTCGTGATAGGAGAGAACGGTTGTGTATGAATGATTGAGTCGAGAATTTTGGATGTGTACATAATGAAACATGTTTGGCGATTATCCATTATTGGTTTATGCATATATTTTGATGCATATGATGATTGTGATGAGGAATGGTGAGAATGTGAAATATATGCATTATTATGTTTACGAATATATATATATATATATATGATCATATGCATTGATTATTACGGTAATATTTCTCACTCTTCTTCTGTTTTATAATGCTCCGTGAGGCATTGCAGATTAGGATGGCTGGAGATCCTTTTTGTGAAGTATAGCTTCATTCTTTTGGTCGGTTCGCTCTGATATGTAGCACCGGGTAGTTAGGCTTGTATAGTATTCTTTTGGGATACATTGTGTATATGTATCTGTTGGCAGATGTTTTGTAACATGATGATATTTTGAATCAAACTTGGTGATATGTAAATTATATGATTACATGTTTAAATGATTCAATGTTTGGATTTTCCACTTTTAATTTTATATATTGAAATGTGGGTGTAAGGACGAAGTTCCTCTGTTAATAGCTACCCCACTGTTGCATGTCTTTTATAGAGCAGGTGTTGTATGTTTTGGTGTTTGATGTGGCATGTCTCCTTTATACCATGTTTTAAACGTTACTCTGATGAAATTTTGAATACGTGCTTAATTGTTTTATTGTTTATTTGGGGGTATAGAAGGGGGTGTTACAAGTGGTATCAGAGCAGGTCGGTCCATCCGGCCAGGTTGTCTTGTGTCGTTTGTCCCCTTGTATGCGACACGTGTGAAAACACTGTCATTGCGAGGTTAAGTATGCAAAAGGTGGATAGTGACATCCGGTGGATGTTAAAGAAAGCATAAACATGGAATGCAGATTGGTGTAGCAAGGCCTTTAAGTATTCCAAGAGTCGAGGATGTGTTGTATGGTCTTCTAAGTGTGAAATTGTTGCAGTACGTCAAATTCCGAGATCACAGCTTTTTACGAAATCGAAATCGGACACTCGGAAGTCAGGTAACGGTCGAAATTAAGATTTCGGACTGTCATGTTCGCCAGTTCTTCGCCTAGCGAGCATGCTAGCGAACGACTCCACGCTCGCTACTATGTTCGCCTAGCGAGGAAGTCCTGGGCAGAGAAAGTTGTTTTAGTATTTTTGTCGTAACGGGAGGACCGTAACTCGGAATGACGCACGGTTCGAAGCGTTGGAAAGCTAGTCCAATGATCTAGATGATGGTGAAGTATTGGCATGGAATTAAGTTAATTATTGATGGACTATTTTTGGATTTAGTAGTGGATGCAGAGTGTGTGGTGCGTGTTTTTGCCACAATTTGCGAAACCGAGTAACCATTTGGCATGAGGATTCTCCATACTTGATTGATTGAGGCAATGATTATGTTCACCGATGATATTTTGGTATATTCAAAGAAGAGAATAGAGGATCATATTGAGCATAAGGAACTTGAGTTATCAGTACGGGAGAAGAAGCAGTTTTATGCTGCGGTGAGGAGAGTTTCAAAGGGTTTCTGGAGAGCTGTCAACAACTCGTGTATGGGTTGTGCCGGGCTCGACAGAATTAATTGTTGTGTTGTGAGAAGCTCGGTTGATATGATTGAGAGATGTGTTAAGTGCAACATTAGCAAGTCTAGTTGCTTGGAGGCAATTTAAAGTATATAAGAGGGATTATCTAACAAGTGACTTAGAGTTGGTCGTTATTGTGTTTGTGCCGGAGTTGGAGGCTCCAATTGGTTAGTGAGAGATTTGAAATAGTTGGTGATCTCAAGAGCTTAAGGTATTGGTTCGAATTGGAAGAATTGAATATGAGGCAGAGGAAAACAATTGGAACTCCTAAGGGATTATGGTTTTAAATTGAATTACCATTCGGGTAGAGCAACGTGGTAGCTGATGCATCGATTTGAAGATTTGGTATATACTGATGATGATGGTTGAATTTGATGAATTAAGTCGAAGGATTGATTTTCGTATTAATGGGAATGGTATCATGAGATGTCGTGATAGAATTGTGTTCTAGATATTATTATATGGAATAAGAGTATTGTGGTAGATGGAGTATCCATCCTAGTGCTATAAAGATGTAACCGGATTTGAAGAAATTATTTTGATGGCCATAGATGAAGAGAGGAGTGGTTTAGTTGTATGTAATGTTTAGACTTGTCGGAAGTCGAAGAATGAACGTCTGGGACTGTTGGGTCTGATGTAACCGTTGTATATTCCAGAGTTGAAATCGGATAGTATTCCCATGGATTTTGCGTTGAGTTTTTCGGAGAATTTGAGGAATATGGTTTTAATTGAGTGATTTTGGATGGAATGACTAGATTGGCTCTTTTCCTACCAATGAGGATTAATCATTCTATGTTGGAGCTGGTTGAGATGTATATCGCTGAAGTGATAAAGATTGTATGAGCTGTCATCGAATATGGTGTCAGATGGGAATCTGAAGCTTTGTATGGTAGGAGGTGTAGGACTCCTTTGTATTGATATGATTCAGGCGAGAATGTTGTGCTCGGACCTGAGGATTGTGTAAGAGACGACTGAAAAGATCAAGAAGATCCAAGAAAGGACATGTTCTGAGGGTTACAGTGGTGACGGGTGTGGATCGAGCTTTGAAGTCTCGGAAGCACACACCGTGTTTTGTTGCTTGGTATCAGAGTGGCGCAACAGAAGCGTGGGAGAAGTATCATGTTAGATTATCTTACTGCTGTAGATTGTGAATTTACATGATGTGGTATGTGCCTAATTGGGGAAGTGAAAGTGCATTCATTCAGATAGATGGTGTACAAGTGAGGAAGGATTTGACTGTTGAGACATTGCTAGTTCAGATTGATGAGCAAGAAGTAACTTCGAGGTAATGAAGATTTCTTCGGTAAAGACAGTTGGGGGAACCAACTAGAGAAAGTGAGATTTGAGAGATTGAGATGAGGAAGTCGTATCTGACTCGGTTCATTGAGGTAACATTTTCGAGGACGAAAATTCCTAAAGTGGGGGAGAGTTGTAACAGCCCAATTTTCAATAATTAATTATTTGTGTTAATTAATTGATTTATTTGGATTATTCTAATTATTTGAATAATTAGATGATTGTTTAAATGGATTGATAGATGTTTTGAGAGAGGAAATATATTGGAAAGAAATAAAGAGAAAGATATATATATGAGGAAGAGGAAAGAAGAGAAAGAAAGTGGAAGAGGGGAAAAAGAGAAGAAAAGAGGAAAAGCTTGGATTCATCAAGAACAACTCTTGGCTATCGATTTCATCAAGGTAAGGGTGTGAAATATCATCATCTTGTTAATATATATGATTGTGTATGGATTGTATGAGTTGTTTGGATGTTTTCTCTATTTTTCCATTTTAGGTCGAAATAAGTTTAATCGGTAGAAACTGAGTTTTATCGGTTAGAATCTGGAAGGGATGATGTAAATTAGTCGAGATATATTAGGCTAAGTCTACTGGAACGAGTTTGGTTGGAATCGGGTGAATCGGGAGCTCCAGATGAATACTGGACAGTTTGGAGTTTGGTGTTCGCAGACACTCGCTAGCTTGTTCGCTAGGCGAGCAAGTCGCGAACGTTCGCTAGGTCCTCGCCTAGCGAGCCTGTGGTGAACGGTCCCAGACTTGGGACAGAGTGGATTTGGATCTCCTCGCTGGTAGCGAGCGAGGTAGTGAGTTGCTCGCTAGGGCCTCACTATGGTGAACTGGTAGCGAAGCCTTCCAGTGGCTTCTGTTTGTCTTCGCTAACTTGTTCGCTAGGCGAATAGATAGCGAATGTTCGCTAGGTACTCGCTAGGCGAGCCAGTAGCGAACGTGGCAGCATTTTGTTTTTCTTGTGGTTCTATCCCATGTTGATTGTGTGGTTCGGTTGTTTTCAATCCTTGTTGGAATTGAATAGTCATGCTGTTTGTGATGTGCTGTGGGTAGCCGTATGGCGTGAATCCTAGATGGTGAGATGAATTATGAATTGTGGCCGTTTGGCAATTATGTTGCATTATTTGAATTGATTAAATGCATGAGGAATATGATTGAATTCGTCGCCATTGGCGCGATATTGTGAATACATGGGAACATATTGCGAATATGTGTGCATTATGTGATAGATGTGAGGTCGGTGAGGTACGCATTAGGGTAGAATGATGAGATATCATTCCTAGTGGCGAGCTCATTGGGGTAGAATGGATATGTGTCGTTCCTAATGAGATATGAGTGCTTGGATGCATTGGGGTAGAATGACTTGATGTTGTTCCTAATGCAGTACAAGTGTTGGTGCACTAGGGTAGAATGGCTAATGATGTCATTCCTAGTGTGGAACTCACTGGGGTAGAATGATGTGATATCGTTCCTAGTGAGAAGCTCATTGGGGTAGAATGACTATGTGTCGTTCCTAATGAGATATGAGTGCTTGGATGCATTGGGGTAGAATGACTTGATGTTGTTCCTAATGCAGTACAAGTGTTGGTGCACTAGGGTAGAATGGCTAATGATGTCATTCCTAGTGTGGAACTCACTGGGGTAGAATGATGTGATATCGTTCCTAGTGAGAAGCTCATTGGGGTAGAATGACTATGTGTCGTTCCTAATGAGATATGAGTGCTTGGATGCATTGGGGTAGAATGACTTGATGTTGTTCCTAATGCAGTACAAGTGTTGGTGCACTAGGGTAGAATGGCTAATGATGTCATTCCTAGTGTGGAACTCACTGGGGTAGAATTATGTGATATCGTTCCTAGTGAGAAGCTCATTGGGGTAGAATGACTATGTGTCGTTCCTAATGAGATATGAGTGCTTGGATGCATTGGGGTAGAATGACTTGATGTTGTTCCTAATGCAGTACAAGTGTTGGTGCGCACTGGGGTAGAATGGCTAATGATGTCGTTCCTAGTGTGAGACTCATTGGGGTAGAATGACTTGATGTTGTTCCTAATGAGGTATGAATGTGAAACTCACTGGGGTAGAATGATTCGATATCGTTCCTAGTGGAGTAGTTACTGGGGTAGAATGACTATGTGTCGTTCCTAGTAACGTAAACACCGGGGTAGAATAACTGGGAGGTTGTTTCTGGTGGGGTACGAGCGATGTACCATAGTCTCGAATAGATAATTATGAGAGTGGCGAGTTGTATAAACCACATAGTGTGGAAGTGATTCGTGATAGGAGAGAACGGTTGTGTATGAATGATTGAGTCGAGAATTTTGGATGTGTACATAATGAAACATGTTTGGCGATTATCCATTATTGGTTTATGCATATATTTTGATGCATATGATGATTGTGATGAGGAGTGGTGAGAATGTGAAATATATGCATTATTATGTTTACGAATATATATATATATATATATATATATATATATATATATATATATATATATATATATATATATATATATATATATATATATATATATATATATATATATATATATATATATATATATATATATATATATATATATATATATATATATATATATATATATATATATATGATCATATGCATTGATTATTACGGTAATATTTCTCACTCTTCTGCTGTTTTATAATGCTCCGTGAGGCATTGCAGATTAGGATGGCTGGAGATCCTTTTTGTGAAGTATAGCTTCATTCTTTTGGTCGGTTCGCTCTGATATGTAGCACCGGGTAGTTAGGCTTGTATAGTATTCTTTTGGGATACATTGTGTATATGTATCTGTTGGCAGATGTTTTGTAAGATGATGATATTTTGAATCAAACTTGGTGATATGTAAATTATATGATTACATGTTTAAATGATTCAATGTTTGGATTTTCCACTTTTAATTCTATATATTGAAATGTGGGTGTAAGGACGAAGTTCCTCTGTTAATAGCTACCCCACTGTTGCATGTCTTTTATAGAGCAGGTGTTGTATGTTTTGGTGTTTGATGTGGCATGTCTCCTTTATACCATGTTTTAAACGTTACTCTGATGAAATTTTGAATACGTGCTTAATTGTTTTATTGTTTATTTAGGGGTATAGAAGGGGGTGTTACAGTAACCACTGTTCTTAAATAGTTATGCTTGTCGTCATCAAAAAGGGGGAGATTATATCTCTAATATTTTGATGATAAAATAGTATTTAAAGAATAATTGAGTATATTAACCCATGTTCAAGTGTGCCGGAACATTGGCTAAAATTTGTGATATAAACTAAATCCTGGTACTGAATATGAACATTTAAAGAGAATCTGAAAGATTCAGATCCTGAAGGATCAGAACCAAACTCTGAAGACTCTGACTCTAAAGGAGGTCAACTTCTGAAGACATGATTCTAGAGAAAGTCATCCTCTGAAGACTCAGACTCTAAAGGATCAGATCCGAATATACAGACTCTAAAGACTCAGACTATGAGGTTAGTCAACGTAAGGATCAAGAAGACTTTGATAAATCACTATCAGACTTTGAGGTCACTCAATGCAAGGATCGAGAAGACTCTGATAGGTCACTATCAGACCCAGAGAGAAATTTGACTTCTTCTGATCACGTAAATATTTAAATAAAAATATACATAAATAATTGGTATATAAGGAATAATTCTTCTTGAAGCAAAGGGATTTTAAATATCTTTTCAAAGGGAGATTAACCATATCAACTAACATTCCAACATCTTTGATCAAGATTATCCAATAATCAATTGTTCTAGCTCTTCTCTTCAACGACTCTTTTCTATCTATTTATATAAGGAGCTAAAAACATGAAGAAAAATAACTAACCCTTGACAATAAAAGAGTTGTTACTCTGTCAAACAAAAAGCACAAGTTTAAATTAGAATTTCTTATCATTTGGATATTTTAGAAATTCTTATCTCTTAAAGAGTCTTACTGAGTTATATTTTGTTTACACCTCTTATTGTATATAAAGTGTAAGAAATAAACAATCTTTTCTTTGGAATTTAGATTGTTAGGAGTCACATGCTTGTGTGCTTGAGCATCTAAAGTCTCTTGTTGAGTGCTTGAGCATTAGAAGTCTCTTACTTGTATGTTTGAGCATTGGAAGTCTCTTTATTGTGTACTTGAGCATTTGTAATCAGTTGTAATTATAGTAGAATCTCTTGGAACTGCAAGGGGACTAGACTACTCTCGTTTTGTGAAAGGAACCAAGATAAATCTACTTGTGTCTCTCTTTGTTTCATTCTCTAACTCTGAACTAGCTTTTATTCGAGGTAAACACTTAACTCAGTATCTGATTCTTGACTTTGTGTTCAGAGTCTAATAATAGAGTTTGATAGAAGAAAGAAAAAGCTAACACAATCCAACCTGTTTCATGTATTTTCTCACCTTGAAACATATGCGCGCATGCACATGCACGCACACACACACAGGGAGAGAGAGAGAGAGAGAGAGAGAGAGAGAGAGAGAGAGAGAGAGAGAGAGAGAGAGAAAACCTATGCCCTATTGCTAGAATTCTAAGTAAAGCCTTGAAATCTCTTAATGAAAAATGTATTAAAAAAAACCTTAAACTTTAGGCTAGAAGTTGGGATGAAAATTTTAAAATTGGAGGTTTTTAAGAATTTTATGAAAGATATGAACATTGTTCTTGGAAGAGAAGTTAAATGGAAAAATATATATAAGGTAATGGTAGGGTTATCTGTCGTGTTGAGAAATGACCATGAGTTGCATTTTGTTCATGGAATAATCGTAGTTGAACTTATTAGATTAAAATATTTGAATTAGAAGATACATGTTGTAGAGTGTTTAGAAACAAATAGCTAGTAGAGACTGAGTTATAAATAATTTGAAGCAAAGATTAATGATACAATTTGACCTTAGAAAGAGCCAAGCATATGAGATGACGAAGGAGGAATATTTTGACCATGTTAATAAAAAAAAAGTTATCTATGGCCCTTAAAAAAGTTAAATTTATAGTGGAAGGTAATGAGAAGGAATAATATGGACAAATTTAAGATCACTTGGTTGAATTAATGAGAAGTAACCTCAGGACAACAATAAATTAGAGAGTTATTAGTTTGTCTTTTAGATTTGATGGCATTATAATGTTTGATTTTGAAGTTGTAATTGTCGATCCAATGTTCTTTGGAATTTTATGGTACTTTGTTTTGATGGTTTTGTTATGATTATACCTAATGTTTTGGATTTTGAAGTCCTAATTATTGTTCCAATGGTCTTTAAAATTTGATGATACCATAACTTTTTGAATTTTTAAGTAATTGTTAGTACAATTATCTTTTGGGTTTGTAGATTTCATAATGTGTGTGGTAATGTACATATTTCGATAGAACTTTTGATTCCTAATTTTAATACAATGGTACTATAATGTATCTATAAATTAGGAGGCTAACGTAATTCAGTTGAATTTTATAAGGGATTAAAAATGATATTTTTTTCAGGGATTAATTTGAGCTTTGTATTTTTTGAGATCAAAATCCTGTCAATTTTGGCCCAAAAAATCATTGTAGGGACCTAATTTGCCTTGTATTTGTAAATAATACATGTGATAGTTCAGTCACAATGCAAAAGTAGGAAAAAAAATTCGGTTTGAAAAAATATTGATAGAGGGACAAACATGATCATATTAAATTTTGTAAGAGATTACATATGATCTTTTTTTTCTCGGAGAATAATTTAAGCTTTGCAATTTTTGTAAGAGATCAAAATGGATTTTCACTCTTTTATTATCTTCTCATTTCTAATAACTTTAATATATCATTATCACTTTTAATTTATTATAAGGTATTACTATACGAGTGAGTGTGGTAGCTTAACTAGTATGTATTAATTGAATTAAATTAGTGTAAGCTAATAGTCTATAGTTTAATCTCTAGCGGCAATATTTATTTATATTTATGTATTAATGTAAACAAGTTGTTGATATTTATAACTCGACAATTTTTTTAAATGTATTATTATAGCATTTACTACATATATAAAATTGTGTGCTAAATTATTTAACGAACATACTCACCTAAATTTTGTTATAAGGTTTACATAAAATAAAGTTTTTCAAATATAACATTTTATCACTTCTTATCAACCTCTAGTCTCATTATTAAATATACAACCATACTGTAGTTAACATAAACATATTAATATTACTAATAAATAAGATAAATAAAATGAGATGTTACATTACTATCCTCATAAAAAAGTTTTATCCACAAAATTTAACGTATCTAAAATAAACGAGTATATTGTTATCGAATCTCTTTTTTCCTTTCCCAAGTTGAGTCGCAATTACTGTCATTATATGGTCTATAGTATTTTGGATCGAACTCTAGTCTCGATAGGAGTAGCCTCATGCTTTAACAAAAGTGTGCATGTTGTAGTCGAAGTCAATTCAAACATGTAGGAGTTGAAGATGTACATGTTGTAGTTGAAGCATGTTCTAGCATGCAATTTTCTAAGTTAGCTTGTTGGTTAAATTATCTTAGTGCTTAAGTTAACTTGTAGTCTAGAAATAAGTTGTTCTCTCAGGTTGTTGGGGGGAGTTAAGTGCTGGTTGTTGTTATTCACTTGTAACCTTTTTCTCTAATTGAAAAAGTGAATAGAAATTTTTTTTAACTCATTCTTGTTATTCTTCTTCCCTTTTATCTGTCTTTTCATAAAATTAAAAGGGTTTCTTGTGTTTGTTCAAGGGAAATTCTTGAATAAATATGGCAGGTTTGAGAAGAAGAATGGTAAAGGTCAGCATAACTCTTATGGTGGTGATGCTTTTGGAATTATATGTTACCATTGAAAGAAGAAGGATCACACAAAAAATGTATGCCTTGAATGCCTGAATAATCATGGAGGTACGAATAATGGAAATGAAACTATTGTACAAAATGATTTTGGATCATCTGATGTGAAGGTGAGAAAAAATACACAAGAAGGGGAGTTGAATTGTGTATACCCAAAAATATTTTTCACTTTTGATTCAGAAACATCAGATTCTAAACCAAATTCAGAGTCTGATAACAGAGTGAGTAATGACATTGAAAAGTTTAATTCCTTTTCTTAACCTTATTTCAGAACCAAAGCTGTCAAGATCAGATTATGATACAAGTAAGAGACTGGATCATATTAGAGTCTTACTTCAAAGTTTGTTGCACAACGAAATATAAATGCAGAAGTAAATAAAGAGACACATGATATATCCCGATTCCTCTCAATTGAGATTAGTAAAGTCCCCTTGCAGTACAAAACTTTTTAACTATAATCAATCAGATTACAATTGCTTAAGCCAGCAGCTCAAGACTTCCTACTTAAACCCACAGTTCAGGACTTTCTGCCCAATCACAGCAGATTGAGACTTTCTGCTCAAGTCCTCAAGCATGAGACTTCCTTGCCTAAACAACATGTTTAGGACTTCTGGCTCAATCTATCCAAAATGAGACTTGTTGCTTTACCCGCAACCATGAGGCTTCATTGCTCAATCACACTGATTAAGACTTCCTACTATGCCCGCAAGCATGAGACTTTGATGCTCAATCTATCTAGAATGAGAATTAGTCTTACACATAGGCTAGAGTCTTCAAATTATGTTAATAGAATACTCTAGTATTAACCTTGTGTTTACATGTGTGCTTCTTAGATAAGCAGATACACACAGGTTTACACTCGTGAGCGGAATATGAATTGTTTGCTCCTGAGTGTAGAAGAATGAAGTTTTCATTCTTCTTCTCTCTTTGCACATATTTTCTTCTTGTTGTACCTTCCTGTTCTGTTGATCATATTCATATATTATTTATTTAGAACATATGTGAATATGTTTTACTCTACTCTCACACGCTTAACTTCTGGTTATATTTTCTTTTTAAGTGTGTTTCTCTCAATTGTGTTTTTTGTTAAACACATTTTCTCTCAACTCATTTATGCGAACTGGTATCACATCATTGTGAAAACAGTTACACGTTCTTCAACAGGGAGAGCTTATGAAGGTTTTCAATCTTCTTTTTTAAATAGATGTTAAGAATAGATCCATTGAAGATTGAAACAACCCATGATACAAGTAGTTGTTGAAGGCCTTTAGCTAGTGTATATAGAGTGAGCTAAAAACTTAACTAGCATAAAGATGTTGAGAGGAGCAGAGCATAGTTAAGAACAGTTAGAGAGAGAAGATCCTGATAATATTACTTTATGCTTCTTTAGATAGATGTTGAGAATAGATTCGTTGAAGATTGAAGCTACCCATGATACAAGTAGTTGTTGAAGGCCTTTAGCTAGTGTACAATAGAGTGAGCTAAAAACTCAGCTAGCATAAAAATGTTGAGAGGAGCAGAGCATAGTTAAGAACAGTTATAGAGAAAAGATCCTGACAATATTAATTTATGCTGATTAGACATAAAGTAGTGTACTGTTGTCACATGATCTTCTTTAGATAACTTCTTATTGGAGACTTCTTGAAGACGTTTATTGAAGCTTATTTAGAGTCATTGTTATCTATATACTTAGCTTCTTGAATCAGATGATTTTTATAGAATTAGATAAAGCATGATCAGAAGCTAAAGTATGTCTTCAGAACTTATTTGGAATGTAGGGCTGGCAATGAACCAAACCAACTCGAAGATAGTTCGAAATTCGACTCGACAATTAAATCGTTGAACTAGGTTCATGAACCAAATGAGTTGAGTATGAGCGAAAAATTAAGTTCGTTAACTAAATGAGCTGAACTTGAACTATACATAGTTCGACTCGTTAGGTTCATGAGTCAACTCGATTACATATGAAAAGAATTATACTGTCTTTAAGATTAGGTTTAAATATTTAGTTCAAATCTTAGACAAATTTAATCTTCAATTTAGTAGTTTTTGAATTAGACTCTCAAATGTATCTCTTGAAAGTTGTGTAGGTTTTGAATTAGTAGATTTCGAAGATAAAGTTAAATTTCAATATGATAACTTTTATTTTATTTTAAAAAAATATATATATATTTATTTAAAATGTCAAATATACTAAAAAAATATATATATTTAAAAAAATAGTTTTTAAGTTCGTGAACCATGTGAGCTGAACCTAATGAGATGAACCTAACGAGTCGAACCGAACTGTTCGTGAACTTATAACGAGTCGAGTTTGAGCTTAAAAAAAAGTTCGTGTCAAACTCGAACTCGAACTCGAATTCGAACAATTCTTAACGAGTCGAGCCGAGCTGAGGTGAGTTCGACTCGACTCGACTCATTTCCAGCCCTATTGGAATGAGACTTCAGAGTCTAGAGTTCACAGGTTCTGAGGTTTCCTTCATCAGAGTATTGATCAGAACTAATCTGAATGAACACTTTCAGAGTTACGTTGATGACTTGATAAAAACAAATTCCTTTGCAGCAATATCTACATAATTGCTAATGAAACTTGTTCAGAAGATGCAGAATTATTCTTTTATAACAGAGTCTTCTTGCTTAAAACGATTTCAGTCTTCCTTAACAGAGGCTTCTTACTTTAGACGATTCCAATCTTCTTGCTTTAAACGATTCCAGTCTTCTTGCTTCAAAAGATTCCAGACTTCTTGCTAACGCAGGGTATGCATTAACAGACTTCAAACACAACCCGAAGACATCATATTGACAAATGTAGATGCAGTAAGGTGGATCGACAATATTCCATTGGAGAAGTGGACCAGGGCATACGACAATGGACAACGATGGGGCCACATGACAACAAATCTCGTGGAACCAATGAACTCTATTTTAAAAGGCGTCTGAAACCTACCTATAATCGCTTTGGTGAGGGCAAACTATTTTAGGCTCGGGTCACTTTTTGATATCAGACATTCAAAATGGAGTTCTGTCTTACTATCTAGGCAACTATTTAGTGATAGTTCAATGAAATTCATTAAAGAGGAAGCTAACAAAGCTAACACACGTGTGGTCATAGTGTTTTACCGTAATAAAGGTTGGTTCGGTGTTGTTGAGTCAATGGATCACAATGAAGGGAGACCGAGGGGATCCTATCGAGTAGAACTAGATAGAAGTTGGTGCGACTGCGGAAAGTTTTAAGCCTTTCATATGCCTTGCTCCCATGTCATAGTGGCATGTTCAATGGCTCACCAAGACCCTTCCAACTTGTTGTCCCTTGTTTACCAAGTCTTAAACCTATGCAATGTCTACAACACTAGCTTTTCAATGGTAGAAAAAGAGGACTATTGGCCTATATATGAAGGGGATATAGTCTGGCACAATGAAATTATGCTAAAAAAGAAAAATGGTCGCCCTAACAGCACGTGTATTCGTATCGGAATGGATACAGCGAACAAAATGGTGAGATTATGTAGTTCATGTTGTCAGACCGGACACAATCGTACAAACTGTCCCAATGTTGTACCAAGCACAACAACATAATTTTAAATGTAACGGTTTCACTTTATGTCAAATGTGAGGCTTATGTGAGGTATGAGGTATTACTACTGAACAAATTAAATCGACATTTCTCATGTGGATATAGGGACAAATTTATGAAGACATTAGAAAAAATAAAATAAAAGGAGATTATACAAAAATGGAAGGAGATAGTAAGAAGAGGTACGGAAAATGAAGAGGAGGTGGTGTTGTATTTATAAGAAAGATGGTATAAAGTAGTAGCCATATCAAATGGTGTATGCATTATGACAAGGAGTGCATGTGTCAATCCATATGCCGCATAGGTTATGCATACTCCATGATGGCGCATAAGTGTAGGAATGCATGCATGCATGCGCCAATTCAAATGACGCGTTCTCTTTGTGTCCAACCCAAACATGATTAATTTAGTAATTATTTTGAAAAGGTGATTTATATAATATTTTATTTAAAAATAGTGATAATTTTTTTTAAAAATTTATAAAATTCACCTTATCACGTATAAGAATGAATAAAAAGGTGAAAGAATTTTTTTAATATGATAAAAAATTAAATACAGATAATATTAAATGAATGGTTGGGATAGTATATAAAAATGGTACAATCAGTATTTTAATGGATGATTGGTATTTCTATTCAAACTCAAATATAAATTTAACCTTTAAAAATGACACATGTCCTAAAACAAGAAATAAAGGCAATGGGTTGTTTTGTATATATTTGTTGGTGTTAAAATGTGGAGTATTAAATATAGTTTATTTTTAATATCGCAATATAAACGGTCCTTACTTATTTTCTGGGTTGTTTTTAGTAAAAATGAATTGAAAAATAAGATAATAGAAATATAATTTTAAATGAAGAACTATATAATTTAGTATTAAAAATTTAATATTTTAGCCATGTAATCATGTGTTATTATTTAGATTAATTGTTTGTGAAAGTGGTGTTGTCTAAGTAACGCGCTTATATTTTATCTTTTATATGATATGTGTATTTTTATGTGGTGTCTTAGTGGTAAATTATTTTTTTAGTTAATGTAAAATAAATTATATATATATATATATATATATATATATATATATATATATATATATATATATATATATATATATATATATATATATATATATATATATATATATATATATATATATATATATATATATATATATATATATATATATATATATGTGTGTGTGTGTAAAAATATTTTCTCATTTTGATAAAAATTTGTTAAGTGACGTACTTAATTCAGTTTCTATAAAAGAAAATAATATTTGAGTTTTTAAATTTTTATTTGATTTTTTTTTATGAGTGTGGATTATAAAAGTTGAGTAATATCTTAAGTATTAGTAAAATTGAAGATCTCATGAATGAATGATTGACATTACGTGAGTGGAGAAAAATGGGTTTTTTTAGCATTGATTTACTTTATTTTGCGTTTCATCAAACTTGTAATTTTATTAAATAAATAACTTTAGTAGATTGTTTAAATTAGATACAAATTTGAATTGCAGAGACGGTTTATTTTGTTAGGTAATTGGAAGATAGTAAAAAAAATTCTCTAAATAATTATTAAAATTTAAGAACTTAAAATCAAAATTTATTTGTTTAAAATAAAATATATAACAAATTACAATTTTTTGCAAGTGAATAACTATTTAAATAATATTTTGGATCAAAATTCAGATGTTAGATTGGATCTTTAGTGAAAGACCATTGTCTCCTTATGGATTGGAGTGATAAGAGAGTCCAGACTAACGTCTTGTATAAAGGACTCAACTAATGTCTCGCATAAGAGACTTAATTTAAAATATCACATGGGAGACTCAACTTAAATTCTCACATAAAGGATTCAACTAAAACTCTCGCTTGACCTAAAACTCTCACCTAAGGGACTCAACTTAAAGTCTACCTAAGAGACTCAACTTAATCTTGACTGAGGGACTCAACTTAAAGTCTCTTGTGAGGGACTCAACCAATAGTTTCTCCTAATGGATTTAATTTAAAGTGTCTACTAAAGTACTCAACTTAAAGTCTCGGTCAAAAACAACCACCCTGAGCATCTAAATCGAGGCAGCACTTGTCACATACGCCTGAGACCTAGGAGCAACTAAATCACTTTGTCCTTTACAATTTCTATAACTTTTTTTTGGTGGAAAGTGTATCAGTATAATTTTATTAGGTCCTAAGGATGAGTAATTTGAAAAAAGAAGGAAAATTCAAACACATTAGGTTGGGTGAGTATACAGGTAACACCTTTGGTCGTCCAAAGTTGTGCCCATGACATCAGGCAATGGACGCCCAATATGGACATCTAATCGCCTAATTGACCTTAGCGTCTGTAGTGATATATTTATGAAAGGCCTAGTAAAAAAAGGAGGGCAATAACCTTAGGAGACACGATGATCATTTGTCGCCCTTCGTTATGAATCGCCCCACTCGAAGTGCCTCTCACTCACCTAGATATGAGAAACGTGGAAGAAAAAAAAACATTTCTTGATCAAAGAGAAGTTAAAGTCAATAGTTGGCTCATGTTTTGTTAGAAAGTAGGGATTAAACAGTCTGCTACTAACTGAGTGGACGATTATCATTCCCAAAGAAACCCTAGACTCAAGGTCTTTATAAATACTTATTTCCTAACAGGAGAGAGAGAGAGAGAGAGATCATTACATCCCAAACATAATTCTTATACACAGAGTCGTTCACCTCACGTGAGCTGGTCCTCTCATACCATCGTAAACACTAAATCACCACCAAACAGGATTTTTGTCGCTGCGAACAAGTCCTAACTATTATAAACTATTAAGGTCTTTGAATACCCCCTATCCGTGTAGGTATACGACACACAGTTGTACTATTTAACTAGTACAACGTCCAAATTAGCTCCACTCACGCGATGAACGTGTGAGTGATGTGCCCCAAATGCCAATTGACTTAGTGTCATTTAAAGGGAGTAAATAACTCTTCTAATGACCATGTCCTCTTAACCGTGAAGTTATGATAAATTACTATCTATCTCTTAGTTCAGATTCAAGGAGTCTTTATAAATACCTTATTCTCCGAATGAGAGACGAATCTCCCTCCAATTTTTCTAAAAAGTGCACATAATAACACAAAGTTTCTCACTACTCTCTTTGAGATAGCCTTATGTATTATTCAAATACCCCAAAAATACATAGGGCATCCCTATACAACAAGATGTTGTCCATTGTTATATTTTTTTAATATATATATATATATATATATATATATATATATATATATATATATATATATATATATATATATATATATATATATATATATATATATATATATATATATATATATATATATATATATATATATATATATATATATATATATATATATATATATATATATATATATATATATATATATATATATATAAAATTCATTTGCCCTGACAAAAATCTCAAAGTATCATTTTCTTGTCTTTATCTTGGACAGCTACAAAAACCGGAGCAGAAGACGCCATGGCCTCTTACACATCAAAGTTTCTACTTTTAACTAAAAATTGGAATCCATCGCACAAAAAATTGGTAGTGTCTTCATCTTAGACAGCTACAGAAACCAGATGAAAAAAATTGTAAGTTTATAAATTGTGTGCTTTGTGAAGTTGGTATAACAAAACCTGCATGATCAATGGAAATATTAATCTTATTATTCTTTTCATCCTCTCACTAACTTCTGTCTTTTTCCATACATTAGATTCTTTCAAGTTCAAACAATATTCTGAAACTATCCTTTCAGATGACAACAGCAGCCACCCTTTCTTGCAACCCATCAAAGAAATTTTTGAGGATAAATCATCCTAAACAAAGATACTCTAGTTTGTCTGCTTCAAGATCATTCACTTGTGGATTTGTTCCTTTCAAACTTTGGGTGGCAAGTGCAATGGATGGATTCAAAAGAACTCTTGACAGAAATGGAAAGAGTGATGAACAAGAAGCTTTTGCTGATAGATCATCTGAGTATCAGCCAAGGTTTTTGTTCCATGAAATCGAATCAACTCTAAACCAATTGGTTGGTAATCCATGTCCATAATTCTGTGTTTATGGCGTAAGAGCTTATGATATAAGTGTTCATGCACGAACAATTTTCACAAAGTCAAATTACTTTCCTATTAGCTATAAGTTCTTCTGAATAATATCAGAAATGTTTATGTCATGAGATAAGTTCAAATAAGTCGATTGAAACATACTTATGATTGTTTTTTATCTTAAAAATTATAGGGACTAATGATACTTTTGTTTACAGAGCAAGTGGATAGTAACTTTCTTCTTTGGTGTTTTCATTATTTGGAGGCATGATGCAGAAGTTTTATGGTTTACAGCAGGGTCCATTTTAAATGTTATGCTTTCTATTTTACTCAAACAAATGCTGAATCAGAAAAGACCTTCAACCCTAAAATCTGACCCTGGAATGCCATCCTCACATGCTCAATCCATCTTCTTTACTTTCATGTATATTATCTTGTCAAGTAATTTCTCCCACCTTCTATTTTCATTCAAATGATCAAATTACAAAAGAACACTGATTCATGGTTTGTATTTTTAAAAGTAAATGAATAACTTTAACAGACGATGAATAAACTAATTTTGATACTATATCCACATGCATTAAAAATCATGTGTAATTGAAATAATAATTTTTTAATTTTTTTCTACTTCTTGCATGAATTAAATTTTAAGTTTCTTTAATGATGTTGCAGGTGTTAGAGTGTCAAGAATAGATGAACTCACCAGTATCAGCTGTGGCCTGGCTTTCGCAATTAGTTCTTATTTTGTAAGAATATAGTAACTCCCTCTACACAGTATCTTGATTACAAAATATCTAAGTAATACACAAGTAAAATTATCAATTGAAATTCAAATTGCAAGGTATAGTATATAACTAATTGTGATTTGAGTTCAAGTATGAGATTCTCTGGTTGGTAGTAAATAAAGTTTTCAATATGAAGTTTCCTATCATGATGTTCAATCTCAGCTTCTTATGCTTATTCTTTGTTTTCAGTCATACCTGCGGGTGTCACAAAAATTTCATACAGTGGACCAAGTGGTTGTTGGAGCTGTTATAGGGTCCGTTTGCTCTGTCTTGTGGTATTGGCTATGGAATGATTTTATGTTAGATGCTTTTGTATCCTCTTTGTGGGTCAGAATCCTTGTTGTTTTGGGGACTGCAGGAATTTTCTTATGCTTTCTTTTACGTGTAATTCTCCGGTGGCTATAACATTAGAATTGTCTTGTACCATGCTGTAAGGATTAAAGTATTTCATTTTGATTCATTCCAAGTAGAATTTTTACAAATTTCTAGCTATCAAAAGAATCCATAACTACTACTATACGTGAAAAGATTTGTAAACTCGTTTGAACATTTTGAATCAGAATGTGATATCAAACCATACTCGAGACAGTTTAGTGCTCGAATACCATCTTCACTCTTGTTGTAGAGCGTTAACAAGATCTGCTTTACAAAATTGATCATTGGACATACCTACAAGGAGAGGAAGGGGTTAGTAACCGCCAAAATCATATTCAGTCTATGTTTTTATGATACATACTATGATAGGATCCTTAACTTACATAATATGATACATGTCTCAGTGAATTTTCTAACATGTGCGCGTTATACAACACCTATTTGACCCCCATAACCAGAGTGCTTAAGAAACCCTTCGTCTTGTCGCCAATTTTCTTTAATCTTTACTTGAATCTGTTCAAAGTTCAAACACTAGTGTTTAGTAAATATTTTTCAAATCTAAACATAATATGTATAGATACAGAATAATATATGAAACGGCAAAATATGGAGGACCGGGTTCAAATGTAGTATAGATATATAATAAAAACTACGTAAATGTGCACCTCAAGAAAAACTTTCTTCTGCAGAAAATGTTCAACGTCAAGGCGGGAAGCTGTTGCAAGTAGTTTTAAAGCTTTTCCTTCCTGAAGTAATTGAGCATAACATACATGTAGGTTACTGCTAAAGGATATCAAACTCAGCATTAAATAAAGCTTAATATTAATGCTACAAAGATAGAATCATAATAATATCTTGGCAGTTTTTCAGCAAGCCTGCAACCAATAACATAAGTTCACAAATGATCAATTGAATTTTGATATAAGTGACATACTCTTCCAATAACGATAATCTTTTGGGACTTTCTCTCAACCAAAATCTCCACTTGTATAAAATCTTTTGCTTTTGGCCGGGTCTTATAGCTTTTAACATTCACCTGAAAGAATCAGAAATAAGAAAGTATTTGTAAATGTATCTAGGAAAAGAGAACTACTATATTTTCTTGACAAAAGAAAAGAAAAATAGTTATTCCTTCAATTTCTTTCTAGTTTTTCTAAACCTTATTCACTTTGCAGGGTGGGGAGTGAGGAAGTGGCCAAATCAGTAAATCATAAATAGAAAAAGAACTTCATGACTACCTGACACACATAGGGGATTTCATTTCGATACTGCAAAAAAATCTTTTCTCGTATGATTTCAGCTATAAAAAATCTTTCAGGATGTTCACTGATAATGTCCTGTTAATTCAAGAGCAACATTAAGATGAGCATAGCACATAAGGAAGAAGAAATAACTAAGATATATTCAGGCACTCATAATATTAACAGTTGTAAATGGCATGCTATAGCAATAGCCGATGTATGTGCAATATTGGCGTGTCAGTGCACCAGTGCACTGTCTGCACAGACTACTTGTATTGTTAGAGCATTAAAGAACATAGCATTTCAAATGTACATCATCACTTGAAGGCTTTCTTTTTCCAGTTCTTACAGTACAGGAAATATTACATTCACAAATCACAATGCATGTGTGATTAGAAACACATTGGTTGCAACTGAAATCCTTCTCCACAGTCCACACTAACTTTAATGCATTTCTATGCCATTAGGTGGTTGCCAATAATGGCATATTAAAATGCTCAAAGATTGTTAAAGATATGAAGCAGTTAGTTTATCCTTGATAGATAAATTCAAAAACTACAAAATGACCCATGAGAAATGTGTACAAATTTGACAAGTGAATGTTGAATATTTTTAATTTCATATTACATCTTTATACAATGAGCTAAATTAGCAGATAATGTTAAAATCAAGTAATTAATGTGTACTAGTGACTATTTTTCACATACATATCCGGCTTGGTTCGCTTAATTGAGATTCACCATAAGCCCAATGTAATTAATTAGCCAGGTTTGATTAAAGTTCATCCTAAATTAAATGTGTTTACTCTTTTCATATTCAGGAGATTACTAGTAAAGGAAATGGCCATTTCAGTGTCTAATGGATTCCTGCTTTTATCTCTATAAGTGAAATGAGACAGTGATGATGCAACAACGGACATTTGAATGAAGGAAACAAAATTTTGAATTTAAACATGCCTTTGGATAATAAGCTGGTCCATTAGGAAGCTTTGATAGTATCCAGTTCTTGACATCTTCAACCCCCTGACCGTACTTGGAACTAACTGGTATAACCTCATCAACATCAGTAAATTTTGTATACCACTGCAAACACATGAAAAATCATGTCTATACCAACTGAATAAAGTATACATTCTAACGTGTAAGTACTAATAAATGAGTCCCAACCTCAAGTTTCTTTGCAACTTCACCAGGTTTGATAAGATCCTTCTTGTTCATAATCAATAGAACGGGGGGTTTATCTTTCGAGTTTCTCATGCCTTCTCCTAACACTTCATCGATCTAGACACAGAAAGCAATTCAGCAAAAAGGAGAAAAAATGCAACAGCTTTGTAAACCAAAAACCATACTTTTTCAGGCGCTTTACTTGCATCAACGAGAAACAGCACACAGTCAGCATTAACTGCAGCACTGCGAACATTTTGCATCATCATTGAGTCTAACTTGTGCCTTTGCTCTTCTAAAACACCAGGAGTATCATAAAGTATCATCTGCAAGAAATCCATAGGTCACAGAAATGATGATAAAATACAAACACTGTTGTACATGCATTAAGAATGACGAGTTTAGCATTAATACCTCGTGAGAAAAACTAATGAATTCCAAGATGTTAAGAGAATTACTTATTAATTTAAATTTCCCATGTCAATGCCATTATATTACTGCACAACATTTTCCACTGAAATATTTATACAAGATAATAAACCTCTAAGCGAGCAAGTAAAGACAATAACCAAGAAAACATGCATCACATATTGAATCTCCTTTGCATAGTTTATAACTGGTCATGTCGAGATTCTAATAAAAAAATTTGAAACCAAACATAAGAAAGCAGTAACACTAACACATAATACTAAACCTGATAATCTGAGCCAGAACATATACAAAGAATCCGATGCCTTGTTGTTTGAGGTTTATCCGTAACTATAGACAATTTTTGGCCAACCATTTGGTTTGCTAGTGTACTCTTCCCAACATTCGGCTTTCCAACTAAAGCCACATACCCTGCATAACAATCGGAGAGAATAAGTAATGCATCACAAGGCCGAATATTAGAGTTACTTGATGTTGATGTTGTTATGTTAGTTAAGTTAGTTAACCAAGTTAGTTATATCTAACTAACTTTTCTAGCTAACTTTCTGTTATGTTCTAATAGATCATCTATGATTGGCCCACACACTTTGTATATAGGTCATTATTTTCATTCACCATATTCACATTCACATTGTATTAGGGAAACTCGAACTTCCCTAAACAAAGAAAAACGCAAACCCTAATTTATATTGTATAAATAAGAAATAGAAGACAAACCGCTTCGGTGATTAGGACCGCAATCATAATCGAGTTCTTCAGTTTCATAATCATCCAGCAAACCAAAATTCCGGTCGGGTTTCTCGCTGAGGGATAAGAAAGATGTATCATCATCTGAATATGAAGCTGTTTGTTCTTCTTCATCTTCTTCTTCTTCTTCTTGTTGAAGTGCGATAAGGTCTTGTTTGGTGGAAAATGCGTTGGAGCGACATTGTCTGGTTTGGCAACATAGATGTGGAATTCGAAGGAAGGTGGTTCGGGAAGTGAATCGAAGCGGAAAGAAAGAGTGTTGAATTTTAAAGGGGAATTGGTGTGTGGGAAATGTTCCAGTTGAAGCTGCGAGCGAAGCTAAGTTCTCCATTGTAATACTCGTTTTGTTTATCTGAGTCCGAAGATAATGTTTAACGGAATTCTTTTGACGACGTCGTTTTCCAAACTATCTTATATGGAATGTACTCTTTTTTTACAAAATATTTTTTTGGTTTTTTAACTTTATATTTGCGATCATTTTGGTTCCTCAATTTTAAAAGAGGTCAATTTGATTTTTTAATTATTCAAATAATATTATGTTAGTCCTTTCTGTTTGTTCTGTTAATCAAAATCAATTTTAGATTATAGGTGTCGCATACATGTTGCTGAGGTGGATATGAGATTACATTAAAAAAAGAAACTAAAAGGCTTTTGTTTATAAAATACACTAAAGGTGTATGAACCCTAGCAAAGCAACTCGCGAAGGAGTACGATTTGCGATAGGAGGAGAGTAGGGAAAATCGAAAGTTTGTTTAAAGGTGAAATCGAAGACATCATTGTTGATTACAGGTTTGTTTCACGAAATCCTTATGCAATTCTAAAATGTTATAGTTTTAGGGTTTAGGTTTAGGTGTTTATGGTTTCTGAAATCTTTATGTTGTTAAAGTTTATGGATTTTGATTTTAGGGTTTAGTTTTTTAATGTTGATGGTTTTTATTTTTAGGGTTTAGTTTGAAATTGACGAATATTTACATTTCAGAATTCATCACAGTGGTGCATTCATTGATGAGGAATTTAGTGTGTACGAAGGAGGAACATTTGATGATTTGAAAGTAAAGGTTGGCAGGCGGAGTTAATTTGAGTTGTTAAGTTGCTTCAAGGAGTTATGTTATAGTGACATAAAGAAAATATATTATAGGGATCTCACATTTGGGATGAATGTGTTGGTTGATGACAAAGGTGCCTTAGAGATTGTTGATCTTTATAGGGTACATCTAAGTGTTGATATCTATATTCAACACCCTTTGTCTCAGCCTAAGTATTATGATGGTCCCCTTGATGAGATAGAAATAGATCATTATGACATTGTAGATGAGAGTGAAAAAGTGTTTGCGACAATGATGGAAAGATGGGCTAC
The DNA here is from genome assembly GCA_963859935.3 of Lathyrus sativus. Taxonomy (NCBI): domain Eukaryota; kingdom Viridiplantae; phylum Streptophyta; class Magnoliopsida; order Fabales; family Fabaceae; genus Lathyrus; species Lathyrus sativus. Next base: position 459,391,025 of record OZ012738.1, read on the forward strand.
CAATAGGATGAGATTTCAAAACATGGCAAATGCTGATGTTTTACCCAATATTAGAAGGAAAACTGAAAATACCAGCACACATACCAATTTATGGCTTGTCAGATAAGTATACAAGAAAAAATTGTGATTGTCATACAAGTTTTATGTGAGTATCATGTATTAACCTAAATTTTGTTGTTGTTGGTTGTCAGCGGAGCACATCGTTAAAGTGAGGCACCTTGAAAATCCAGCAGATAAGTTTGCAGTTAATTTGAAAAAACATTTATGCTTCTACAGAAGACGGGAACTCACGAGCCTTCCTTGTGTTCATGCACTTTCAACTATGAAGAGTAGAAACCCTAAGCTTGATAAATATATCCTTGAGTATCACAGGAAATCAAGATACATGTCAGTATACAAACATGTGATTTATCTTATAAATGGATCAAGTATGTGAGTTAGGACAGAGTGTCCCGATGTGCAACCACCTAAGTATAGGAAAATGTCTAGAAGATCAAAGAAGATGAGGAATCTAGAGCAAAGAGAGATTGATGGATCTGATTCCCAAATGAGAAGAACGTGTTTCATTGTCAAGTGCAGTAGATACAAGAAGACAAATCACAACAAACTTACTTGTAAGGTGACACTAGCTAGTCAACTGCCTCAACAATAAGCATCTCAACAACCAACTACTTAACAAGTATCTCAACAACCAGCTACTCATCAAGCATCTCAACAAATAGCTACTCAACGAGCTTCTCAATAATTAACTCATGGAAAGGCAAAAAAGATAATTGTTAAAATGGCATCTCAACCAGCTACTCAAACATCTCAGCAATCAACTCATAGAAAGGCAACGAAGCTACCCATTAAGAGGTTATCAAAACCATTCGTATCACCAGGGCTTAAAACTAGATTGGATGCAGCCAAGAGTGTTGTTGGGCCAACAACAATAAAGACTACACCAACAAAGAGAACCACACCAAAGAAGAAAATATAGTTTAAGTTAGAATTGTTTGTTTGTTGTCTGTTGAGCTCAGATTAAGTTATAGTTTAATTTAAGTTTGAACTTATGTCCTTATGCAGTGTGTTTTTGGATATTTAATATGTTTTGAACCTATGATCTTATGCAGAATATGTTATATGTTTTGAACCTATATTAGTGGTATACACTGAAAGTGCAAGAAATACAAGAAAAGGGGGGTTTGAAATGAGTTTCTCGATTTAAAAACTTTTGCAACCAAATAACACAAACAACAATGATAATGATAAAGATAAATAACACAAGTTTTTATCATGGTTTGTTGTTAACGAAGTTACTTCCAGTCCACCCGCCTGATTGATGTTTCCTTCTCAATAGAACTTATCCAATAATTAACCTGATTATACAAATCAAAGAACAGTTGTATAAGACTTCTTGAGAATTTTAATTATACATTAGTCTCTCAAGGAAATACAACTCAAAGACTATCCATTAATGGCTTATTGAGAATTCTGACTAAACTTAGTCTCTCAAGAAAATCAACAATTGTTAATCAAGTTAATTGTATTTTCAAAAATGCTTCTCACTAAGCATAATACACACAATGAAACTCAGGTTTACACTAGAGAGTATTTGAAATGAATATCAATATATTTCTTCAATCCTTTCAATCTTGAAGATGATTTGCTTTATTGAATTTTCTTTATCATGAAGTTTCTTCAATTTTTTGCACGAAAGCTTTCTATTAATTTTTGTTCTTCCTTTTTTATCAACCATCATCAACTTTCATTCAAAAATCCTTTGTCCGTCTTGTAAATAACAAATAAGAATGTTGTAGGATAGAATTGGAATTTTCTTCAAAGTACACTACTGTTGTAGAGTAGGTAGGATCAGTCATAAATCTTGAGTAGTTGATAGAAAATCTTTTATAGTCGTTTGAAGTACAATACTTTTTTATTAGACACTTAACTTGTATTATTCATAATTACTACTCATCTATTTTAACACTCTAGAACATTATCTTTTCACATGAGTATTTAACGTATGTTGGGAGTTCAGAACCTTTAGAATAGACATAAGAGTCTAATAAGGATTGAATGAATCAGGGTGTATCAAATACATCTACTTCAGAAGTGTTGATTGGTGATAACCAAAGTTGACTTAAACTTCAGAGCTTCTTCAAGTGATTACTTTGTTTCAAATACTGATGATGTATAATGTTTAGAATCTCTTTTAGAGTTCAGAGTCTGATTTGATCAATTTTGTCCAGCATCTTGGTTTGATCAGAGTCATCTTCACTCAGATTCTTACTTGATCATAATTAGCTTTACTTCAATTCAAGCATTCTAAGAATTTGCATACTTAACAAACTATTAGAGAACAAAATTTTTCTTTTATACTTTGTTATTATTAGAACTTAAGGATAATTGTAGAACCAAACTGAAGGTGTGAGAAATACACAAGAAAGGGGGGTTTGAATTGGGTATTTACTCCATTAAAACTTTTTCTTGGTTTCTTCACTTGTTGCTTTCTATAGAGTTCTTTAAGATGCATTGCGGAAGCATATATAATAAAGCATAACACAAGTAAAGAACACATGATATATCCTGGTTCACTTGAGCAACTCTCATGCTAATCCAGTCCACCCTTCCAAGGTGATTTCGCCTTACTCAAGCAAGGACTTAATCCACTATATCCAAACTGATTACAGTTGCACAAGCTAACTGTAGGTGACTAACAATTAGACAATGACACGTTCAGGGATCCCTTAGGATATAACGTTCATTGACACCTAATAGAATCCGATCAATTAAGATCTCCTATTAGTTACCACAAATGACAACAGTCACTTGTCATCTCAAGTATTCTGATCTTCACAAGATCACTTGAGGAGCCACTAATTCTAAAATGAATTTATGTTGCCGGAGATTACATGAGTGCTTCTTGTCAAGCAGATACTCCTAATTAAGTACATAGCAAGTATTGAGCAATAACTCCTTGCTTCCTAACACAAAAACTAATCTAAAGATAAATCTCTATGAGATTATTAGAACAGTAGTTTCCATATTACTTAAAAAAATTTCTTATGTGAGCATTGCAGCTTCTAGCATAAAGCTTTTCTTGTTAATCAACTATGTTGCTAACTTCACTCGTCAGCATTATTGCCTTTTAACAAACTGGCTTGCTTTGTAATGAGCTCTTTCTTTCTCGTTAACTAGCTAACATTTGAATGAGTCAAATGTTCTTCTTTTATAGTGCATTCAAAAGAGACGTTGTGAGGGTAGAGATGTACATTCAAATATTCCAACGGTCATTTCCCAATGGATATAATACTCACGTGTTGTATAGTACTGACATCACTTTATTTTCCTTTTCTTGCAACGTTAATATATCATTGTGGGAGACAACTCTTATCCATAAATGATGTGATCTTCATTTATCAGCTAGAACATATCAGCTTCTGGCTTTGATTCTTCTGATGATGTATCTGATGAGTAGTTCAGAAACCACTTTGGTATGAGAGCTTCAACATCAGAGTTGTTTAAGCACATGTTTATCAGATTTAATAGCAGCAGCTTATCTGATGAGTAATACGCCTCTGTCTGGGTGAATCTTCTTCTGACACAATCTTCAACTTTAGAATCCAGTCTTCAGCATTCCAAGATCTAAGTTTCCTCTGAAACAGTCTTGAGAATCTTCGTGACTGATTCTTCAGAAATCGTGTCTTCAGAATCTTCAGAGTCTTGATCTTCAGAACACGTCTTCAGAGTCTTTCTGCACTTGGTCTTCAGAGCCTTCAGCCTTCAGAACTTCAAGTCATCAAAGTCTTCAGAGTAGTTCTTCAGAGGACTATATCTCAGATGCGTTGATAGCTTCCAGATCAGATACACTTCTCATAGCAGAATCCATAAGAGCATTGCAACTACAATATACATCATCTTTGGATCTTTCTGATTGTGATCAGATACAGAAGCAAACTAGCTTCTCCCATAAGCGTTTTATGATACGTCACACATAGTAACTCTCATATTGTATTAGCTGCACACGTTGATGTTGTTTGTTTGATCTTATATATTTAATTATCATGATATGCACATAACAAACATTAGAACATAAAATGGTTCTTTCATAAATACTTAATTGTTATCATCAAAACATAGAGATAATTCTGTAGAGACAAATCTTGCTCTTACAATCTCCCCCTTTTTTATGATGGCAAAAACATGTATTTTTATAGAACATTTTATACAGGGTAATCACCAAGCATTAACATATTCAGAGTTTCAAGCAACAGCTCCCCCTGAATGTGTTAACCTTAAAAAAATCTTTTATGCTTGTTCAGAGATTTTCTCTGATCCCAAGACTCACAAAAAAGAAATATTTAATAAAACAAAATGAATAGAAAAGAAGGAATACTTCACTATGATATCAGAGAGCATAAGTCTTCAGCATCTGGACTAGTTCAGCAGAACTTCCATCTTCAGATCTTTAGAACTTGTTTTCTCTAAACATCGTATCAGAGCTATATACCTTCATAGCCTTCTAAAGCGTTTGCTTGTGTTTATCAGAACATCTTTTTGAGTGAACTCCCCCTGAGTTTCAAACTGGGTGAAAAATAAAACATTCTGACTTATGAACCTTTATGGGTGAACTCCCCCTGGCTACAATAGGTCAGATATTTAGATCTTCAGGACTCCCCCTGAATCTGATACTAGTTCTTGATTCTGAGTCTCTTAAAGCTAATTGATTCTGAGCCTGATACCAATTAGTTTAATACTGAATCTGATACTAATTCTTGATTCTGAGTCTGAGACCAATTCTTGCTTTTATGAAGATTTATGATTCTTATGCTCTGATTATCATATTCACAGACAGTTTACATCTTCTGAACATTATGATACCAAAATCAAGATGACTTTAACTTTCTCATGAACAGTATTAGGTCCATCTGATTCTGAACATGTGTTCACGAAGTGTATAACTTCAATTATATGAACAACCAGTTCATTTGACCTGTCTTTAGAATGCCTAGTGAACTTGTTCAGAGTTTCTCGATAAAACATCAAACACAGAGTTAGTAATAAACGCAGTTTATATCAGATTTGATGTTTTGCATTCTCTTTAGGTTGTATTCTAATTCTCCAGATTATATCAAAATCATCTTCTATTTCTCCCCCTTTTTGACATCATCAAAAAGGTGAGTTTTTCATTAAAAACACGATTTAAAAATTATATACTATTTCTCCCTCTATTATATCAGAATATTAAAACAAGTAAAATAGAAGGGTCAAGGATTGAAAACCTGAGTACCTAATTCTTATAGGTAGACATCTTTTCTAGAATTTGTTGAAGCATTGCTCAGAAGAGAGTTGTTGGCAAGATTCAGTTTGCCAATTTAAGGTAATACCAATTGAAAATGTGAGAGGATTCTGTTCAGCAAGTCTTTCTCTGACAAATTGTTAATCTCATTCATAGCTTGTTAATCTTCTTGAATCTCACTAACATCGCGTTCTCAAAGTACAAAAGTAGTTTCAGAAGAAGAACCAACTACAACAACTTGCTTGCTTAGTCTTCTCAGCATCTTCTGCTTCTTTGAACTTATCTAACAATTCTTTTCTAGAATCTCTTTCTCTGCTAGAATTCTTGATTCTCCAGCAGCTCTTTCTTCAGCTTATTTTATCTTCATAGTAAGAAATTTGAAGTTCCTTATTATCCTTTCTAGCTTGTCTTTTCTTTCCTTAACCAGTTGAACTTCTGAAAGTGACTTTAAAATAGCTTGAAAAGCATCCAAGTTCAGAGTCTAACCACTTGAAGATTCACCAGAGTGAGGAGAGGTTTCAGAGACATGAACATACTCAGATGAGTGAATAGTGCTCAGAGGTGAATAACTGGTTTAGAAGGAAGAGGGGGTTTTGCATCTGATGGATCAATAGAGGAATCAGATGATGTTTCAGGTTCAGAGGGATTTGCATCATCTAGTTTTATCGTCTGATACCACTTGAAGGAGGTGTAGGAGTTGATAGCAACAAAAGGTGTGGTAATTGATGAAACCGTATTCTCTTTAAACGGAGTAGATGCAGATGAGGAGAGAAGCTTTCAGAGACAAAACTTTCACTTTTCAGAAAGCTCATATTCCTTTGAGATTCTGAGATCTTCAGAGTTATCTTTTATCTGAGTGCTTTCCATTCTGACTTTTATATTTCTTCATCTTGTTTCTTCAACATCAAAACACTATACTTCAGAAGTATCAGAGTTTGATTTGATAGAACTTCTTCTAATTGAATCTTTTATCCAGATCTTCCAGATAATCCAAATCTTCAGATGATCTACGACATCAGATTTGCTCAGATCTTTAGAAGAGCATCTTTGACACCAATGTGTGAAACATGCGTTCTGATTCTTCAGTCTTTTGCATATGATAGTTCTTCAACTAATTCTTTATCCAGAGCATCTGATACTTCAACAAGAAGCAGCAACATATTCTGCTTCTGCAATAGAGAGTGCTATTTTGAGTTGCTTCTTGCTGTAACACAGGATCAGATTGTCTGACAGCTTCTAGATGTGCTCTTGCATTCAATTCTGTCTTCAGCAGAATCATCATTACAGAAACCTACTAAATTATATTCAACTGATTTTCTGTAACACAGAGCCATGTTAGTAGTACCTTTCAGATACCTCAGAAATATCTTAACAACTGTTAAGTGAGATTCTCTAGGATCTGATTGGAATCAAGCACATAAACATATACTAAAAATAATGTCAGGTCTAGAGGAAGTAAAATACAGAAGAGAACAACTCATACCTCTGTATAGCTTTTCATCTACCTTTTTGCTAACCTTTCCGTTGAACGTATAAGAGTCTTAGCTAGCTACTCTCTGACAGATTAATCTTCTTTCTGCTACATTCTTCTTTTGAATCATAATGACTTCTTTAGCTTCCTTTCTTTTGAATAGAAACATATCTCCTCCGATGTTTGTATCATCTTGAACAATAGTTATGAATTTCAGATTCTTCCTTTTGGTCTTCATCTACTGATCATCCATCTTCTGATATCAATGATCACGCCTCTTTATCTTCTTCCAGACAACTTGTTTTCAGATGAACGTTAGTTTCTCAGAATAATCATAAGCTTAAAAAGGTTATGAGCTGAGGAAACTTGCTGACTTCTTGCATGATAAGAATTTAACCCATGAATAGACATAGTTGATCATCACAAACTATTATCAAACCAAGAAGTATTTCTAGCATTTATTTGAATGACAATCTTGCTTTTTATCAACCAGCATCAGATCATCTGATGGTGACTTCTTCTGCTAACTCGCCTTTGGTTTCTGAATCCAATCTTGCAACCAAATCAATCTCAAGTTCATACTTCAACTCAATCCCAAGAAGAAGGTGAACATCAACAAATACAATCATGTATCAACAGCTTCACTGAACAAATTTCCTTTCTGATATTTCTTCAGAAACTATCAAAGCTTATGTTTTATCTTCTGGAGAGATTCTCTACATCAGACTTTCTAACCATAACTATTAGAATTATGTTAGTTAGTCCTTCTTGTTATTGACATTCAGTCTTTACCCAGAAGAGCTTCATCAACAGATGTTAACTCAATAATTGTCATCAAGCCCAGAAGTGTTTCTTCAGAGGGTTTGATACTGATATGGTTCAGATACTAGATTTCATTGATTTCCACAATAGATTCCATATTGATTTCCACAATAGATTCTACTGATATGGTTTAGATCTATGCAACTTAGCTCTAGTGAATGTTTCAGCAACCAGTTCATCCAGACGTAAGCTTTGTTGCTGACGTTTCAGAGCCATGCGTAGTCTGATTCTCATAGCCTCTGTAGTTGCAACATTTGAGATAAGTGCACTCAGAGTCTTCTGTAGAGTTGCTTCTTATCAAACGTTCAGAATCTTCTGCAACTTCGCTTCCTCAGAGTCCTTTGTAGCTTATGTAGCTTGCCTCTGTAGCTTCGCTTCTGAGGCTTCACTTCAGTAGCTTTGCTTCTGAGTCTTCTGAAGTTTCTGAATCTTTACAATCTTCGCTCAAAGTCATCAACTTAAGATCAAGTACAGCAGAGGAGGTTTCTTTGACAAGGTTTTCTCTTCTTTTCTCGGAGTGCTTATTTCAGCTTCTGCCTACATACACTTAGCAAACTCCTTTCCAAGCATAATATTTGTTTCCAAAGAAAAATATCATCAACAAAAATCTGACAGATTAAAATGTCTTTCTTAATTGATTTATAAAAAAAAGAGTGTTATCAATCTTTCCTCTGATAATATTATTTTCCAGAGTAAAATTACTCAGCCTTTCATACCAATGCGCTGGGAGCTTGTTTTGGGTTGTAGAATGATTTCTTTAATTTATAGATCGTGTTCTAGAAATTTTTCATTTTTAAAACCAGGAGATTGATGAACACATACTTTTTTTCAATAAAACCATTTAAGAAGTATTTTTAATATTCATCTGATTTAGATTGATGTTATTCTGATCAACAAAGGAAATTAACAAGATTATGAATTCTGACCTTATCACAGAAGCATATGTCTTTGTGTAGTAAAAACCTTCATGCTGACTAGCCTTGAGGATTGAGAGAAAATCTTGTTCTTCTGGGATCATCCTTCTTTCCAATAAACGTCTCCTCTGGAAGAGAAGATTTGATTCTGGAGGATCCTCTCAGTGTTGGTTCTTCAGAAGCATCTAATGGAGTGGCATCTGGGGTAGCTTCTGATTCTTTAGCTGGAATAGTGTTTTCCTCTGATTCTTCAGAATCTTGTGAGACAAACCAGTAACAACATCTAAAGTAGGATCTTCTGAATAACTCTTCTTGAACTTGTCTCATATCCTCTGGTTGCATTATGCAGGATCTTTATCAACACGTCATCCATCTGATTTCTGAGAGACATCTTCAGAGCACAAATATTTTGATCTTCATGAGTAGAGCATCTAACTTCCATCAGGCTTCATCTTCTCTGCTTCTTTCCAAACAACTTAGATTCAGGAATCATTCATTATGAGATTTTGAGAATAATGTCTGATGACAATAAACCAATTATAATTTGTTCAACTGAGATACAATTCTCAAGTTAACAGAACTTAACTATCCAATCTTCAACAATTAAGATCTTCAGAATTCATCTTTCATCATAATCCAGATGAGTTAATAAACTTCTTTACACAAAACATCTACAGATTTCTTTGAAGCTTCTTAAGGACAACATCATTCTGATGCCTTGAATCAGGAGGATCATTGCTTCAAAATTTGAACTATCTCTGTTCCAGCCTTTTTCTGCAGACTTTATTCTGAAGTTCCTATGAGTCAAATTCATTAGCCAACAATATTTCTTTACTTACTAAAGATAATTCTCAATGAGCCTTTCATGAGAAAGTCAAGTGTGGACTAATCTATTTCTTGAAAACATCTCATACTCACATAGAAATAATCTTCAGCAAACAATATTTCTTGCTTTCTGATGATTTGATCTTTTTGAGCGAATACGTTGCATATCTAAACGTATTACAAGATAAGCATTCAACAGAAAACTTCTTATCTGATGAATCTCTCTTGTCAGTTGATTCTTCAATCTTCTTCCAAGCTCTAGTGGAGAAGATTTTGTTGTAGAAAAATTTCAAACTTCAAACTGAATCAGTGACTTGCTCAAGGTAACCCAATAGATTACAATTTTAGTACTCACCATCCTCAAAAACTGATATGAGACTAAAATTGTAAGAGAAGTGAAAAATCCCCAAGAGTATTTCTTCACACAGCTTATGGATCTTTATCTGACACTGTTAGGTGTTTGATATCCATCAATAATAGAACCAGAGCTCTGATACCAACTGAAGGTGTGAGAAATACACAAGAAAGGGGGGGTTTGAATTGGGTATTTACTCTATTAAAACTTTTTATTGGTTTCTTCACTTGTTGCTTTCTATAGAGTTCTTTAAGATGCATTGTGGAAGCATATATAATAAAGCATAACACAAGTAAAGAACACATGATATATCCTGGTTCACTTGAGCAACTCTCAAGCTAATCCAGTCCACCCTTCCAAGGTGATTTCGCCTCACTCAAGCAAGGAGTTAATCCACTATAACCAAACTGATTACAGTTGCACAAGCTAACTGCAGGTGACTAACAATTAGACAATGACACGTTCAGGGATCCCTTAGGATATAACGTTCATTGACACCTAATAGAATCCGATCAATTAAGATCTCCTATTAGTTACCACAAATGACAATTGTCACTTGTCATCTCAAGTATTCTGATCTTCACAAGATCACTTGAGGAGCCACTAATTCTCAAATGAATTCGTGTTGCCGAAGATTACATGAGTGCTTCTTGTCAAGCAGATTACTCCTAATTAAGTACATAGCAAGTATTGAGCAACAACTCCTAGCTTTCTAATATAGAAACTAATCTAAAGATAAATCTCTATGATATTATTAGAACAATAGTTTCCATATTGCTTAAAAGTTTTTCTTATATGAGCATTGCAGCTTCTAGCATAAAGCTTTTCTTGTTAATCAACTATGTTGCTAACTTCACTCGTCAGCATCATTTCCTTTTAACAAGCTGGCTTGCTTTGTAATGAGCTCTTTCTTTCTCGTTAACTAGCTAACATTTGAATGAGTCAAATGTTCTTCTTTTATAGTGCATTCAAAAGAGACGTTGTGAGGGTAGAGATGTCTATTCAAATATTCCAACGGTCATTTCCCAATGGATAGAATAATCACGTGTTGTATAGTACTGACATCACTTTATTTTCCTTTTCTTGCAACGTTAATATATCATTGTGGGAGATAGTTATCCATAAATGATGTGATCTTCATTTATCAGCTAGGACATATCAGCTTCTGGCTTTGGTTCTTCTGATGATGTATCTAATGAGTAGTTCAGAAACTACTTTGGTATGAGAGCTTCAACATCAGAGTTGTTTAAGCACATGTTTATCAGATTTAATAGCAGCAGCTTATCTGATGAGTAATACGCCTTTGTTTGGGTGAATCTTCTTCTAACATAATCTTCAACTTTAGAATCCAGTCTTCAGCATTCCAAGATCTAAGTTTCCTCTGAAACAGTCTTGAGAATCTTCGTGACTGATTCTTCAGGAATCATGTCTTCAGAATCTTTAGAGTCTTGATCTTCAGAACACGTCTTCAGAGTCTTTCTGCACTTGGTCTTCAGAGCCTTCAGCCTTCAGAACTTCAAGTCATCAGAGTCTTCAGAGTAGTTCTTCAGAGGACTATATCTCAGATGCGTTGATAGCTTCCAAATCAGATACACTTCTCAGAGCAGAATCCACAAGAGCATTGCAATTGCAATATACAACATCTTTGGATCTTTCTGATTTTGATCAGATACAGAAGCAAACTAGCTTCTCCCATAAGCGCTTTATGATACGTCACACATAGTAACTCTCATATTGTATTAGCTGCACACGTTGAAGTTGTTTGTTTGATCTTATATATTTAATTATCATGATCTGCACATAACAAACATTAGAATATAAAATGGTTCTTTCACAAATACTTAATTGTTATCATTAAAACATAGAGATAATCCTGTAGAGACAAATCTTGCTCTTACACAAACTTGTTCCAACAATCACTCCCTTTTTTATGATATAATTTTGATTAATAATTTTGACTTTTAACAAAGTAAATAATCAACTAAAAATCAAAGTTAGGTTCGTAAGCTTCCCCTGAATTTTATATTTCAAAATTTTCTTAGCTTATCTTCACAAAGTGGGGTTTGAAGCACCCCCTGAGATTAAAAATTTGAAAATTTTGACTCACAAAACAAATTATCCAATAAATATAGATATGTTTGGATTTTATATCTTGGAAAAAATATGAATCAAAATCGTATTTTTTTCTCCGTCTTTGTCATCAATCAAAAAGAATAAAATTTAAACAAGAAAAAAACTTTTTTATAAGCTGAATAAAAAGATAACAAAATAGACAGAGTCACAAAAAATTTAAACAAGATTTATGGTAGGGATGGAATTTTATAAAGGATTGTTGACAACATGTTCTAAATTTGATTGTTGGTATCTTCTTGGTGATCCAACCTAGTCCTTACTACCTCATTCTCCTTCTTTAGCTCATACAGAGTCTTCAGAAATCACAGAAGTAATAGCCTTAGAAGCAAGGAGTTCAAAATATGCAATCTTAGACGTTGTCTCAACATCATGTTGAGGTTTTGAGTTCTGTGCATTCCTAAAAGTTGTTCCAACTTCATGTTGAGATATTAGGATATGCATATTTATAGAAGTTGTTATAATTATAGAAGGAATAACCAAGTTATGCTCAAAGAGAGGAAACCTAAAAGTTCTGGAACTAGAAAAATATATATGTTCTAAACAATAGAGTTTTGAGCTTCATTCTAACTTGGTGCAGGGAGCGCCAGAGACTTAGTCCTGGTTGGGAAATTAGCAGCATCTCTTAAAAGCTCTGAACAACGATTAAGTTTGACTGTGAATTTTCCCAGAGCGACCTCAGAGGAAATATCTTTGAGGGAAATGAAGCACATATAGGACCAGTCCACGAATTGATCCCATAATGCATTGCTTTTAGCAAGGTTGACATAGGTTGTGACATCCTACCTCATAAAGCTTAGACCTTTCATGATTTTTGATTCTATATATGTTAAAGCTTCATCAGTGAGGGTTTTAGTGGGGTATTTTCAAGTAAATTGGTGGGGGTTCTCATTTAAGTATTCATTACTGAGTTAGAAGAGGACGAGGAAAGTTTAATTACTAATGGATCGTTATTAGAGAATAATTTTCTCTCAATAGAGGAATCCTTTGAGAAGGATAAGCCATCAAGGATTGAGTCAAGAATAAGTGTATCAATTTTATTAGATGAAGGATGAGATATGATCATAGGAATGGGTTCAGGATTGGTCAGATGATTAGAAATGGCGTGTTTAGATGAAGGTGAATATTGAGGTTGTTGTTGGATTGGTTCATCTACTGTTGTATTTCAGGTTGGTTGGTTGAGTTTGTTATTGGATGAATAGATAGTGTTTATTGAGGTGAGTATGGGGATATAGGTTCTTGTGGAATTAGGTTAATTGTGGTTTGTTGAGTTTGTTCATTTGTAGTTGTGAATTCAGGTATGTTTGTTGTTTCAAGTGCATTAGTGGTTTTTGGTTCATTTGATGTTGTGGATTCATTTGTTGGTTTGGAAAGAGGATGGATGAAGAATCAATATTTATAGAATTGGAAATAGTAGAAGTCTCAACATTAGAAGACTTACAAGGATTCTGATAAGTAGAGACTTCAGCAGATTCTCTCTCAGCTTCCTTATCCATATGTCATGATTCCTCAACAGCCTCAACAACTTTAACATCTTTAACAACCTTAACAATTTCAGCAGCCTCAATAGCTTCAACAACCTTAGTAATTTCAGTCGCTTCAACATCCTTAGTAGCTTTAACAACACTAGCAAGTTTAGCAGCTTCCCTTCTCTGATCTTCAGATGCTTCATTAGCTACAGATCTCAGAGTCTTTTTGGAGGTTTTAGACTTCTTTGGCTATTTGACTAGATAGGGAGGAGGAGGATTGGAGATTCTTTCACCGCCCTTCTTTGATCTTCTTTTTCTTTTGAGAGTTGCATTTGGAGGGGCTTTTGGCAAATTTTGAATGTCCGTCATTGGATCAATACCTGCTTTTGAGCAACTTTTCATGTATTCCCATATAACTTATATGGGGTCCAGCTTAGTGAATACATGGAAATCATTAATCTCTACCCTTTTGGTGGAGATAAATTCCCTGTTCAACACAACAAGATCCAGAACTTCTAAAATCATTAGAATGTTTTTCATATTCCTTCCATTGAAAGGTTTTCCCAATATCGTGTATATATCTTCATAAAGATTCATCTCTTCTAGTTTATCTACCAGCTTGATTTCAACCAAGATATCATAAGCCATTCTACCCAAAGGAATCCACTTTCTATGTTTACTACCTAAGTTTCTTGTTTCCTTGACCATCTCCCTTAAATATTTAAACAATATAGAAGGAAGGTTCATCTTTACACCCTTGCCCAGATAATACAACATGTATTTCTGGTCAGTGTTAATGTAATGAGCAGAGTTCTCAGCAGAACGATGATGAATACATCCCAATAGAATCTTAGCCCAAATCTTTAGCTAAGATCGGAGATTCTTGACGCCTGTACTCGTTCCTTCTTGAAAGATGATGGTCAAAACCTCACTCATTTCCCCTTTTTTAAAATTTGATAACATCTTTTCCTAGAACCATCATGGTTCAGTAACTTGACTATGGATTTCTTAGATATTTGATATTTCTGACCCAAAACACTAGAAAATACCTGAACATTTGTGGCTTCTGCATGAATACAAAAATCTTTTACCAGTGCAGGATACATCGGTCCTTTCAACCTGTTAAAGTAAACTTCTCATCTCTAAGTTGCAACATCGCCTGTGAGATCAAACCCGTTTTGTGTTAAGTTGTCAAAATCTTTAATTAACTCATAAAGAACTTTTAAATCATCCACCGGAGTAGATAGAGTAATCTCAGGGACTCCTTCCATCATAGTAGCTTCTTATTAAGATGAATTTTGATGATCTTGTTGTTGTTGTACTAGCTCTGGTTATTGATGTTATTGGTTATCCATGGTTAGGGTTTAAGCTTTTGAGAGAGATGGGAGAGAGGGAGAGAGAGAAAGTTTGGAAGATGAAAGCTTTCAAGTGTGGGTTGTGAAAAGGAGTTGCGTAGTATGTGAGAAATGAGTGCAACATAGATTTAAATAGAGAAAGTAATAATTGATAAATTTTGAAAACACGCAATCTGACAAGGGAGGAGAAATGAAGTGATTTTTATCTTAACCAATAAATAGTATCTTGATAGATCACCTCAAACATTCAGATGGATAAATTGAAGGTGAGAAAATACTTAGAAGGGGGGTTGAATAAGTATAGAGATTAAAACTTAGAAATAAAAACTCAAGTATTTTTATCCTGGTTCGTTGAACTCAACTACTCCAGTCCACCCTTCCTAGAGTGATTTGCCTTTCTCAATCAAGGACTTAATCCACTATTTAATCAACTGATTACAATAGTAAGCACTTAGAACAACTGTTCAAAGTCTTCTCAAGAACTCCTGATCCTAACTGGATCTTCTTAAGGTTTACAATCAAATGTAATACAAATACATGTGTTTACGAATGCTTCTATAAAGCTTTATCACAACTGTGATTTTTCACTTAACTATTAAGAACAAAGAAATAAATTCTTAGAAAGAATATGAAATAGTATGAGAGCTTGAATGTTAATTTCTTTTCAATAAAACGTCAACTGAAGAAATTAGTGAAGTCTTGCTTTTATAGGCAGCTGATCCAAGGTGAGCTTCACGTTGAGAAGAGTGTCCAAAAGGTCTGAGCCTTTTTGTCTTCACATCAAGTGACCTTTCCTAGAAGAAGAAAGTACAGATAAATCCTTTTTGTCTGTGTTCTTGTGTCTAGCATAAATAAGGAAAGAGACGTTTGGTTCATTCCAACGGATATAAACTTTGAATAATTCTTCTTCAGTTTTCAGCAAGTTCATCAGAGTCTAATTAGATCAGAGCCTTCTGATGATGATCAGAGTTTTGCTGAATCAGAGTCTTCTGCAGCAGGTGTGCCTTTAGCGTGTTTAAGATCAGAGCATATTTGAGACAGATCTTCAGTACTGGCAGCTTTAGTACTTTCAGAATCTTCTGTAGTAACTATGCTTTGAAAACTTTTCATACAGAATTCTTCTTTGGTTCAGATGCTTCTGACTTGCTTCAGATTCTTCTAGAGCTTCTGCTTCAGATCCTTCTGGAGCTTCTGCTTCAGAATCTTCTGGAGGCTACGCTAAGGATCTTCTGTTGGCAGCAATCAAAATCTTCTGATGGATGCATCTGGCGCTTCAGAGTCTAGCTAATTTCTTATGTTCAATTCTGATTTGCTTCTGGAGTGTTAATTCCTTTACTATCTGCAGTAAAAACTCTCAAGCAAATTTTAGAGTATATAATTCTTAATTACAAAATTTCATAATAGTTATCATCAAAACATAGAGATATTATTAAGAACCAATCTGTGTTCTAACATAAATGTACGACAATTGTCTTACTTTAGAACCACGCGTACAATGCTTTATTTCCACCATTAATTTAAAAAAAAAATGGTTTAGTTAGAAGATAGAAAAACTAATAGGGATTTTGAGTGGGACACTCTGACTTATCTATGCTTACATTATCTTATTCTTGTAAACATTATTGGTGCTTCTGAGATTTGAAGAGCTATATTTGTGCAGGGTTAGTTTTGTCTATTCACTTAGAATCAAAACTTCACAATGAAATAGTATTTTCCTGAACTTCCTTAGAGGTTTTGATGAGTTGCTTTCTCATTAAGTACATCAGAAACTAGGTCATCAGAGTCAGACTAGCCAATCTTTAAATCTGCAGATTTAAAACTAGCTTTGACTTTTTATAGTCAAGTTTATCATTAAACTCAACATGAATTGATTCCCCAATAATGTTAGTTTAGTATTACATACTCTGTAGGCTTTTGAACGAAATTGATTGTCTTAATTGATACATTTTTTAGTTAGAATCAAACTTGTTAATATTTAAGCATAAAATACAAATTAGAGATAGAGAGAAGAAAGTTAATATCAATAGATTCTGACACTTTTCGACGTGGCGGCCATCACGGGTCTTTCTCCTTTGGGCAAAATCTTTGATCCGACCCTAGAAACGGACGCCACTTTCGACTTCAAACGTGTCAGTTTTCAGAACTATATAGAGGACCATCACGATAAAGATTCTGACGAAATGTCGGATGAAGAACATATCGCCTTCCTTACTTTTTGGTTGTCCTACTACCTTTTGTATTCTGGCTCTCTACAAATAGCCAAAAGTTATATCAATCCAGCGATACAAATACATGAGGTTCGACAGGTATCATTGGTTAAGCTTCTACTATCCTATCTCTATCATTCTCTTGGTCTATCGACCTTGAGAATAAAACTCCTTCACAAGACCACCAAAGCCTTGAATGTTTCAGGGCCTATGTGGTTGTTACAACATTGGCTCAACACCACATTCAAGCACCAGCTGGGTTACCCCGTGTCTGCAACAATGTAATGTCCGAATGAAGAACGTCCCATAGAAGACGTTCAACTCACCTTGATAACTACTCAGGAAACTCCCAACAAAACCCTCTTCATGAAATATCTCAACATGTTTGCAGAAGCAACTTCCCTCATCCCTGTCATGGCTCCCTTTGTGCATCGACGATTTGGTTCATCATGGTTCAAAAATCCATTCCCTGGCGCTTCCCCAAAAACGGAAGCAGTGTCAAATTCTATATGGAGGGCGTTTATAACTCTCACCATGTTATCGTTTCAAATTGAGACGGGGAATACAGGCTATGGATTTATGAACTACTAGCCCAACTTAGTGGCCCATCAATTTGGTTTGAACCAGCTGCTGCCAAAGTCCTTGGTGCGACATTTCTCTGACATTGTGTGGGCTGGTCGATGAATAAACCTGACAGGCCATAAGAACTGCCTTAAGTTTTTTAGGTCGACTCAACGCCTTGAGTTAATTGTTTTTGCTTTTCAACCATCCTTCTTTACAACAAAAAGTTTTAATGTCTGGTGGTCAGAGTACCAAACCCAATGCTTCAAACATGACCTTTTCTTGGAGAATATGGTCGATGCCTTTGCTGCCTTTGCTGATGAAGTCCCTACTTCGACGGTTGATGTATCTGTCAATAATCTCCAAGGATCTAGAGCCATAGAGGACACCTCAAAGAAGTTAGCTTCTATGCTCTTCTCCTGTATTTTATTAATTGCCAATAGCTAATCATTTGTGCTTATTCCCCAGGGTCTAAAAAGGGAACCAGCTGCTGCATCGACCTCGACCAGGCTGGCAAAGAAACAGAAAGTCCTGAATCCCCAGGTACCACATGTTTCGATGATTCTTTGCACCTACCTTCTATTGTCAACTTACCCTGTTGTTTGCTAGGTTCTTGAAAAGGCGTCGACTCCTGAAGGTGGTGAGTCGGATGAAAGCACCCAATCTCGGGTCTTTACTTCTAAAACATCAAATTCCCCTCCTGCTACCCCGATGGCCAAGAAGAAAATAGTTCCTTCCAAAATGGTCACTTCGACCGTGAAGCCTGTTGTTCCTGATAATCTGGCTGAGGTTTTCTAAACTGTCGCCACTGGAATCCCTTCTCTGGGACATACTGCTGAGGTATTTATTGTATTTATTCTTTTGGTCTATGTATTACCTGGGTGTTTTCTTCCTTACGCTTCCTTTTGTAGGATATCACGGTCGATTCCACTATTGCTGCAAATGTTAATAATGCCATAGCTACCGGTAGAAATCCTCCTGAGACAGCACCATTTTTTAGTCCTCAGAAAGTTAAAGAATTCCAAGGGGCGTCGACAGAAGAAGACCCTGTGGTGAAGACACCCCCTATTGACAACACCAACAATGAGACTAGTAAGGACGATGCAGCTACCAGCGGCAAGGAAACCCATTTGATTATCCCAACTGCTACCAAGGACACTTTGAATTCTATAGGTTCTGCTGAAGGTGGCCCTGTTTTCAAAAAGACGCTTACTCCGGAGTAAATTTTGGCGATGAAGCAGTCTAACCCAGCAGAGACTTTGAAAGCCCTCCTTAAACTTCATAAGTTGTCTTTGGACGCACCCCCTGCTGGTTCGACGACCACTCTTAACCCAGAAATGGATGATTCTTTTGCCATCAAACTCCAACAACTGAAGACATACCTATTCGAGGATGAGTTTTTGGCCGCCGCCGCGGAAGAATTAGCTATAACCTGTGATGTCTTCAAAATACTGGATGAACTTTCCCAGTTTCGAGCGCCTGCTCCCATGGCCAAATACTTCATTGAATTCAAGACTTTCTTCACCCAGCTAGCAAAGGACCTCTCTGTTTGTAAACAGGCTGATTCTCAAATTAGGGTGAAGATTAATGACATGAAGCGTGAGTGGCATCTCAGCTCCCTCTGTGAGAAGAAACTTGAGGACTTTGAAACCAAAAAGAAAGAGCATTCCGACAAGCATCGCGTCTTCGACTAACATATATCTGACTATCAGGCCCAAATGGCTGAACTTACAAGAAAAATTGTTGAGGTCGAAAAGCAGAAGGCTTCGTTGGAATCCAACGAACCTCTACCTATTCATGTTGAAACGACCCTTACGCTGAAAGGTACTATTGACCAGATGCGGCAGAAGAAGTCTCTCCTTGAAAGTAAAGTGGCTTACTAGAAGAACCTTTTCAAAGACTTTAAATCAAAATTCCCATCATAATTGTATTTTACATTTAGTCGAACTTTTGTAACTCCACTCTGGAGATTTTGTAAATTGTCTTGGCCCTCTACACATGTGGGCAATTATTAATGAAAAGTTATTTTTGGATTTGAACCTCTTGTAACATAGACTTATATTTTTTCAAATATTTCCCATTTACTTTTATAATTCGTTGATCCATACCTATCTCTTGGATCTCATATGCGTTATTACTGAATGCTTGGATTAGTTGGAATGATCCCTCCCAATTTGGTGCCCATTTTCCTAACGTTCGATCCCTTCATTCCACAGGTGACATTGCCTTCCACACATAATCATTGACTACAAAGGTCTTCTTTCTGTCCATATTATTATATGCTTTGGCCACCAGTTCCTTTTGGCGTAATAGCCTATAACGTTGCCATCCTTTCTTCGTCTAAGTCCATGATATCGTCTAGCATCATGCTCCAGTATTGCTCCGACAGAATGTCATGCTGACGCTGCATTCGAATTGACTGTAAACAAATCTCTGCTGGAAAAATAGTGTCATGATCAAACTTCAAATGAAATGGAGTCGAATTAGCCGACTCCTTAGAGGATGTTTGATAAACCCATAAAATTTGATCTAACTTCTTGTGCCAATTCTTGGGTTTCTTAGCAATGTGTTTCTTGATGAGTCCAATTACTATCTTGTTGGCAGCTTCAACTTGACTGTTTGCATGAGCATAATACGATGTTTAAGTGATCAACTTAAAACCTATTTCTGCTGCAAATTCTTGCATCTTCTGGCCAACAAATACGGAACCTTGGTCATTAGTGATGGGTTCAGGGATCCCGAAGCTGTATAAAATATGATTCTGGATAAATTCGATCACAGTCTCCTGGTCTACTTTTACCATAGGTACAACCTCTATCCACTTTGTGAAATAGTCTATACCCACAAGAATAAATCTTTGCTGTTTCGACGAGGCTGGTCAAATTTCACCTATGATATCCAACGCCCAACCACAAAAGGGCCATGGCTTGACGATTATGTGTAATTCGCTGGCTGGTATGTGCTGAACGTTTGCATGTCTTTGACAATCTTGGCACCCCTTTGAAAAGTCCATGCAATCCTTAAGCATGTTTGGCCAATATACACCTTGTCGAAACAACAACCATTTCATCTTATGGCCAGCTTGGTGAGTCCCGCATGTTCCACTATGGACTTCCAAAATTGTTAGGTATGCATCTGTGTCTCCTAGACATTTAAGTAACACCCCTTCTGGCCTCTTTTTCAGCAACTCATTCCCCATTAGGACGTAAATTATAGCTTTGTACTTAATCTTGCTATCAGCACTTCCTACCGGATTTTCTAAATACTCGATGATTTCTCTTCTCCAATCTGACGGTGATAGATTACTAACAGCGAAGATTTCACAGTTTCCTAAACTTTCAATTAAGCTTTTTGTCGAGACGCTCACCCCTCCAGTTTTTGATAAGCCTGATGATGGTAGCACATTCGACGCCACCTTTTCCCTAATTTCAATGAAGTCTCTCATCTTCCTTTCCAAAACTTTGTACCCAGAGGCAATTTCTGCTAAATTGTTTGCCTCTTGATTTTTTATCCTGGGTACGTGTGTAATGCTGATAACCTCGAAGTGTTCCAAAAGTCTCTTCACCATCGTGAAGTATACCACAAGGTGTTCTTTGACGCATTTATATTCTCTCGTGATATGTTTAATCACTAGTTCAAAGTCGCCTCTTATGTCAACTCTCTTGGCACCCAGATCTTTAACAATTTTGAGGCCAGTGATTAAGGCTTCATATTCTGCCTTATTATTGGAACATTTTCCGTCGACCCTACACTTGAATTTAGTAGGAATGTCGTGCGGGGATATTATCAAGATCCCAATACCTGTTCCATTCTTATGACTTGACCCGTCGAAGTATAACTTCCAAGGATTAATGTCGACCATCCATAGTGATGATTCGACCACTGCGTGGTCGACAATAAAGTCTTCCACTATTTGACCTTTCATTTCCCTTAGAGGGAAATACATCAAGGAGAATTCAGTTAACGCTAGTGCCCATTTCCCAATTCGACTATGCAGAATGGATTTAGACAACATATTTGTAATAACATCAAAATGCGATGAAACATAAACCTCAATTGGTTTAATATATTATTTTAATTTCATACATGAGAAGTACAAGCACAAGCACAACTTTTCGATCATAGTGTACCTAGCTTCAGCATCTACTAACATTCGACTAAGGTAATAAATGGGTCTTTCAACGCCACAATCATCCTCTTGCGCTAACATGCTTCCTATGGTTGCGTCCGACGCAGCAATGTACAACTTCATGCTTTTATTCATACTAGGTGGCAATTGTCACACCCTCATTTTCGCCTTTACCTTTTCATATCCTACGTTCATCATATCATACATCATTCTATTGCATATCGAGCATGTGGGTTCACAAGGTAAGGATCAGGTCAGTTTGTTGTTTTCCATTTTAAATAAGATAATTTTCCTATCATGGGCTACATTGAAGAAAAGGTTCATTATCTAAGGTTTGGTTCAAGTTGGAAAGTCTACTCATGTAGATTCCTTCAAGGAGAAGTTACTTGAAAAATATTAGGATATTCAAGATCAATATTCCTAATGAACATGAAGTGCAAGGCCTAATTCAAGATTTCTTCATCCAACTTTGTTCAAATTCATGTTCAAGGGGAATTCAAAAGATCACAAGTTCATAATTCAAGACTTCATCCCTTTCAAAATCAATGGCATAAGAGAGATACATCATTCTAAATTCAAGATTCATGAATTCAAGATTAGATTCAAGAATATTACAAAGAGAAATTTCATGACATTACAAGAATGTCACATTTGTTACAAAATTTCTAACTCTAAGCAATGCTTAGAAAATTAAGTTATTTCTAATCTTAATTCAAGTTTCTAATCAACTTCATGCCATGGTACCCTCCATGCCCTATCAAGTCCACATGTTCCCCATTATGCCTACAAACATCCAAGGAAAATAATTAAGATTCAACTTAACATTGGAACATTTCAAGATCAAGACTATGCATGCTTAGTCATGGGAAATTTTAATGTGATCTAAAACAGTCTCATGCAAGAAGTGACAAAATTGCTTCATAACCAAACAATTCATGTCACAAAACCAAAGGTATGGACTTATGATGATGCATCTACATGTCAAATATCATAAGGTGATCGAGGAGCGGTGGGTTCCGTCGATCTAGTAGCGGTAATCGGAGAATTATGAAGGAGAAGTTTGGGTTCGACACGCGAGTGTTTGAGATTAGTCAGGCTGGGGTTTGAAGACGGAAGGTTGTTTAAACATAGAGCTGTAATCGGAGGTTCATACACAAGCTGTTGAAGGACTTGATTCGACTGAATCAAGGGACAACAGGAGATAACATCTAAAACACAAAGGGAGTTCGTTTGTTTGATTGTTGTCTCATTCTTGTAAATATGATTCTATAACAGGTTAAATTTATATTATAAGAGCTCAATTCTATTGTTAGAATTGAGGGCAGACGTGTAAGAGCAAGAATTGTCTCTACATGTTATCTCTATGTTTTGATGATAACAATTAAATATTTGTGAAAGAACCATTTTATGTTCTAATGTTTATTGTGTGCAGATCGTTAAATAAAGATATCAAATCAACAAACAATATCAAGAAGTGCATTAAATTCAATATAGAGTTACTTTGTGTGACGTGACATAAAGCACTTATTAAAGAAGCAAGTTTGCTTATGCATATCATCACGATCAGAAAGATCTAAGGATGTTGGATATTGCAGTTGCAATGCTCTTGTAGATTATGTTCTATGAAGTGCATCTGATCTGAAAGTAAACAAAGCTTATTAAAGAAGCTAGTATAGCTCCGTATCTGTTCACGATCAGAAAGTTTCAAGGATGTTGTATATTGCAGTTGCAATGCTCCTGTGGATTCTGCTCTGAGATGTGTATCTGATCTGGAAGCTAACAATGCATCTGAACATATAGTCCTCTAAAGAACCTACTCTGAAGACTCTGATGACTTGAAGTTTTAAAGGCTGAAGGCTCTGAAGACCAAGTGCAGAAACACTCTGAAGACGTGTTCTGAAGATCAAGACTCTGAAGATTCTGAAGACATGATTTCTGAAGAATCAGTCACGAAGATTCTCAAGACTGTTTCAGAGGAAACTTAGATCTTGGAATGCTAAAGACTAGATTCTGAAGTTGAAGATTGTGTCAGAAGAAGATTCACCCAGGCAGAGGCGTATTACTCATCAGATAAGCTGCTGCTATTAAATCTGATAAACATGTGCTTAAACAACTCTGATGTTGAAGCTTTCATACCAAAGTAGTTGTTGAACTACTCATCAGATGAATCATCAGAAGAACCAAGTCAAGAAGACTACAGTACAGAGCATGCAAACATTTCACTATGACAAAGACATTGGTACTATTCATAAGCGTGGTTTCCAATGTTGAGATATTAAAGTTACAAGCAAAGGTCATTGTTCCAACACGTGAGCTTATTCTATCAGTTGGGATATAATCGTTGGAATTAGAGATGACATTTCTACCCTCACAAAGCTGCACTATAAAAGAAGATCATTTGATTATTTCAAATGTTGCTGTTGTTGAGTGAGTTACGCAGCTGGAGCTGCTAAAGAAAAACAACGCTAGCATGCTAGCAAGCATGTGGCGAACAGAGAAAGATAAAGAAAAGCTTAATGAAAAGAAGCCTTAGTGCTCACATAAGAAAAGCTTTTAAGCATATAGAAACTAATGTTCTTATAATCTCATAGAGATTTATCCTTAGATTAGTTTTTGTATTAGGAAGCAAGGAGTTGTTGCTCAATACTTGCCTTGTACTTAATTAGGAGTAATCTGCTTGATAAGAAGCAATCATGTAATCTCCGGCAACACAAATTCATTTTAGAATTAGTGGTTCCTCAAGTGATCTTGTGAAGATCATAATACTTGAGATGACAAGTGACAGTTGTCATTTGTGGAAATCTAATAGGAGATCTTTTGTGATCGGATTCTATTGGGTGTCAATGAACGTTATATTCTAAGGGATCCCTGAACGTGTCATTGTCTATTTGTTAGTCACCTACAGTTAGCTTGTGCAACTATAATCAGTTTGGTTATAGAGGATTAAGTCCTTGCTTGAGTGAGGCGAAATCACCTTGGTAGGGTGGGCTGGATTAGCTTGCGAGTTGCTCAAGTGAACTAGGATATATCATGTGTTCTTTACTTGTGTTATGCTTTGTTATATATGCTTCCGCAATGCATCTTATAGAACTCTAAAGTAAGCAACAAGTGAAGAAACCCAGAAAAAGTTCTAATAGAGTGAATACCCAATTCAAACCCCCCTTTCTTGTGTATTTCTCACACCTTCAAGACGTACCCCGAAGCAAGGACGACGGGGGAACTACCTCAACAAATCCTTGTGCCTTTTACCTTTCGTTTTTACATTGCTTAATATTTGTGTAGCTTTAGTACAAACAATTATATCAAATTTAGGACTGTTTTGAGTAAGTGCTGGACTGTTTTTGACTCTAGTACAATCAATGATTGTACAAGGAAACTAGAGCAAATTACTCAAAGTTGATCTCACTTGTAGTGCTTTGCACTCTAAGTGTTTGATAAATTGCTTGAACGAAAAGTCTTGTGTGTTGTCCATTTATTGTGGTAATATTTTAAGGCATTGGAACTTGTCATACCACATTGCGAGCTAAATCAAATTGAGAGTGTGACTAGCGTAGTGATTCTCATTACTCGTTATCCAATTCCATTGGCTAAAACGCATATCCGGTTTTCTAGTAACCGTTCATTATAGACAGTATTTTTTTCACGGCCGCTTCCGTAAATTAAACAAATTTTTTAAAACCATTTTATTAGTAGCCCTGACTTATATATTTTTTTAACAAGGGATCTATTCAAACCCCCTTCTAGATCCGTGCCATCGTCTAACAAGTGGTATCAGGAGCACCAGTTCACTCCGTGCTTCAAGTATAACTTAGTAGAAAATGGCTAACGAACCTAATGGGTCTATAATAGAGCTCCTGTTTTTAATGGAGAAAATTATAGTTACTGGAAAGGTTGTATGCGGGTGCACATTAATTCCATTGATAGGGAGGTGTGGAATGTTATTCTTAACGATCCAATTGAAATAACTATGACCGATGAGAATAACATGATTATGCCTAAGCCTGAAGCACAATGGACTGATAATGACAAGAAGAAATATAATTACGATTGGAAAGCCAAAAATATTTTGATCTCCTCATTAGGAGTTGATGAATATTATAGGGTTTCTCATTGTTTAACGGCAAAAGCTATGTGGGACTCATTGTAAGTTGCCCATGAAGGAACCAATAATGTCAAGCTAGCGAGAATCAATACGCTAATGCAAGAGTTTGATCTCTTTCACATGGAGTAAGAGGAAACCATTGCGGACATGCAAAAGAGATTCACTCATCTCATCAATAGATTACACTCACTAGGTAGGCCAGTTGCCAATGATGTTGCTACTAACAAAATTTTGAGATGTCTTAACAGGGAATGGCAACCGAAGGTAACCGCCATCAAAGAAGCCAACGATCTCACAATTTTGGATCTCACAACATTGTTTGGAAAGCTGCAAGAGCACGAGCAAGTGCTTCTAAGCCTAAAGCAATATGAAAAGAAGGAAAAGAAGGAGAAAATGAAAAACATTGAAAAGAAGTCTATTGCTCTCAAGGCTTCTTCCTCAAAGTCCCAAACTAAAGAGCATAGTAATTAGACTTCAAGTGATGACGAGGATGATGACAAGACTAAGGATATGGGGCTGTTTGTAAAGCGTTACAACTGGTATGTAAAAAAGAACAGTATCCAACACTCCGAGAAAAATCTTGTCAACTTCCGGAAACAATCTGACACTAAAGGAAACAAGACAAGAGGGTCATGTTATACTTGCGGAAAGACTGGACACTACAAACTGGATTGTCCCTTGAACAAAAAGGGCAAAGAAAAGGAAACAAGTAGATCACATAAAAAGCAATCTAAGCCAAGGAGAATGTATATAGCTTGGGAAAGCGATAACGAATCCTCCGAGGATGAAAGCTCAAGTGATGAAGATGAATCCGTCAATCTTTGTCGTTCCACCCATCAAAAGAACAAAAAGAAAAAGGTACGACATGCCAAGTATGAAAACTCCTCTAAAATGTCTCATTTTGAATTGCAAACTGCTTTTAATACTTTGCATTGTGAAGCAAAAGAAGCCTTTAAAAGGCTTGCCTCAAATAACCAAATCTTTGTTCACCTAGAGCAAAAGATTCGTGATTCCGAAAAGAAACTTAAGGCATTGAAAGCTTCCATAGTGGAAAGTAAAAAAGTAGGTTGTGAGGATCTAAGAAAAAGAGTTGTTAACTTTATAAACCTCAATGCCAAACTTAACAAGGCTCTAGAGCCCAAAATTACTTTTGCCATTGATAAAGCTAATTTTAGAAAGAGTATGGTTAACCCATATCAAAAATACACATATGTTGTAAGAGATCACGATAGAAAAAGTAATTCAAAAGTTAAATTTTCTTGCTTATATTGTTGTAAGAAAGGCCACACCATTGCTAAATGTCGTTTTAGGAGATTTTTGGTTCCTAAAGGCATTTATCAATGGTTGCCTAAATGCGACCAATTTTTCATTCACAACTTAGGACCCAATAAGCCATTGGGTACCTACTCTTATTAATTGTTTTTCATAGGTACAACGTGTTGATATCACTGAGAGAATATGGGTTCTAGATAGTGGCTGCTCAAGACACATGACAGGAGACATATCTCTCTTCATCGACTTCGTGGCAAAGAAGAAGGGATATGTAACCTATGGAGACAACAACCGTGGTGCAATACTTGGAAAACATAGTGTAGGTAATCCCTCTTTCACCACTATCTCTAATGTATTGCTTGTCGAGGGCCTTAAACATAAACTCATTAGCATTAGCCAATTGTGCGACAAAGGATACAAAGTACCGTTTTCAAAAGATTGTTTCCAAATTACACATAATGATTAAATGAAGGATATGTTTAATGGTCTAAGAGTAAACAATGTCTATATGCTGGATTTGGATGAAGTATCTTTGACAAGTGATAAATGTCTCTTGAAAATGAGTGAGGACTCATGGTTATGGCATAGACGTTTAGCACATGTTAACTTTGACTTGCTAAACAAGGTAGTTTCAAAAAATCTAGTCATAGGTCTGCCCAAAACTAAGTTTACCAAGGATCACCTATGTGATGCTTGCCAAATGGGAAAGCAAACGAGGATCTCTTTTAAACCTAAAAACATCGTTTCAACTTCGAGACCTCTTGAGCTTCTCCATATGGTTTTATTTGGGCCATCTAGAATTAAAAGTATAGGTGGTAACTATTACGGTTTTGTAATAGTTGATGATTTTTCTAGATTCTGTTGGACTATCTTCTTGGCTAGCAAGAGCGATACATTTGCAGCCTTTGAAAGATTTTCTAAGCTTTCTCAAAATAAATTAAACACAAACATAATATCAATTAGGAGTGATCATGGAGGTGTGTTTGAAAACCATTTGTTTGAGAAATATTGTGGTAAACACGATATTGATCATAACTTCTCCGCTCCTTGTACCCCTCAACAAAACGGGGTTGTGGAGCACAAAAATCGTATTTTGGAAGAGTTAGGGAGAACCATGATTAATGAAAGTGCATTACCTAAGTATTTTTGGGCTGACGCCATAAGTACGACATATTATGTATTAAGTAGGGTGCTTATCCGCCCAATTCTAAATAAAACACTGTATGAACTTTTAAAAGGGCGCAAGCCAAATGTGTCTCACCTACATGTCTTTGGTTGTAAGTGTTTCATGTTGAATAATGGAAAGGAAAGCTTAGGTAAATTTGACTCCAAGGTCGACAAAGGTATCTTCCTCGGATACTCTCAGTCAAGTAAAGCCTATAGAAGTTACAATAAGAGATTACTTACTATTGAAGAGTTTGTACACGTAACATTTGATGAATCTTATCCGAGAGATGTCAGAAAAGGTAGTGTTGTTCATGGTGCAGGTATATCTTCGAAAGACATACTCAAAAGTGTCGATCCGGGAATTGATCAACCCAACCTAGCCAAAATTGAGGAGGAAAAAGATGACCGTCATGAAGAAACCGAGGTATTTCATCCGTCTGCAAAAGATGATCTTCCTCCAGCTTGGAAGTCTTCCAAAAACCATCCTATCGATAATATCCTCGGTGATATATCAAAGGGGGTGACGACTCGGTCTAAGATAAGTAATTTCTGTTATCATTTCGCTTTCGTGTCTCAGATAGAACCTAAAAACCCGAAAGAAGCCTTACTCGATGAACATTGGTTCTTATCTATGCAAGAGGAACTTAACCAATTCAAGAGAAATGAGGCTTGGGACCTTGTCCCTCCTCTGAGAGGTCATCGAGTAATTGGCACCCGATGGGTGTTTAGGAACAAACTGGACGAAAACGGGGTAATAACTTGCAACAAGGCACGTTTAGTCGCGCAAGGGTATAACCAAGAGGAAGGAATCGACTATGAGGAAACTTATGCGCCGGTTGCCCGACTCAAGGCTATACGCCTTTTACTCGCCTTCGCTTGTGCAAAAAATTTTAAGCTATTTCAAATGGATGTAAAAAGTGCATTTCTTAACGGCTTGGTTAATGAAGAAGTTTATGTTGCTCAACCTCCGGGTTTTGAATCTCATGAATATCCTGATCACGTATACAAGTTAAAACATGCCTTGTATGGACTCAAGCAAGCCCTTCGGGCTTGTTATGAACGTCTAAGCAAGTTTCTACTTGATCAAGGGTATTCAAGAGGAAAAGTCGACACAACCCTCTTCATTAAGCGTCAAGGAAAACACTTAATTTTGGTGCAAATTTATGTTGACGATATTATATTTGGATCAACTAACGTGAATCTCGTAAGAGAGTTTTCTAGTCTAATGCAGAGAGAATTCGAGATGAGTATGATACGAGAGCTCACATATTTTCTCGGATTACAAATCAAGCAGCTTAAAGAAGGAATTTTGTGAGCCAGACGAAATATTGTCTTGAGCTTCTCAAGCGATTTGACATGGAAAATTCCAAAGCCATTGACACACCAATGCCAACATGTGCAAATCTCAGTCGAGATGAAAGTGGTAAGGATGTAGAGGTAAAAAGATATCGAGGTATGATTGGCTCTCTTTTTTATCTTACAGCCTCTAAACCCGACATTATGTTTAGTGTTTGCATGTGCACTCGATATCAACCCTCTCCTAAAGAATCCCATATAAAAGTTGTTAAGCGCATACTTAGATACCTCTCTGGTACTCCAAAGTATGGGCTATGGTATTCTAAGGGAAACGAGTGCTCCTTGGTTGGCTTCTCCGATTCCGATTTTGTCGGGTGTAAATCGGATAGGAAAAGTACGAGTGGTACTTGTCACTTATTTTCAAACTCCTTGGTAAGTTGGCATAACAAAAAGCAGGTTTATGTTGCTTTGTCAACCGCCAAGGCGGAATACATTACCGCCGATAGTTGTTGGCTCAAGTCCTATGGCTTAAGCAACAACTACTCGATTTTAATCTCAAACTTGAGCATATTCTGATTTTCTGTGACAATACAAGTGCTATCAATCTTACCAAGAATCTCGTGTTGCACTCACGCACTAAACATATCAAAATTCGACACCACTTCCTTAGTGATCATGTGGAGAAAGGCGATGTGGTTTTTGAACATGTTGATACTAAGAATCAACTAGCTGATATTTTCACAAAACCTCTTGCTACTGAGCCTTTTTTCACATTCGACGGGAACTAGGTATTCTCGATATTTTGGATCGTGTTTAGTCAAATTTCCTGCACATAATATATATCTATGTCTACATGTACTTTGATTTTCGGATATATAACAATTGAAGATGTTGAAAGTATGTATGTGTGTTCATCTAGCTATATTTGGAATTGAGGTAATATCTTTCCTCACCTAAATCTCTCTCTCGATACTCATGTTCACAAAATGTATCAAATTATGTGTTCCATTTGTCATATATGTCGTATTATATGTATGTTACCTATTTTAATGCTTAAAATATAGTTTGGTTGTTTATCTATGTCTTTATGTTTGCCCATATGATCAAAAATGTCAAATTTTGCTTGTTTTAACTGCATGAGTTGACCTAAACAAGGTCCGGTCGACTCACAAATATGTCTTCAAATTTGAAATTGAATCGGGTATGCACAGGTTGACCTACCGATCGACGCATAACTTTTGTTTTTTGAACGTGTATTTTTTAACACAGTATGCGTCGATGCATACACAGAGCAGTCGACGCATCACACGATTTCTTTCAATTTTTTTTCTGAAAACCGTTCAAAATTCTCTCTTAAATCAACTTTATGACTCATATTCATGTGCATCATTACATTTGCATTGAAACTTGATATCTACATCACATGCTACTCTACTATTCTCCTCTTCCCAAAACCTATAAGCTATTACAAAAGGGTCAAAGTCTTAAAATTCTTCTCCATCTTCAAGAACTCTCTCCAACATTTGAAATCATCATCACTACATTTCCTCTTCTTCTCTTTGAAAGCAAAAATAAAAACCATGGCTACTCGAAAAGTTACCGATGAAAGATCCACAAGAGCTTCCTCCTCTGCAGGACCTTCTTCTGCATATCTTCCGACAACCTCCGTCTCACTGGTTCCTCCTGAATTTGCCGAGAGCTTCGCCAAAAACTTTGGCAAACGGTATGTAGTAAAGCAACATGCCTATTATCGACTCTCTGCTGAAAGAATGCACATTCCTCAGGTAGTCAGTCTTCTTGATTTTCAAGGATTTAACAATTTTTTGGAATGCAATACGAAGTACAATGAAGACCTTGTGCGGATCTTCTACACTTCTCTTCATGGTAAGTTTTAGGGTTCTGGGTTTTAAACTAAGGTCGGAAATACAAAGGTTGTTATTAATAGTGTTGTTTGGCAGAAATTGTTTAATACGACTCCCATGTCCGATACGCCTAACGTTAAGGTCACTGACACAAAAACGGTTGAGGGCTACGAGTTCAAAGAAGCCTTAAACTCAATGTTGAAGAAGCCATATGCAACTGATATTGTAGCAAGTTATTTATTTCTGAAAACTGTCATGACAGGTAAACTGAAATCGATGGATAGAATTTTGCAATGGACCGTGGCACGCATTCTGCGGCCTAAGAAAGGAGGATTTTCTTGAGTTGATCAGGCCGAGGTCCATTTGATTTACATATTAAAGAAAAATATTAAAATTAGTTGGCCTCATTATATTGTTAGTCAGATGTATGCCCTCAGAGATTCGGGTCGCGGTACCGCTCTTTCCTATGGTTCCTTCATCCAAGAGATTTTGAACAACGCTAACGTCACGCTTCTGGGATTCCCTATAGATCTCTCACTCCGGATCAAGAGTTATTTCAAAAGACTCTAACAATGATGGGTTATCTATAGATTCAAGAAGAAAATCGTTACTAATTCGTTGTTAAAGCAATCGCCTCTCGGGTGGAAGACTCTGATGGGAGTGATGAGGAAAATGAAGAAGACGACGAAGAGGAAGATGAACAAAATGAACAAGGTGATTGACAACCAATGGAATTTGAAGACCACATAACTGTGAGTTAGTTTAACCAATCTCCTACCAAAGATAATGGAAATGGTCAAGGGTGGGGCGAATGGCAAAATACTGGTTGGACTTCATTACACGATAACTACCAGCCTCCACAGTATTTGGAGTATTAGGAAACTCCACATTGGGGCTATGAGGAGTCTCCACATTAGGGTCATGAGGAGCCTCCACACTTCACGAATCTGCCGCAACCATATTCGGACGAACTCCTCGAGATGATGAGAAGTATGCAATTAGAACAACGTGATTTCTTCAACACTCAGGATGAGCGTCTCTCATAACTTCAGAGTCAATATGAGACGCATATTGAAAACTCCAACTCATTCTCCTCTAATGTCAACCAACGGTTCGATGATCTGGTGGAAACAACTGCAAATCAACACCGCGCTCTTGCCACAAGCTTCAATACCTTGAATCGAGCGGTTTTGGAGTTTATTGAAAGGGCCGAGGCTCAACTACCTCCGCCATATCCGTATCATGGGAGAGGACAACATTTCAGGGGGAGGAGACCTTGAAGGCTATGTATTATGCATCATTGCATTTCATCATCTTGTTGTGTTGTTATGAATTTTTGGCTATGTATTAAGTACATTTCTCATGTGTAAATGTCTTGCATCATGAACCTATATCTCATTCTTTGTTTGTAGTATCTAGCAACAATTACTGTTTTTGTCTATGTATGGTGCTAATTATCTCTTTATTCCTTGATCATTAACTTTTTCATGTATGGATGATTGTTAATGTTTATCCTATTGTGCATGTTTTGATATGAGCATCTGCTATTGGTTTATCATTTCTTAATAGAAATTTCTTTCTTTTTGATATTGTCAAAGGGAGAGAAAGTGCCAAGCTGTTTAGTAGCTGTTTAGTAAAACCATAAAGATCAAACATTAAGACGTTGCATTTAACGCAAATAAGTAAGTGAGAATGAAGGCATCAAGCAAGGGGGAGGATAATGCTGGATATCATACAAACAAGTTATTTGTGTTTTGCCGTCATCAAAAAAGGGGAGTATGTGAGGGCAAAGCCTCAGGTACTTGATATGCATGTTTCGATGATGTCAAAGCCGAGCCGCATGGAAGAATAGTCATTTGGCGTTATCACCATGATGCATAATCATACCTTATTTCTCATGTTTATTTGCTTGCACTAAATATCTCGAGTACTGCATTTAGAGCTGTCAAAATATGCGTCATACGAGTCAAACTCAATTGTTCTATCATAGCTTTCATCTAAGAGAATAAAAAATATGAATTTAGGCATTTTTTGATGTTTCAGGTCTTTGAGTCGACCTAAACTCTGCTCTAGTCGACTCATGGCAAGTGTCCTAAAAATGCATTTTCCTCAGGTTAGGTATGGTCGACCTACCGGTCGACGCATACTCTTATCATTTGCATTTGTCAAAAAATTCAGGTTTTATGTCGACGCGTGCCTTATTTCGATCGACGCATAACTCTGTGTTTTGCACAATATGTTGCCTCAGGTTAGCTCAGGTGGACCCTGTGCTCTGCATGGGTCGACTGCTCGCTGTTTGCTGCATAATTTTTGAGTTGTCTATTATTTTTGAAAGGTGGTTTTATCAGTTATAACAGATTTGTTTGGTATAAATATTCAGTTCCTCTATTCATTTCATATTAATTAAATCAATTACAAAAACAAGAAAAGTGAAAGAGGTGTCAATTCAAGTTCTCATCATCTTCATCTTCTACATTTCATACCACAATAATCACACACAATAATCTTTGTTGTGCATTACGAATTGTCTAAGGTTATAACATTCGAAGCCGTGATTGGGTAATCCGGTTCGGGTTGAGGAATTGACAGGTTTTTCTTGAATAAAACCTCTAGGGTTTTGTCCTCCAAGATTCTCTGAATTTGGGTTTTTTTGGATGAATCTTCTCAACATATATTCGGCCGAGTGAAGGTGATCAAGGAGCGGTGGGTTCCATCGATCTAGTAGCGGTAATCGGAGAATTGTGAAGGAGAAGTTCGGGTTCGACACACGAGTGTTTGAGATGAGCCGGGCTGGGGTTTAAAGACGGAAGGTTATTCAAACATAGAGCTGTAATCAGAGGTTCATACACAAGTTGTCGAAGGACTTAATTCGACTCGAATCAAGGGACAAGAGGAGATAACATCTACAACAACAAAGGGAGTTCATTTATTTGATTGTTGTTTCATTCTTGTATATACGATTCTACAACAGGTTAAATTTATATTATAAGAGCTCAATTCTATTGTTAAAATTGAGGGCAGATGTGCCCTGAAGCGAGGACGACGGGGGAACTGCCTCAACAAACCCTTGTGCCTTTTACCTTTCATTTTTACATTGCTTAATATTTGTGTGATTTTAGTACAAGCAATTATATCAAATTTAGGACTGTTTTGAGTAAGTGCTGGACTGATTTTGACTCTAGTACAATCGTTGATTGTACAAGGAAACTAGAGCAAATTACTCAAAGTTGAACTCACTTGTAGTGCTCTGCACTCCAAGTGTTTGATAAATTGCATGAACGTAAAGTCTTGTGTGTTGTCCATTTATTGTGGTAATATTTTAAGGCATTGGAACTAGTTATACCACATTGTAAGCTAAATCAAATTAAGAGTGTGACTAGCATAGTGATTCTCATTACTCGTTTTCCAATTCCATAGGCTAAAACACATATCCGGTTTTCTAATAACCATTCGTTATAGACGGTGTTTTTCATGGCCGCTTCCGCAAATTAAACAAAATTTTTAAAACCATTTTATTGGTAGCGCCGACTTATATTTTTTTTAACAAGGGATCTATTCAACCCCCATTCTAGATCCGTTCCATCGTCTAACAGTACACCATGAGCTTTAAGGTGGTGGAGAAGGAATGAGAATGGAACCTCTCCTACACTCGTTCTGAATGTTTTGAATACAAGGCGCTCGACTTGGTTATTCGAAACATTCATCTCTATCCAAAGTCTTTAGTGTGATCCTAATCAAAAATAATTTCTTCTCAAAAAAACCTAAAAATAACATCAAATCATCAAACTTCTTTTCGCCTTAGGGCATCCATCCGAAAGCCCTTTTTCAAGGTATAAAATTAACCAACATACAATCATTTCACAAACCTCCGAACTATGGAGCTCTGATTCTTCACTTATATTAAGTGAGGATACGTAGGCACAAGGGCCACTATCCTTGGTGAGCACTCTAATAAAAAACCAACCCCTCTCTCCCTTAAGCAAGCAAACTTTTAGATTAAAACACCTATTCAAGATAAACAACCTAGAAGGTTCCCATCAAGTATGATGGATGTGAAGGGGTGCTAACACCTTCCCCTCGCATAACCGACTCCCAAACCCTAAAACTTGGTTGCAATGACCATGCTCTTTTCCTAAAGGTTTTATCGTTATTTCCCTTTCCCTCCTTGAGATAAATAAAATCCGGTGGCGACTCTGTGTCATTTTTCGCATAGCAACAACAATAAAACAGGGGGGCTTGTGAGGTACTCTTTAATGGTATCGAAAGCCTCTTGGTGCTCCCGTCCCCAGTGAAAATCACTTTCTTTCTTGGCCTTAAGCAATGGCGAGAACACCTTCGTCTTGCCACTTATATTTGATATAAACCTTCTGTAATACCCCAAATTTTGCCCTAAGATTTGTCGTCGCATTTCATTGCATTTTTATTGCATTTAATCAATTACTAACAAATTTGTGTAGTCGTTTGACTTTTTGCAGGTAAATATCATATGGCATGCATTTTGTTTTCTAAAAAGTAAAAATGGCATAATTGACATGAGGACATGTGTAAGGAGTTGTGAGTGTGAGAGGTTGAGAGTTCGAATCTCACCTTTGTCACATTTTGTTTTTTATTATTTCTACTCTAAATTTTTCTATCTTTCATTAAAAAATAACAAAAATAGTTTTTTTATTATTATTTAATTATTATTTTCGTATTTTTATTAAATCATTTTTTAAAATATTATTTTTTTCACCTTTTTCTAAATTATTCATAAAAATATCCAAAAAATCATAAAATAAAAAATATTGGAAAAAATTTTGTTCTTTTTATAATATTTTTGATTTTAGGAATCAATAGGATTATTAGTTTTTATTTTAAGTTTATTTTAATTATTTTAAATTATTTAAATTATATTTTTTCTTAACTAATTATTTAATTTGGGCTTTAAAATGGGCTTTAGGGACATTATTGATAATTTGGTGTTAACCCTAATTTGTTCCCTATATATACATGTGTTGCCTTGTTGAAAAGAGGTCAGAAGGTTTTCTTCAGAAAAGAGGAGAGAGAAAGAGAAAAACAAAGGAGATCCCCAGAGAAGAAAGACGGTCGTTCCCACAACTCGTCAGAAGGATTGAAGCTCTCCAGTGTTCCCTTATTCAAACCTTTTTCACATTTACCGAAGCAAACCTCCGCTTCGTAGGTTAAATTACTAAACCTTTTGCCTTTTCATGTTTATGTGCATATTTTGCCATGTTAATGTGTTTAGGTCCGTTAAATTACTAAACCTTTTGTTTTTTCATGTTTATGTGCATATTTTGCCATGTTAATCTCCATGTGTATTTAGGTCCGTAGATTTTAATATCAAAACCCTTTTTTAACAAAACCTTTTTTTAAAATCAAAACCCTTTTTTTTATTTATTATTAAAACCTTTTTTTAGTAAGACCTTTCTTAAAAACTGAAAAGCCTTTTTGTTCCGAAAAAAAAAAAAACCTTTTTGTTCCCAAAAACCTTTTCCCAAAAAACTGAAAAGCCTTTTCCCAAAAAACTGAAAAGCCTTTTTTAGGATGAAAAGCCTTTTTTTGTTCTAAAAAAAACTGAAAAGACTTTTCCCCAAAAAACTTTTTTTTATATAATTTAAACTTAATTTTTTTATAATTTTTAACTTAAATATTTTTTATTAAAAAATTAAAACCTTTTTTTTATAATTAAAATATTAAAAAATTAAAACCTTTTCGTAAGGAACTCCTGATGTTTGATGTTTGTCGTGTCATTTTATGTACCCTTTTATTACTTTTCTTTCCTTTGGCATTTCATGTGCATGCTCGAGGTTGAGATGTGCTTGTGGTGGCCACAACCCCACACTATTTTCCTCCCTCACTTCATTCTAAGTGTCATTACATATTTTCATATTCTTCATGTTTTCAGAAATGTTTCTTTGTTTCTTTATACCCTCTGCCTTTATTACTTTTCTTATTTCTGTACCTTAATTATTCCTCCATATAATGATTTGTCATATTTTCACATTTTTTATAGTTTTATCCTTCCGAAGGATTAGGTCCAGCCTTTTGGCCGCCGAGTCAATAGCCTTACCCCTTTAATGGATCAAACCCTGTTTAGCCTAGGTGTCCCGCCGCGGGCAAAATTGCTTTTATCCTAGCTTTAGGTCAAAGAGTCGCCGCACTCATTTTAGGGTTTCCCGCCGCGGAATCCCTAACCTAACCCTAATGCACTTAACAATTTATAACATAGAGATCGGAGTTTAAGACTCCATGTAAGCGTGTCCTTAAGATGCTTTTATTCCCCTTGAGACCTTGACCACAGTCAAGAAGTCTCTAACCTCCCTTTTGAGGGGAACTACAGTTACTCTGATTCCATTCCCGTAAGGATATGTAGGCACAAGATGCGATGTCTTGCCGAGTAAACTTAGAATTAACCCCTAGGTCTTTTTTAATTTTCAATCCTTTGTATATACCCTAAAGCAAAATAATTAATGAAATAAATAAAAAAAAATAAACAAAAGGTTCCCGTAGAGTACTACGGAAGTTTAGGGTGCTAATACCTTCCCTAAATTTAACCAACCCCCGAACCTTAGATCTCTCCCCTTTAGGTTTTTCCTTTCTTTAACCTTTCCTTCGGATAAATCAAAGACCGGTTGTAAATGAATTAAGATTCAAGTTAATCAATAGCTTGACATCCAAATTTCACCGCAACAGAAAATGACGACTTCACTGGGGAGTCCTAACTATTGAGGGTTATCCCTATTTTGTTTATTTTTCTTTATATATTTGTTTTATTATATATTTTGCTCACTTGTATGTATATATTGGGATACCTTACTTGGAGTTACTGTGTTGTGAGATAAGTCCTACACCCGGACTTGAGCGACCTTATGATAGGATGGCTGATATATTCGACGAGGCTTATAGGGAGTGAGTCCCGACTAAGCTAAATCGAGAATCACCGCTTAGTTGAGACACTTTCGAAAATGGTTCGGTTGATCGAGTGTAGTCGTGAAAACTTTTACCGTTATCGATTGGAGTCTGTGATACTGGGAACCGTAGTACCTTTACACCATCTTGACCTTATATAGGACGTAGTGCGGGAACTATGTGGGAGTAGTCCTACAATGGTTGCTACGCGATACTACGCTCGAACAAGGTTCTCTTGAGAATATTATCGACCCTTGAGTCAGTCGAGAAGTTGATAATATCCAAAAGATGGGCTGATGACTTTGGGCACTTTTTAGAACCCTTGTTCTGCAGGTACAATTAACCTATAGTACACACCACTTTGGGAAGGGTAGACCTTGAATCCATTCATTGTTCATCTAACTTAGGACCTTTTGTTTGCTTATGTGTATTTGTGCTTCGCATCCATAAAGCATCATATCATTTCTAGTTTCAAGGAATTCAGCAGTCCTTTGCAAATTCGAAAAGCCTTACATTTTAAAGTCTAAAATTTTTCCAACTTTCTTAAAAAGCAATATTCGCAATCGACCGTTGAAATTCTTGAAACCATTGCATGGCATCAGCATCACATTTTTGCATTGCATTTGTCCCCCAATTTCTCCTTCTTGGTCATATCGTCTTCTAGTGTACCTTTGAGTCGTCAAGCTGATTCCTCGACACAGATATCAAACCAGAAACGGAACAGGAGTCACTTTGATCCTATTCTCATGACTTACACAGAGCTATATCCTGACTTAGTCCGGCAAGGACTGATTACTACAAAGGCTTTACCACCTCCTCTTAATCCTCCGGCTGGATTTAGAGCTGATTTCCATTGTGCTTCCCATGAGGGTGCCCCAGGCCATGACTTGGAGCATTGTTTTGCATTGAAGGCTAGAGTATGTGAATTGGTTAGAACTGGAATACTTGATTTTACAGACAGTCATCCGGATGTTCAGAAAAATCCCTTGCCAGTACATCAGAAATGAAGTTTTGTCACTAGGCCTTTTGTTTCTCGTTGTTTGCACTTTCCTTATTTTGTTTAAGTTGTTTGCTTTTAATTATGTTTGTACTTTCATTAATGAAATAAGCATTGCGACTTTTGATTCAATTCATTTCCATCCATTTATTTGCATCTTTATGCTTTATTTTTCAAATGTTTACTTCTTGTCCAAAATTTTGATATGCTAAGATCGGAGGGAGGATGACGAAAATGTTATACCCATAACTGCTGTTAGTATGCTTTCAATTAAACCTTGTTGACGATGTAAGGCATTGTTTCAATTCCCAAACACTGGAGAAATAAGGAAGTTAATCCCTCGTCACCCCTTCGGGCCTAGAAGTTGGAGTTTCTTTCGTTACAAAAAAACCCACAATTTTAACCTTGGGATGGGTAGTTCTCAGTTAACTTGGTTGTGTGTTCATACGATACACCTTTCATTAACAAATTTTCCTTCGCACACGTCAAATAAGTGTCGAAGATGTTTTCTAATCAAAAGGTCGATGATGGTTCACCGTAATCATTAAAATCAAACAGTCACTTTCCTTCACACAAAAAAATAATATAAAAAAATCAAAAGAAGCCCGCTAAGTCAAAACCTATGAAGGAGACTTAGGCAAAACTGGGGCATCCCGCTGACTGTAAACTCTAAAATAAACAGTTCAGGCAAAATTTAGGGATAATACAAAGAGATTTTTAAATCCTTATCTTGAAAATCCTCAATGTCAAAACAATCAAATGTTATAGGGGAGTAGTGGCTGCCTTTTCATAGGTCCATTTGACTTCTGAGTCATCATTGCTACGATCAATGAAATCCCTAACTTATGGGAACCTGAATGCATAGTATGAGTTAACTGAGCATAGGACTGAAGATCATCACGTAGATTGGGTGGGTACAAATAAATTTTGAGCCTTTATCTTTTGTTTCATAAACCGTGAACCAGGCCACGTTACAACCCTCAAAAGACCTAACTGAAACAGGGTTATTTAGAAAGTATACTACAACAAGGTTGCGTAACCTGACTCCAAAAGATCCTTGCGAATCATTTATTTTGGCAATACACTTTTATTTTAAACTTTGAGTGTCTTGAACCGCCTTGTTCTGACTAACGACTCATGTATTTTCCATCATTCAAAAATAATTTTTCAAAAATCGCATGAACTTTGCATTACCATGTTTGTATGAATATTTTTGTTTGCAAACTGGCTTTCCTCTAAGGAATTTTCAAACAATGAGAAACTTGGTCAAGTGATCTTATCAGGGGCAAGTTCCTTTTACATCCTGTCAAAGAATCAGTTCAAGATTTGTTCAAGGCAATATCTTCTCAGATTTGGTTTATCCAGAGAATTGTTCAAGACTCAGACTGGGGCAAGCCCTCCGAGGATACAGCAAAATAGTCGATTCCACAAATCAGACAGCTGAAGCAATTATCAATTCATTTGACCTGGGGCAGTTTACTTGCATAATCCCCAAGCAGTTATTCATCATTCCTACAGTGACTATCAACTTGATACAGTTTAACAGAATGACAGTGATCTCCGTGTTGAGGAATCAGTCCTCCAGTTTTGTCATCTCACAGAAAGAGTCGAGTCTTGTCGTCGACGTCTGCATTTGCATTTGATCATATGTCATAGCATAATTCCTATACATGTGCACATCTTGGGTGCTTTACTCCCCATTTACATTTCTATCTTGGGTGCTTTACTCCCCATTTACATTTCTATCTTGGGTGCTTTATTCCCCATTTACATTTCTATCCTGGGTGTTTTACTCCCCATTTACATTTCTATCTTGAGTGCTTTACTCCCCATTTACATTTCTATCCTGGGTGTTTTACTCCCCACTTACATGTCTATATTGGGTGCTTTACTCCCCACTTACCTTCTATCCTTGGGTGTTTTATCCCCCATGTACCTTTATCCCGGGTGTTTTATTCCCCGTTTACCAGATATTCCTGGGTTTACCTAACATCATGGTGTTTTACCCCCATTTGCTTTTTTTTCTCCCTGAGGTCGTGTTTTACTCGTGTTTTACCTTGTGGGCAAAATTTATTTACTTGGCATCATGGGTGTTTTATCCCCATTTGCGTTTTTCTCCTGAGCTCGTGTTTTACCCGCGTCTTACCTTGCGGACAATTTCTAATTTACTTGGCACCTATCAACAATTCTGTGTCGTGTCTATCCGACGTTCTTCCAGATATGACATGTCTTCTTCCCTAGTGCAATTCCTCGATGGGTCGTCCCCTGTGACTTTGTTTCGTCTGTATCCGTGCATTTGTCATTTTCATCATACGCATCATATCAGATTCATATCATATTTAGCATTATAGTTCGTTTTGTTTTGTCCATATCATTGCATAGCACTGCGTCTAAAGGCAAAATTTTCGGTTATCTGTATTTAAATCCCTCCACCATGATTTCTCGAGTCTCCGTTGCTCAAATCACTCGGTGAAGTTATTTAAATAGGGGCAACTGTAATACCCCAAATTTTGCCCTAAGATTTGTCGTCGCATTTCATTGCATTTTTATTGCATTTAATCAATTACTAACAAATTTGTGTAGTCGTTTGACTTTTTGCAGGTAAATATCATATGGCATGCATTTTTTTTTCTAAAAAGTAAAAATGGCATAATTGGCAAGAGGACATGTGTAAGGAGTTGTGAGTGTGAGAGGTTGAGAGTTCGAATCTCACCTTTGTCACTTTTTGTTTTTTATTATTTCTACTCTAAATTTTTCTATCTTTCATTAAAAAATAACAAAAATAGTTTTTTATTATTATTTAATTATTATTTTTGTATTTTTATTAAATCATTTTTTAAAATATTATTTTTTTCACCTTTTTCTAAATTATTCATAAAAATATCTAAAAAATCATAAAATAAAAAATATTGGAAAAAATTTTGTTCTTTTTATAATATTTTTTATTTTAGGAATCAATAGGATTATTAGTTTTTATTTTAAGTTTATTTTAATTATTTTAAATTATTTAAATTATATTTTTTCTTAACTAATTATTTAGTTTGGGCTTTAAAATGGGCTTTAGGGACATTATTGACAATTTGGTGTTAACCCTAATTTGTTCCCTATATATACATGTGTTGCCTTGTTGAAAAGAGGTCAGAAGGTTTTCTTCAGAAAAGAGGAGAGAGAAAGGGAAAAACAAAGGAGATCCCCAGAGAAGAAAGGCGGTCGTTCCCACAA
This sequence comes from Lathyrus sativus, assembly GCA_963859935.3. Classification (NCBI taxonomy): domain Eukaryota; kingdom Viridiplantae; phylum Streptophyta; class Magnoliopsida; order Fabales; family Fabaceae; genus Lathyrus; species Lathyrus sativus. Next base: position 459,433,371 of record OZ012738.1, read on the forward strand.
CTCGTCAGAAAGATTGGAGCTCTCCAGTGTTCCCTTATTCAAACCTTTTTCACATTTACCGAAGCAAACCTCCGCTTCGTAGGTTAAATTACTAAACCTTTTGCCTTTTCATGTTTATGTGCATATTTTGCCATGTTAATGTGTTTAGGTCCGTTAAATTACTAAACCTTTTGTTTTTTCATGTTTATGTGCATATTTTGCCATGTTAATCTCCATGTGTATTTAGGTCCGTAGATTTTAATATCAAAATCCTTTTTTAACAAAACCTTTTTTTAAAATCAAAACCCTTTTTTTATTTATTATTAAAACCTTTTTTTAGTAAGACCTTTCTTAAAAACTGAAAAGCCTTTTTGTTCCGAAAAAAAAAAAAACCTTTTTGTTCCCAAAAACCTTTTCCCAAAAAACTGAAAAGTCTTTTCCCAAAAAACTGAAAAGCCTTTTTTGGGATGAAAAGCCTTTTTTTGTTCTAAAAAAAACTGAAAAGACTTTTTCCCCCCAAATTTTTTTTTATATAATTTAAACTTAATTTTTTTATAATTTTTAACTTAAATATTTTTTATTAAAAAATTAAAACCTTTTTTTTATAATTAAAATATTAAAAAATTAAAACCTTTTCGTAAGGAACTCCTGATGTTTGATGTTTGTCGTGTCATTTTATGTACCCTTTTATTACTTTTCTTTCCTTTGGCATTTCATGTGCATGCTCGAGGTTGAGATGTGCTTGTGGTGGCCACAGCCCCACACTATTTTCCTCCCTCACTTCATTCTAAGTGTCATTACATATTTTCATATTCTTCATGTTTTCAGAAATGTTTCTTTGTTTCTTTATACCCTCTGCCTTTATTACTTTTCTTATTTATGTACCTTAATTATTCCTCCATATAATGATTTGTCATATTTTCACATTTTTTTATAGTTTTATCCTTCCGAAGGATTAGGTCCAGCCTTTTGGCCGCCGAGTCAATAGTCTTACCCCTTTAATGGATCAAACCCTGTTTAGCCTAGGTGTCCCGCCGCGGGCAAAATTGCTTTTATCCTAGCTTTAGGTCAAAGAGTCGCCGCACTCATTTTAGGGTTTCCCGCCGCGGAATCCCTAACCTAACCCTAATGCACTTAACAATTTATAACATAGAGATCGGAGTTTAAGACTCCATGTAAGCGTGTCCTTAAGATGCATTTATTCCCCTTGAGACCTTGACCACAGTCAAGAAGTCTCTAACCTCCCTTTTGAGGGGAACTACAGTTACTTTGATTCCATTCCCGTAAGGATATGTAGGCACAAGATGCGATGTCTTGCCGAGTAAACTTAGAATTAACCCCTAGGTCTTTTTTTAATTTTCAATCATTTGTATATACCCTAAAGCAAAATAATTAATGAAATAAATAAATAAAAATAAACAAAAGGTTCCCGTAGAGTACTACGGAAGTTTAGGGTGCTAAAACCTTCCCTAAATTTAACCAACCCCCAAACCTTAGATCTTTCCCCTTTAGGTTTTTCCTTTCTTTAACCTTTCCTTCGGATAAATCAAAGACCGGTTGTAAATGAATTAAGATTCAAGTTAATCAATAGCTTGACATCCAAATTTCACTGCAACACCTTCTCAAGAAGTTTATTTTCCCCAACAAAGACTAGAGCTATTTCTTTGTCGAATGAGGCTTGAGATCCAAAACTGCCTTGGTCTTGTTTTGATTGATCTCGATGCCTTTTTTATGGACTACGAATCCCAGGAAGTCTCCTGCATGTACACAAAAAGCACATTTTAGTGGATTCATTTTCAATCCATATTTTCTCATTCTTTCAAATGAACGTTGAAGGTGGTCCAAGTGACCATTCTCCGATGAGGATTTTATGACAATGTCATCAATGTACACCTGCATGAATTTCTCAATAAAATCATGAAATATAGCATTCATGGTGTAACACCCTTTTCTACCCCACAAATATAATGGCAAATCAATCATATTTATCAGAGTAAAATATTAAACACAATAAAAATCACCTCAAAGGGCGTACATTTCTCAATTACTCAAATAAAAGTCAATGCTCCATAAACAACGGGTTTTCCCAAAAAACTCAAAAATTGCTCAAAAGGCAGCTGAACTCAAAAAGGAAAAATCCAAAGTTTTCCTTACGCAACAACATAATCAAAATTACAATAACCAATAAAACATGGTTTAACTCAAAGACCTTAACCCAATGTTACACTATCAGAGCAAGACCCTCTAAGTCAACCAAAAGTCAAAAACTCCAAAAAGTCCTTGACGGCATCCACGGCTAAACCTGGGCATCTGCATGTTACACACGTGGAGGCAACATTCAAACAGGCAGGGTGAGTAAAACGATTCATAATAATCAATATAGGAATCAATATATAAAATAGCGTCATTTTCGTATTCACATCGTCATGATCATCAAGGAAACATCAAAAAGCCATAATATCATAAATTACACCAAATTGTCACATAAATGCAAATGCAACAAGACTCATGCATGTGGTACCAATTCATCAAAGTTCGGTGGACACTGGACCATCAATCCTCCATAGATCTCCATCAATAGGATCAATTCTACATAAGAACCGGAGCACAATAAAATACTTCATATTCGCACAATGAAACTGAAGCCACAAGAATCAAACACTAGACTGAAGTCCGGAATGCATATGAATGCATGATGCACATGTCAATATCATCCTCATAATAAACTCATTAGGTGCATCATCATTCATCAAAATCATCATAATAATTATGTCATTATATAATCATCAAAACTCATGGAATCAACATCATAACTCATCATCATTACTCATAGGAATCATCATACAATCATGTATTAATCACATATGAATCATAATCATACTCAAGGTAATTCATCCAGAAAATCACAACATCAAAGCATCAAGACAACACTACACAAGAACACAATTCGCGAAACTCTACTACATTCGCTGGATAGTTTGCCATGCGAGTCTGGGGTGAGTGTTCGTCGTACTAAGGATTGTTCGCTGTGTGAACTCGCGATTATAGCAAAACGCTGTTATGCACCAGTAGCAAGACCAGCCCAAAAGTCCCTACGATTTCCTTCCCCAATGCCCCCAAAACATCCCTAAATCATTCCTAAGGTATTACGGCGATAAGAGCACAAAATCTACGACTTATTAGGCCAATCCCATATCCTACTTACGCCTCCAATTCCCATTATTTCTTACAAATACCCCACAGTCATTAAAGTTCTCACAATCACTTACCCTATACGGTTAAACAACCTCAACAACAGATTTGACCATGAAGGCCTAATTTCCCTTACTCTCAAATCAGTCTTAAACCTATCAGAACATCAGTTCGAATCCCTCAAACTCATTGAACTCGTCACCAGAAAGGCAACACCAATCCAATACTAATAAATTCACAAACCTTTAAATCAGCTTTAAATACATTGAATCATATATTGCAAACAATGAAGGCAATACTCCCCATACTTAAGCAACCTCAAAAACATATTTGGCCACGAAAGGCCTAATTTCCCTTACTCAAAAACCTCCTAAATCCTTAAATCGACTTTAAATACATTGAATCATATATTGCAAACAATGAAGGTAATACTCCCCATACTTAAACAACCTCAAAAACATATTTGACCATGAAGGCCTAATTTCCTCAAACTCAAATACCTCATAAATCCTTAAATCGGTTTTAAATACATTAAATCGTATATTGAAAACAATGAAGGTAATACTCCCAATACCTTAATTTGTCGATTCCAAGTCTTTCTCCTTTGAGTTCTTGGAAAACCTCACGAAGCCTTGCCTATATCCTCTTCCTTCAGAGCTCTGACCTCTATTTCTTCTCTTTTCACGATCTAACAAGAACGAATCCTAATTCCCTCAAAATTCATTTTTGTTAAACCTAACTCTGGGCCTTAAAATGGGCTTTCCAATTTCACTTTCACTAACTCCTCCTCAAATGTCCATTTTACCCTCAAATCATCTTATATTTATTTAAATTAATAATAATACAAAATATATTCATATTATTTACTATTATTTAAATAAATTACTCAAAACTCCATAATTCTCAATTTTCACACCAACCACCTAAAATCACCAAAAATACGAATATTCATATTTAAATAAATTAAATAAATATTCCAATAAATATAGGGTGTTACACATGGATCTTTGATAAGTTGCTTCGGTGTTTTTTAAACCAAATGACATTACAACCCATTTGTATGTTCCCAAGGCCCCAGGGCACCGGAACGCTGTTTTGGGAACATCATCTTCGGCTATAAGAATTTGATTATAGCCGAAGTACCTATCGAGCATACTCAAATGTTTAAAACATGCGGCGGAATCAACCAACATTTCTACTACAGACATTAAATACTCACCTTTAAGGGTAACGTTGTTCAGGTCCCTGAAATCTATACAGATTCACGGAGTCCCATTCTTCTTGATAACAGGAACTATGTTTGCTATCCATTCGACGTACCTTGCAGTTCTAATGAACCAACTTTTGAGCAGTCTCTCGATCTCCGCTTGATCTTTAGAGTGATTTCTGGAGCGAATCGCTGCGACTGCTGTTGTACTGGTCTTTTTCCTAGTTGGATTGGTAGTCGGTGTTCCACTATACTCCAACTCAAACCATGCATTTCGCTATAATCCCAGGCAAAGAAATCTTTGTATTCTTTCAAGACCACGATCAGCTTGGCCTTCATCTTTGACCCAATCTTGGTACTCACATAGGTAGGTCTTTTTGTTACCTCATCTCCTAAGTCAATCTCTACGAGTGGGTATTGCGCTTACATTCTTTGCAGCTCAATGGTTGGGTCTTTCTCAAACCCTAAAGGCTCTTTGTCATAGATGCAATCAAGCCTCCGACTTTCCGAAGCTGTTGTCTGGCCTTGTTGACCAATTAACTGTGCATTGTTGTCAGTTTCACCAGCTACATTTTGTCGTTTTTATGCTTCTAGTGCCGACTTCCACTTATTTTCAGCCAAATAGGCCGAAATTCGAGTCAAGCTCCCTATGGGTGGAAGTCCTTCTGTGGGCTCCATTGTTTCGTCAGTAACATCCCAAATGAATCTATAATCAGGACCCAAATTTAGGACATGACCTGTGTCGACAGAAGTATAAGACCCTGATCCATCGTCACAAGGTGCCACATTTGCTAGGTACTAGTCGAAAGATTTTTTCGTACCTTTTGCTTCATCGATCTTATAATAGCTCTTATCGGCTTTGATATTTTTGATGATGCCATATTTCCTCCAAATGCTTAATCTCTGATGTAGAGTTGACGGTACTGCCCCTATCACATGGATTCGCTCTCAACCCAACAATAGGTTGGAATTGACCTTTGAGTTTATGACCATGAAGAGTGCTGATCGGGTAGTTGTACCTACAGCTAAATAACTCGGACAGCCCCAAAAACGTTGCTGGTTTTTCCTTCATAGTTAGATAAAATCATGTTATGTCGTCGGAGATCAGCTTCAGTCTTCCCAATCTTCTTGAACAACGTATGAGGAATTACATTGACAGTTGCCCCTCCGTCTATGAACACTTTGTTGACTGCCACTCTGTCGACCTTTGCTTTTATGAACAACGGCTTTAAATGTTACATAATTCAAGGACTAGGTCTTTTAAACATGGTCATTCGTTCTTCCACTACGCCATTGTTCATCGCATAGTAACATAGTGGCTTGTCTTCCGTAGTCTCGTCTGGCACGAAATCTTCTTCTGCTTTAGAGACTTTTGACACCCTATCATATTCCGCCGACAGTATTGACACGACGTCGCAGTTTATAACAAAATCCTCATCGTATGTGTCATCATTGGTATCATATTACATGTCTTCATCGAAATTGCCTTTTGGTGACAGGGTATATTCCTCATCCGATTGGGGAGTGTACTCTAGTTCTTCCTCATCTGACTGGGGAGTGTACTCTGGTTCTTTCTTGTTCTCAACCCCAGATGTGTACTTCGAACTCTAGGCCTTTCTCCCCTGAAGCTTCCACAGTCACTGCTGTAGTCTGATTCGTCACAAATTTCTCCTTCTGACCCATGTTGCCTTTGGATATTGCTTTTCAGTCTAGAGGTTCCGACAGGCTTCAATTATGAATTTGAAGCCTCTTTGGCAGCCTTTTTATTTCGCTGATACTACCTCTACTGAGTCCTTGTCATAGGATTCTTCCCTTTGTAATTAGGGGAAACCACATAGCCCTTGAGTTAAGTTCTCTTGTCGGAGACCTTTGCCTCCTTTTCTAGATCCAACACCTTCCATTTCGGCCTCTTGCTCCCCTTCTGGCTCACGGGTGCCATCCACTTATTCTGTGGAGTGTCTGATGGGGGCACAACCTTCGACCCGTTCACCCTGCATTTCTCATGGAAATCCATCAGACTTTCGCCAGCTTGAGGGTAACACGTATTGAGTTTCTCCTCAGACTTCTTGTCGGGACCATCAGTAGTCTCGACCATCATGCATTCAAAAGCTTCAATTGTTAAGTGTTTGTTGAGACCCCCAGTAGCCTCAACCATCATGCAATCATATAGCTCAGAATATAAGGCTTTTCTTCGAACTTTAGAGGGTCTGCGTCAACCTGCATCTTTGGTCTTTTGCCAAATTGAAGTCGGCCTTCCTTCAAAGTTTCTGCACCAAATCCCATAAAATAACACATTGAGTTGTCTTATGACCAAGGAAATTATGAAATTTACAAATCCCCTTTTTCTTCTTTTCTTCTAAAGGGGGATCTTTTGCCCTAGAAGGGACAATAATTTGACCGTCTTTAACTAATAAATTAAATATTTTGTCGCACTTAGATACATCAAAAGTATACGTTTTCGCGACGTATTTATCTATTTTTTCAGTTTTGACAGGATTTTTTCCATTTGATGGTTTTAATAATTTACACGTGTATGGAGGCCATGGCTTCAGTTCAGCCATGTTAACCTCGCTTTCATCGACGAGCTCCTCATCATTAAAAGAATATTTGTCAGCGGCCACGTATGAAACTTTCTCTTTCTTGCGGTATTTGTTAGCCTTGGTTTTTTCATTTTTTTAAGCGTTCGACTTGTCGGACCCTATCAGCTAGTTGCGCCATATCTTTGAGATATTGCTGTAATACCCAAATTTTTTACCCCTAAGATCCCACATTTCATTTTGCATATCATTCCACAACAAGATCGTACTTTTTGGTTCTCTCACCCTTGTGTGTTTCTTACTTGCTTTATGTTTGTTTTTGTTTACTAACCTCTAACCAAAATACCAAAAATATTTTTCAATTTGTTTGTTTCTTCTTCTTCTCTGTGTGTTTAGGATTTTGCAAGGAGATTGATGGCAAGGACATTCATTCAAATATAAATCAGATGGAAGTTTGACCTCATCTTGGTCAAACTATCAAGAGTTTGCTTCAATTTGTTCTATGAGAAATTTGGTCCAGAGATCCGAGAATCATGTCAAAGATCAAAATTAAAGGTTTAAGGCCAATATATGTCGTTGCTAATAGGCTTTCTACAATGTGTGTCTTACCGCTTCGGTTAGCCGGTGTTTTGAGTGCTCCTGGAAAACATGGACAGTTAGAAGGATATTTAAAGAAGCTTTTCAAGCCAAAAAACCTCTGCTGATTTTCTTCTTCAAACTCCTCACTACGAAAACTTTTTGCTCACATTTTCTTCTCCCACTTCCTTCCACCAATTTCACTCTAATTGAAACAATTTCAGCCAAATTCAAAGGAAGAAGAAGAAGAAGAAAGAAGAAGAGAGTTTCGATTTCATCATTCACCTGAGTTTGAAGGTAGATTGAGCTTCACCGTCATTTTCGATCCGTTACCTTTTGTTGTGATTCTTTGAATTGTTGGTACCATTGTGAAGAGCTCTTGATTTCGATTGCAACCGCGTATTTTTCGCGTCCCGCCGTTGTGATTTAAGCGAGCATCCATGGCCGTGAATGTTTTCGCGTGTGAGAGCTAGAAGAAGAAGATGATTCTGTTTCGTTTTCTCTTTCTTCTTTTCAATTGTATCTTTCTTTTCATTTTTTTATTTTCCTTTTTATTTCTCTTCAGAATTTAACCGTGTGGACTTTTCCACATTTTCTTTTTATTATTAAATTTGTATTTTAATTTCATTTTTGAAAAAGCTCTAAAAAAAATTATTTGAAAATATTTTGATTAAGTGTTGGTTGTTTTGGATCTTGAATTTGATAAGATTTCATCAATATCAATGGACCTTGGGTGTTGATTTTATCCACCAAGAGAGGTGATTGATATTGACGATAATTTAATCGATTCGAGATTCAAATTGTGATTTCATTTTCTTTCTTCTTCTTTTTATTTTTGATCGATGAAATCTATGGATCATAGATTGTTGATTATCAAGGTTGTTTAATCTTCATTATTTCAAATCTATGGATGAATAATCATTGAGATAATTCTCCGTACTTTGGAATAGTGATAGATTACCTTTGATTAATTAATTAAAAATCTTGATTATGATGAGATCACTACCTCTTTTCTTTTTGTGTGACATGTTTTAGGAGAGTGATTTACATATCACTTCTCTAACATGTATTAACACTAACATTTTATTGACCGGCCTCAGATAGTCGTGGTTTCTACATAAACCCGATTACGATTGCTTAACATAGCGCTAAAGTGTCCCTTAATCGGAAAATGATCATTCGTGGCTCAAACTTACGTTTAAAAGTCCAAGTATGTTTAGTTGCTTGTCTTAACTCCAATACCTATGAAAATCATTGTTAGGAGGCTTTGATTCTATCAACCCTCTAATGAATTTTCATTAATCTTGGTCTAAGTGCAAGAATTAATCATCATTGATCATATGTTCTAACCACTAACCACTAATTCACTAACAATATCCTTGTTTAATTTTGTTTATATTCTCTTCTTACTCCTTATTTCTTACTTTTATGTTTTCATATTATCATTTCATATCATATCTTTATTTATGTTTATGACATTTTCTCTTTGTCCACTTGGACCATACTTTGTTCAAAACACTAATAAAGGATGAAACATCTAAAAAATTTGGTGCTATTAACTTTGTGGTTATGCTCTTGGACTACTCTTAGACCTTGGACTTTATGGACCTTTGGACTTAGAATTAGGGCTCTCATTCCTATGCTTGGAGTATTGTGGATCTTAGCCTTTATTTGGCTCGCTCATTAGCTTATGCTTTAAATCGGATGGAATTCTTTTTTGCTTGCTATGGAGTGTGCTACAAGTCGGTTAGATCTTTCTTACCTCTAGCTCTTATTTTGGTTTTTTAGGATAGTCACTTCATCTCCTCCCCTTCTTAAATTTTCAAAACTTTCTCCCTCTTTCAAAACCTTCTTGGTTTCAAACTTCAAAACCGCTTTCGCAATAAAACCTTGACTTTCGTCAAGTGATTTTTAAACTTTGTTTTTCTTAATAAAAGTCAATCAATGTTAATCATGCTTTGACCAATTTCAAAAGACATAAAAAATACAAAAACTCATCAACTCTTTTTGTGCCTTTATGCACTTTTTCACTTTAAAACTTTTCATAAAGTTTAGACATGATTCATTTCTATAGTTGAGATGTAAATCTCCTATTCCCCATATTATTAAGACTTTGACATTTTCCACGTTGATGTTGAGTGATAGTCTTGTTGATAATCCAAGCAAATCCTCCATCTTTATGTGACGCAGATGTTGTCTTAATACTCGTGGGTGGATAGTCGCAGTTTTCTCCTTGAAATGACGACTTGTCTTTACATCTAAAATCAATCAAAACCAAGAAATTTTTGTCATTTGTACCACGAACTACGGGGTTTTGATTCCATATTGCACTTTATGGGTACGTAGGCATGAGACGATAAGTCTCTCCAAACACAAAAATCTAAAAAATAATTCTCTTCTCATCTCCCCAATCTCTTTTCAAACAAACCATTTTCAAACCAAAAAGCGTAAATATTTCAAAGGGCTCCTATAGAGTATTATAGACGTTTTGGGTGCTAACACCTTCCCATTGCGTAACCAACCCCCTTACCCCGATCTCTGTCTCATGTTCTTATTTTAGAACTCTTTGGTTTTGTTCGCTCTTTTTCCTTTCCTTTATTTGGATAAAATAAAAGTGCGGCGGCGACTCTTGTTTTCTTTGAGTTAAGCTAATCAATAGCTTATGCTCACGATTTTTACCGCTACAATTGCGTGTCAAACTTTTTCCTGATTCAAAAGTCTAAACCTGTTAAGATATTGGTCCATCGACTTTGTGGCCTTTCGTTTGACACTGGCTAGCTCTTTCAAGACTAATTTTTGATTGTCCCATGTGAAACAATTCATGAAACAACCTTTCCAATTGTGCCCAGGTATGGACATATTGTGGGGGTAATGTGGTAAACTAAATAAACGTATTCTTTGTGAGGGAACTTGGGAAATACTTCATTTTTAAGTCCTCGTTGTTCACTATGTCACCGACTTCAGTTTGATATATGGCAACATGTTCGACGGTGGACTCTTCGGTCTCTCCGGTGAATTTGGTGAACTTTGGAACCTTCTAGCCCCTAGGCAGCTCTGTTTGCAAAACAAAGTCTGGTAGTGGGGACGTACATGCTGGTCGTCGAAGGCCTGGATTCGCTCCATTGCGAACCATAATCCGTTCCACCATAGCTTCTAAGTTTGCTTCACCAGCCATGGCTTCGTGTCGAACCTGTCTGACCACATAGTCTGGGTCTTGGTTCCTATGGACTAAAACAATAAGAGGCCTTTGGGCCACCCTAGGTGTGTGTTCAACCTCATGGGGTTGTTGGTCACTTGTTTCGTCGGAGACTTCATCTTGTCGAATTGGCGTCTTCGATTGAGACGCCGACGTCTGTCGACCTGAGGCCCTAGGAGCGCTTAAAAAATCACCTATCCGTGTCATCTGAGTCGCCAATTATTGGTAACTCTAGGTCGAATCTTGTATTAATGGTCTTAATATGGTGCCCATTTGCTAGGTTAACATGTGAACCATTTCATGATTACTTTCATCCATCTACTATCTCATAACGGCGACAGAACTTGAGGTGAAAGTTGGAATCGAATGTGATGGAAGACTAAACCCTGAGGGCCTAGTAACTTGGTTCACCAAAGGTCCTAATTCCTGATACGGTGAGAAAGATGACGAGGAACTTTCTCCAAAGAGTGGGCCACTTTGATGCAGGTTCGACGTGAACTATGTTGGCATCCCAAAGGCTCGGGGCGCGGGCATTGTGAAACTAGGCACATACTACCCCCCAGTTCCTGTCAGCATATGCCTAGGTTCAAGTCGATGCAGCATCACGATAGACCCACTATGTGCAGTCAAAACCGCAGACACAGTGTCAGTGCCAACATCGGTTCTTTGCGTCACAACCGTATTTCCCTCCGAAGACGGTTCTTCATTTGGACGTGCTGTCTTCATCTTACTATTATGTAAATGCATACACCCAAACCAACGGGTCCCACCAGGTGTGCCAATTTGTACCCACGCAGTTTTTGCGTGAACAACCTCTGACCTTTTACGCATGTTTACTTGTGGGAGCGACCAAACAAGTTCAAGAACTATCTGGTCGTGTCTATGCGACGGTGCTAGAATGGTTTTGTTTAGAATAAATTGGAAAGAAATTCGAATAAAAATGTGAAATGAAGGACAAATAAAATAAACGAGTAAAAAATTAAGATATCTTAAAGTTTGGTAATGTGAAGTGCTTTTAAAAGGAAATGTGGACACGATCATACATTTTGCAGGAATGAACTCTTTTCTCTTAACGCTTGGTAATCAGATTGTTTTTCCCTTACAATGTTACAAAATGAGCCCCCTATAATGAAAATGGGCATTGCCTTAAATAGGAAAAGAAAATAACTGCTATGTTGGTCTTGGTGGCGCCACGTGTCCCTCCACCACTTTTGTAACTTCCCCGCGTTCTTAGCTTTTCAAATTTTCTTCCCGCTCAAAAGTTCTCATACTTCGTGTCGGTTTCCTTGACCATCAGTCGACACTTTCAATGGAATAACCTTGAGTCGACTTACAACCTTCTTCTGCTGGCGTCGACTTACCTCGTTTCCTTCACCATCTTTCCTAGCCTGTCGACCCATAAGTCAACTTCTATGTCAACTTTTCCTAGTCGAAATCTTCCAGCCAACGGTGATGCAAACATTTTAATTAATAATTTTAAAATAAAACAAGAGATAAATCATTCATTTTTCTAGATTACGAGGCTAATAATGAAGAAAAGCTAAAATATGTGATTTGGACGGATGGAATTTGTCGAAAAATTACTTTGTTTGATTACATAATTTCATTTGACAGAACCTAACGTACAAACAAATATCTATAATTTTTTCCCATGTACTGGTGTAAATCATCATCATCAAAGCATAACCTTTGTTGTTGCATTCTTAACCGATGAAAAATATGAGTCATTTGTATTGAGACATTTTTGAAAGTAATGCGAGGACATAAACTTATTATAATGATAACAGATAAAGACTGGGCTATGAAGAATGCACTATAAGAGGTTTTTAGTGGATCTTCTCTTAAATTTTATATGTGACACATTATAAAAAAAACTTTTAGAAAAAGTGGATGGTACCTTAAATTCAAATACAGAATAACCGTCTCAAGTCAATGTGTCTGGAATTCAAAGTACTCGGAAGAATTTGACGAAATGGAAGAATATTATTGGTGATTTCATGTTGAAAGAGAATGATTAAATTTCTAAATATATGATCTTAAAAGCATATGAATACCGGTTTATTTTAAAGATATAATCATGTATATAATTTGAGAGCAACTTCAAAAATTTGAGAATGAAAATTCCAAAATTTTACCCTATACCCCTACAATTATACTTATACCCCTACACTAAAAAATTTTTGATCAAAATACCCTCATATAAATAGTTATAATTTTAGAAATTATGGTTTTCATTTTCATTTCCGCCTGAAGTCTTCCGAGGACAGATTTTGCTGCTATATACTGGAACTCATATCACAAATCTTCCAGTTCATAAAGTGTATACCGGAGGTGTTAGAGTAAGTGTTCCGGTTTTGTTTTCGTACCGGAAAACATTGAAGAAGTCTTCAAGTATTCTGTTTTTTTGAGTTTACATACCGAAAGTGTTAATGCAAGTCTTCCGGTATTCTGGTTTTTTTTGTTTATTTATCGAAAGTGTTAATGCAAGTCTTCCGGTTCGTTTTCTTTAAGATTCATATCGGAACTCATTGTTGAAGTGTTCCGATTTGGTTTTTTTTACTTTTATTAATTTTTTAAAAAATGTTTTTAATATTTTTTTATGTTTTTGATTTTTTATTTATTTTGGCAGTGGTGCGGACACGAGGTAAGGACGGTAGAATCCCTGATCGCAGTCTAGGACGGGGCGATTCATCGTGAATGGCTAAGGAAGAGAATATTGGTGCATCTGCATCAGCAACACAACCTGTTGGATATCTAGGAGGATCGTACGATACCTCTCTTTTGGTTAAGTACAAACATCATATTGCTAGACATATATGGTTTAGTGAGGTAAGTAAACGACAATTATTTGATATTGAATAAAAATTGAATTTTTAATGTTGTATTTTAAAATATATTTACTTTTAACTGTTTTCAAGAGAGAGGTACGAAAAAAGAGTTGAAGGTAGCAGGACATGGGTTGAAGTTGATTAAGAGGGTTCCACTGCAGCTTCCTAGACAGATTGAGGGTCGGATATCTAGGTCTGGTTTACTTTCACTTCAAAGAATCTATTTGACGAAGATAGATACGAACCTGGTTTCTGCATTTGCAGAGAGATGACATCTAGAGACATCTTCATTTCATATGTCGTTTGGTGATATGACAATTACTCTGGATGACGTCTCTTGTCTGCTTCACTTGTCCATCAGAGGAGTCTTCTGGAGCCCTCAAGATATCAATGAATGGCTTGTTGTTGAATGGGCTGTTGATTACTTAAGAGTGTCACAGAGAGTGGCGCAACAATAAGTCTATGATTGTAGGGGTTCTTACTATAATTTGGAGTGATTATACGATCGATTTGTAGAGCATATAGCTGCTTCTAGATGGGCATATGCGACTAGATCTTATTTGTTGATGTTAGTGGGTTCCACGATTTTTGCGGACAAGAGCTTTATGCTTGTTGAGGCACGATACCTCTCACTATTTATGGACTTGGATGACTTATCAAGATACAGTTGGGGAGCAGCTGCGTTGGTTACCCTTTATAGATATCTCGGAGATGCTTCCATGTTCAGTTGTAAGCAGCTCGGTGGTTATCCGACTCTCCTGCATGTATTTATTTTAATTTAGTTTTTTTGTTTTAATTAATTTAATTTAGTATGTTAATTTTATTTATCTAGTTTATTATGTCATAATTAATTATTTTAAATTAACTAATAGTATTAATTTTGTAAAAGTGTTGGTTAATGAGTATTTTTTAACACTTGGAAAAAAGGAGAAAATTGGATACCAGCTAATAATGGACGAGCTAACACCTGCTAATACCAGCTAATAACGGTCTCTCTCGAGCGATGATATGGTCCTATAGGCAAGGTGTCCTGAAAGTGGATGACTTCCGACCTATTATGGACGAGCTGACACCTGTTGATGTCATATGACGGCCATTCGAGGGTCATTAAGTATGGCGTCAGTTTGATGAGTGTTGCGGTGGAAATAGGATATCAAACTATTAATTATCTTGAATCATAAACAATGAATAATTGATAAGTAATGATATTGAAATATGGAATAATGTACAAGTGATAGGAATGAAATGTGAATAGCAACAATAATGTTAGAGAATGTACAAATATATAAAAACAGGTTAGTAAGCAAACTCATGGATAATCGAGAACGATGTTTAAGAATTAAATGAAAGTTAGACAGAAATTGAAACAGTCAGGTTAGGCTTTCTTCATTATTTTTGAATTTTTATTTTTGTCATAAACCCTTAATCTAAAATTCTTCCAAAATATTCAAATTATTACAATTATTAAAACAATTTTTGCCTCCAAATTATAATAACAAAAAACTAATAACTATACACTACAAAAATTTGTTAAAAAAATAAAAAATGTTTTTCAATAGCTATTTAAAAGGTGAATTCATTGTTTACTTATTTAAAATATTTACCAGCTATAAGTTATATAACAAATAAAAATAAAAATAAGTTGTTAGAGGGTATTAGGAAAACCAATTTTTAATTAAGAAAAACAAACAAGTTATGAATTAATTGTATTAAAAAAAAAGAAATTAAGCAGAGAAAATATTAATAACAGGGGAGGGGCTCGTGTCCTTCATTTCACTTGACCTAGGGTTTTAAACCCCAACCCTCCTCTTCCTTTCCTTATGCGCCAACGGCGCATTCTTCTTCTCCGTTTAGGCTCGCGACGCCATTGATGGCCTGTGGAGCTTTTCCTCACTTCCGCTTGCGATGACCTTCTTTCTATCATACCCGCTCTTCCTTCTTTTTCCCTGTACCAACAAAAAAATGATTAACAAAAATGGTGTTTCACCTTACCCCCAATTTTCGATCGATGATATCTTGATGTTATTGGCTGTGAGTTTGCAGTTGGTGATTTGCGGTTATGAGCGGCCAATGATGAGTGAATATGAGGTTTTTGGGTTCGTTGCCTGTCGATCGTCCTCGTGATAGTGGCAATGGCGACGATTCAATGGCGGCAATAATGATGATGCGGAGGAACCCCTCTCGTCTGAGTCTATGGGTTTTTTCACGGATGAGTTTGGTTGTCGTTCTGATGCGCGTGATGATGGTGACGATGATGACACTGAGGGAGTCCTTGTGTCTGAGTCTTCGGTTTGGATTCTGAGGGTGGCTTGACTGTTTCTTGTTCGCGGATGAGGGTGGTTGTTCTTTTTTCATTAGGGTTCTTTCGTCATTTGGTGTGTTCGTCCCCTTCTCCTTTTCCTTCTTCTGAAAACTTGTTTTATATTGCTTCTTTTCACTCTTGCTGGGCTTGAACTATATTTGATTTATGTTTTATTTTTATTTTGATGGTGGAAATCTGATGAGATTTGATTTGCTTTTTTTCCAGGTGGATTTAAATTCTGATTGTGATTTTCATCCTCTGATGGGGATTGAATCCGCAGATTTGGTGTTTGCTGAATGATTGTTTTTCGATTTCACATATTTTAGATCCAGATTTGATTTGGTTTGTTGGATTAGATGTGATTCTGGATCAGATACGAATTTGGTTTTGAATATCCACATAATTTACTTGATAGAACTGGATATTGATCTGAATCTGATTTTTGGCTCTTTCGAAACTCTCTTTCAGCATAAGTGCTTATCCAAATAATTACTTTTCAAATAATCACTTTTTCTCTCTCTACTTTTTCTCTCTCTGGATGCCTCGAAAAATAAGGACAGAATCTTTCGGTTTTAGCCCGAGGTCGGGAATATGAGTCGGGAGCTGGCTTCGACTTTGTCGTTGCCCTCCCGACGTACCCGATGATGAATAACTGAGGGTATCGGAACTATCAAAAAACTTTTCTAACATTAACGCTTTTCTCTGCTTTTGTTGTTTTTGTCTGTTTTGTGTGTAGGTACAAAAAAAAGTCGAGTCTTCAACGAATCGGCATGAAGAATCGGGCATGGGCATGAAGACCAATCTTAGAACAATAGGACTTTAGCATAAAAAAATGTATCTTATTTTTCCTTTGTAATTGTATTACAATAAATATGAATAATAAAATTCACATTATTTTCATCCAATTTTACAATTCTTTTGATTATTCTTGTTCTATTTTGTCGCAAACTGAGTGAAACAAAGATATTCGATTAAATCCAACTGATAAAATCAAACGATTAAAATTTAACCGATTAAACTCAACCAAACAGATTAAATTCACCGAATAAATTCGTACGAATAAACCCCAAAATAAAATTACCTGAATCAACCTTGTTGTTCCAAAATATGTTGCTCGACTTAAATCCGATGTAACTTTAATTCCAGACAAACCTTTTTCAAATTAAATCGTGCCTGATGATAGAGACGGTAAACGTCCTTGAACGAATAAAGCAGAGAGGTCCGATTAACAACAAAACATAATTAACCTCCGCACTGAAAAACAATCGACTTGTATCTCCAATGGTTAAATCCAATGCCCTGAACCATCATAGTTATAATAACTCCAAACACTGGCCGAAATTTCCACTATATTCCTTTAGAATTTAACTGGCAGATAGCAGAAGAACAGAAAAATAGGCGCCTGTTAAAATAAATTTCGCAGAGTGAATTCTCGCACCACTTTGAACCAAACCACTGACGTCTCAGCACAATCATCCCTATATGATAAAACAACGTCTCAGAAATCCACTGACGTCAAAGTCTCGTCCTTTGAATAAAATATTGTGTCTCGATAAATCCACATCAAAATTACTGTAAAATTCAATTCATCCTCAAATAAAATACGACACTCAAAAATGGAAACCCTAATCGCTCGAGGGATTCCTGACAATGATCCTGCTTCCTAAACTGCCAGCAGACAGTGAATCAATGACCATTTCGCCCCTCCACAGTTAAAGTGCACCTGATGTTATTCTCCTGTAACAAACAACTGACTATGCAACCCGTTAGTGGTTAGTTAATATGTAATGCAAAATGAAATGTAATGCGACATGAATCGCCTAATCTTAGGGAAAAATTTGGGGTGTTACAATGAGTTATGTCTATACAGGGAGTGCCTGAGGTGGGGTGACACTATTGTTCCATACTTGTCTTACAAATGTATGCGTCAGTTTGGATACAGGCAGTATGTTCCACCCCACCTCTTGATTATACGATGGTTGGTGATATTGATGTTGAGCGGATTAGTTACCATCATAGCGTTGGGGATATGATTCATCATACAACACTGGCCACTGCCCCATCTGAGACAGATGATGGATATCTTCAATGGTATTATCATGTTTCGCATCCTCGTCTGATACCGCCCCATCGTGATGCGCCAAGAGAGGTGCCAGATCCTGTTTACGATGCAGGACCGTTTGATCCTAGTCGGGCTCGTGTTTCTGCATTGATTCATCATTATCTTCAATAGGCTGATGTTGAAGAGAATGATCGTCAGTTTGCTAAGTTGTTCGAAGCTTTACGTATTTCTCAAAAACCCTAATTTTTAATGCCCTTTTTCCCAATAACATCTAGTGACCTAAACCTTTTCCATAACTCATAACTTCCATACTTAGTATCCTCCAATGAACATGCACAATATCTATTGGTATCGGTATACCACCAATTCTATTTCCTGTCAACTCACAAGCACAAGGTAATCCATAGGTTATTCTAAGAGTACAATGACATATTTCCTTGTTAGTTCCAACATAATCAACTTGTGTTAACTCTTTAGCAATGTGTCTCAATGCAGCTCGAGACACTGAACCACGTAAATTATTGTAAAATGGACTTACATGGGCGTGCTCAACTTCATAAAAACTCTTTTGAAAAGAAGCTCTAATCTTGCCCAGTTGTAACTTTAAGTTGTCATTCATAGCCTCCCAACATTTGACCATGTCACCAATATTGTTCCCTAATATCTACTTTAACTTCCAATTAGCAGACTCTGTAACACCCCAAATTTATTTGAATATTTATTTAATTTATTTAAATAGGAATATTCGTATTTTTGGTGATTTGCGGTGGTTGATATGAAGTATTGAGAATTATAGATTTTGAGTTATTTATTTAAATAATAGTATATAATATGAATATATTGGTATTAATATTAATTTAAATAAATTTATAAGTGAATTGAGGGTGTCGCAACTGCGAAAAACACCCGGCGGAAAAACAGAAGAGTAGCCACCGAACATTATTTATCCCAAAGAAAGGGAAAGGAAACGATCAAAGAAAACCTGAAGAACGGGAAAAGACAAGGTCATCGCAACCCAATCTTGGGTTTGGGAGTCGGTTACGCAAGGGGAAGGTATTAGCACCCCTCATGTCCGTTGTACTCAACGAGATCCATGCTTGTTGTCTAATCAATGGGTGTGTTTATCTATAAGCTACTTCTAAACAGAAACGAAAACAAAAGAAAAAGAAAAAGACTCGATAGGATATCGTCGCCCTATGCCTATGTATTCCCTTGTGCAATGGGAAAGTCTGAGTCAACGTAGTTCGGAAAACTACGGGTGATGGAGGAAGGTTGCTCGCCAAGACATCATTGTCTTGTGCCTACGTATCCTCATCTAGTATGAGAAATCATAGCAAACGTAGTTCGGGTAGCAAAACGAAAGGTAGGTTATGTGTTTTTTATGTGTAACGCTAAGTTCTCATTCCAACAGTTAGGGACGAAGCTTGTTTGCGGTAGAACGGAAAAGTAACATACTCTTTTCTGAAAATAAATTTTGAAACAACGATCCCGAAGGATATAAAGTTTGAGTTTTTTTTATGAGTTTTAGTAAAGTGAATTAGTTTGTTTGAGATTCGTGTTGCACTAAAGACTATGACATAGGAACGAATGTGTCACATATCGCCCTCAGACGGGACGTACACTAAACACTCTAGACAAGCGAGAGGAGACCCCTCACTCATCATTTCGCATGTGCTTAAGGCTCGTAGCTTACAATGTTCATCGTATTTATTAGATGAGTTAGAA
The DNA here is from genome assembly GCA_963859935.3 of Lathyrus sativus. Lineage (NCBI taxonomy): Eukaryota > Viridiplantae > Streptophyta > Magnoliopsida > Fabales > Fabaceae > Lathyrus > Lathyrus sativus. The sequence goes on from OZ012738.1 coordinate 459,452,975, forward strand.
CGTGTCTTGAGATGAGAAGAGAGACGCGCGGAAGGTCTAAGGGGAAACTTGGCCCTAACGTTGTCATGCAAAGTGGTTCTAAAGTTGGGATGCGAAAGGAGATTTTATCCTCATGTTAGCATGCAAAAGATAGACCTAAGGTTGAGGTTAAAAGGGACTAGTCTATATGTTATCATGCTTGGATTAAACTCTTAATGTCTATCTTACTCCAAATTCAATAGGAAATTAAATTGGAATAAGAGTCCTAAGGAAACACGCAAAGACAGGGTAAAAAGCAATAAAACAAGGTAAAAGCAACAACTACAACAGCGCCTCCTGCACAAGACAACAATAAAATCCAGCACACAAGCAAGACAACATATAACATCACATATTTCAGCACCAAAATAGGTGTGAAAAGGCAGGCAGCAAGCAAGGCAAAGACAACATGCAATTTCAAGATAAGAACAGTTGTGAAAAGTGGGGCAACAAGCATGTTTGAATGCAATTAATCAAATGCAAACAACAATCATAGATAGACATCACACAAGTATGAACATGCTTAACCAATCAAACATGATCAATCAACAATGCATCATACAAGAATTATCCATCAAGCAAACAACATTAACATGTTAAGCGCTCAAAACGGAAGCCAAAAGTTACGCGTCGAATAATCGAGATCGAACATTCAAGAACGATGAAATATGTCAAAAATAATTCACATAAATGTATCATATAAATCCATGAAGTTTACATGTGAAAAGAAACTCAAACAAGCAAACAAATGCAAAAAGAATTCAAAAAAATGCAAAAAAAATGCAACAAAAAATGGGGGAAAAAATGCAAAGTTGCCAAAAATAGGCAAATCTGCCCCAAGTAACGGGTTACTCTATATAGGGTAACCAGTTACTTGGTGCAAAACAGCCCAGAAACGTGAAATTTGATAGGGTAACTGGTTACTCTATATAGGGTAACTGGTTACCACTGAACTAGAAGAAAAAAAATCAGTTTTTAAAAGCAGTTTTCAGCATCAAACAACTTCTCCGATCATCCATATGATCATGGCATCAACCAAGCACGAAAATAACATCAAGAAACAGTGATCAAACATCATGTAAACACAATCAAGCATTAAAATCACAAATCACCAAGATCCAAATCATCAAAATGGATCAAAAAGCAACAAAAATCATGGATCTACATTATGATTATTCAAATAAGCTCAAAATTGGATTAGATCTAGAATTCACCAACCTTCAATGCAGAAATTTTCTTTGGTGAGTGTTGATTCACTTTAAATTAACAAATCCAAGCTAGAAACCTATAGATTCTTCAAGATCCAATAGCTTCCTTATGGTAGAGATGAAGAACAAGCAAGATCAAGCACGATTGACTCGAAAAAGCACTTCCAATCTAGCTTCTAAATTCAGATCCAAAACCAAATGAAAATTGAGTGATGAATTGAAGATAATGAAGATGAATGATGGAGGTTTAGCTCTAGAATTCTATGACTCCAATGAAGAATCAAAGAACTCAAGTGAGAGAGCTTTAATGAAGGTTTTGGGAGACAAAAATGGAGAGAAAATTGAGAGCAAATTCTCAAGAATGAGAGTGGAATCTGAAAATGAAGGTTAATTGTGTGAGGTTTGGAGAAAATTCACTTAAATAAGCTTTAGGTTTAGAATCAAATATGGTTTTGAATGTGGATTAGCATTTCGAATGGAAATTAGGAGTAGAATTAGGAATGGAGTGTTTGTAATTTGGAGGGAAATGGTGAAAATTGAAACAATTCTAGATCCTTCGAAATATGATCAAGTGAAATCAATGGTTGAGAATGATTGGAAAACGCACATGCTGAAAACTCAAATATTTTGGCAAACTGCGCCTGAAGTAACCGGTTACTCTATATAGGATAACCGGTTACCCTATTCAAAAAGTGCCACTTTTGGCGCCAAATGGAGGGAATCCTGTACAATTGCCTGTTGCCACCTGTTCTGAGCTCCGTTAAGCCTCTGAAACTTGCTCTTGAATATGGTAACTGTGAGAACGCCTGAGATAACCAGTATATTGTCTCCTGAGTTGAAAATTAACCTGCTGAATGAAATAAAATCGACCGCTCGATCGATGGGCAAAATAAATGCTTGAGCCTCTGATGCTCGCTGTTTAAACTCTTGCACTAAAAGAGAACCATGAGCCATGAAAACACCTTGATCCCATGCCTCAAGAACCAATGCTATGATATGCAGAAATGAAAAATGCAGAGAAACAAAAGCCAGCTACGGTGAAAACGAAAGGGAAATTTTTCGGGTGCTACAGCTGCCCCTATTCAATCGACTTAGACCTAAAGGTATGATAACATCGACTTTCAAATATTCAAGGTAGAAGGTGATTGAATACAAAAGAACTAAAAAATTTACAGTCGATCGGGATGTATGCAATTGGAACCCGTTCATACGTGGTCGGAAAGAAAACATACCCAAAGAAAATACATCGTCAATGGGAATTGACGGAAAGAACACCATATCCAAAGAACCACATCATCAATAGGATTTGATGGAAAGAAAACCATATCCAAAGAAATGCCACATCGTCAATAGGAATTGACGAAAAGAGAACCATAACCAAAGATTACATCAGCGAACTTCAAAACCACATTGTCAATAGGAATTGACGGAAACAAAACCATATCCAAAGAACCACATCGTCAATAGGAATTGATGGAAAGAAAACCATATCCAAAGAACCACAACGTCAATAGGAATTAACGAAAAGAAAAACCAAATCCAAAGAACCACATCGGCAATAGGAATAGACGGAAAGAAAACCATATCCAAAGAAACACATCGTCAATAGGAATTGACGGAAAGAAAAACATATCCAAAGAACAACATCGTCAATAGAAATTGACGGAAAGAAAGACATATCCAAAGAACCACATCGTCAATAGGAATTGACGGAAAGAAAACCATATCCAAAGAAACACATCGTCAATAGGAATTGACGGAAAGAAAACCATATCCAAAGAACCACATCGTCAATAGGAATTGACAGAAAGAAAACCATATCCAAAGAACCACATCGTCAATAGGAATTGACAGAAAGAAAACCATATCCAAAGAACACATCGTCAATAGGAATTAATGGAAAGAAAACTGAAGATCACAACGTTAATAGGAATTGATGGAAAGAAAACCATAGATCACATCTTCAATAGGAATTGACGGAAAGAAAACCATAGATCACATCGTCAATATGAATTGACGGAAAGAAAACCATAGATCACATCGTCAATAGAAATTGACAGAAAGGAAACCATAGATCGCATCATCAATAGGAATTGACGGAAAGAAAACCATATCCAAAGAAACACATCGTCAATAGGAACTGACGGAAAGAACCTGTTTGGGGATGTCGCTGTCAAAGGGCTAATGGAAAAAGTATGGTCGACGTATGATCTAAACCCAAAAGAAAGTAAGTAGATGAGTTGACCAAAAAATGCTGCTGGGGATACATCACCATCTTGATTAAAGGGTGATTCGGGTTGCCACAAAAGGTACCAAAACTGACTTATGCTTCACATGCATATGTTTGATTTTTTTCTATGGCGTAATGCTCCATACAAAATAGAAATGCTACACATTTGAGGATGCAATGCAAAAATGCTTATGATATGCAATGCAAAAATGCTCATGAGGATGCAAAAAGACCACTCCAGCAAAATAAGAGATGAAGCCACCTCCGCCAGGGATGACAAATTGAACTGTCTCTGGGATCATAACTCTGCTCGATATCCCAACCAAACTTCTATTCTGAAGGATTGTAGGAATAACATACGACATCTGGGGAAAACCACTGAGATTTGATTTTCTGTCCCTCCATGAGGAAATATATTACCTCTGTTGGGGAAACACCAAGGACGATTAGACTGTGACCTGTCGGGGAAACCAACCACTATTGGAGACTTCACTGGGGAGAGAAAAATAATAACCAAAGATGATACCCACTACACTAGGGGATTATGCCAGACTCACTCCTCTGTTGGGGCCATGACCAAATACGCCAACTTTTGATGGAAAAATTATAGATCCTCAATCCCTAGTTGAAGAATACCACTCAGCACAATGTTGGAAAATGTCAACAACCATTAGACTTTTACCCTTGCTGGAGATAAGCATTTCATGAATGGACCTTGTCTATTAGAGATGATTTTGTCGCTGCTTGGGGAAGCATCAAAATCTTTAGGTCTTGCTAGAAAGGATATACGTTGAAATTCTGCTAGGGGAGAAACCAAAAATTTCACTGGAAAGCTTTAACTCTACTGGGGGTGCCATACGTTGGCTATCAACATGAATCCTGCGATATCCTACTATAACACTTTGAACCTCGGAGATTTGACTCTGACTAACCGTCTTCTAGAGAGAATTACTCTTCGTGCTCTTGAAATGACCTGTTTCAAAATGAGCCTTCAAAGTAACTTTGCCCCTGTCTGATTGGTCTTTGAAAAATTTTGCTGGCCCTCGACTTGATTGCCCCAGATTAACCGATCCTTAGAGAGATTTCTCAAAATAACTGCCCCATATTAACTAAACTTTGGGGGAACGTTTTGATGTAACTGCCCCAGATTGGCGTCTTCTGACTGAGTCCATTGGCCACACGCTCCTCAACATATTTGTCCTGAAATTTCCTTCTGGAAAGATAAGACTTCTTGACTGACATTCATTATGTAAACCTCATTGATGCCAAATACCTGTATGCAAGCAGGAAATGTTTATTCGGAGAATGAAAATTCTAATGCAATGCACATGCTACTCTTGAAGTTTTTGTTGAAAAGATATCGCCTAAACTTTGTGAACAAGTCACTAGTTAAAATGCAACACTAATTTTTTTTTTGAAATAACACCATGCATATGCAATACTAACGAAGTCTTTTAGCACAACTCATGGGAGTCAGGAATACTATCTCGTTGAAGTACGCTTTCAAAATAAACCCTGCTTCAATTAGGACTTTTGAGGGTTGTATTGTGGCTTGGTTCACGGTTTTTTTTAGAAAAAAAAGATTTTGGCTCAAAATTTATTTGTACCCATACATTCTCCTTTATGTTCTCCAGCCCTAAGTTCAGCTAACTTGACACAAGCACTCACCTTTCAAAAAGGTTATTGAATGGCAGAAGTGACGGTTATGGAACCCACAAGGCTCTCGGAGCGACCGTCACCCCTTTTGTCTTTGGTGTCTGCGGTCACACGACTTGTTCTTTTTCAAAGATTTTTTTTGTCATCCTTTTCATTTTCCGTTCTTTCCCCTGAACTTTCCTGGACTAATTCTTTTGAATTTTTGATTTTGAAGTCCAGCGGGATGCCCAAATTTTTGCCTAATTCATTTGTTTTCAAGATCGACTTAGCAGGTTAAAGGTGAGAAAAACACTTAGAAGGGGGGGGGGGGTTGAATAAGAGTTTTTAAGAAATATGACTAACATAATTACTCAAGATTTTTATCCTGGTTCGTTGAACTCAACTACTCCAGTCCACCTTATCAAAGATGATTTGCCTTTCTCTGCAAGGACTTAATCCATTATTGATCAACTGATTACAATAGAAAGCACTAAGAACAACTGTCTTAGTCTTCTCAAGAACTACTGACCACACCTTGGTCTTCTTAAGGAACTTCTTATAATTTAATGTAAACTAACAAGTGTTTGAATGCTTCTAATAAGCTGTATCACAACTGTGATGTTTACACTTAAGATTAAGTACAACAAAAACTATGTGGTTTTATGAAAGATTAAATGAGTGAAATCTTGAGAGATTTTCTCTTTTATGAATCTAGCGTGTATTTCTTTCTAAGTGATCTAGCAATGAGCAAAAGATAAGTAGTAAATTAGCAACCTCAAAATGTTGAAGTAGTTCTCCTTTTATAGCTTTTTCAAATGCTTTGAGTGATGTGTAGCTTAATATAATATTTGATTGTATGACTTTTCATCACCAAAGGTATGGGCAGAGATATGCTTTCTGCAGAAAGGTATGGTTGTAGAAGCCTTGGGATTTGCACCACGTCACTTCTTTGGACAAATTAGCCGTTGGTTACTTTGGAAGTAGCACCACGTCTAATCAAGTTTACAGCTTCTTTAACAAGCTTCCTTCAAGATGAAGTCTTCACAATCTGCACTTCAGAACTTGTAGTAAGCTTAAAAGGTATGGAATGCTTTAAGATGATCAGAGCTTAAGATGAATGATAAGTTCAGAGTCTTAATAGATGATCAGATCTTTAATGTATCAGAGTCTCAGTCTTGATCAGATTTTTGATATATCAGAGTCTCAGTCTTGATTAGAGTCTTCATCAGAGTATGCAACAGTTATGTGCTTTGAGCGTGAATATTAATGATAAGAGTCTGGTTATCAAAGCCTCTGAGTTTGTTGTGAAAAGAACTTCAGAGTCTGATAAGATCATAGCTTTCAGCTTTTGTATACTTCTTTCATTAACGCTTCAGATCATTCTGTAGCTTCTGCTTCAGATCCTCTTGGCAGTGCTTCAGAATCTTTGCATAGTTTCTTTGTACTTATGTATTTTGCTTCTTTAAGCGTATTTAATATTATACCTGAAACAATAATACTTGAACAAATTTTAGAGTGTATGTTTTCTCATTACAAAATTCTATAAAAGTTATCATCAAAACATAGAGATATAAGAACCACCAATCTGTGTTCTAACAATCTCCTCTTTTTTGATGATGACAAAACATAGGGAATTTTGTTTAATAAAGGAAGAAGGGGAAAAAAACAAAATACTCCCCCTGAGATTAGGAATCTCCCCCTGAAATGAATACTTTAATAGAAAAAAACACTTCCCTTTGCTTGAGTATATTTCAGAACCTGGTAGAAATCCTTGATGAGAGAAAAACTCAGTTTGGATGCTTTCCAAAATCAAGCTCTCCAGAATTTGCTTTCAAGGATCAGAGCCTGATTGGATAATTCTCAGGGTAACTTCAGATCATTTTGTTAGATGAGATAATGAGATCTAAAAGTCTTAAGATTCAATGTTAGATTAAAACAATGTCTGAATTTCATTTTTAGCATTTGCTTATGTTGAACACTCAAATTCTCTTTCTCTTTCTCCCCATTTTTGTCATAATCAAAAAGAACTTTAAAGACAGAAAAGATAGCAGAAGAAGAGAGAAAAATATGACATGCGAATGGAAGACAAAATAGCCAGATTTAATCAGATCAGAAAATCACAAAGCATAAGAAGTTCGTAGAGCAGGTGATAAAAAAAACACGTGAAAAAAAAACGAGAATGCAAAGACATGAAAAAGAAAACTAGGGCTGGCGAGAAGCAATCAGTGTCAGAAGATCCGTAATCTTAGCAGTGGACTCTTCTTGCTTGGCCATCCAAGTCTTGATTTCTTCAGTAGTCCGTTCCTGTTTTATCATCCATGTTTTGATTTCCTTGACTTCTTGGACAACATCTGGAATCTCAGTCTTCATCTCAGATGCAGAAGGTTTAGAAGCAGATGCAGTTACCATTGGATGATCAATCTCCATGTCAGATGCAGGAGTATCTTCTATCATTGCAGAATTTTCAGCAAGAGCATCTTCTAGAAGAAGCACTGGAGTTGTGATAATGTTCAGCAGAATTTGTCTGACCATTTCAGCAAACTTAGCCTTTGCATCATCAACACAGAGTGTTCTGAGGTCAGATGCAGCAGAGTTGAATTTTGATATGAATCTGTTCCAAGAAGCTTCAGATTTAGCAGGATCCAAACTAGTCGTGCACTCTTTCTCTACAGAAGCAATTCCCATACGTAGTTCCTTCTTGAAATTTTTGAACAGAGTAGAAACATCTGATATGGGTTTTGGGTTGAGAAAGTATTCTATGGTGACAGGTTGTGATGGTTCAGGAGGTGGGTGATCAGATGATGGACGTTCAGATGATTGGGGTATGGATGTTTGTGGTATGGTAAGATAAGGAATGGAGGTGTCAGTATCAGATGGTGTTGATATAACAACATCAGATGAGGATGACATAAAATCTGTGAAGTTAAATTTGAAGCGAAGAGGGTTTTCAGATGCAGGTAGATCAGATGATAGTGGTTTATAGGGATCAGGAATTTGTAAGCTAGTTGGTGAGGGGACTTCAGATTCATCAGAATCAGATGATTCAGTTGAATGACATGAAGTTGAAGAGAGGACATACAAAGTTGCAAGTGGTGATATATCCAGAATGTTTTCAGATGGTTATTGGACAAATGGTTGAGGATTTTTGATGGTTGGTTCTTCTGGTGGTTGAGTAGATGAGAGTGGTTCAGATTGTTTTTGTTGTTCTGATTGTGTTTGTTGTTCAAAGGATTGTTGTTTTTGTGATTGAGATGAAGGTTGTTGTTGTGTTTCAGATTTGTTTGGTTGAGGAGGTTGATGTTCAGACGATTTCTGTTGAGGGGTTTCAGATGGTAGTTGAACAGAAGATGGTTGAGAATGTTTGTTAGGAGATGAAATGGATTCAGATGATTTAAGAGGAGATGGTGGAGGTGAAGGTGAGGATGAAGGTACATATGGTTTGGGATCAGATGTTAATACCTGGTGAATTGTTTCTCTGATTTCTTCCACAGTAGCTTCTAGAGGATTTTCCTTTTGCTTCTTGTCCTTTTCAGGCTTGTCACCAGCATCAGAGGCTTTCCTCTTGGGCTGTGCAAAAGATCCTTCCTCAGCCTTTCTTTTCCTGCGCCTTTCTCTCATAAGATTTGGAAATACTTCTCCTTCCTGCTGTACTATGTTAGCAGGCAGAGGAATACCATCTCTTAAACATTCAGCAATGAATTCAGAATGATGTGCCTAGGTTCATTAGCACTGAACATAGGAAAATCTGCTAGAGGAATTCTCCTTCTGCTGACGTCTTCAGATTGAAATTTCTTGGGTTTTCCAGCAAGCTCTGAAATAACCTTCATTCTCTTCAGAGTGCTCCCATTTATGACAGATCCTATAACATAGGACAGATCCTCTGTCACCCCAGCATCAAACAGATGTTTCACAAGACCATTCTCTGTTAGAATGTCTGATATCAGTCTTCCCATAGGGATCCAAGTTATGATTTTTCCAGCTTTAGCCCTAACTTCTTCTCTTGTTTCTTTGATATGGTTCAGAAGATGACTGAACAGAAGATAAGGTAAATCCACCTTCTTTCCTTTCCTCATACAGTACATGAAGTACATTTATTCTGAATTTACATAATCTGGTGAGTTAGAAGATTTCCTATGAAAGATTGAACTCATGAAGATCTTAGCCCAGATTCTGTAAACAAGTTTCAGATCTCTGACCTTGTTAGATGGTTCCCCAGAAACACAAACTTCTTGAAAAATGTCAGCCAAATCCACACGATCAATAGCCATATTTGTGATTCTCTCAGTTTCCTTATACTCAAGTAGTTATCTGATTAATTTTTCAGTAATGACAATTTCCTTTCCAAGAACAGATGAATGAATAAACTTAGGGCATACTTGAGCGTGTATCCAGAATTCTTTTACCAAAGCTGGATAAACAGGACCCATCATCCTGTCAAAATACTTTTCCCAGTTCTAAGCTTTGATAGTTGAAAGGAGATCAAAACCATTTTCTTTGATGGATTCAAAATCCACAAAGTTCTCACACAGAACCTCAAGTTCTTTGATTAGAGTGATAAGAGTTCTTACTGGTGCTTTGTACACAACAACAGTTTGGGATGAACCAATGATGACGAGAAAACGCATCGGTTATATCGCTAGATTTCATTGACTTTTACCGCGCATTCACCGTTTTAACGCTCGATTCCTCGAGTTTTTCTTACTATTTTGCAGGTACATCGATATGTGAGGCCAAATCAAGAATTAAGAAGAAAAGAACAAAGAAACCACAAGAAATGAAGCAAGACAGAAGCCTGCATAAACTCTGCATAATTTGTTACGACCACGGTCGTTACAAGGGTGTCACGACCGTGACACCTTACCTTGGGCCATCACGACCGTGAGGAAGTAGTCACGGCCGTGACACTTGAAAACATAAAACAACGAGCGTGAAGACCTTGTCACGCCCGTGACAAGGATATAACTTGATTCTTTTGACTCAGACTACGTCAAAGCCACCAGTGAAGCCCACTCCTCCTAGTAATTCTCACGTGAGGGAGACTTCTCCCACTTTCTGCTGCCACTTTCCAACATTTTCTCAACCACTTCAGCAAAGCCCAAGAAGCAAAAGACCAAGGACCAGCCCATTGGAAGCTCTATAAATAGGACCAGCTCAGGAGGATTCAGGGGAGACTTCAGTATCCAAATTTCCTGCGGAAGCTCTGCCGAATTACCTTACCATCAGAATTATTATTCCAGCATTTTATTTTCTGCCTTATTTTATTTGTACCCAAACCAACCGTGTAACAATTTCCAACATTAGGGAATTGTTATACTTTTATTTGTTTCCAGCCTTCAGCATTCGTTTTAATTTTTATTTCCGCCTACTCAAAGCCTTCCGGTCTGTGGAAGAAGGAGTCTACTCAGATATTTGTTAATCAGGTTTTTCAGTTATTGCAATTTAATTTATTTATAATGTCTATTTATTTTTCTGCCATTAGTAAGCTAATAATTAACTCTGAGTCTGATTTAACCTCGATGAGTAGCTAAATACCTTAGGGCGGTATGTAGTTATAACTAACTTAACCGGTAAAATATAACCATGGGCTAAAATAATTAATCGCTTAACATTCTGGCTGATACTTTTTAATTAAATTCGACCTTTTCGTTACGAGAGTAAGAAAAGGGTATTAGGTTGGGTCAAGACCACGAGAGTGTGAGATTTTAACCAGATAGCTAAAGTTAGGCATTTAAATTAAATACAGCGAGAGCGCTTTAAGATAAATTAGAATTATTTAGTTTCCAAAAATTATCTCTAAACACTTATGGGCTAGCGAGAGCAGGCATAGGGCTTTAGGGATAAGATCTGATTCAAGACCACGAGAGTGTGAGTTGAGGGTATTCAAACTAGTAATCTCTACCGAATAAATTAAGTGAACATCTTTATAAGCCTAGGTTAGATTGACCCACCTAAGTTAGTATAATTACATACCGACCGTCTTAGTATTATTTTATTTAAAACTTAAATTTAATTTCGCCCTCAATAGTCTTAGAAAACCAACAACAATCGTGACAACTATTCGCCTTAGCTAAACTAGAAGCTCATCTAGCACTAAGTAACGATAGAATCCCTGTGGATCGATAATCTTAAATATTACTTCGATAGGCTGTGCACTTGCAGTAAGATACCGCTAGACGCATAAGTAGACACGTCTCTAGCCCATCAAGTTTTTGGCGCCGTTGCCGGGGATTCCTTAATTTAGTTACTAGTGCACTTAGGTAGCATTGTCTAGACTAAGGTATCAACTATTTAATTTAATCTAATCTCCGAGTGTATGCCACGTACTCGCTCCAAAAGCGAAGACTTGCAACCTCTAATCCCTGAATCGGAACGCTTCTTACACGTAAGAAGACGTATACTCGATTTCGAAAATAATTCCAACATTCCAGATCTTCAATTAGATCCGCCTGAACCAGTCGTAAAATCAGAAAACGCAGGAATGGCTGAAGAACAAACTCATCCACTCAAGTATTACGCTAATCCTTCGCAAGGTGAACCGCATTCAAGCATTGCAGCACCGGCTATCAACCGAAACGATTTTGAACTAAAACCATCATTGATATCAGCCGTGCAACAAAACCAATTCGCCGGAAATCCTACCGAGGATCCGAATCTTCATCTTTCGATCTTTGTGCAATATGCGGATACCGTAAAAGCCAATGGAGTTACCCAAGAAGCTATTAGACTACGTTTATTTCCTTTCTCGCTTCGAGACAGAGCAAGAGCATGGCTTCAATCTCTGCCTTCGAACTCAGTAACTACATGGGAACAACTTAAGAAAGTTTTCTTGAACAGGTATTTTCCACCTAGCAAGACAGCTATGCTGAGAGCTCAGATCAATGGATTTAAGCAAAGAGAAAGTGAATCATTATTCGAAGCTTGGGAACGCTATAAGGATCTACTTAGGCTTTGTCCACATCATGGATTAGTAGAATGGATGGTCATCCATACCTTCTATAATGGACTCTTGTACAATACAAGAATGACAATTGACGCTGCCGCGGGTGGTGCATTGATGGACAAAGAATATAGTGATGCCTATGCACTTATCGAAAGTATGGCTCAAAATCATTACCTTTGGGGAAGCGAGAGAGTCGCAACTGAGAAACCAACAAAGGGAGGTATGTACGAAGTAAGTAGTATGGACCAAGTCAATGCGAAGTTTGACCAACTAAGCCAAAAGATCGACAACTTGGCCATAACACCTGCAGCCACCGTGGCTGCCGTAACACCTAACTGTGAGTTATGTGGAGTCCCAGGACACGAAGTCTCTGATTGTCAACTACTGGCAGGAACTCCCACTGATCAAGTGAATTATGCTCAAGGAAACCCTTACTCAAACACATACAACCCAGGTTGGAAGAATCATCCGAATTTCTCCTATAAGAGTAACAATGCTTATTACGCACCAGGTCAAGCACCAGCTACATCACCAGGATATCAAAAGACTGCTCCTAATATCCCTAGAAAATCGAACCTTGAATTGATGATGGAGAGCTTTATAGCTAGCCAATCTCAGACAAACAAGGACTTCCTAAACCAAAACATTCACACTAGCGAGCAGATTAAACAATTAGTGAGCAAAGTAGATGCATTAGCTACCCATAACAAAATGCTTGAAACTCAGATTTCACAAGTAGCTCAACAACAAGCACCTACTGCTGCACCAGCTGGAGTATTCCCTGGACAACCTCAACCTAATCCGAAAGGACATGCTAACGCTGTAATATTAAGAAGTGGCAAGGAACTTGACGGACCTACCGATCCAAGACTTGACAATCCAGCCATGTACCAAAAACCGGATAAACCGACTGAAGTGGTGAATGATCCAGAAGAAAAGGAAGATGAAAGTCAAGAGGTAGTGGAGAAAGAACAACCTTATGTGCCTCCACCACCTTATAAACCACCAATTCCGTACCCTCAAAGACTAATAAGTTCCAAGACGACGGGTCAATTTAAGAAATTTGTCGAACTTCTGAAACAGTTGAATATTACTATTCCGTTTACAGAAGCAATTACCCAAATACCCTCGTATGCCAAATTTTTAAAAGAAATCTTATCCAATAAGAAAAAGATAGAGGATAACGGAACATTTACACTCACTGCCGAGTGTAGCGCCATAATCCAGAACAACATGCCTCCTAAGCTAAAAGATCCAGGAAGTTTCTCTATACCCTGTGTAATAGGAAAATTCGTCATTGACAAAGCTCTATGCGATTTAGGAGCCAGTATCAGTGTTATGCCCTTAACGATTTGCAAAAGGCTAGACATGGGAGACCTAAGACCAACTAAAATGTCTGTTCAACTAGCCGATCGCTCTGTTAAATATCCTGTAGGCATACTAGAAAACGTCCCAGTACGTATAGGACAATTCTACATTCCTACTGATTTTATAATCATGGACATCTCTGAAGACTCCACTACACCTATCATACTAGGAAGACCATTCTTAGCTACCGCCGGAGCCATAATAGACGTAAAAAGAGGAAAGCTAACCTTTGAAGTAGGTGAAGAGAAAGTTGAATTTGTTTTAACACAATTCTTACAATCACCAGCTATAGAGGATACATGCTATCTAATGGACGTAATTGACGAATGTGTAAGAGAAATGGAACTGGAAGAGATCACTTATTCTGAAATAATGAAAATTCAAATCCCTCCAATTCTCGAAGATGATAATTGGCAAAAACCGTATCAGGATAATAGTCTAAGCGAAAGCTTAGCACTTACACCGGATCCCATGCCAAGTAAAGATAAACCTACATTAGGATTAAAAACTTTACCTCATAACCTAAGGTACGAATTCTTAGACGTTGAATGTAAAAGACCAGTTATAGTAAATTCCAGTTTAGGAACTATAGAAACAAAGAAACTTTTAGATGTCTTGAAGAAATATCCAACTGCATTAGGATATAACATATCTGATCTCAAAGGAATATGTCCTTCAGTTTGCATGCATCGCATTCTGCTTGAAGAAGATTGCAGAACCTCCAGAGAATCTCAAAGAAGAATAAACCCAACCCTTAGCACTGTAGTAAAGGAAGAAGTCAAGAAATTATTAGACGCCGGGATAATATACCCAATCTCTGATAGTGAATGGGTTAGTCCGATACATGTAGTGCCAAAGAAAGGAGGTATCACTGTTGTGAAAAACGCTCAAGGCGAATCGATATCGCAAAGAGTAGTGACGGGATATAGAGTGTGCATAGATTATCGTAAACTAAACAAAGCCACTCGAAAAGATCATTTCCCACTACCTTTCATAGATCAAATGTTAGAACGATTAGCCAAGCATTCTTACTTCTGTTACCTTGATGGTTACTCAGGGTTTTTCCAAATCCCTATCCATCCTGATGATCAAGAGAAGACTACATTCACATGTCCTTATGGAACGTTCGCTTATAGGCGAATGCCCTTTGGATTGTGCAACGCCCCTGCAACCTTTCAAAGATGCATGATGTCAATCTTCGCAGATTTTATAGACAACATCATGGAAGTGTTCATGGACGACTTCTCTGTATGCGGGCAAAGCTTTGAAGGATGTCTATCAAACTTAGAAATGGTGTTAGAAAGATGTGTGAAAGTGAATCTCGTGCTTAACTGGGAGAAATGTCATTTTATGGTCAACGAAGGAATAGTATTAGGTCATGTGATATCAGATAAGGGAATTGAAGTCGATAAAGCTAAGATTGAAGTAATAAAAGACCTTCAACCTCCTAAAACCGTTCGAGAAATACGAAGCTTTTTAGGACACGCCGGTTTTTACCGACGATTCATTAAAGATTTCTCGAAAATTACTAAACCTCTTACTAGTTTACTGATGAAAGACGCTGAGTTCATATTCAATGAAGATTGTCTTAAGGCATTCGAAACTCTAAAAACAGCCCTCATCACCGCACCAATCATGCAACCCCCTGACTGGAGATTACCTTTTGAAATCATGTGCGATGCGAGTGACTATGCTGTGGGCGCAGTCTTGGGTCAGAGAAAAGAAAAGAAACTCCATGCGATTTACTATGCGAGTAGAACCTTGGATTCTGCCCAGATGAACTACGCCACTACAGAAAAAGAATTGCTAGCAGTTGTCTTTGCGCTTGACAAATTCCGCTCTTACCTAGTTGGAGCGAAAATAATCATTTACACAGACCACGCTGCTATCCGATATCTATTAACTAAGAAGGATGCTAAGCCAAGACTATTAAGATGGATTTTACTCTTACAAGAGTTTGATCTAGAAATAAAAGACAAAAAAGGTACTGAAAACGTCGTAGCGGACCATTTATCTAGAATAGAAGGTATTAAACCCGAACAAGTGCCGATTAACGATGACTTTCCGTATGAACAGCTGATAGCACAAATAGGAAGCGACCTAGCGCAGTTAGATATAAATGAACCAGAACCTGTGGAAATAATACAGACAACTGTAGGACTGCCATGGTACGCTGACATTGTCAATTACCTAGCCGCAGGAGCCCTTCCACCCGATTTAACTTATCAGCAGAAAAAGAAGTTCTTTCATAACCTAAAACAGTACTATTGGGATGAACCATTATTGTTCAAACGAGGACCAGATGGAATCTTTCGCCGATGTATTCCCGAAGAAGAAATAGAAGATGTCATTGCCCAATGTCATTCATCTCCTTATGGTGGACATGCGAGCACTTCCAAGACTTGTGAAAAAATCTTGCAAGCCGGCTTATACTGGCCTAATCTATGGAAGGATGTCCACATCGCTGTTATAAGTTGCGATCGGTGTCAACGCACCGGCAATATTTCAAGAAGAGATGAAATGCCCCAAAAGGGAATTTTGGAAGTAGAAATCTTCGACGTCTGGGGAATAGATTTCATGGGACCATTCCCATCATCTTTCGGTAATAATTACATACTCGTAGCTGTTGACTATGTCTCAAAATGGATCGAAGCCATAGCTTCTCCTACGAACGATGCACGAGTAGTAATAAAGCTTTTCAAAAACATAATCTTTCCCAGATTTGGTGTACCTCGACTCGTCATAAGTGACGGTGGCTCACACTTCATTTCAAAAATCTTTGACAAATTACTATCTAAGTATGGAGTGAGACACCGTGTGGCTACACCATATCACCCACAAACAAGTGGACAGGTCGAAGTCTCAAACCGAGAGATAAAACAAATCTTAGAAAAGACTGTCGCCATATCTCGGAAAGATTGGTCATCTAAACTTAATGAAGCTCTATGGGCTTATAGGACCGCTTACAAGACTCCCATAGGTACTACACCTTTCAAACTAGTTTATGGAAAATCTTGTCACCTCCCAGTAGAACTAGAACACAAGGCTTATTGGGCGATCAAAACTCTCAATATGAACTATAGTGCTGCAGGAGAAAAGCGAATCCTAGACATTAACGAATTAGAAGAATTAAGATTAGATGCATATGAAAATGCTAAGCTATATAAGGAAAGAACCAAGCGATGGCATGATAAACGCCTATCTAAGAAAGAATTCAGTGTGGGAGACGTTGTACTCCTCTTTAATTCAAGACTTAGGCTCTTTCCTGGAAAATTAAAGTCTAGATGGTCGGGACCCTTTGATATAACTAAAGTATTCCCAAGTGGAGCAATAGAAATCAAGGGTAGGAACAATGAACCATTCATTGTAAACGGACAACGCCTAAAACATTATCATAAAGTCGAAAATAGAGACTATACGAATGATCTAAAACTTTTGAAATTGTCCGCTGATTCCCCTGATTAGTTTAAACCTCAGCGTTACGTCAGGCTTTTGACAATAAAAACAGCGCTTAGTGGGAGGCAACCCATTCACTTATTTACCTATTTTAAACTATTCTTTTCTTTTTGAGCATTTCTTAATTATCGTTACTACTATTTGTTTAAATTGTTTTGTTAGTTCTATTTTACATTACTATTATAGCCATTACATTTTAGCATTTCATTTTCTTATTTTTATCCTAAATCACTTTTTACAGATTTTCTAAAGTCTTTTCCACTGAATTGTTTCCACCGTATTTTCACTGACTATGGCTAACCAACCTATTAACTATATGGAAACCCAATTTAGAGGTAGGAACCAAAGAACAAAGTTCGAAGAGTTATCACAGAGGCAAATGGATTTGACCCTGTACCCAAATGAAAAGACTATGGAAACCTTAGGTATACATGAGAGCATGATATACCTGTTCAACCGACTCGGATGGGAGAATGCAATGATCCAACACAAGTTTGCGACCTACCGAGAGCTCACCCTTGAGTTCCTTAGCTCCCTACTTTACCTACCTGAGCGCGGTTTTGGTTCTAGGAAAGGATTCATTAGTTTCCGCCTATTCGGAATAGAATACGACTTTAACCATAAAGAACTAGCTGACCTGTTAGGATTCCCTAGTGGACCTTTTGCCTTTACTACCACACAGGTAGAATTGATGGATGTGGAGCTAGATTTCTTTTGGGGAACTCTGACCGGAAACTACCACCCTGAACCAAACGACATGAACAATGACGAGATCCATAACCCTGCTCTTCGTTACTTCCACAAATTCCTCGCCCATACCTTCTTTGGAAAAGAAGAAAACATTACAGGAGTCTCTAAGGATGAATTATTTATTATGTCATGTTTCAATACTGGACAGTGTGTTAATGGTGTCCCTTTCATGATGCAAACCTTCACCCGCATCCAAGATGAACCTGAATTACCTATAGTGGTAGGAGGTCTTGTAACCATGATTGTTGATGCCTTAGGACTTAGGTACCAACTGGACAGGTGCACCCGTCTGGGAACCGTACGCCTGATGAATCTTAAATTCTGCTTCAATAGACATATTATAAGGAATTTAGGACGCCCACCTTTTGAGTACCTGATCCGGAACACAGTAGTCACCCTGTTCACATTGCCCAATCATGCAAAAGTAAGTGTTCATAATAAGGATAATTGGCTTTATGAGTTAAACCCACCTGATTATCCAGCCACTCCTGAAACACCTCAGTCTCACAGGATAACAAATGATATAATGACCGCTGTTGAAACTGACCCTGAGACACCTCCTGGATACCATGACATTGACCCAACTGACAAAGTTCATGAAACCCCTGGAGCGAATCACGGAGAGTACGCTAACAACTTGCAGAACATCATGCACACTCTCAATGCCTATCAAGCTGACATTAATCTATTCAGAGAAGACATTAAGAGTATGCGATTGGACATCGTGGGATTGACTGACATGGCCTGCGAACAATTCTATCATCTGGACTCCGCCATCGAAGACCTGAAGAAACGCCTTTGAACCGGCTATCAGTGATTTAGTTTATTAATTCTTTTCTCATTATTTTTTATAATTATTTTCATTTCCAGTTAAATTTATCTTTCGCAACGATTTCATAACATAATTTGAGTTTATGTAATTCCAGTTTTTCTTTATGCCATGCACTTTTTATTTCAATTGATTCTTCATTTTAGCAGCTTAAATAATTTTTCTATTTCTTTTCTATACACTGTGTGACCATATACTGTATGACTGCACTATTTTGTCTTAGGCTCGTATACTACTGTGTCGCAAATGCTATATATTATGGTGTGTGTTCATATAAGTGCTACTAAATAAATTGAAATATTATTAATTTAAAAATAACGTGAGACAATGTGCTCTTCTGGGAATTATTCAGCACCACACAGCCTCACGGTCGTCACGCCCCACTTACGATCGTGACATGCTCATTTAGCGCGTCACGACCGTCACGATCATGTCACGACCGTGACAACCTCTATTACAGAGATCGTGAGAAACAGAACTGTTTCTCATCGTGTCCACTCTTCTTCTCCCTCCATAACCTATCTAAAACTTCCCTCACTCATTCCCAAACCGCCAAAACCTTTCCACTACCCCATTAATCCACCATTACCAGTAACCATTTCAATTCCACTGTCCCGTATTTAACCCGAACACCAACCTCCCTCATTCTACCACTCTTCTTCCAAAAACTTCACAAAAAAAAATCCTTCCACCCTCTCTCTTCACATTTGCATGTTATGGATTCTATCGTTTTCAGAGAAGGAGAAGCCGGAGAAACCCAGCGAGACCGTTTCGTCCGCTTCCAGAACCGCGGTCTGCAACCCACCCAGTACATTTCCACCGACTGTCTGCAAGAACTCGGTATGCTGTCCAGCGTCCAAAGCCTACTGCAGAAGGTTGGCCTGTGGGACCTCTGTCACCAGCCACAGCCTACTTTCGAACTTCTGACGCTGGAGTTCCTCAGCTCCTACAGCTACATCACCCCTCATGGTTCTCAGAGTCAGCTTACCGGCATCGTAACATTCAGACTGCTTGGCCGGGAGTTCAACCTCACACAAACCAGGATTGCCGAGCTGTTAGGTTTCGACCACGGCACCGAAGCCCACCGTCGCGTGCCCGACAACTTCAGTGAACAAGCATTCACACTGTGGCGCGACCTTACCAACACCCGTGCGACCACCTTCCAGAGCCTCAACGCCACACACATCCACAACCCGGCTATCCGCTACTTTCACCGGGTCCTCTGCAACACCATCTTTGCTAGAGAGAGCAACCACAAGCTCAACTCAAAGGAGCTCCTGTTTTTGTACTGTGCCCTTCATGACGAGCCAATCAACGCTGCCCCCTTTATGCTCTACCACATCCAGGCCATCGCGCACCGCGGCTCATCCCCGTTCTTCATTGGAGGCATTGTCACCACCCTCGCCATTCAGCTGGGGCTTGGTGACGCGCTCGCTGATCTGCCGCACCTCGCCGCCGATTTCCTGACCATGAGCTACTGCCGGTCCGCCCACCTGATCGCGCAGCGAGAGGATGGCAGGTACAGCCCTGTCGTCAATGGCACCGTCTTCCACCACATCACTCTGCCGTCCCGCACACGCATCGACCCAGCAAACTGAGCCAACTGGCTCTTTGCCTTACCAGCTGCTGCGGATCACGCCCCGGTACATGATGATCAGCCAAACGCCCCAGTGGACGAGATGCAGGACGCCATGGATGCAGCTGAGCATACCCAGGACATCCCCGAGACTTCCACCCGACAGCAGGCGGCTCCCGCTGCCACACTTGAGGACGTCCTATTTGCGATCCACCAGCAGAACCTGATGAACGCAGCACTAGAGCGTCAGCAGAAGGCACAGTACGACGCTCTGCTCGGCACCATTGCTGCCAACCACGCGGCCACCAATGAGCGGTTTGGAGAACTTTTCGGCGAGCTCGAGGCGCTCCGCATCAGCATTACTGCTACCTCCGGCACCGGCTCTGACCCCGACGCGACTCCCTCCAGACGCCGCTCTCGCACCAGAGGCCGAGCCCGCGATCACCAGCAGCAGTAGTTTGCTTTTATGTTGTTTTTTAGTTTTAGTCTTGTACTGTATCTATACCGCTATTATATCACAACATTGTGGACAATGTCTGATATAGTGTGGGAGAGGTACTTTTCATTTCAATGTACTTTCAATTCTGTTGTATTCCTTTTAGAAAATCAATGAAATGAGCAATTCTGTGCGTTATTTTCTTTAATATCGAGTTTTCCCCGATTATTAAGCCATACTAGAAAAATCCTTAAATCACTCGCATTACCCGACTTACCACCGAATGGTTCGTAATTACGAAGCCGGGAACGATTAAACAAGACCAATACAATCTTGACATCTTTGACCCCCTGCTTAAGAAATTCCATCCCGATCACCATTGCGAGTGCACCTTTAGTTTCAGTTCAAAAGTAACCCCAGTAGTTTATATTAGCAGTCAGCACCGTCTGAACACAAACCACGTGGGGAGCCGATGAATATAAGCATTTGATGCCTAATCAATAATGATCCTTCGTATCTCAATGCAAAATGAAAAGAGATTGCACCAAAGTACACGGTCGCAGATAAAAAAAACGAGAAATAGGAGAAGGACTCCGTTCCGGGTTGGTTCAGAGGTACTGGTTCTGAACTCGGTAGGGCGTGCTACGGCTCGATCCCCCACAACCTCCGCATCAGATAAAACATAAAGGGTTACCACACTCGTGTACCAGACCCCGTGCTAAAAAAGGATCAAAATCGCTAACCGGCTACTCCACTACGTGCGTGCGAAGGCAAAGGGCTTAATGTGACTGCGCTAGAACGAACCGGGTGAAATAAGATCGAAAAACTCTAGGTGAAATCGCAATGTGATTGCCGATTATTTCGCTTGACGGGAAGTCGACGACATAGCCTGTTGCTTATGTCATTAGTGTATCGGTAGTGTTCTATCAAAGTACCGGACTATCCGACGAAACGATCCACCGGACGGTTTGCTATGAGTATGCGCGAATAAAATCTTGTCCGCCGATTTTCAACCGACTATTTGCTTGAGGACAAGCAAAGGTTTAAGTTTGGGGAAGTTTGATGACGAGAAAACGCATCGGTTATATCGCTAGATTTCATTGACTTTTACCGCGCATTCACCGTTTTAACGCTCGATTCCTCGAGTTTTTCTTACTATTTTGCAGGTACATCGATATGTGAGGCCAAATCAAGAATTAAGAAGAAAAGAACAAAGAAACCACAAGAAATGAAGCAAGACAGAAGCCTGCATAAACTCTGCATAATTTGTTACGACCACGGTCGTTACAAGGGTGTCACGACCGTGACACCTTACCTTGGGCCATCACGACCGTGAGGAAGTAGTCACGGCCGTGACACTTGAAAACATAAAACAACGAGCGTGAAGACCTTGTCACGCCCGTGACAAGGATATAACTTGATTCTTTTGACTCAGACTACGTCAAAGCCACCAGTGAAGCCCACTCCTCCTAGTAATTCTCACGTGAGGGAGACTTCTCCCACTTTCTGCTGCCACTTTCCAACATTTTCTCAACCACTTCAGCAAAGCCCAAGAAGCAAAAGACCAAGGACCAGCCCATTGGAAGCTCTATAAATAGGACCAGCTCAGGAGGATTCAGGGGAGACTTCAGTATCCAAATTTCCTGCGGAAGCTCTGCCGAATTACCTTACCATCAGAATTATTATTCCAGCATTTTATTTTCTGCCTTATTTTATTTGTACCCAAACCAACCGTGTAACAATTTCCAACATTAGGGAATTGTTATACTTTTATTTGTTTCCAGCCTTCAGCATTCGTTTTAATTTTTATTTCCGCCTACTCAAAGCCTTCCGGTCTGTGGAAGAAGGAGTCTACTCAGATATTTGTTAATCAGGTTTTTCAGTTATTGCAATTTAATTTATTTATAATGTCTATTTATTTTTCTGCCATTAGTAAGCTAATAATTAACTCTGAGTCTGATTTAACCTCGATGAGTAGCTAAATACCTTAGGGCGGTATGTAGTTATAACTAACTTAACCGGTAAAATATAACCATGGGCTAAAATAATTAATCGCTTAACATTCTGGCTGATACTTTTTAATTAAATTCGACCTTTTCGTTACGAGAGTAAGAAAAGGGTATTAGGTTGGGTCAAGACCACGAGAGTGTGAGATTTTAACCAGATAGCTAAAGTTAGGCATTTAAATTAAATACAGCGAGAGCGCTTTAAGATAAATTAGAATTATTTAGTTTCCAAAAATTATCTCTAAACACTTATGGGCTAGCGAGAGCAGGCATAGGGCTTTAGGGATAAGATCTGATTCAAGACCACGAGAGTGTGAGTTGAGGGTATTCAAACTAGTAATCTCTACCGAATAAATTAAGTGAACATCTTTATAAGCCTAGGTTAGATTGACCCACCTAAGTTAGTATAATTACATACCGACCGTCTTAGTATTATTTTATTTAAAACTTAAATTTAATTTCGCCCTCAATAGTCTTAGAAAACCAACAACAATCGTGACAACTATTCGCCTTAGCTAAACTAGAAGCTCATCTAGCACTAAGTAACGATAGAATCCCTGTGGATCGATAATCTTAAATATTACTTCGATAGGCTGTGCACTTGCAGTAAGATACCGCTAGACGCATAAGTAGACACGTCTCTAGCCCATCAACCAACAGCATTCGGAGAAGATGCAGCAACAGTTGAAGTTTTCATCTGAGCAGGTGTTGATGAAGGTGAAGCCATTGAAGTTCTTGAGATGCGTCTGGGTTTACGAGGATTTTTGGGTTTTGAAATAAGATGGAAACAATAGAGAAGGCAGAAATGCATATGTAAAGTGTGATTTGTGAAGAGTTGAGAGAATTTATAGGAGAAAATTTTTAGGGCATGCAAAAAGACACATACACTCAAGCGTGCACACATAATCAAATCAAGCAATTAATGCAAGGAATAAAATTATATCAAGCATTTAAGATTCTGACAGAAGGGGGAAAATCAAGAGATTTTGGATTTTCAAAGCAATACCTCAAATGTCACTTCAATATGGTGCACTCTACCTTTCCAGATTCTGAGCTACACGTGTTTGCTTGCATGTGCCTCTGAAACTCTTTGAGAAATGACACGTTAGGCAATGTTCAGATCTTCTGAGCCTTGTTAGTTCATATTTACACACAAAATAAACACATAATTCAACAAAAGAAATACTTCAGAGTTTAGACATTTATCATCTAAAAAAAATTTCATCTAATGAATATTTTATTCTGGACAGAAGTCCATACTAATATTTTTCAGAATAAATTTAAATCTATCTTCAGCAAGGGATTTTGTAAAGATATCAGCCCACTAATGATCTGTATCTACAAAGTTTAAATTGATAATTCCCTTCTGAACATAGTCTCTGATGAAATGATGTTTAATCTCTATATGCTTAGCTTTAGAATGTAAAATGGGGTTTTTAGATAAGCATATAGCAGAAGTATTATCACAGAAGATAGAAATGTTACTCTCAAAGATTTGATAATCTTCTAGTTGACTTTTCATCCAGAGCATCTGAGTGCTACATCCAGCAGCAGCAATATATTCTGCCTCTGTTGTTGAAAGTGCAATTGTGGGTTGCTTCTTGCTGAACCAAGAGATCAGATGACTTCCAAGAAATTGACAACTTCCATAAGTACTTTTACGTTCTACTCTGTCTCCAGCATAGTCAGCACCACAGAATCCAACTAATTTATACTCATCAGATCTTCTGTAACACAGACCCACATTAATAGTACCTTTCAGATACCGTAGAATCCTCTTAACAGCTGTTAAGTGTGATTCTCTGGGATCTGATTGGAATCTAGCACACAGACACACACTGAATAAAATATTAGGTCTTGAAGCAGTCAAATATAAGAGAGATCCAATCATACCTCTGTAAAGTTTTTGATCAACTTTCTTACTTACCTCTTCCTTACCAAGTGTGTTTGTAGGATGCATTGGAATTTTAGCCAGTTTGCTTTCATTCAGATTGAATTTCTTCAGAAGCCCTTTGACATATTTAGTCTGGTGAATATATGTACATTCTGAAGTCTGATTTACTTGGATTCCCAGAAAGAATCTAAGTTCTCCCATCATGCTCATTTCAAATTCAGCCTGCATAGACAAAGCAAACTCCTTTTCCAGCATAATATTGGTAGTTCCAAAAATAATATCATCCACATAAATTTGACAAACTAGTAAATCTTTCTTAATTGTTTTACAGAAAAGAGTTGTGTCCACTTTGCCTCTGATAAAGTTCTTTTCCAGAAGAAAATTACTTAATCTTTCATACCAAGCTCTGGGAGCTTGTTTCAAACCATAAAGAGATTTTTTGAGTTTGAAAACATGATCTGGAAATTTATCACTTTCAAAACCAGGAGGTTGATGGACATAAACTTCTTCTTCTATAATACCATTTAAGAAGGCACTCTTAACATCCATCTGATATAGAGTGATGTTATGTTGTGCAGCAAATGAAATAAGAAGGCGTATAGATTCTAACCTTGCCACTGGAGCATAAGTTTCAGTGTAATCAATACCTTCCTGTTGACTGTACCCTTGAGCTACCAGCCTTGCCTTGTTCCTTACAACTTCTCCTTGCTCATTTAGTTTATTTCTGAATACCCACTTTGTTCCAATAATGTTGAAACCTTTTGGTCTAGGAACCAGATCCCACACATCATTTCTTGTAAATTGATTTAGCTCATCTTGAATTGCAAGTATCCAATCATTGTCACTCAGAGCTTCATCCACAGATGTTGGTTCAATAATAGATACCAACCCAAGAAGTGATGTTCCAGATGATCTGATAAACGACCTTGTTTTTATAGGGTCATCTTTCTTTCCAATAATCATTTCTTCTGGATGAGAAGCCTTGATTCTGGATGATCCTTTAACTATTGGTTCTTCAGAAATATTCATGTTGTTCATCTGAGCAGCTAATGGAGTTGCATCTGGCGTAGCTTCTTCTTGAGCTTTCTCTACCTCTGGTTTCTCAAATTCTATGAGAATAACTTCTCCATCTGCAGAGTTTTCAATCTGCTTTGGCTTTTGATTGCCAAGCTTATCATCAAATCTAACATGTATAGATTCCTCCACAATCTGTGTCTCAGTATTGCATACTCTGTAGCCTTTAGAGCGTTCAGAATATCCAAGCATGAAACACTTTTGTGCTTTAGAATCAAACTTGTTAAGATTCTCTTTAGTGTTTAATATAAAACAAATACACCCAAAAGGATGGAAATAAGAAATGTTTGGCTTTCTATTCCTCCACAATTCATAAGGAGTCTTTTCCAGAAGAGGTCTAATTGACACTCTGTTCTGAATGTAACATGCTGTATTAATTGCCTCTGCCCAAAAATGTTTTGCCATGTTGGTCTCATTGATCATGGTTCTGGCCATCTCTTGCAAAGTTCTATTTTTCCTTTCTACAACTCCATTCTATTGTGGAGTTCTAGGACAGGAGAAATCATGAGCAATGCCATTTTCATTAAAATATTTTTCAAAATGTTTGTTTTCAAATTCACCACCATGATCACTTCTGACTTTGACAATTTTGAAATCTTTTTCAGTTTGGATTTGTTTGCAGAAATCAAATAACACAGAGTGTGACTCATCCTTGTGTTTTAGGAATTTTACCCATGTCCATCTGCTGTAGTCATCAACAATGACTAATCCATACTTCTTGCCTCTGATGGATGCAGTTTTCACTGGTCCAAACAGATCAATGTGAAGTAACTCTAATGGTTTTGAAGTTGAAACAACACTTTTGGATTTAAAAGATGATTTTGAAAATTTTCCTTTCTGACATGCTTCACAAAGAGCATCTGAGTTGAACTTCAGATTAGGAAGTCCTCTGACCAGATTAAGGTTATTAATCTGAGATATACGTCTCATATTAATATGACCCAATCTTCTGTGTCAGACCCATTGCTCCTCATTAACAGACATAAGGCATTTAACATTCTGAAACTTAAGTTCTGAAAGACTAATTTTATAAATGTTATTTTTCCTTTTACCATTAAAGAGGATTGAGCCATCCTTTTGACTAACAGCTTTGCAACACTTTTGATTAAAGATAATGTCATGACCATTGTCACTTAATTGACTTATGGACAATAGATTATGAGCTAACCCTTCAACAAGCAATACATTAGTTATGGAAGGAAATTTACCATTGCCTATGGTTCCAGAGCCAATAATTTTTCCCTTCTGATTCCCTCCAAACTTGACATCTCCTCCAGATCTAAGCTCCAGACTTTGGAACATAGACCTTTTTCCCGTCATATGTCGTGAGCATCCAGAGTCCAGGTACCATGACTGGAGTTTTGACTTTGCTGCTGAGGATGTCTACAACATAGATTATCTTATCCTTAGGTACCCTGATTTTCTTGGGTCCTTTTTGGTTAGTGCCTTAAAGCTTTTTCTGAACTTTTGTCTTCCAACATAAGACTTGTTCTGATTAGCTTTAGATTTATTAAACACAGGTTTGTTCTGATTAGAACTTGTGTGTTTAATATCATTCGAGTGACCAAATGTAAATTGAGAATATAAAGGAGGATACTTGATTTCCAGTTTATCTACAGATTTTGGATTTGAATCTTCATAAGTGAAAGATTTATATCCAACACCTTTTCTATAGTTTCTGCTAATACCATAGATCATTGAAGCCATTTTGCTTCTATCTAGGCTTTTAGTTAGAAACTTCCTGAAACTATAGTCATACTCTTGTAAAATATTTTTAGAGCATGATTCCGATTTTGAATCAAAGTTTAATTGAACAGATTCTAAATTCTTTTTCAATTGAAGATTTTCAGCTTTTAGTTCAGCTATTTCTGATTCAAACTTGTTACTTTCAAATTCAATATGCTTTTGAAGCGTTTTGTATTTGAGTTTAACTTTACTATAGTTTTCAAGAATATCAGATAAACTTTCAACAAGTTCCTGTTTAGAAAGTTCAGCAAATACCTCCTCAGAATCAGATTCTGATTCTGATTCAGATGATTCAACATTGTCCTCAATGTCAGCCATGAATGCCACATTTGCACATTCCTCTTCTGACTCTGATGACGAATCAGATGCATCTGAGTCATCCCAGGTAGCCATCAGAACTTTCTTTTTATGATCTGACTTTCTTTTTGGGTTCTCCTTCTGAAGCTTTGGACAATCACTCTTGTAGTGCCCAGGTTCTTTGCATTCATAGCAAACAACCTCTCTTTTTCCAGATCGTCTATGTCCAGAGGATTCTCCAGATCTTCTGTATCCAGAATTTTCTCCAGATCTTCTGTGCCCAGAAGATTCTTTGTGTTGATCTGGTTTTCTAAAGTTCTTGAACTTCCTTTGCTTATTCTTCCAGAGTTTATTGATTCTTATGGATAGCAAGGATAGTTCTTCTTCATCTTCAGAAGCAGACTCTTCAGAGTTTTCTTCTAATACCTGCAATGCTTTAACAGCTTTATTAGATTTTAATGCAATTGACTTACCTTTCTTTAGAGGCTCATCTTCCTCTAGTTCAATCTCATGACTCCTTAGAGAATTGATTAGTTCCTCCAGCGTAATCTTGTTCAGATCCTTTGCCAGCTTCAGAGCAGTGACCATAGGTCTCCATCTGATTGGCAAGCTTCTGATTATTTTCTTGACATGATCTGCTGTAGAGTAACCCTTGTCCAGAACCTTTAGGCCAGTAGTGAGAATCTAGAATCTGGAAAACATTGCTTCAATAGATTCAGATTCTTCCATCTTGAAAGCTTCATACTTCTGGATCAGCGCCAGAGCCTTGGTTTCTTTGACTTGAGAGTTCCCTTCATGAGTCATCTTCAAGGATTCAAATATATCAAAGGCAGTTTCTTTGTTGGTTATTTTCTCATACTCAGTATGAGATATAGCTTTTAGCAATATAATTCTAACCTTGTGGTGATTTCTGAATTCCTTCTTTTGCTCCTCAGTCATTGATTTTCTGTCAACTTTCTTGTCATTCCCATTAGTGGGATGAACATGTGCATCAATGACTAAGTCCCAAAGATCAGCATCAATGTATTGTGGCTTGGTTCACGGTTTTTTTTAGAAAAAAAAGATTTTGGCTCAAAATTTATTTGTACCCATACATTCTCCTTGATGTTCTCCAGTCCTAAGTTCAGCTAACTTGACACAAGCACTCACCTTTCAAAAAGGTTATTGAATGGCAGAAGTGACGGTTATGGAACCCACAAGGCTCTCGGAGCGACCGTCACCCCTTTTGTCTTTGGTGTCTGCGGTCACACGACTTGTTCTTTTTCGAAGATTTTTTTTGTCATCCTTTTCATTTTCTATTCTTTCCCCTGAACTTTCCTGGACTAATTCTTTTGAATTTTTGATTTTGAAGTCCAGCGGGATGCCCAAATTTTTGCCTAATTCATTTGTTTTCAAGATCGACTTAGCAGGTTAAAGGTGATAAAAACACTTAGAAGGGGGGGGGGGTTGAATAAGATTTTTTAAGAAATATGACTAACAGAATTACTCAAGATTTTTATCCTGGTTCGTTGAACTCAACTACTCCAGTCCACCTTATCAAAGATGATTTGCCTTTCTCTGCAAGGACTTAATCCACTATTGATCAACTGATTACAATAGAAAGCACTAAGAACAATTGTCTTAGTATTCTCAAGAACTACTGACCACACCTTGGTCTTCTTAAGGAACTTCTTACAATTTAATGTAAACTAACAAGTGTTTGAATGCTTCTAATAAGCTGTATCACAACTGTGATGTTTACACTTAAGATTAAGTACAACAAAAACTATGTGGTTTTATGAAAGATTAAATGAGTGAAATCTTGAGAGATTTTCTCTTTTATGAATCTAGCGTGTATTTCTTTCTAAGTGATCTAGCAATGAGCAAAAGATAAGTAGTAAATTAGCAACCTCAAAATGTTGAAGTAGTTCTCCTTTTATAGCTTTTTCAAATGCTTTGAGTGATGTGTAGCTTAATATAATATTTGATTGTATGACTTTTCATCACCAAAGGTATGGGCAGAGATATGCTTTCTGCAGAAAGGTATGGTTGTATAAGCCTTGGGATTTGCACCACGTCACTTCTTTGGACAAATTAGCCATTGGTTACTTTGGAAGTAGCACCACGTCTAATCAAGTTTACAGCTTCTTCAACAAGCTTCCTTCAAGATGAAGTCTTCACAATCTGCACTTCAGAACTTGTAGTAAGCTTAAAAGGTATGGAATGCTTTAAGATGATCAGAGCTTAAGATGAATGATAAGTTCAGAGTCTTGATAGATGATCAGATCTTTAATGTATCAGAGTCTCAGTCTTGATCAGATTTTTGATATATCAGAGTCTCAGTCTTGATTAGAGTCTTCATCAGAGTATGCAGCAGTTATGTGCTTTGAGCGTGAATATTAATGATAAGAGTCTGGTTATCAAAGCCTCTGAGTTTGTTGTGAAAAGAACTTAAGAGTCTGATAAGATCAGAGCTTTCAGCTTTTGTATACTTCTTTCATTAACGCTTCAGATCATTCTGTAGCTTCTGCTTCAGATCCTCTCGGCAGTGCTTCAGAATCTTTGCATAGTTTCTTTGTACTTATGTATTTTGCTTCTTTAAGCGTATTTAATATTATACCTGAAACAATAATACTTGAACAAATTTTAGAGTGTATGTTTTCTCATTACAAAATTCTATAAAAGTTATCATCAAAACATAGAGATATAAGAACCACCAATCTGTGTTCTAACACAGGTTTCTTCCTCTTGTTTTTTCTCTTTTTTTTCTGAACAAATCGTGTGACACTGGCTGTCTTTGTTTCTGTGAAAGGGTTGACTACCTCATTCCTTGGTTGGTGAGGTGCAACCATTGTGGAATTTTGAAGTATGAAAGGTAATGGATCCTTGGATGCACACTCCTTTTGAAATTTGAGCGCTTGGTAAGACTAACTGAAGACTACCCTTCCCCAGGTTAAGATTGAGGGTTTTTTGTTTTCAGAAAGAAACTCCTACTTCTAGGCTCAAAGGGGTTAATAAGGGATTATCTTCCTTATATCTCCGGTGTTTGGGTATTTAAAACAATGCATGTACATCATCAACAAGGTTTTATCCAAAAGCATACGACCATAATGTTTGCGTTTTCGCTTCATCATCCCCCCTCCAAGAGTTTAAGCAAGAAAGTGTTGGTATTGCAATGCACAGAAATATTATGAGTGAACACGAATGAATTACTTCAAGAGAAACATACTCATTGCATTAAGATCATCATTAAAAAACAAACAAGTTTTTACATGCAAATAGAGTATTAACAAACAATAAAAAATACAAATGAACGATGCAGTAAAGAAATTGGAAATGTCGTTGTTGAGGAGACGACCCTTGAAGTCTTCAAACTCAAACAACTGAGAGGCTGACGTGCATCACCAACTTTCCTCCCGGAAAGGATATGTATTTTTTGTCAATCAATTGTTGCACTTTGGCTTGAAAGGCTTTGTAATCTTCAGTTGAGTGCCCCATGGATCCTCTATGATATCCACATTGAGCATTGGGATCATACCCAGGAGGGTATGGCTCTGGAAACGGCTTGAGAGTCTTGGGTTCCACCAATGAGTTTTGAATCAGATGTGGCAGAAGCTGACTATACGACATAGGAACCGAATGAAGAGGAGCATTCCTTCTTTTCAAGTTGTTGCGAGCCCTCTTCTGATTTTGGCGTTGACAGTTTTGTTGTTAAGGAGCATAAGGTTGTTGGTACTGATTAGGGCATTCCTCACATTCAGGCACTTTCTTCCTTAGACTTGGCCCAGGAATAGGCAATAGTTGTGGGCATAAGGATTCAGAAACCAAAGACTGTAAGATACGCCCTTGACCCGATGCAGCTTCAAGGGAGAAAACAGGAATATCAACTTCTTTTATAGCAACTGGAATAAAACTACCTGGTACACTTATGTCGCGCAGTGTGAACTCAAATGCTTTTGAATTGATTAAGTCCTAAACTTTATGCTTAAAAGCTTTGCATTTCTCTACATTATGCCCCGGCGCCCCAGAATGGAAATCACAATGGGAACTTGCATCATAGCCTGGTGGAGACTCACCAGCAAATGGAGCCAGAGTCTTAAGTTTAACCAATTGAAGTTGAAGCAAACGTTGCAGCAACTAAGCATAATTCATAGGGAGCTGGTCAAAGATTCTGTTGGACAACTTTGGCCTTTGTGCATACTTTTTAATCTTAGGATTATCCTGGGAAATAAGAGGTAGCTGCTGACAAGGAAATTCTGGAACCTCAGGTTTTGTCAAAAACCTACGAGGCACATCACGCTCTGGGAGATAGTCCACAGGTAAGAGTAGAATAAGCATTTCTGTTGCGGCTTTAGGCATAGGTTTGCCTTCCTTTCTTAGCATGTTTCTTATGACTTCTATGATCAGGTCCATCTGAGTATTCAATTGATGTACTTCATCCCTCCATATTTTCTGATCCTGAGACAAAACTTGCATGTCCACCATAAACTTTCCCATCTGGCTTCGTACTTCCCTCAGCTCTGCTTGAATCTGCTCCAAAGTTAACTTCTAGCTTCTTGGAAAAGTTGAGTCTGAAATTCTGAAGAAAACCAATATCAGGATAACAAAAGACCAGCCTCGAACACCTGGAGTGCAAATGAACATAAAAATGCAATGCAAACATCTCATATCATCATCACCATCAATCAAAACAAACAAGTTACAAAAAGTTTACACTTTATCGAGAAAAAATTACACATGCAAGGAAATTACATAAAATCAAAGATTGTCTGCTTTGGGGAATTGGGCTTTCCAATATTGACTCACTACTGAACTAGCCATTTTCAGAATTGCTCGTCGAAGTCAATCTTGATACTCATCTGAACATCTGCTCTTGGAGAATTCCTCCATAACAAGGATTGATGAACCCACATGACTGGATGAAGGGGGATTGTTGATCTGAATACCCTGAGGTGTGAGTGAGAACATATTGGAGTCAAGCAGAGTTTGAATCTTGCTCTTAATCACCTTACAGTCTTCGGTTGAATGTCCCCGTGCCCCAGCATGGTAGTCATAACAGGCGTTAACATAAAAACCTGGTGAATATGGAGGAAGCACTGGATTTATCTCTTTCGGCACTATCAAGCCACCTTTGATCAACTATGGCAACATCTGACTATACAACATGGGCAACTGAGTGAAATGCTTTTCTAGCTTCCTTGGTCTTTGTCAGACGTGCTGACTCGGTTGACGGTGATATGACCGTTGACTCTGAGGGGAGAACACTATTTGATACATAGACCCATAAGATTGCTGACTTTGAATATCTGAAGACTGGACCTAAGGTATTGGAGATTCCCAGGTAGAATTACTTTCCTTCTCCCATTCTTCTTGAGAACTGACAACTGATTCTCTTTCACCAACTAAGATGTCTGAGACGTCTTGAATCTTTCCACTCTTGAGTGCGCTCTCAATATGTTCCCCAACTACTATCAAGTCAGAAAATTTTAATGCCCCATTGCCAATCATCTTGTCCAAGTATGGACCTTGCAAAGTATCCATGAACAAGTCAACCAATTCCTTGTCTAGAAGTGGTGGTTGAACGCGAGCAGCTAACTCTCTCCATCTCTGAGTATACCCTCTAAAGGATTCATCTCCCGCTTGAGATAATTCTTGCAACTGCATGCGGCTGGGAGCCATGTCAAGATTATAATTGTATTGCTTCACAAATGCGTTGGCTAGGTATGACCATGATCAGATGCAACCGCTATCTAACTGCATATACCAACTCAATGATGCCCCACTCAGACTGTCCTGAAAACAGTGAATCATAAACTTGTCGTTATGGACATATGAGGTCATTCTTCTACAAAACATCACCAGATGTTGCTTTGGACAGCTATCCCCTTTGTACTTCTTAAACTTCAGAGGCATCACAAGGCTTGGCACCAAACACATGCTTGAAGCATTCATATTAAGAGTATCACGACCCTCTAGAGCATTAAGCTTCTCCTCCAACACACGATACCTTTTCATAAACTCAACATTCTATGGGTCTTTAGGTTTTATCATTTGATCTACCCCTTGGAAATTTGGCACAGAGAATGCGAAGCTCTGATAGTCTATGGCATTAAGAAAAGAGGAATGTCCATCTCGGACAACAATACGCTCTTGTATAACCTGATCCTCAACAGGAATCCGCACATGCTGAGCTTGAGCAGCATTGTTCAATGGAGGTGGAATAACATTCCCAGTAACTGGAGTCCTCTGAATATTGGTTTCTCCCCTTTTCATGACTGATATAGCTTCCATAAGTTGATCCAACTGATTCTTCATCAATTCAACATCTGCCCTTGTCACAAACTGATTATGCTCTCCTGAGTTCATGATTCGTCCAAAAGCTGATTCAAATCGAATATGAGTGTCAGGAAATCAACTGCTGGTCGGACAAAAGATGGATGAGCTCCGTTGTTTCCGGCTGAGGAAGGCCATGCAAAAATGATGCACAGATGCTTATGCAATGAAATATGAAATGCAACAGACATGGGATTAAAGCTTCCACAAAGCTTTGAATAACTGTTGTGTCGCTGACTAAATAAGCTCATAAGTCTGCTCTGAAGAAAATACCGGAGTACCAAAATACCAGGCTGATAAGTTTACACTGATAAGAAAACCAGAATATTGGGTTGGATGAAAGTCAAGGTTTCTTGCAAAACCCATCCCCTCTCACCTGTGTGTTCTAGTCTTGGACGGTACGACATCCTATACAGGTCATCAGTATCGCGGACTCTCAGGTCAAGAAACAATGATACATTCACCACTTATGGTTTGGCATCATGGTCAATCAAGGAGGTATCAACTTACTTCCCAATAAACGTTCTCCAGAGTTGTTAACTTTCTAATTCAACATCCCCTCAACTGCCCTAAATGCGCAGGATAGGATGTCTCCAAAGAAAACCTCGTCTTGACGCAAATTTCATGAGGGCTCTTGCCTGCCAAACATGCAAGCCCGCACTAATACTAGGTGTGCACTCAAGCCTGGGTATTGGGCTTATCTCTCGATGGAACAACCCACCCACAACATAACAATAATAACATAATATGATAACAATAAAATGCAAATAAAATAATATACAACAAGTACTGTACATAAAAGCGAACAATTGCACAAAAATAAACACCCAAAGACATACAACAGACAAGCGCTATGATTGACTCACATAGGGAACCAGAGTCCCCAGTAGAGTCGCCAGCTGTTGGGGAGTCTCAGCTAGCCAGGAAATAAAGTAAGGTGAGACTACAACCATCAAGAGAAAGTCCCCAGCTGTCGCAACTGCGAAAAACACCCGGCGGAAAAACAGAAGAGTCACCCCCGAAAATTATTTATCCCAAAGAAAGGGAAAGCAAACGATTGAAGAAAACTTGAAGAATGGGAAAAGACAAGGTCATCACAACCAAATCTTGGGTTTGGGAGTCGGTTACGCAAGGGGAAGGTATTAGCACCCCTCACGTCTATTGTACTCAACGGGATCCATGCTTGTTGTCTAATCAAAGGGTGTATTTATCTATAAGCTACTGCTAAAGAAAAAGAAAGAGATTCGATAAGACATTGTTGCCCTATGCCTACATATTCCCTCGTGCAATGGGAAAGTCAGAGTCAACGTAGTTCGGAAAACTACGAGTGATGGAGGAAGGTTGCTCGCCAAGACATCATTGTCTTGTGCCTACGTATCCTCATCTGGTATGAGAAATCATAGAAAATGTAGTTCGGGTAACAAAACCTAACGTAGGTTAAGTGTTTTTTATGAGTGACGCTAAGTTCTTATTCCAGCAGTTAGGGACGATGCCTGTTTGCGGTAGAACGGAAAAGCAGCGTACTCTTTTCTGAAAATGAAGTTTGAAACAATGATCCCAAAGGATAAAAAGTTTGAGTTTTGTTTGTGAGTTTTAGTGAAGTGAATTAGTTTGTTTGAGATTCACGTTGCACTAAAGACTATGTGACCGGTGAAATAGCAAGTGTACTATTTTTACCGATGTAGTAATAAGGGGAAATTCCCCGAATGTCGATCTCAAGGACTGCTTGACGATATAGAATTCTGGTTTTATGTTAGTTAAACAAAAGCCTTGGGGTTTCAAAGGTTTTAATTTGTAAAAATAAAATACAAAAGGCAAAAAGAGTAAAATAAAGGTTTTGAACAGAAGGAGAAGCAATGCTAGGGTAGGGTGTATGAACTTCCTTGTAATAACACTAATCCTAATTCGCAAAATCACCGCTCAATTCCACCATTACTGGTTTTAAAGATTAGTTGACTCTAATTCCTTAGCAGAAAACCCTTTGGTATTTTCCCTATACCTCAATTCCTTGGCGGTACAGGAACAACACCAAGCAGTTTGTTTGATCTAAAACATTACGGTTACTATAGGGTATCCCCATTCCTAGGTAATATCTACTATAGTATTATCGTATAAAAGCGTTAATAATCGTTTTTCCAAACCTAAAGTTAACCGTAAATTGAATCCTATTTGTCAGATAAGAAAAGCCTTAAGAATATTATACGATAAAACCGATGATTAGAAAGCAGTGAAATCACTAATTCAAAGGAAACAAGGTCATTACAGATTCAATTTAGGGACACCCCCTAGCATTGAAGGGTTTAGCTATTCATAAAAATAAAAAGCAATACAAAATAAAAGATAAACATTACAAGATAATCAAATTGCCTTGATCTTCAATTGCTTCCGTGCATGAAAACCTTCAGTTCTCCAATCCTCTGGATCTCTCTAATTCTGATCGTATCTTTTTCTCTTCTCCAAAATTCCCCTCTCTCAATTCACGATGTGCCTCATATAGCAAAATTCCAATTACAATGCGAGATATCTAAACTGCCCCCCGAGATTGCACACCAAAACTTAATAAAACTAATGCTGCAGGTTCAAACGAAAATCTTGAAAATTTTGCTCAGAATCTGACTTCAACTCCAACATTAAAGTCGTAGCTCTCTCTCTTAGATTTCCGACGATTATTAGAACGCCTCAAACGGATTCCCGAAACTCCAATTATGATCGTTTTTGTGTAGACTACTAAAGATTTTACTTTCAGTAGCCCTGACACGGGCAGTGTCACACGACACGGGAACCCGTGTCTGGCTGCTGGTTCTACATCAAAACTCTTCCGAAATCTTTCCATTTCCCCCGTTTTCGCTCTGCTTCTCCTTTATTGTTTACTTGAACCTAGAAACAATAAAAACACCAAACCAACGCATAAAATGCAATGAAAACACATAAAATGCGACAAGATAAAACAAATGATTAACAGAAACAAATGGTAAAATAACGTGTAAAAACCACCGATCACTATGACATAGGAACAAATGCGTTGCATATCGCCCCCAGACGGGACGTACAATAAACACTCTAGACAAGCGAGAGGGGACCCCTCACTCATCATTTCCCATGTGCTTAAGGCTCGTAGCGTACAATGTTCATCATATTTATGAGATGAGTTAGAACGTGTCTTGAGATGAGAAGAGAGACGCACAAAAGGTCTAAGGGGAAACTTGGCCCTAATGTTGTCATGCAAAGTGGTTCTAAAGTTGGGATGTGAAAGGAGATTATATCCTAATGTTAACATACAAAAGATGAACCTAAGGTTGAGGTTAAAAGGGACTGGCCTATATGTTATCATTCTTGGATTAAACTCCTAATGTCTATCTTACTCCAAATTCAATCAGAAATTAAATTGGAATAAGAGTCCTAAGGGAACATGCAAAGACAAAAAGCAAGAAAACAAGGTAAGAACAGCAACTACAACAACGTCTCATGCACAAGACAGCAATA
Organism: Lathyrus sativus; assembly: GCA_963859935.3. Classification (NCBI taxonomy): domain Eukaryota; kingdom Viridiplantae; phylum Streptophyta; class Magnoliopsida; order Fabales; family Fabaceae; genus Lathyrus; species Lathyrus sativus. The sequence continues at coordinate 459,490,233 of OZ012738.1, forward strand.
AAATCCAGCACACAAGCAAGACAGCATATAACAGCACATGTTTCAGCATCAAAACAGGTGTGAAAAGCCAGGCAGCAAGCAAGGCAAAGACAACATGCAATTTCAAGATAAGAACAGTTGTGAAAAGTGGGGTAGCAAGCATGTTTGAATGCAATTAATCAAATGCAAACAACAATCATGGATAGATGTTGCACCCCAAAATTTGCCCTCACAATACAAGACTTTGTGTTCCAAGAAGGTTCACAAGGTTCACAAAATTCACAATTGGTCAGAAGAGTTGACAATTCCCTCAGACAATGCACCTCCTAAGCAGTGCATCCAAAACTAGGGTTTTGACTTTAATCAGGCTAAATGGACTTCCAAGACTTCAAGTGAGCTTCATAACATCTTATATGTGTATAAGAACCCCCATGTCAAGTTTCAAGACTTTTCTCAAAAAGTTTGCTCAGTCAGATGATCAGATAAGTCAAAAGCAGTCAATGCAGTTAAAAGGTCAAACTGAGGTCAACTCTGGTCAAACCAAAGTCAAACTTCATGATTTTTTTTGCCAACATCAAAGAGAGGTTGGGTGAGAAATATTATCATAATAACTGTAATACCCCAAATTTTGCCCTAAGATTTGTCGTCGCATTTCATTGCATTACTAACAAATTTGTGTAGTCGTTTGACTTTTTGCAGGTAAATATCATATGGCATGCATTTTTTTTCTAAAAAGTAAAAATGGCACAATTGGCAGGAGGACATGTGTAAGGAGTTATGAGTGTGAGAGGTTGAGAGTTTGAATCTCACCTTTGTCATTTTTTTTGTTTTTTATTATTTTTACTCTAAATTTTTCTATCTTTCATTAAAAAAATAACAAAAATAGTTTTTTATTATTATTTAATTATTATTTTCGTATTTTAATTAAATCATTTTTTAAAATATTATTTTTTTCACTTTTTTCTAAATTATTCATAAAAATATCCAAAAAATCATAAAATAAAAAATATTGAAAAAAATTTTGTTCTTTTTATAATATTTTTTATTTTAGGAATCAATAGGATTATTAGTTTTTATTTTAAGTTTATTTTAATTATTTTAAATTATTTAAATTTTATTTTTTCTTAACTAATTATTTAGTTTGGGCTTTAAAATGGGCTTCAGGGACATTATTGACAATTTGGTGTTAACCCTAATTTGTTCCCTATATATACATGTGTTGCCTTGTTGGAAAAAAAAAATGGGAGAATAAAAAAAAAACCTAAGAGGAGTGAGTGCCGTTGGCCGTTATTTAGTTTTCTTCTTCATCCATTACTATTGTTTCTTTTTCTTCATCGTTTACCGTTATTTCTTTTCCTTCATCTATTACTGTTGTTTCTTTTTCTTCATCTTCTACCGTTATTTCTTTTTCTTCATCTATTACCGTTATTTCTTTTTCTTTATCTATTACTGTTGCGTTTATATATATATAATTTTTAAATTGTTAGAGTTTATATATATAAGATTTTTGATCGAATTATGTCGATACGATGTTTGCACATTTGTGTGCATGACGCGTGACATTTGTGTTAGTTCGATCTGGTTGCGATGATCGCATTTTTGTGTGAGCAATAATACTATTTTTTGCTTAATTTCTTTTTCTTTGCGATAAATTTTGTTTCGTCCGATTTAGATCTGGTTGCGATGAGCGCATTTCTGCGTTAGCAACATTGTTGGGTTATTTGGCACATTTAAAATTCATTATTGCTTTATTATTATTATTATTATTATTATTATTATTATTATTATTATTATTATTATTATTATTATTATTATTATTATTATTATTATCATTATTTATTATTATTATCATTATTATTATTATTGTTATCATTAATTTATTAAAATTTGTTGTAATATAAAAATCTGTTTTTTTAAAATAAATGACATTAACATCTTTTTTCCAAATTAATATGAAAACCTAATTTTAATTTTCTATATGATTCTATGTATATATTTATTATAATTCTTGTAAATTTTTGTAAATAAAATTAAACCTTATAAACACTTAATGTAAAATTTTGGTGAATGTGATTATTGATTAGTTAAAATTTGTTTTCATCATAATGTGTAAATATTTTTCTTAATAATTGTTAATATATAATTAGAGATAATTAAATTTTTGTAAATGATTAAGAAATTTATAATTATGTTATATTTAGAACTTTATATTATAGTGATTATTTAATCATTTATGTTTCTAAATAAAAATCAAATCTTATGATATTTAGAACTTTATATTATAGTAATTATTTAATCATTTATGTTTCTAAATAAAAATCAAATCTTATGATATTTAGAACTTTATATTATAGTAATTATTTAATAATTTATGTTTCTAAATAAAAATCAAATCTTATGTTTAATCACGTTATTAATTAATTATTATTGCTAATCATATTTTGTTGCTTATTATTATTTTGAAATTTCTATCTTATTATTTTTTCTAACTTTGTCTATTTTTCTCATTATTATTGTTTCAACTAATTATTTTCACTAACTTTATATTTATACTAACCTTATTTAATTTTTCTTATTATTTACTAACCCTAATATTTTATTTGCTTATTTGTTATTTTTTTTATTTATTATAATTTTGTAATTGCCTCTTGGATGTAAATTGTAATTACTTAATTATTATTATCATTATGGTTAGTAATTAGGGAGTGCCAATATGTATGATATTTAAAAAAATAAATTAGATCATTTTAAATAAAGATAATTAAAATAAACACGTCACACACGTAAGTCGATTTTAATCGCCGTCTCACTTCCTAAGGATATCCCTCAAGTTGCCTACGAATAATGGTTAAGTGGGGTGTATAAAGCAAGTCCCTCAAATAAAAAAATCATCAAAGTCCCTTATGGTTGCCTTTACGAATCAAGTCCCTTTCGAAAAATGATGATGATCCCTTATATGTGCTTATTACACCCCACAATGGCCTTCAAAAATCCAATTGTCCCTCACATGTCCCTTAACATCCAAAGTAAGGACTACCTACTCCATTATAGTAGGGATAGTCTTACTAAGGAAAGGATAAAGAATAAGAAAGACCTTAAAACATTAGGGTAGGCTACTCCTAGATACTTGCTCACTTCAAAACTTTTTCACACTTAAACAAATTTCCAACAAAATTTTCAAACAAGTTCTTAACACATCCTTACATGGATTATTTATTAACTATTCTGAAAATTTTCTATTCACACACTACACTTTCAAAACAATTCAAAAGTGAGCTTAAGTACCTAAGAGCCCATGGATAACCATGGATGAAAAGGGTGCTAACACCTTCCCTTTTCATAACCTACCCCCCGGACCCAAAATATTCTCTAAGGTCTTTCCTGTTCTTTTATAACCTTTCCTTATGGATAAAATAAAAGTCGGTGGCGACTCTTGCTATCCGCAACATTGTTTAAAGTCAGTTCTCCCACCGTGTTACAGAACTGGCGACTCTGCTGGGGATTTATTTAAGAGGGGTACCCTTAGGAATTAAGATCACTTTAAATTGTTTGCCTTGTTTGCTTTATTATTATATTGTTGGGGTGCTCTTATGTGTGAAAGGTCCTAACCCGGATCTAGTGTACCTTAGGTAAATGGCAATAGACCAAGGAAACTGTACGACGTATATCAATACGGTTGATCTGGTGGCCATAGTTAGTGCGACTTCTTGGTTGGTGCTTATATTCCTTAAGTCAAGTTGAGGATAATATTGAGGCTGCCATATGTTGTCAATGCACTAACTGACTTTTAGAACCCTAGTTAACTCATCTTGGCCTTTAGAAAGTAGTGAGGTAACCGGCTTTGGTGCAGACTGAAGTTGGTTGACACTCGATACTACGCTCATTGAGATCTTAAACTTGGAGGGTTTTGGTTGGCAAGTAAGTTGCCTTCTGAACAACCACCCTTGTGAAGGATCAATGATATTGAGATCCCTTAGAACCTGGTTACTTTTGTAGGACAGGATGAACCATCTAACTTCAGGGGAGGGTACTTGCCTTTGAACCTCATGCAAGCCTTTAAACCTAGGGCTATGGTGTGACTTGTTTGTGTGTGCCACATGTTTGTGATTGAGCATGACATCATGACATCATCATGCATCATAAGCATATCATTTTCCCTAACCATTTCAAGGACCAAAGGATTTATCTTTGTTCTTTGTTGCAGGTCATGGCTTCTGCTCGTAGAAACACCATCAGGATCAACTTTGTAGGGATACCTGCTAAGCTCAAGGAGTTGGTTTCCCTAGTGCCTGATCATTCCCAGTTCAACAAGAGACATGGTCACTTATTGGATCTAGTTACTTCAGGGTTCAGTGAAGACATGATGAGTGTGCTGTTTCAGTTCTTTGACCCTAAGCACTATTGCTTTACATTTCCTGATTATCAGCTGGTTCCAACCATGGAGGAGTTCTCTAAACTTCTGGGTATACCTGTTCTTGATCAGAAGCCATTCACAGGCTTAGAGAAGGAGCTTAAACCAGAAGTTATTGCTGCAGCTCTACATCTGAAGAAGTCTGACATTGTTCCAGAGACGAGAAGTGGAGTTAAAGGTATTCTTGCCAAGGTATTAGTGGATAAAGCTCAAATGTTCTTGAAGGCTATGAGCTACGATGCTTTTGAGGAGATCTTAGCCTTATTGATTTATGGCTTAGTGTTGTTCCCCAATCCTGATCAGTTCATAGACGTTCATGCCATCAACATATTCCTGAGTCACAATCCAGTGCCTACCTTACTTGGAGACATCCTACATTCTCTTCACACCCGTACTACAAGGGCAAGAGGAACTTTGATGTGCTGCATACCTTTACTTTCTAGGTGGTTTATTTCTCACCTTCCTCGCTCAGTAATGAAGAATGAGCAAGGGTTCAGATGGTCCAAGAGGATCATGTCACTTTCTCACTCAGACATCCATTGGTGCTCCAGATCTATGGAGAATGTCACCATCATTGACCGTTGTGGGGAGTTTCCTAATATACCACTTCTAGGCATAAGAGGAGGCATCACCTACAACCCATCTCTAGCTTTACGACAGTTTGGTTACGCCCGGAGCGATGGTCCACATGACATGTTGATTCAGGGCATTGTGTTTGATTACGACAACGATCTTCAGGGTTACCGTCAGAGATTCATCCGAGCTTGGGGAAAGGTAAACAGGATTGACAGCAAGACACTGGAGCCTAAGTACACCATTCCTATGGAGGCTTATCTCAGATGGGTACGATTTCGTGCTCAGACACTCATGATGCCATATCCTGCCATCCTACCAGTTACCATGGAACCTGTTGCTGAAGGAGACACAGCTTATACCATCCTTCACCCAGACATGCCTACTGATATGGAAGACTTGCAGAGATCATGGATCCAACTGAAAGAGCAAAGGGATACTTTCGAGGCTCATTACAAAGCAAGCCAAGCAAGGATCCTAGAGCTAACAAAGCTACTTCATGAGGAACGAAACCTCAACTCATACCTCAACACCAAGAGGAAACGTCCATGGGAGACTTAAAACCCCATCTTTTGTACTTATTTCGTTTTCATTTTTTGTAAGCCTAAAAGACAAAACAAGTTATTACTAATAAAAAGTTACTTTCTTGTTTGTTTAAGCAAACTTAAATCCTGCGGTCCTTGAAAACATTGCATATGCATTCCCATATCATTGCATCACAGGTTTATAATTGTGCACAGGTTTCTCATCTTCTCGCTGTTTATGGAGTTGAGCACCCCATTGTCTGTTATCAAAAAGAGGTTAGTACAAGCTGGGATCTTTCCAGGTTGTCATGAAGATTGTCTATATTGTACCTATAAGCCGGATAGTTGCTTCATTTTGAGAGATGGGATTCAACATCTCATGGATAAATATACTATAGTGTTTGAAAGAAGACCAGCATCTGTAGAAAGTATGGTGGATCATCTGACTCAGGGTAAGAAGATTGAAGAGGTTGACATGGTTGACAAAGTACCACTAAGAATCACTTCAAAGGGTCCCATTAAAATCACTCATCAGGGCCCAATCAAGATTACTGCTGAAGGTCCTGTGAAAGTTGTTGCTGAAGCCAGAGTAGCTCCTCTGATCATTACCACTCCTGGTCCTATTCCTTGTACATCTGACAAAGCTGTGCCTTGGCACTATGGGTCTGATGTTTACATCCATGGTGTCAAGCAGGAGCCTTTACCTGATATGCCTGTTGACATTGATAATATTGCTGGATCTAGCAAGATCACTCGTAGTGGAAAAGTCTTCTCTCCTCCAGTTGCTTCTAAGAGTGCAGTTACTCCTGTTGTTACTTCCACCACTGATGCTCGGGGCAAGGGTCCTGTTATTGAGCCTGTATCTACTGATGTGCCAGCTGCTGATGACCTCTCTAAGCAGATGGAAGAAGTATTGAAAATCATTCGCAAGAGTGATTATGATATTGTTGATCAGCTGGGGCATACTCCCTCAAAGATTTCTATGCTCTCCCTGTTATTATGTTCTGAGGCTCATGTCAAGTCATTGATCAAGTTTCTAAAGATGGCTCATGTACCCAGTACAATTTCCGTGGACCAGTTTGAGAATTGTGTTGCTCACCTGACCTATGACAACGGGTTAGGATTTTCTGATGCTGACTTGACCCCTGCCAAGAGGGATCATAACAGGGCCTTGCATATTTCAATTGAATGCAGGGGCACTACCCTGTCTCATGTGCTGATAGACAATGGTTCCTCTCTGAATGTGTTGCCTAAGGAAGTCCTGAACAAGTTGAGTCCTGAAGATACGGTATTGAAGCCCAGTAATATTGTGGTAAAGGCTTTTGATGGTTCTAGAAGAGTAGTGCATGGGGAAATTGATCTTCCAATCAAGGTTGGCTCTCAGGTGTTCACTGCTACATTCTATGTGATGGATATTCGTCCTTCGTACTCATGTCTGCTTGGTCGTCCCTGGATCCATGGGGCAGGTGCTGTGACCTCCACATTACATCAAAAGTTGAGATATCCGGTGAATGGAAAAGTTGTTACTGTCTTTGGAGAGGAAGAATACTTTGTCAGCCATGTAAACACCTTCAAGTATCTGGAAGCAGAAGGTGAATACATTGAAACTCCATGTCAGTCATTTGAAGTGGTTCCCTGGGCTGTTAAGGATTGTGTGACTCCTCCTGCTGTGAAGAAGGTTTCGGTGGTCATCAGAAACCCTCCAACAATGGCAATGGCCTCCCTCAATGATGCAAAAGTTGTGGTGGAAGAAGGTGGTTGTACTATTTGGGGTCAGCTTCCTGATATTCCATACAAGTCTGACAAGTTTGGTTTGGGTTTCACTGCAGAGTCCCAGAAGGCTGTTCGTCGTGCTCGTGCTGTTCGTATCACCAATCAAGGGGTTATCAATGCTGTGGGAGATCAAGATGAAGACTACAACTTGGAGGCATGGATTTTTCCTACTGTGGGTGCTGGACTCAATAATTGGACAGCTGAAGATGTTATCCCTATCTCCTTTAGTCAGGAGTAAATACTATTACTGTGTTATGTTTTTAAATTTATAATTTCTGGAACAATTAAAACTTTCAAGCCATGTGCCTTACCCGGGGCACAATGGTGTGCTTGTTACGGGTTGTCATCTCATTTGCATACTTCATTCGATAAAATCAGTGGACGTTTCGTTTTCGTAAATATTGTGTTCCTTGTCTTTCTTTTTCTTTTATTTTTGCTTTATCAGCTTTGTGTTCTTACACACACCCACGTCACTAAAATGCCGATCCTCATCCACTCTGGATCCAATTGATAACAGTTCTACTATTGCCAATTACAATTTCGAGAATCCGATCTATCAAACTGAAGACGGAAATGAGGACGATTGTGAAATATCTGTAGGGCTTGCTAGGTTGTTACAACAAGAAGAGAAAGCTATACAGCCACATGAAGAGCCAGTCGAAGTTGTGAATCTGGGAACTGAAGAAAACAGAAAAGAGGTCCAGATAGGGGCTGATTTAGACAACACTGCTCAGCATAAGAATGCAGGGGCAACATATCAGCGTGCTATGGTGGCTTTGTTTCATGATATGATTCATCATGAGATAGAGGTATATGTGGATGATATGATAGCCAGGTCTCAGAATGAAGAACAACATCTTGATCATCTGCACAAGTTGTTTGAGAGGTTGAAGAAATACAGGTTGAGATTAAATCCAAACAAGTGTACTTTTGGAGTTAGATCTGGAAAGCTCCTGGGTTTCATTGTCAGTGGAAAAGGTATTGAAGTGGATCCTGCAAAAGTGAAAGCTATACGAGAGATGCCAGCTCCCCGTACTGAGAAGGAGGTTAGAGGTTTCTTGGGACTACATTGCAAGATTTATTTCCCAATTAACTACCATCTGTGAGCCAATCTTCAAGTTGTTGAAGAAAGATCAGGTGATGGAATGGAATGATGAGTGCCAGACTGCCTTTGATGAAATCAAGAGATATTTGCTAGAACCTCCAATTTTAATGCCACCAGTTGATGGAAGACCCTTGATTATGTATTTAACAGTATTAGACAACTCAATGGGGTGTGTATTGGGGCAACATGACGAGTCTGGTCGAAAAGAGCAGGCAATATACTACCTTAGCAAAAAGTTTACCGACTGTGAAACAAAATACTCACTGCTCGAGAAAACTTGCTGCGCTTTGGCACGGGCTGCTCGCCGACTAAGACAGTATATGTTGACCCATACTACCTTGTTGATTTCAAAGATGAATGGGGCAGTTGAAGCTGCTAATAAGAACATTAAGAAGATTGTACAGAAGATAACTGTTACTTACAAGGATTGGCACGAGATGTTACCATTTGCTCTGCATGGTTATCGTACTACAATACGTACTTCAACCGGGGCAACCCCATTCTCCTTGGTCTATGGTATGGAAGCAGTTCTGCCTATTGAAGTTCAGATCCCCTCCTTGAGAATTATGAAGGATGCAGGCTTGGATGAAGATGAGTGGATTCAGACTCGACTTGACCAGATAAATTTGATTGATGAGAAAAGGTTAGCAGCAGTTTGTCATGGCCAGATGTACCAGAAACGGATGATCAAAGCTTTTAACAAGAAGGTTAAGCCAAAGGTATATCAGGCTGGTGACTTGGTAATCAAGCGTATCATATTACCACAGGGTGATCCTAGGGGCAAGTGGACTCCAACATATGAGGGACCATTTGTAGTCAAGACAGTGTTCTCAGGAGGTGCCATGATATTGACTACAATGGATGGTGAAGACTTCCCACAACCTGTAAACGCAGACATAGTTAAAAAATACTACGCATAAAAAGAGACCCGCTAGGTTGACAGGCCTAGGCAAAAATAAGGGCATCCCGGCAAACCAAAAGGGTTTGGGCAAAAATTAGGGATATATATATAAAAAGATGTACACCCGGCAAGTCGAAAACCTGAAAAGGCGGCTTGGGCAAAAAAGGGTATCCCGGTGGATTGAAAACCTGAAAGGGCAATCCAGGCAAAAGTTAGGGATTAAAGCGTATGACTATGTCTCGTTTGGATCACTCATGAAACTGCAACCAGTTGTACTACTTACTCAAGCTCAAACAGATAAAGCTCAATCCAATCGTTTCCGTCTCAACAGCAAGAAGATGAGATACTTGAGGGGCAATAGTAGAATTGAAACTCAATAGGATTATTTCCCACATAGCTGATTCTTTTTGTAAAACTTCATGACAAAATTCTCTTACTAGGGTTTATGTCTCCTTGTACAAACTTACCCGTGTATGGGTCACTTTTGATATAAATAAATTCCATCTTTTGAATCCAGATTTACTTTTACCCTATTTACATAAGCGAAACGTCCATTGGTTGTGTTTGAATGTATGTATGCCTTTGAATATGATTGATGTTTACCAGAAATGCATGTATGCTTTTAATATGATTGATGTTTACCAGAAATGCATGAAAATGCAGTAATAGTATTTACTAAGGACGAACGAGGGAAGGATTTCAACGAAGCTTCGCCGGTTCATCTTTACAAGGCAGTTACAAACCATCAGTAGGACTAATCCATTTTCACAAAGTCTAATCTCCCCTGGAATTTATATCCATCTCTTTTATCCTCATACGGATATACGGGAAATTACTTTCCAATAAGGGCACGATGAACGAAGACGGGATGTTATACTTATCCTACTATCAAACGAAAACGAAGGTTATCTATACCCTACTGTCCCCAACAACGGGAGGTTATCTATACCTTGTTATCCCCAGCAGACGGAGGGTTATGTATTCTTCAACAACGAATCGGGATTTATTTTCCTTGGCCAGCAGTTGTTATACAAGGATATCCAGACACTTCCAGCAGTGTCATATCATACATGCATCATTTACATCATACCATAACATATATGTCTATAGTACATTACCTAAGTGCATCATGTCATACATGCATACATAAAGCATAAACTAATGTTGTTATACAGAATGCTACCTTGTTTTCAGGTTAATTATCCAACAAACAAGCTTATGATCTTTGGGACTGCTTTATTGTAACCTCAGGGTTACTTTATCCTCCTGATGAGCTTCTTATTACTTTGGGACTGCTTTATTGTAACCTCGGGGTTATTTTATCCTCCTGATAGCCTCTCATGACTTCAAGACTGCTTTAGAGCTACTGATTGCTCTATCCTCCTGAAATCATCCTATTACTTCAAGACTGCTTTAGAGCTATTCATTGCTCTATCCTCATGAGGTCATATTACTACTTCAAGACTGCTTTAGAGCTATTGATTGCTCTATCCTCCTGAAGACATATCACATTATTATTTCAAGACTGCTTTAGAGCTATTCATTGCTCTATCCTCCTGAAGCCATCTAATTATTTCAAGACTGCTTTAGAGTTATCCATTGCTCTATCCTCCTGAAATTACATTATTATTTCAAGACTGCTTTAGAGTATTCATTGCTCTATCCTCCTGAAATTACATTATTATTTCAAGACTGCTTTAGAGCTATTCATTGCTCTATCCTCCTGAAATCATTACTTCAAGACTGCTTTAGAGTATTCATTGCTCTATCCTCCTGAAATTACATTATTATTTCAAGACTGCTTTAGAGCTATCCATTGCTCTATCCTCCTGAAATCATTACTTCAAGACTGCTTTAGAGCTATTGATTGCTCTATCCTCCTGAAGACATATCACATTACTACTTCAAGACTGCTTTAGAACTATTCATTGCTTTATCCTCCTGAAGCCATCTAATTATTTCAAGACTGCTTTAGAGTTATCCATTGCTCTATCCTCCTGAAATTACATTATTATTTCAAGACTGCTTTAGAGTTATCCATTACTCTATCCTCCTGAAATTACATTATTATTTCAAGACTGCTTTAGAGTTATCCATTGCTCTATCCTCCTGAAATCATTACTTCAAGACTGCTTTAGAGCTATTGATTGCTCTATCCTCCTGAAGACATATCACATTATTATTTCAAGACTGCTTTAGAGCTATTCATTGCTCTATCCTCCTGAAGCCATCTAATTATTTCAAGACTGCTTTAGAGTTATCCATTGCTCTATCCTCCTGAAATTACATTATTATTTCAAGACTGCTTTAGAGTATTCATTGCTCTATCCTCCTGAAATTACATTATTATTTCAAGACTGCTTTAGAGCTATTCATTGCTCTATCCTCCTGAAATCATTACTTCAAGACTGCTTTAGAGTATTCATTGCTCTATCCTCCTGAAATTACATTATTATTTCAAGACTGCTTTAGAGCTATCCATTGCTCTATCCTCCTGAAATCATTACTTCAAGACTGCTTTAGAGCTATTGATTGCTCTATCCTCCTGAAGACATATCACATTATTATTTCAAGACTGCTTTAGAGCTGTTGATTGCTCTATCCTACTGAAGCCATTCTATTACTTCAAGACTGCTTTAGAGCTATTGATTGCTCTATCCTCCTGAAGCCATTATTACTTCAAGACTGCTTTAGAGCTATTGATTGCTCTATCCTCCTGAGGTCAGATTTATCACTTCAAGACTGCTTTAGGGTTATCATTATTGATTGCTCTATCCTCATGAAGACATGTTGTTACATCAGTATTACTCCAGACTCCTGACAGTTCTCATTATACTACTGAAGAACTTTCCCCTAGTGGCATCTTTAAGCCCACTCAATCATGTTCAACCAACCATCAATATCACTCCATGCACTGGTGAGTGCAAATTTTTGGGCTTTTGTGTTCAATCCCCTTCAACCTTCCAGGTTACGACTGGCAAATATACCAATCTAACCCCTCAGGTTTCAGAAAATTGAACAGGGGCAGCTGTTGCACCCCAAAATTTGCCCTCACAATACAAGACTTTGTGTTCCAAGAAGGTTCACAAGGTTCACAAAATTCACAATTGGTCAGAAGAGTTGACAATTCCCTCAGACAATGCACCTCCTAAGCAGTGCATCCAAAACTAGGGTTTTGACTTTAATCAGGCTAAATGGACTTCCAAGACTTCAAGTGAGCTTCATAACATCTTATATGTGTATAAGAACCCCCATGTCAAGTTTCAAGACTTTTCTCAAAAAGTTTGCTCAGTCAGATGATCAGATAAGTCAAAAGCAGTCAATGCAGTTAAAAGGTCAAACTGAGGTCAACTCTGGTCAAACCAAAGTCAAACTTCATGATTTTTTTTGCCAACATCAAAGAGAGGTTGGGTGAGAAATATTATCATAATAACTGTAATACCCCAAATTTTGCCCTAAGATTTGTCGTCGCATTTCATTGCATTACTAACAAATTTGTGTAGTCGTTTGACTTTTTGCAGGTAAATATCATATGGCATGCATTTTTTTTCTAAAAAGTAAAAATGGCACAATTGGCAGGAGGACATGTGTAAGGAGTTATGAGTGTGAGAGGTTGAGAGTTTGAATCTCACCTTTGTCATTTTTTTTGTTTTTTATTATTTTTACTCTAAATTTTTCTATCTTTCATTAAAAAAATAACAAAAATAGTTTTTTATTATTATTTAATTATTATTTTCGTATTTTAATTAAATCATTTTTTAAAATATTATTTTTTTCACTTTTTTCTAAATTATTCATAAAAATATCCAAAAAATCATAAAATAAAAAATATTGAAAAAAATTTTGTTCTTTTTATAATATTTTTTATTTTAGGAATCAATAGGATTATTAGTTTTTATTTTAAGTTTATTTTAATTATTTTAAATTATTTAAATTTTATTTTTTCTTAACTAATTATTTAGTTTGGGCTTTAAAATGGGCTTCAGGGACATTATTGACAATTTGGTGTTAACCCTAATTTGTTCCCTATATATACATGTGTTGCCTTGTTGGAAAAAAAAAAGGGGAGAATAAAAAAAAAACCTAAGAGGAGTGAGTGCCGTTGGCCGTTATTTAGTTTTCTTCTTCATCCATTACTATTGTTTCTTTTTCTTCATCGTTTACCGTTATTTCTTTTCCTTCATCTATTACTGTTGTTTCTTTTTCTTCATCTTCTACCGTTATTTCTTTTTCTTCATCTATTACCGTTATTTCTTTTTCTTTATCTATTACTGTTGCGTTTATATATATATAATTTTTAAATTGTTAGAGTTTATATATATAAGATTTTTGATCGAATTATGTCGATACGATGTTTGCACATTTGTGTGCATGACGCGTGACATTTGTGTTAGTTCGATCTGGTTGCGATGATCGCATTTTTGTGTGAGCAATAATACTATTTTTTGCTTAATTTCTTTTTCTTTGCGATAAATTTTGTTTCGTCCGATTTAGATCTGGTTGCGATGAGCGCATTTCTGCGTTAGCAACATTGTTGGGTTATTTGGCACATTTAAAATTCATTATTGCTTTATTATTATTATTATTATTATTATTATTATTATTATTATTATTATTATTATTATTATTATTATTATTATTATTATTATCATTATTTATTATTATTATCATTATTATCATTATTATTATTATTGTTATCATTAATTTATTAAAATTTGTTGTAATATAAAAATCTGTTTTTTTAAAATAAATGACATTAACATCTTTTTTCCAAATTAATATGAAAACCTAATTTTAATTTTCTATATGATTCTATGTATATATTTATTATAATTCTTGTAAATTTTTGTAAATAAAATTAAACCTTATAAACACTTAATGTAAAATTTTGGTGAATGTGATTATTGATTAGTTAAAATTTGTTTTCATCATAATGTGTAAATATTTTTCTTAATAATTGTTAATATATAATTAGAGATAATTAAATTTTTGTAAATGATTAAGAAATTTATAATTATGTTATATTTAGAACTTTATATTATAGTGATTATTTAATCATTTATGTTTCTAAATAAAAATCAAATCTTATGATATTTAGAACTTTATATTATAGTAATTATTTAATCATTTATGTTTCTAAATAAAAATCAAATCTTATGATATTTAGAACTTTATATTATAGTAATTATTTAATAATTTATGTTTCTAAATAAAAATCAAATCTTATGTTTAATCACGTTATTAATTAATTATTATTGCTAATCATATTTTGTTGCTTATTATTATTTTGAAATTTCTATCTTATTATTTTTTCTAACTTTGTCTATTTTTCTCATTATTATTGTTTCAACTAATTATTTTCACTAACTTTATATTTATACTAACCTTATTTAATTTTTCTTATTATTTACTAACCCTAATATTTTATTTGCTTATTTGTTATTTTTTTTATTTATTATAATTTTGTAATTGCCTCTTGGATGTAAATTGTAATTACTTAATTATTATTATCATTATGGTTAGTAATTAGGGAGTGCCAATATGTATGATATTTAAAAAAATAAATTAGATCATTTTAAATAAAGATAATTAAAATAAACACGTCACACACGTAAGTCGATTTTAATCGCCGTCTCACTTCCTAAGGATATCCCTCAAGTTGCCTACGAATAATGGTTAAGTGGGGTGTATAAAGCAAGTCCCTCAAATAAAAAAATCATCAAAGTCCCTTATGGTTGCCTTTACGAATCAAGTCCCTTTCGAAAAATGATGATGATCCCTTATATGTGCTTATTACACCCCACAATGGCCTTCAAAAATCCAATTGTCCCTCACATGTCCCTTAACATCCAAAGTAAGGACTACCTACTCCATTATAGTAGGGATAGTCTTACTAAGGAAAGGATAAAGAATAAGAAAGACCTTAAAACATTAGGGTAGGCTACTCCTAGATACTTGCTCACTTCAAAACTTTTTCACACTTAAACAAATTTCCAACAAAATTTTCAAACAAGTTCTTAACACATCCTTACATGGATTATTTATTAACTATTCTGAAAATTTTCTATTCACACACTACACTTTCAAAACAATTCAAAAGTGAGCTTAAGTACCTAAGAGCCCATGGATAACCATGGATGAAAAGGGTGCTAACACCTTCCCTTTTCATAACCTACCCCCCGGACCCAAAATATTCTCTAAGGTCTTTCCTGTTCTTTTATAACCTTTCCTTATGGATAAAATAAAAGTCGGTGGCGACTCTTGCTATCCGCAACATTGTTTAAAGTCAGTTCTCCCACCGTGTTACAATAGACATCACATAAGTATGAACATACTTCACCAATCAAACATGATCAATTAACAATGCATCATACAAGAATTATCCATCGAGCAAACAACATTAACATGTTAAGCGCTCAAAACAGAAGCCAAAAGTTGCGCGTCGAATAATTGAGATCGAACATTCAAGAACGATGAAATATGTCAAGAATAATTCATATAAATGTATCATATAAATCCATGAAGTTTATATGTGAAAAGGAACTCAAACAAGCAAACAAATGCAAAAAAAAATGGGCAAAAAATGCAAAGCTGCCAAAAATAGGCAAATATGCCCCAAGTTATGCGTTACTCTATATAGGGTAACCGGTTACTTGGTGCAAAATAGCCCAGAAACGTGAAATTTGATAGGGTAATCGGTTACTCTATATAGGGTAACCGGTTACCACTGAACCAGAAGCAAAAAATCAGTTTTTAAAAGCAGTTTTCAGCATCAAACAACTTCTCCAATCATCCATATGATCATGGCATCAACCAAGCACAAAATTAACATCAAGAAACATTGATCAAACATCATGTAAACACAATCAAGCATTGAAATCACAAATCACCAAGATCCAAATCATCAAAAAGCAACAAAAACCATGGATCTACATTGTGATTATTCAAATAAGTTCAAAATTGGATTAGATCTAGAATTCACCAACCTTCAAATCGGAGATTTGCTTTGGTGAGTGTTGATTCACTTGAAATTAAGAAATCAAAGCTAGAAACCCAAAAATTCTTCAAGATCCAAGAGCTTCCTTATGGTAGAGATTAAGAACAAGCAAGATCAAGCACAGTTGACTCGAAAAAGCACTTCCAATATAGCTTCCAAATTCATATCCAAAACCAAACGAAAATTGAGTGATGAATTAAAGATAATGAAGATGAATGATGGATGTTTAGCTCTATAATTCTATGATTCCAATGAAGAATCAAAGAACTCAAGTGAGAGAGCTTTAATGGAGGTTTTGGGAGAGAAAAAATTGAGAGAAAATTCTCAAGAATGAGAGTGGAATCTGAAAATGAAGGTTAATTGTGTGAGGTTTGGAGAAAATTCACTTAAATAAGCTCTAGGTTTGGAGTGTGGATTAGCATTTGGAATGGAAATTAGGAGTGAATTAGGAATGGAGTGTTTAAAATTTGGAGGAAAATGGTGAAAATTGAAACAATTCTAGATCCTTCCAAATATGATCAAGTGAAATCAATGGTTGAGAATGATTGAAAAATGCACATGCTGAAAACTCAAATATTTTGGCAAACTGCGCCTGAAGTAACCGGTTACTCTATATAGGATAATCGGTTACCCTGTTCAAAAAGTGCCACTTTTGGCGCCAAATGGAGGGAATCCTGTACTATTGCATGTTGCCACCTATTCTGAGCTCCGTTAAGCCTCTGAAACTTGATCTTGAATATGGTAACTGTGAGAACGCCTGAGATAGCTGGTATATTGTCTCCTGAGCTAAAAATTAACCTTCTGAATAAAATGAAATCGACCGCTCGATCGATGGGAAAAATAAATGTATGAGCCTCTGATGCTCGTTGTTTAAACTCTTGCACTAAAAGAGAACCCTGAGCCATGAAAACACCTTGATCCCATGCCTCAAGAACTAATGTTTTGATATGCAGAAATGCAAAATGCAGAGAAAAAAAAGCCAGTTACGGTGAAAACGAAAGGGCGGATTTTGGGGTGCTACAGAGGGCAAAATGGACTTTTGAGGAGAAGTTAGTGAGGGTGAAATTGGAAAGCCCATTTTGAGGCCCAAAGTTAGGTTTAACAAAAAGGAATTTTAAGGGAATTAGAATTCACTCTTGTTAGACCATGAAAATGGAAGAAATAGATGCCAGAGCTCTGAGGAAGGCGAATGAGGCAAAGTTTCGCGAGTTTTCTAAGAATCAAGGAGAAAGGCTTAGAGTCGGCAATTAAGGTATGGGGAGTATTACCTTCATTGTTTTCAATATATGATTCAATGTATTTAAAGCTGATTTAAAAATTTAGGAGGTTTTGAGTTTGAGGAAATTAGGTCTTCGTGGTCAAATCTGTTTTTGAGGTTGTTTAAGTATGGGGAGTATTACCTTCACTTTTTTCAATATATGATTCAATGTATTTAAAACCGATTTAAGGATTTAGGAGGTTTTTGAGTTTGAGAAAATTAGGCCTTCGTGGCCAAATCTGTTTTTGAGGTTGTTTAAGTATGGGGAGTATTACCTTCATTGTTTTCAATATATGATTCAATGTATTTAAAGTCGATTTAAGGGTTTAGAGATTTTGAGTATTGAATTGTTGTTGCCTTTCTGGTGAATTTAATAAGTTTGAGGGATTTGAACTGATGGTCTGATAGGTTTGAGGCTGATTTGGGAGTAAGGGAAATTAGGCCTTCGTGGCCAAAATATGTTGTTGAGGTTTTAACCATATAGGGTAATTGATTATGATAACTCTAATGAATATGGAAAATCTTTAAGGATTTTATGGGAATTGGAGGCGTAAATAGGATACGAGATTGGCCTAATAAGTCGTAGATTTTGTGCCTTTATCGCCGTAATACATTAGGAATGATTTAGGGATGTTTTTGGGGCATTGGGGAAGGAAATCGTAGGAAATTTTGGGTTGGTTTTGGTGCTGGTGCGTAACAGTGTTTTGCTGTAATCGCGAGTTCGCACGGCGAACATTCGCCCCAGTCTCGCACGCTGAACTTGCCAACAAACGTAGTAGAGTTTCGCGAATTATGTTCTGGTTCAGTGATGTCTAGATGTTTTGATGTTGTGATTTTCCCGATGAATTACCATTAGTGTAACTATGATTCCTATGTGATTAAATGAATGTATGGTGAATTACTATGAGTATAGCTGTGATTCCTATGTGATTAATACATGACCATATGATGAATTCCCATGAGTAATTGTGATGATTTAGAAGGTTGATTACATGAGTTTGATGATTTTATGATGACATGATTCTTATGATTATTTTGATGAATGATGATGCACCTCCTAATGAGTTTATTATGAGGATGATATTGACGTGTGCATCATGCATTCATATGCATTCTAGACTTTAGTCTAGTGTTTGATTCTTGTGGCTTCAGTCCCATTGTGCGAATGTGAAGTATTTTGTTGTGCTTTGGTTCTTGTGTATAATCGATCCTATTGATGGGGATCTATAGAGGGTTGATGGCCCAGTGTCCATCAAATTTTGATGAATTGGTACCACATGGATGAGTCTTGTTGCATTTGCATTTATGTGACAATTTGGTGTAATTTATGATATTATGGCTTTTTGATGTTTCCTTGATGATTATGATGATGTTGAATATGAAAATGGAGTTATTTCATATATTAATTCCTATATTGATTATTATGAATCGTTTTACTCATCCTGCCTATTTGAATGTTGTCTCCACGTGGGTAACTTGCAGATGACCAGGTTTAGTTGTGGATGGCGTCAAAGACTTTTTGGACTTTTTGACTTTTGGTTGACTTAGAGAGTTTTGCTCTGATAGTGTAACATCGGGTTGGGGTCTTTGAGTTAAACCATGCTTTATTGATTATTGTTATTTTGATTATGTTGCTGCGCAAGGAAAACTTTGGATTTTTCCTTTTTGAGTTCCGCTGCCTTTTGAGCAATTTTTGAGTAATTTTGGGAAAATCCGTTGTTTACGGAGCATTGACTTTTATTTGAGTTATTGAGAAATGTACGTCCTTTGAGGTGATTTTTGTTGTGTTTAATATTTTACTCTGATAAATGTGATTGATTTGCCATTATATTTGTGGGGTAGAAAAGGGTGTTACAGACTCAACCCTAAAAATAATACATATTCAAAATACTTTAAAAAATACAAAAATATATATATAATTTAGAAATACTAAAAATAAATACATACTAATTAG
Source organism: Lathyrus sativus (assembly GCA_963859935.3). Lineage (NCBI taxonomy): Eukaryota > Viridiplantae > Streptophyta > Magnoliopsida > Fabales > Fabaceae > Lathyrus > Lathyrus sativus. Next base: position 459,509,708 of record OZ012738.1, read on the forward strand.
TCGTGGTGTTACCTAAATGTAGCACTCGATTGATCCATGCTCCAACAAATATTTGTCTATGTGGTGTCAACCATATGTCCTTCACATAATTAATAAATTCATTACAATCAACGCACACCTGCTCAAGTTGGTTCAACCTTTGAACATAATCGATCTCATCACTAGCCCATATAACTTCCGTCCATAAGTCGGTCGTCTTTTGCATGTCACTAACCATATGTTGCTTGCATTTTGCACCAACATTTTGTTAATGTGAAATCGACATAGCAAATTGATCGATCTTGGAAACACAGTTTCAATGACTTTCATCAAAGCAAGATCTCTATCTGTCACAATCACTTGTGGACACAAATCTTTCTTCAAAAAAAATTCTTTAAGCTTATCTAACACCCAACAAAAAGTCTCAGTCTGCTCAGACTCAATATATACAAACGCGACGGCAAAAGTTAACTCAGTTGATCTCATGTCAATAATTTCAAACAGAGGTTGCCTATATTTGTTTGTCTTGTAAGTGTTGTCCATAACTAACACAATAGAAAAAAATACTCAACAACTTATTTGAATCTGGATGAACCCAAAATATGTCTCTAGTAACTTCAGAGTCATCTCTTTTTCTACTCCAATAAATATAACCTGCACCCCCAATAAACTTAAACAAATTTTCTATCTCACTTCTAGGACCTCTTATCTCTTTTTTTATCATACTCTTCTGCTTGTATATTTGTGTGATCTGAGTGAGATTCTCTGGATCTTGCTCTTGCAAGAAAAGCAATATATGTCTAGGTGGAACCTTTCTCTTTGTTAAATCAACACCATGTTTCTTCTGATCCGCTGTCAACCTATCAACAAAGGAGTGACCTTCTAATCTATCAGGTAAACCATGGTTATGAACTCCACATTTTACATCAACTTTCCATTCAGATCCATCTTTCGTTGGAGTCGACTTATTTTAAATGGACATCCACATTTTTTTGTTGCACTTTGGGTACCACTATCAATATCCATGTGTTTCTCACCTTTATGACAACCAAATATTAATTTGTTACTTCCTCTCTTGCCTGTTTCAACATCTGAACGAGTGATGATAACCGTTATTTTATTTCCGATTCCGATCTCTTTAATCCATCTTATGACCTCTTCTCGTGTACCAAATCTTTGAGTAGTTGAAAAAATATCAGACGTATCTACACATATATGGTCTTTATCGCATATTTGCGGAGGAATTTCGTACCTGCAGAATAATTTTTTTTTCTTCAAAAATTACATTTACAAAAACAAACCGGAAGTCTCATGAAAAGAGTTCTGGTACACAAAGTCATCAAACCGGAACTCTTAGGAAAAGTGTTCCGGTACACATTACAACCAAACCGGAATTTTAGGAAAAGTGTTCCTATACACATTATAACCAAACCGGAAGACATGATAGAAAATGTTTCGGAGGAGTCATAATTAGGTCTCAGAATCGGAAGTCTTTTTATAACACATCCGCTACATGTTTTGTAATGAACCGGAACTCTTAGCTAGAGTCTTCCGGTGTGAAAAGATACATACCAGAATGTTAGATGCCAAATTTCGCTTATTTGATCTACCAAATGTTGGCATCTTTCACTCATTTTTGTCAAGAAAGTGTTGAAAACCACTCTTGCTTTATTTGATTTGCAATATATTGTGAAAATTGGTACCTTTGATTTGTGTGCTATTGTGCAGGAATTAGGCACAAAACAAATAGAAATTAAGACACAAGAAGTATGACAAAGAAACCAAGGCAGCATGCAAACAACAGCAAGTTCGCTAGGCGAACTTGCTAGCGAAGCTCTCCCCAGAACATCATGAAGTTCGCTAGGCGAACTATGTAGCGAAGAACTCGCTAGGCGAAGTGGTAGCGAAGCTCTAGCGAACACTCCCAGACTTGAGGCAGGGGCGAAAGGAGCATAAATTTTCTAGGTGAAGCTCGCAGCGAAGGCTTCGCTAGGCGAAGGAATTGCTCGCCTAGCGAATATCTGGAAATGTCTCAGAGGCGGTTTGACTGTTCAGAGGCACCTCACGTGCCTAACTTACCGTTTGCTAGGCGAACATGACAGATCCTGAATGTAATATTTAAGTGTTTTTCTTGCTTTTTAGGACATTATTCCATTTTGTAACATTGGCTACATCAGAACTTGTCTCTCTTCATCTATTTTAGAGAGAGAAACACAAAACCCTAAGAGGGAGGAGGTAAGATATTTGATCTCTTGTTGGGGTTTGGATGTAATCTTTTGATACCTTATGTATTTCATCTAATTTATATTTGTGAACTAGTTTGGATTCTCTATTGATTGATTATCTTTGATTATGTATTTGTGGGTCTTGACAAAACCTTTTCACATCCTTGATCTCAGATTTTCTTCTATCAATGAACAAACTTTTGACATGGTTTTGAAGTTGATATTCATTGTATCCTCTTCGGTATTGTGTTGATTAAGTAGCATGGGTAGCATGAGGAGGATCAATATGATATTGTGCGGGTATGTGATAATAGTGATGAAGAACGATGTTCACAACCATTTCGCAGATTACGTGAATACATGTAAAAAGGGTTAAGCGTGTGTACGTATTTTAATCATTGTGTTTTATGCAAAACAATCGTTTATCCGATATGGGTGTCGTCTTTGTTTACCTGTTTATCTTTGATTTGAACTGTAATAGAGATATACTCTTCAGATCTGGATCTAGGACGATTGTCTGTTAGATCCTAAATGTTAGAGATAGGTTTAGGCTTAGCATTTGCTTGAGTATCAGATCTTAATGCTCTATATTGTGTTTTTGTTGGATGAGAGATCACCAATGAGACAACATGGTTGTTCTCTCGACACTGTGTTAGAGATAAGCTTTGTCGTGGGTGATACATAAGGGTATCAGACGAATGATTGCGTTGTGTTTAACTTGATCAGAAGAATGCATATGTTATCAATTGATGAAATCCAATCCCAACAAGGCTCCACTTTTATTTCCGTCTTTAATTTATATTTTATGTCTTTATTTATGGTTCCTTGAACCTTTTAAACCAAACCTTTTGAAAATAAGCTTAGAAATGTAGAAATCGTCGAACGGCGTTCGTATCGCATCGATCCCTATGGAGACGATAAAACTGGGTACTTAATACTTTTTGCTTTCTGCTTTACCGCACCAACAAAATGACGCCGTTGCCGGGGATTGGTGTTGATATATTGAAGTGCATTGCAACGGTTCTATATTTTTAAGTTTTGTATATATTGTATATATTTTTTTTCTTTTTACGTTTTCTCTAGTGTGCTCAGGAATGACGAAAACTCCTTCTAGAGAGGTTGCTATCGGCACAAAAGCATTCAATGAAGCTTCGACCGAGTTTGGATGGCGATGATAGTATGAAACAAGTGAATGTTGTCAAGGTACATGGTTTCTTTTGTTTAGAATTTTAGAATGCTTACGAACTTAAGTCTTTGTGCAAATGAAATTTGTTCTTTTAGCAACTTGTTTGAGTGATTGTTTCACTTAGGACCAAAACCACAATTTGTGAGAAAGCTTCCATTATTTACTAAATGTTGAATTTCTGATAAACTTTGTTGATTCGTATGATTCATGCTTTATCTTGTTATCATTGTGAATTTGTGGAAGCATTAGAAATGATCAAGGCACTTGTTTATATTGAGCACAACCACGTCTGAATGCAACTTACCCGTGAGTAGAGAGAATTCGTTAACCCCCTTGAGCCTAAACAATATGAATCTCAGTTTGAATTTGTGTGAGATTCTAAAATTTTTTCTTAAACCCTTGAATTTGTTTTAATTGCACTCTTTGTCATAAAAAGCCAAGAGCATTCACTTGAAGGTTAAGTAAAAGTCAAGTTGGGGAGAATGAAAAAGAAAGATGGTAGGTTGCTATAACTTTTGAAAAATTCAAGCAAGCATTGGAAGAAGAAAAATTTGTTATGTGAATATGATTGGAAAAAAGAATGAGAAAAAGAATGCTTGATTGGAAAATAAAAATAGTGAAAGAATAAGTTGTGAAATAAGGTTTGTGAAGGGTTGCAATTGAGAAACAAATGGAATGAAGTTGGGGTGTGTAAATAACATGTACAGTGAATGTTTCTTTTGCATCAGCAATTTCGTTTCAATGGCCTTAGAAATGACCCTTGTTTGTAAACCCGAACAAGCTATAACCTTAAAGACCTTAGTGATCTTTTTGCTTCCATATTTTCATTTTGATTGTTAGATGTTGTATGAATTGAATTGATATTGGCATTGTTTGTTAGGTGAGTGAAATTGTCCCCGCGGTTGCAAACGCGTAATTTCTTCAATCCTTATTCAAAGAGAAGAGATAGAGTGGTTCAGTCATGAAAAACTTAGTTGTTGATTGATGCATGGCTTCATATTTGCTTTAAGAATTTAGTTCTTGTGCATTGTTTGATTCTAAACATTTGAAACCATTGCTTGTTTGCATCATTTGTGTTTGAGCCAATTTTATCCATTCTTGGGTGAATCCTAATCTTGAGAAAATTCTCTTGTTGCAAAATGAGAGGCATACTTTGCTTGAGGACAAGCAAAAATATAGTTGGGAAGAGTTATTAGATGTCAAATTTCGCTTATTTGATCTACCAAATATTGGCATCTTTCACTCATTTTTGTCAAGAAAGTGTTGAAAACCACTCTTGTTTTGTTTGATTTGCAATATACTATGAAAATCTCTTGGTACCTTTGATTTGTATGCTATTGTGTAGGAATTAGGCACAAAACAAATGGAAATTAAGACACAAGAAATATGACAAAGAAACCAAGGCAGCATGCAAGCAACAGCAAGTTCGCTAGGCGAACTTGCTAGCGAAGCTCTCTCCAGAACATCATGAAGTTCGCTAGGCGAACTATGTAGCGAAGGACTCGCTAGGCGAAGTGGTAGCGAAGCTCTAGCAAACACTCCCAGACTTGAGGCAGGGGCGAAAGGAGCATAAATTCGCTAGGCGAAGGAATTTCTCGCCTAATGAATACTTGGAAACGTCTCAGGGGCGTTTTGACTGTTCAGAGGCACCTCACGTGCCTAACTTACTGTTCGCTAGGCGAAGGATTTGTTCGCTAGGCGAACATGACAGATCCTGAATGTAATATTTAAGTGTTTTTCTTGCTTTTTAGGACATTATTCCATTTTGTAACATTGGCTACATCAGAACTTATCTCTCTTCATCTATTTTAGAGAGAGAAACACAAAACCCTAAGAGGGAGGAAGTAAGATCTTTGATCTCTTGTTGGGGTTTGGATGTAATCTTTTGATACCTTATGTATTTCATCTAATTTATGTTTGTGAACTAGTTTGGATTCTCTATTGATTGATTATCTTTGATTATGTATTTGTGGGTCTTGACAAAATCTTTTCACATCTTTGATCTCAGATTTTCTTCTATCAATGAACAACTTTTGACATGGTTTTGAAGTTGATATTCATTGTATCCTCTTCGGTATTGTGTTGATTAAGTAGCATGAGTAGGATCAATATGATATTGTGCGGGTATGTGATAATAGTGATGAAGAACGATGTTCACAACCATTTGGCAGATTAGGTGAATAGATGTAAAAAGGGTTAAACGTGTGTACGTATTTTGGTCATTGTGTTTTATGCAAAATAATCGTTTTCCGATATGGGTGTCGTCTTTGTTTACCTGTTTATCTTTGATTTGAACTGTAATAGAGATATACTCTTCAGATTTGAATCTAGAATGATTGGTTGTTAGGTCCTAAATGCTAGAGATAGGTTTAGGCTTAGCATTTGCTTGAGTATCAGATCTTAATGCTCTGTGTTGTGTTTTTGTTGGATGAGAGATCACCAATGAGACAACATGGTTGTTCTCTCGACACTGCGTTAGAGATAAGCTTTGTCGTGGGTGATACGTAAGGGTATCAGACGAATGATTGTGTTGTGTTTAACTTGATCAGAAGAATGCATATGTTATCAATTGATGAAATCCAATCCTAACAAGCCTCCGTTTATGTTTCCGTCTTTAATTTATATTTTCTGTCTTTATTTATGGTTCCTTGAACCTTTTAAACCAAATCTTTTGAAAACAAGCTTAGAAATGTAGAAATCGTTGAACGACGTTCGTATCACATTGATCTATGTGGAGACGATAAAACTGGGTACTTAATATTTTTTGCTTGTTGCTTTACCGCACCAACACGATATCGTTAGGCTGAATTTTTCAGAACTCTGGCAATCTGAAAGGAACAATAAAAAATATATAAAAAAATAATAATAATAAATAAACATAGATAAAATTAGCATTTTTTTTTTAAAAATATAGGAGTATGGATATAATTGTAGGGATATAAAATAAAATTTTCTAAAAATTCAATCTCTAATAACTGAACGAGAATCTTACTTTAGTAAAATTTTGGATGCAATTTAATTATGTATTAGAAGCACAGAGACACAAAGAACTATACTTGCAGATAATGATACACTTCAATCTAATTAAAAATAAGATGAACATGAATTTGGAGAAGCATGGTAGATAGATTTATACTCATGATAATTTGTACATATATTTTAGTGGGAGTTATGGAGTAGATGTGTGGTTATGGAGTTGAAAAATTAAAAAATGAAGGTGAAAATTTAATATTTTCTATAAAAATAAATTGTGTATCATCTTTCTAGCCATATTGTTTATTGTTCATACAAAATGTTGATTCTGAAAGCATCCCATGTCAACATATTCTTTATGTACTAAAAGGAATATGTTTTAGTGAAATTCCAAGTCATTGCATTGTTGAATGTTAGAGACCGGAAGAGAGATTACCATAACCATATTGGGTGACTTGGAATAGTGACGGATGCCGAAACAAGATGTTGTGCGACAGAACTTACGATTTGGTGAGCGACAAATTTTATCTTTATTATTGGTAGTGATTTGTAAAGGGAATAGGTGAAGTAAAACACCACATGCGGGACTTCAAGCAAGAAATAATTACACAAATCAATTCGGTTAACCGATTTAATTTTTTAAAAATGAAAACCAAAAACCAACAAAATTGATTTGATTTGTTTTAGACTTTCAGTTTATCGAATTTGTCATATCCGCTTATACCCACGCAAATAACTAACTAAATTGGGTAAGTTATTTAGAGGTTTATTAGTTTAATTATCAGTGTAATTGTAATTAGTAAACTCCACTTTCAAAAATCTTTAAGAAATGACCTCTTTGGGGAAAGTTGAGTTTTACGTAGACCATATTTCTCTGTCTAAAGAGCAAACAGATGGCATAAAAATGAAGTCTTTTCCCATTAATGGGATAAAACATGATACCTCAAAAGTTAAACCATGAAAAAATTCTCACTTTCCTATCAATAATAGGCGTAAAAAGATTATAGAGCTTTCTTCAGATACGTGATATGAAAAATCCTTCCCAAAAAATGTAATTTGCTATGGCATCACAAGAAATGCATCGTAAAAATATTACAATCAGCAGCATTTTATTTCAATGAAAAGGGGCCGCATCATTGCTTGGGAAATATGGTCACACTTCCAGAGTTAGCTAATTGCTTTTCCATCAGGTCACACTTCCAGAGTTAGCTAATTGCTTTTCCATCAGGTAACACAAAGAAATGTGGCACAAGCACACCAGATTAGAAACCAGATTCTACCAGGTTGTGGAAGCATCTTTGACCAGATTTCATTTATTAATAACACAAGGTATCAAATTTCTTCTGCTGTATTAGAATGCTTGGAGAAGCAAGTATAAAGAATCTATATGTGCTTTGAAATGTATCAAATGCCAAGGTAAGAAAAAACAATAGGGTATTATCTTATCAATATGGACTGCACCATTTTACTAATCAACCATCTAAACTTTTGCACTGGAAGGCAAAGTTATTGTACCGAACGGCCCAATATGCACATACTCAAAATGCCGCAAAATTGTAGTTGTTCAGGTATGATATGTGTAAGCCACAATAGTAGGCATGTAAAACTTTTATTCTCTTCTCCTATCATTACTAGGCAAAGTTAGTGTTGGTGGTATATTACTTGGCTCCGCCATCGTGTTCGGAAACCTGATCAGCGTCTGCAGATGTTGATCCTTTACTTGATGGAAGATAAGACCAGGCTATTGCTGTAGTACCAAGTACAATGGCAGTAGTAATAGAGCCCCAAATCCATCTCTGCCTTTTAGTCTTTCTCTGTCTCTCACGCCTTGCCATCTCTAAACACGACAATAAATGACATGAATGAGAAAGTGGAGCACAGCAAGTTAAAAGAACTAGGACATACAGTTAGGAAGCAAAAAAAAGTACCAATAGAAAACAGGATATTAATGGCGTATACATGTCATTCATTGGCAACAGCTAATTACATAACCTAGTGAATTTAAAATCTATTGGGTTGACCCACTAAAGGTAATAATCATGATCAGGCATAACTTAACATATATAAGTACTACCTCTGTTTCAAATTATAAGCTTATTTGGAAGGTTGGAATTATAAGTCACTTTACAATACCAATGAACCATTAATGCTCGTGTTTCTATCATACTCAAAACTATTTATTATTCCCTCTTCTTCCAATTCTCTTAATTTATCTTTCAAGTACCAATAACAAATGACAGGTTTGTAAAATAGCTCATAATTTATCTTTTTCATACAAAATTAATTACATTTCTTAATGTATAAATGGCAAAGTGACATATGATTAAAAACAGAGGGAGTAAATGATAATAGCCCAGAACTAGCAAGCAAATAAACACTGCTCCTACAAATGTATTGTTACATGAACCTAATACAAAGAATTGAAGGTAAAGAAACATGGAAGCCAAAATACTCGGAAAAAATACATGTTAACGCTTTAAAAAAACTTCTGAAGTAAAGCACTTGTATAATGCATACCTAGCAATTGAAATACATGCCATGTTTCACTAGTTTTATTACCAAGTAAAAATCCAGTAAAATAACAATAATGATATATGGTCTGTCATTCGGTCTATAATTGCAATAACACTGCATACAACTTACTAGTATCAACTTATGAGTTCATAATGTATAATCACAACTATTTAATTTATCTTCATTTCATAATAACGGATTTTAAGTCCAATCAGCATACTATCTTACATATTATTTACATAATCAAACGTGTGGCCCTACTCATGAACAGACAACTCTGATACTCTAATAATGAAATTACCATGCCAGAGTCATAGTCAATTACCATGATGCAGAAACTCAGTGCCACTTAGTGTTTATAACTCTTGAACAAGAATGCTTGTTTCATTTTAAATGGATAATAATGGGAAATATTTGTTATAAGGAAGAGAAAAAAAACTATAAATTAACAAGTTGACAGAAATTAAATTTGAGCGAGATAAATCTCACCTACTGCCTCTTGGTTTCTCTGAGACATCTCCCTATTCATGGTCTCATAATAATGAAGGCGTTCCAATAATCGAGAAATCTCAAAGTTCTTTGAGTCTAATTGGGCTTCCATCTCTGCCTCCATCTCAGCCCTGGCAGTTGCTTTCCCAATGGTGTTTGATATGAACCTAGCAATGTAAACCTGCTGACATATATCATCCACAGGATCAGAATTCAGTTGCCCACCTTTCGCAAAAGCAGTAAGATCTGCAGGTAAAACAATTCCAACTAGAGAAAACCCTTGTCTGATTCTCTCCCACTGGGTTTGCATGCTTTTAAGAGATTCTTCCACCTCCTTTCGCTTCTCTATCTCCATCAATAGACTCAACCTTATTTCACGCAATTCAGCATCGAGATAACGTAGAGAACCTTGAGTCCCACTCTCAGAAGAGAGTTCTACAAGAAAGAAAAAAGATTCAGGTAAGACAATCTATGAAATGAAATATTCCCAAAACCTCAACAGATCCTTTTTCCCTCCCCTTATGGTAAGGTGAGAAATTATTTATTAATTAAACAAAGATAAATACTGAAATTTAAGATATTATGATTATGACTGCAACAACAATCATAAGTGATGCATCCATAAAATATGAGAAAAATAAAAAAAACAAATTAAAATAAATAACTGAATTACAGACTCTTTTGAAGAGTATACCCCTATGGTTGTCCACATGCACATGCTCAATTGCGAAAAATCAATTGACAGTTAACCTGTTTCAATTTACCTTCCCAAGCGTCAAAAAACTCCCCGCCAGCAGTGCTATACCTCGCAGAGCGTGCTGTGCCTGTATTATCCTCTCCATCCGTGTAACTTGTCAAGCTCATAGAATCATTTAGATCAAAAAAGTCTTCACTCTCGCCATCTCTTTCCAATTTCAACGCTGCTACCATATCATCATGCATTCCATTAGGATCACTACTAATTTCATTTTCTTTCTGCCCAAGCCCGACATCACCCTCATTGCTGCTACTAAGTTTAGTCTCCTGTACACCATTATCTTGCTCCTCCATAACATTTTCAGGGTTCACAAAAGTAACTTGGAGGTCACCAGCTGAACTAGAAACCACAGTATCAGAGCTCTTACCATTAGCATTTCCTTCCTCCTGAACCTCCTGCTTTGCCTGTACATTGGCCTCCGATAAACTCTTGAGCAGACGCGGCCCACGGCGTTTATGATTAATGATGTAAGGCGAAGGCGGAAACGAAGAGGGCGAATTATGAAGCGGCGAATCCGGAAGCTGCGTCACCTCAGGAGTAGCATAAAGTAACGGCTTTAATTGAGGACGAGGAGGAACCTTCTTTCGAGCAGCCGGTTCACTGCTCTTCCCCTCGAGCTTCTTCGTAGTAGGAACCGGCGCAGAGGTGGAGGCAGATCTCTGACCAGCCCTAGAAGCTCCAGGCTCTATTAACCTAGTAGGAACCGGCGCAGAGGTGGAGGCAGATCTCTGACCAGCCCTAGAAGCTCCAGGCTCTATTAACCTATCAAATGCTATAGCAGTAAAAGTCGGCATGGCTGCATAAAAAAAATCAAAATCACACATAAATATTCTAAAAATCGAAAAAATAAAAAATAAATAAATAAATAATAAGAATCCTATACAAAAACTAATTGAATTCATCTTTTTCCAATCATGCAAATCATAATACAAAACCGCAATAATCAACCTATGATTGAATCCAATTCAAATTATTTTATATATATATATATAAATATATATATAAACAAATTAACATCACCTTCTTTCACTTACACGATTTAAACCTAACAGCAACAAATCGTAATCATCTTATTAATTTCCGGAACAAAAGCAAAAAAAAAAAAAAAAAAAAAAAAAAAAAAAAACAGGAAGCATTTCATAATGTATAATGGAAAACCTAAAAAAATTCGAAATTGGAATCGCTAATTTCCGAACCTTTAGCAAAAGTTTCGCGGCAATCAAACAGAATGCGAATAAAATTGGCAATATCGTTATCTTATATTAAGTTAAAGAATAAATGATAAGAAACGAAAAATGAGGAGAAAAAAAAAGAGAGAGAAAGAAAAAAACCTTAGCGTGAGGAAGAAGAATGGAAGAAGTGGAAAAGACTAATAATAAGTGGTGAGAAAGAGAGAGAATTTGCTGATGGTTTGTTAGCGACAATACAGTTCCCACACCTGTGGAATGGAAATTTCAATCTTTCAACAACCCCACCCTCAATCTCTCTCTCTCTCTCTCTTTCTGCTTCCTAATTTTTTTTTCTAGAGGATTTGGTGGCAGCTTCTCCGCGTTTCTTTTAGGTTTGGTGTTTGTTAGAGAGATTTACTACTATTTTTTTTTTCTGGTTCTGTTTTGAGATTTATTGCTGACCAAACAAATTTAAATTTACTTTAATTTTTTATTTGATTTTTTTCTCTTGTTTGTGGGCCATGGGCGTGCCACGACCCGAGCACGCATTTCTCGTGTATGGGCCAGCCCATTATACCTCACGTCGTTCGTCAGTAATGGAGGGATATTATTGACTTTTTATATTTTTTTTATGGATTTTAATATTATCATGTGCAATGTGAGTATACAGAAATTTCCTGGTTTTGAATTGGTTTCTTGGTGATAAAGAAAGAAAAAGAGTGCGAAGGTGTGTTTTGAAAGGACATAAAATAACGATAAGGAAGAGTCGTGAAGAGGTAGGTAGGTTGTGTTTTGAGGGTACATTTGGACTATTTTACCAGGGTGTTATTTCTTTAACAAGTCTTCCTTTGATTTCTATTAAACTTTTTTTTTATATAATGACCGTTTGATTTTATTATTTGAGTCAATAGAAACTATGCAATTTTGCCGATATAGGGTATGAGAAATCAATGCAAGTCTATATTTAACTACCCATGAATGGTGAATATATTTGTTGAGGATTTATAAATTGTGATTTTTGTGAACAAATGAAGAAAGAATATCATAGAGGCGTTATGACAAAAATATTTTGTAATAACTTTAAATTCTACTATTAAATATTTATTAACTTAAATGTTACAAAAAGGGATTTTAACGTATAATGACCCAAAAAATAATAAGCAAGGAGAAAATAAGAGTAATTACTCTAAGTAACTTAATAACCAAATAGCCAACTAATAACCAAATAGCCAACTAATAACAATAGTAAAAAATTAGTTATAATATCTTCCTCAAATTAGAATAACGTTAATATTTTAAGTTTGTCTAACAAATTTGTGAAAGTATCAAGGTGAAAGAAAAGCTTTGGTAAAAAAGGTATGCAACCTAATTAAGAGAGTGAATAAGGAAGGATAAGGTGGATGATTTCTTTTCTTGGACGTTGTTTTGAACTAGGTGACAATTCAACTTTATGTGTTCTATGCCTTTGTAAGAAAAGTGTTCTGAACTGGGCTGACACTTGGCCCATAGTCGAGCAGGCCTAAACCCCATCAGGTTGGAAGGTCCAAAAAGACCTAAGTCGCCTCATCGTCGGATAGAGACATTTTCTCTATCGGGCAGAACATCTTCTTCCGCCGGGCACGGACCCATGGCAGTCGAGCAGGATCCTCACATATGCCCGGCGCGCTCTCTCTTCTTCCCCGCTGTCAGACAGAACCCATCCATCTCTCTGTTTTATAACAACCTCTTATTTGTTAATCGTGTAATGCAAAGAATCGTTAGATGTATTTGGGACTGAGATCACCTGTATTTTTCCATAGGATAATTCTCTTGTGTTGTAAATATTTTAAATTAATTGCAACTCTTTTTGAATGGTCAACGATGACTATTATAATCGTCCCAAAACACTATCGATTATCTTTTCTTCTTCTACCCTTTTCTTTAAATCTATTTTCAAAATTTGTACTTTCTTTAAGCCTTCAACTTTTTTGAAATCATAATTTACCCTCTTGTGTTTGATGTTATTTGATTAACACATCTCACATTTATTGAAAACACACAAAATAACAAATTGTTTCAAGATGCTTTTGAAAGAGTGAGTACAAAGCACTAATAAATATAATCTATGAATTTCTTACATAATTTATGCATTTCTCATCCCAACCCCTATCACAATTTTTTTTGTGACAACTGATTGAAGATCTACTTTGCCAACAACCATATATATTCTACAAGGGCATATAACACATAAAGTTGAATTATCACCTAGTTCAAGACAATGTCCAAGAAAAGAAATCAGCCACCTTATCCTTTCTTATTCACTCTCTTAATTAGGTTGCATACCTTTTTTACCAAAACTTTTCTTTCACCTTGATACTTTCACAAATTTGTTAAAATATTAACGTTCATTCTAATTTGAGGAAGTTATTATAATTAATTTTTTACTATTGTTATTAGTTGGTTATTTGGTTATTAAGTTACTTAGAGTAATTACCCTTATTTTTTCCTTACTTATTATTTTTAACTATATCAATTTTTATTTTATATATTCAACTTAATTTTTTTTAATTGTGAGAAAAATTTAAATACTAATTTATTTTATTAAGAAATTTTTTATGAGTGTTAATTCAATTTAGAATTTTTTTTAACACCCTTCGAGTACAACCGATTTATTATATCGATATGCACATGACATACACACAATTATGTGTTTAATTTTTCAGACTTAATTATGCAAGTATTTTCTTGCATAATTAGGATAGTTTGATAATCATTTGATTATTAAGCAATCATATAAACATATAATTTTGGGATTACATTTGTGGGTAATGGTTGTGTAAATTTTAAGAACTTCTGATTTAATTTATTAAATTAAAAATGTCTAGTAATTTTGGTTTAGTGGGTTGAAACAATAAGTTGCAAAAGTAACATCTGTTGTGTAAATTTGATTAAACCAAAATCACAAAAGATGTAGTGTGCAATTATTCATGCAAACTATTATGGTCAGTCAAAAGGAAGACACGGTTTGGCCAAATAATTGCATACCTTTAATGGTAAATATGTAGTAATTTTTAAGTTTATCCATGTGGTTGATGATTAATGTCAAAGACGTCCATTAACTGACATGGCTTACAGTTAATTCTTGCAATCAATGATTAGGAATTGATGGTGTTTTTTATATCTTGTTCGGGTCTTATTTAATTTGCATATAAACAATATTGTACATGTCTATTTGACATGCTTACTAAGGTTGTATGATTGTTGTTTTTTTCAATCGATCTAGTTGTCGCTGCTACCGCTTTAAATTTTGTTGCTTACATGAACTTTATCCCTATGGTGAGTGAGATGAACTTCAAGTCTTGAAAAGAATGTGTTGAGATAATTCTTGGATGTAGGACTTAGACTTATCCCTAAGGAAAGAGTGCCCCATAAGAATTACTGAGTACCCAAAAGAAACCAGCGGGAATTTTTCTCTCAAAAAGTGAAGGCAAAGGAACAACCTAAGGAGACCACTTGCTTCTTTTACAAAATGGTTGGACACATGAAGAAAGAGTGTTTCGAGTATGTCGCATGGCGTGAAAAGAACGGGTTGCCTGTGGAGTCGTTCGCCAAGTGATGCTGAAAGATTCATTTATGTGGGCGATGGCAATAAAGTTGTAGTAGAGGCTATAGGGACTTTTAGATTATTATTAAAGACCGATTTTCATTTGGATTTGATTGAGACTTTTGTTGCACCGTCTATTAGACGGAATTTAATATCTATTTCCTTTTGGATGAATCAGGTTATACTTGTTCGTTTGGAAATAATATATTTAGTCTCTCATATGATTCAAATGTTGTTTGTTACGGTTCTTTGAATGATAATCTTTATATGCTTGATATTGAATGTCCTTTATAACAAAATAATACAAATAGAGTCACATGGTACAAAATGAAAATTAAATGAGAACTCTGCCACTTTATGGCATAAACGGTTAGGACATATATCTAAACAAAGAATTCAGAGGCTTATATCTGATTGTATTCTTAGATCCCTTGATTTTTCCGACTTTCAAGTCTGCATTCAGTGTATCAAGGGTAAGCAGACAAACAAGAGGAATCTCCATACTGAAAGAGCTAAGGATATCTTACAACTAATTCATACTGATATGGTCCTTTCCCTACAGGTTTTTGGAACGGACAACAGTATTTTATCACGTTCATAGATGATTACTCGAGGTATGGCTACCTGTATTTGATTCATGAGAAATCTCAATCTTTGGACGTGTTCAAGTCACTCAAATTTGAAGTCGAACTTCAACTTGGAAAGAAAATAAAAGATATCAAATCCGACTGTGGTGGTGAATGCTATGGTAGGTATGATGGATCAGGGGAACAACGTCTAGGACCTTTTGCGCTTTTCCTCGATGTGTGTGGAATTGTTCCGCAATACACAATTCTGGGAAAACCCAGCATGAATCGAGTTGCAGAACGACGAAACCAAACTCTTAAGGACATGGTAAGAAGTATGATTAGTCATTCTTCTCTTCCAGAATCATTTTGGGGAGAAGCATTAAAGACCGCAGTTTATATTCTTAATAGAGTACCTGGTAAAGTAGTAGCTAAGACCCCTTATAAGCTCTGGAAAAAGCCCAACATTAGACACTTGCACATTTGGGGATGTCCATCTGAAGCGAGGCCTTGTAAGCCTCATGAAGGTAAGTTGAATGCAAAGACAGTTAGCTGTTATCTTATTGGATACACTAAACGCTCTTACGAGTATAAGTTTTACAATCCTATCACTAGAACTATTTTTGAAATGGGAAATGCAAGATTCCTTGAGAATGTAGATTTTGTAGGGGAAGGAAGCATAAGGAGTGTTGTCTTTAATGAAGAAATGGTTTCTCACAATGATCAAGTCTTTGTACCTATCTTTATTCCAGAAATAGATATTGAAATAGACAATGATGTTATTCCTAACATCCCTCAAGAACAAGACAATACTGAGTTTCTTCCTCAAGCACCACCTATAGTTCAAACTCAACAACCTCAAGAGCCACCATTAAGAAGATCCACTAGAGAGAGGAAAAGTGTAATTTCAGATGATTATGTTGTATTTCTTCAGGAACGTGAGATGGAATTTGTTTGAATGAGGAAGATCCTATCAACTTTAGTCAAGCTATACGAAGTCCAAACTCTCTTAAGTGGGTTGATGCCATGAAGGATGAGATGAAGTTGATGGCTGACAATGATGTTTGGGATCTCGTTAATTTACCTGAAGGAATGAAACTCATTGGTTGTAAATGGATATTTTAAACAAAAAGGGATTCAAAAGGTAACATTTAGAGATATAAAGCTTGTCTTGTCGCAAAAGGCTTTACTCAAAAGGAATGAATTAATTATAAAGAGACTTTCTCTCCACTTTCTTCGAAGGACTCTCTTAGGATCGTGATGGCATTGGTAGCTCATTTTGATTTAGAATTGCATCAGATGAATGTAAAGACTGCATTTTCTAAATGGAAACATTGAAGAGACAATATATATGGTGCAACCAAAAAACTTTGTGTCAGGAGACCCAAATTATATGGCTTGCAAACTCAAGAAATCCATATATGGCCTTAAACAGGCTTCTCGTAAATGGTATTAAAAATTTCATCAAGTAATATCCTCATTTGGTTTTGAGGCTAATCCAGTTGATAACTGTGTATACCAAAAGTTTAATGGGAGTAAATTCGTTTTCTTGATACTATATGTGGATGATATCATTTTGGCAAACAACAATATAGGCTTATTATACAAAACCAAGAGATTTCTCACAAATAAATTTGAGATGAAAGATTTTGGGGATGCCTCATTTGTCTTAGTAATTCAAATACTTAAAAACCGCTCTCGAGGTATTTTAGGATTATCACAAAGGAGCTATATTGATACAGTTCTGGATAGACTCTCTGTCGCTACTGCGAAAATCGGCGCCGGCTGACAGAAGAGTCGCCACTGTGCGTTATTTATCCAACGGGGGGAAAGGAAACGCTCAAAGTAAACCTCGCAAAAAATGGGGAAAGGTATGGTCATCGCAACCAAAACCGGGGTTCGGGAGTCGGTTACGCAAGGGGAAGGTATTAGCACCCCTCACGTCCGTCGTACTCGACGGGATCCACGCTTGCTTGGGTTGTCTAAAGGATGCAAACAATCTATCTACGGCTGCTAAATCTAAACGGAAGGGAACTGACTCGATAGAGCGTCGCACTCCATGCCTACGTATTCTCAAGAGAGAAAGTCAGAGTCAACGTAGTTCGGGACTACGGGAAATTAATTGGCTCGCTAAGACCTCGCGTCTTGTGCCTACGTACTTCCACCCGGCATGGAAGATCAGAGCTGACGTAGTTCAGGCTAACTACGGCTAATCAGGGTATTCTCACACAGCAGTGAGAAATTAAACTGGTTATACAGGTACGGGAACCTATGGGAAAAACTACGGTTTGGTCTCAAATGCACTCGGGCAAGGGAGAAGGGTAACAATTAGTCGTCAGCGGAAAAGTCTCGATCGCACAGCAGCGAGAGAACAAAAGATTAGTTGTTAGTGTGCTCGCTAGGATATCGCATCCTATGCCTACATATTCTCGTCTGGTACGAGAAATCAGAGCAGCTGTAGTTCGGCTACTTTCGGGACCACAGCTCAAATCTCATTTTATTAATATTCTGAAAAATGATTACAATGATTGAATACTGAAAAATAAACTCCTAGGAAATACTATCCTATCCTATCCCGGAAAATCAAATGGAAAATAGTCCCCTAACAAGTGGACTTCTAAAAATTATCTCTAAAAAGTGTAAAAAGTCCCCTAACAAATGGACTTCTAAACTACCTCTAAAAAGGTGTAAAAGAATTTCTATAAAAAAATGTACTCTAAAAAATATTAAATCTACACTAATATTTTTTACTATTTTTTCCAAGTATCTTTCTTTTTCAAAATATTTTCTTCTTTTTTCTCAATATTCTTTTCTCTTTCTTTTTTCAATATTTTTCTATATTTCTTTTCTCTTTTTCTTCATATTTCTTTTTCTATTTTTTTTCAATATTCTTTTCTTGAATATTTTCTTCAATACCCTCTTTTTTCATTTCTTTTCTCATAAAAGTATATAGAAAAAATATAAAAGAAAAGAAAATATAAAGGGAGGGGGGTACACTGATTATTACAGGGGGTGTGAGGAAGCAAAAAACATTGGGCCCAGCCCAGAAAAAAATCAAACAAAAAAACTGGGGAGGGGGGTATGACCCAAAACGCAGAGTGCATGCTGGCCATTGCATTGGGCTCAGCCCAATATCCTTCAGCAAAAAAAAACGGAGGGGAAGGTGCAAGAAAACGTTGGGCCTCGTGGCCCCAAACACAAACCCGGCCCATCTCCTCATTCTCTCCTCTCACTCTCCCTTTCTGAAACCCTAGAGAGGCTCTCCCTTTCTCCCTTCCACTGCGTCGTCACCAACATCCTCCCTCTACCTTACCTCGCCGTCTCAACTCTCTCTACTTCTTCCTCCGTCCATCCTTCCGTCTTGTCTGGGCAAGCAATTCTCAGTTTACTCCAACTCCTCTCAAACATCATCATCATCAGATCGTGGAAGATCTTCGACGAAGTGGTTCGCGGACACGAAAATGGAGGTTTGCTGATGATCGGTTAAGCTTCTGGAAAAACAATGAAGATCCTGAACGTTTCTGTGGATGGATCTTGAAACTGATGGATGCTGACGTTATGTTTGCAGAAAATCTGGTAAAAGATCCTGAAGGTTGGTGAGGATGAGTTCGTGCCGTTTTCTGATGGAGTTCTGGAAAAAAATACCATAGACGAAGATCTTCGCAGATCTTGAGGTTGTTGGGGTTTGATTCGTGGATGATGAAGATGCATGGCCTGATGATTTCTGGAAATGGTATACGAACACGACGAAACTCTCAGTGGACGATCTCGGATGAAGATCCTCGAGCATTCTTGCAGAAATCTTGAAGGTGTTAATGAACGGCGTTTGAATGTTCCAAGAAGACATTGATGAACGTGTGAAGGTTCTAACGAACACGATGAACATGGCGTCATCTCGAACGCGATAAATCTCCTTGGAATCTGGTAATCTGATGAATTCTGAAGAGATGATGGAGATCCATGAAGGACGATCGAGATTGACGGAGATGTTTGAAGGAATTTCTGGAAGCGCTGACAATCACTAAGATGATGAAGATCGGAGAATGAAGATGAATATTCTTGGAGTCTGATGAACGAGTCTGGAAATCTGGATGAAGTTTCTTGCATTTTCCGGTGGCGATCTGGGGATTATTGATGATGAATATCGGTCGGAGAAGAAAATGATTGGAGAAGAGGATGCATTTCTGGATTTTTTCCAGTTTTCCGGTGAAGTTCCCGGCGGCCGGAGATGGTTGAGGATCGGTTATGGTGGCCGGAACTGGTTAACGGCGGTGGTTGCATGGCCGCCGGCCATGCAACCGGTGAAGGCTCAGGGGATGACGCGTGTCTTGGTGGGTGGATGGAGCTGGCGCATGTGTGCCACGTGGGAGTGGCGTGGCAGAGAGAGGGAGAAGAGAAGTTGTGATGTGGCGTGATGTGGGTGAATCTGAAAGTGTGTGGTGGGTCCTCTCCTTGCATACACGTGTAATGAACCATTTATAGGACTTTGACTGATTCTGGACTTCTGGCGAAATGGGCCTCCACACCCAAGGGCCCAATACGAAAATGATGAAAAAAACTCAAAAATCTGAATTGAAATTGAAAAAAAAGATTAAAACTGACTGATTAAAACTAAAACGATTAACCCTAATTAACTAAGACCCAATTAATCTAATTAAATCTAAAAACTATATCTAACTAATTAAATCTGGAAAATTCTATAAACAAAATGAAACCAATTTAATTCTAGAAATAAAATCTATAATATCTATTAAGAAAAACTATTATCCTATTTAACAGAAAGAAAATCTATATTAAATCTAAAAGAAAATAATACCTATTGATATCTACTTAACCTATATCAAAGATATATCTAAAATTCTATTAACCTAATTAAAAGAAAAACCTATTTATTATCTATATTCTATAAAAAAGAAATATTTTTTCTATTAAAACCCTAATATTCTAAAAAGAAAAAAGCTATTAAAAATATTAAAAGAATCTATTGATATTCTATATTATTCTAAAAGCTATTTAATATCTAAATCAAAATCTATTAAATTCTACAAAATTGATTTAAAACTATTAAAACAAAGATTAAAATCTATTTAAATTCTAGAAAATGCTAATAATATCCTATATTATTCTAAAAATGATTTAAAGCCATAAAAAATCTAAAAATAGCTAACAAAATCTAGAAAATTCCTAATAATTCCCGAAGAAATAAAAATAGCACAAAACGACAAATAACACCACGAGAGCACACCGGAGTAACCGGTAAAAATAAACGGACACTGAAATATCCCTAAAAACAACAGCGCAAGCTGAAGACACCGGGAAGAGCACTACTTCCCAAAAATACGATTCTACATATCTAAACTGATTAAAAACACCTGAGACGCGAGACGAGAGCTGTGATCCCGATAAAGTCAAAACAACTGAAAAATTCACTGTATGCGATATGCGGATGCGAATGCGGTCATGCGTCGAAACATCGAACCAGATACGGGACCCGGTTGGTCAAATTTTGGGGTGCAACACTCTCCATGAAAGATAGTAAACCAGGAGACATACATGTAGCTTAAGGAGACAAGTTTTGTGTCAAACAGTGCCCCACTACGGATCTTAAAAAGAAAGAGATGCATAAGGTTCCATATGCTTCAGCAGTGAGAAGTCTTATATATGCTCAAGTTTGCACCCGTCTCAACTTAGAATTCATTGTAAGAGTTCTTGGTAGATATCTAAGAAACCCTAATATGCAACACTAGATATTAGTAAAGCGTGTAATGTGCTACCTTAAGAGAACAAGAGACTTCGTGCTCACTTATCAAAAGTTAGATAACTTGGAGATCGTTGGGTATTCTGACACAAATTTTATTGGATGCCCGGATAGCAAACTTTCCACATCTGGTTACATCTTTCTCTTTGCTGGAGGAGCTGTCTCCTGGAAGTCCTCCAAACAGACTTCAGTGGCTCCTTCCACCATGGCAGCGGAGTTTATAGCTTGCTTTGAGGCATCAAATCATGCAGTTTGGCTGCAGAACTTTGTCACAAGCCTACACATCGTTGGGAGCATTGAAAGTCCCTTGAAGGTGTATTGTGACAATAATGCAGTTGTGTTCTACTCCAACAACAATATGAGTTCTACTAAATCAAAATTTATCGATATCAAGTATCTTGTTGTGAAAGAAAGAGTTCAGGAGAAACAAATTTTGATAGAATATATAGGGACAAACTTAATACTAGTTGA
Source organism: Lathyrus sativus (assembly GCA_963859935.3). Taxonomy (NCBI): domain Eukaryota; kingdom Viridiplantae; phylum Streptophyta; class Magnoliopsida; order Fabales; family Fabaceae; genus Lathyrus; species Lathyrus sativus. Next base: position 459,531,378 of record OZ012738.1, read on the forward strand.
TCCACTAACCAAAGGTTTAACACTTAAGACTTTTTATGAGCATGTTGCTCATATGGGTCTTGGTTCTGAGATTGCCTTAGATTAGTGGGAGTTTTCCCCTTAATTTTTCTATGTTCTATGTTTTGGTTTTATTTTGGTACAAACTTTATGTTATGTTTAATTTTCTGCAGAAATAAAAATTTATGAGGTTTTATTGTTATAAAAATATCAAGTTTTTTATTATGTGCAAATATTGTAACTTTAAATTACACCTAAGGAACTTCAGTTTGATCTCACTAAAGACTACATTAGGACCAGTTGGAAATATGAATGATTTAAAGATCACATTGCATGAAATTTTCGTGCCACTCATCCATATTAATCTATGTCATCACTTATGTTGATGTGGTGGTCATCGGGGTTCTGTCACGTTATACGTTAGTGACGACAACCGCGGTGATCCCATTATTAATGTATGAGGTGGATCAGATTGTAAAGTTGAAATCTAAAGAAAAAAAACATTCAGATGCGCGCCTAAAGAGTTATGATATAATCATTAAGATATATTGGCCAAGTGAGAGATTGTTGAAATATTTTAATAATACAGTAATATATTAATATTCAAATAATTATGTGGTCAAATATATTTATTTATTATGTTAGCTATTTTATCAATTAAGTGTCTTTTGTTAGACAACGACAATCATCTAGAAGGGGGATTGAACACTTATTAAAAACAGAGTCGACGCTTATTCCCTTATTCCCTTATTCCCTTATTTTTAAATTAGAAACATAAACAATTTAAAATTAAGAAACCAAACTTTTAACACTCAAAGGATTTGAACCCACGATTCTTTAAATGTTGACACATAATGCTTGCCATTCAACCGTTATACTTTAGTTATCATTTACATGGAAGTAATAATATATTACATTTAATGAAACATCATTGTTTCAACAACTTCAAATTGTTCCTCTTCCCTTACTCCACTCTTTACTTCATCGTCTTCTCTTTTCACTTAAACACACATTATTCAAAACAAAATAAAACAATTGGGACCATATTGTTTCAAACACACAAAAACCCATCCATCATCATGTTTAAGATAAAAAAAGTTTACCGTTTTCAACCTAGGTTTTACTAAAAAACATCAAAAATTTGAAACTATTATCAGAGATTTCATGAAAAAAATCACTTATTAAAGAACCCAGAAGTGTTGCCTCTCTTATGAACTTTCAATATCATGATTTCTTTGTTAATGTTCCATCAAAGTTCAATCTTTTTTATTCTATTTTTTTCTTCCGTTAATTTTTTGGTGAATTTAATTAAATTTTGTTAATTTGATTGAATAGTTTGTTGAATTTGTGAAGGGGTGAGATGTTTAGAGAAAAATTGAATAGTTAAAATTTTATGTGTTGCTTGATGATACAATAACGATGCTCGGAGAGAAATTGACCCTTTCAAATTTGATGTTACTTTTCATAAATCATTGATTAGGAAAAAGGCAAAATATCCTTCTTGGTCCCTTAACTATATCTCGGGGTTCATTTTGGTCCCTTAACTTTAAAAAGTTCCATATTAGTCCTTTTTGACCTATTAGCAACGGAAAAAAATCAAAAAACCGTCGCTAAATCCGTCGCTAATAGGTCAAAAAGGACTAATATGGTACGTTTGAAGAGTTAAGGGAACAATATGGAACTTTTTAAAGTTAAGGGACCAAAATGAACCCCGAGGTATAGTTAAGGGACCAAGAAAGATATTTTGCCTTAGGAAAAAACACAAACAATTTATTGAATTCTCATTATTATACTTTTGATTAAACTGTTATGAAAGCATCATCGAGTTTACGTCTATGCAATTGTTATATATTAATGCTGCATTAAAATGTCAAATAAGCATTGGTGGTTTAGTGGTCAAATATTTTCTCATCATTAAATAAGTCAAGGGTTCGAATCCTTTGAGAGTTAAAGTTTTGGTTTCTTAATTTTAAATTGTTTATTTTTAATTCTTTAAAAAAATGATTATAATTAAAAATTAATAAAAATGACATGGACTTATTTATTGAAAATGTGGCATTGACACATCATCAAGTTAATTTCCATGTCATCAAATTCTGACTTTAAATTAGAAAGGGAATTAAAATCCAAAATAAAACTTAAAAAAGGAAGCAAAAACGTGGTTTTTAAAATGGGAAGACTAAAACTAAAAAAAAGATAAAATAGAGGGATCAAAGTTGAAATTAAGCCTAAAAAGTTTTAAGCGAAAGCGGCCGAGGAACTATACTCGTCTAAACGAACCGTTACTAAAAAGATCAGATATACGCAAAGCCTATATGGAACACATATAAAGACGAGAATTATAATCAATAGTTTGAACATAAATAAATCAGATTCTATTCACTTAAAGTTGGACAGTTTCCAATGTGTGTGAAATATAAACCAATTGAAAAACAGCTCAAGTGTTTGTGTTCACGTAATTAGTCGAACACTTGGTGCGCGAAGCACCTCAAATAAGTTTCAATAGGTGAATGAAGTGATATGCTTTTCTATTACAATCAAAATATTGTAATGAGGTTTCTAAAAATGTTCCAGTACTAACACACACCAGAATTTTAATCAAATAATATGTTTGCATACAAACTCAAAATTCAGCAATGAAAATAGTAAAAAGAGAGAACACCAATTTGTTGAGGCAGTTCCCCCGTCGTCCTCGCTCGGGGTACGTCTGCCCTCAATTCTAAAAATAGAATTGAGACCTGTATATATAACCTATTGCAAATTGTTTTTACAGGAGAAGCAATAAAATTCAAACAATCAAACCCAAATATTGATGCCAAGCCTAAGCCTTCTCTTCCCTTGATTCAAGATGAATCAAGTCCTTCGAACGTGATGAGTAAACCTCCGATTACGGCACCACCTTTGAACAACCCTTAGTCTTCAAATCTTGCCCGGATGATTTCAAACACCGACGGTTCGAACTCAAACCTTCCTACCACAATATTTTGGTTAACGCTACTAAACTGACATAACATTTTGTTCTTCAATTACCTTCCCTCGGCTGAATTTGTGAAGGAACGATTTGTGCAAAAAACCCCAAAATCCAAGATTCTTGGAGGACAAAACCCTCAAGGTTTTATTCGAGAAAACCCCACTGATTTCTCAATCCAAACCCGATACACCAATCCTAAGTTTGGACGTTATCACCTCGATGATGCAGAATACACAACAAAAATGATTATGCGGAGTTGTTGAGAAAATGCAAGAAAGAGGATGAAGATGATGAGAACCAAATCAGTGTATATTTTCACTTTTCTTGTTGTTTTTGTGTAGAATGAACTAACTCAATATATATGCAAAGTTGAAACTAAATACCAACATAATAATCACTTTGAATGTTAAACATAACAAAAATTCTGTGAGAAACGCGTGAGCGGTCGACCTAAAATAAAGGGAGGGTCGACCTGAGCTCTCCCGAATTCAGGATTATGCAGAAAACAACTCTTTGTGTCGACCAGAACAGGTCCATGCATCAACGCAAAGTACCCCAATTTTGACAAGCACAAATGCACATAGTATGAGTCGATCGGAGGATCGACGCGAGCTCTCCTGAGAGCAAGACGTGAAAATTGACTTCTGTATGAGTCGACCTAAGCATGCTATGAGTCGACTCAAAGACTCAAAGACTCAAAACTTGCAAAAATGCAGATTTTCGTATATTTAGCTACTTCAAAGAGATCCTAATGCATCTCTAACTTGACCAACATGATCAAACTCGTATAGAATACACATAATGCTCTTTCTATATGTGCTTAGACATGTTTTGACAAATGTTTGACACAAGAAAGATAACGTATACATATCCAACTCGATGATACCGTCCAAAGTACATTTTTCGAACTATATATGTTTTGACATCATTAAAACAAGTATAACCAAGTATGAGGCACTTTGCCCTCACACTTTTAAATAATTACGTGATCAAATAATGTTATAAAGGCTACTTAGATTTTATTTACAAATTATTTAATTAATTAATTAATTAAATAATTGGATATTGACTCAAATATGAGTGGATGTTAGGATGACCCATTTGGGAATAATGGGAACTCTATTTGGCCGTCACACTATATATAGGTTATGATCCCCAATATACAGTGCAACAAACAAATTATCTCTTCTCCCCATCTGAAGATAATTTGAGGCATAAAGAGTACCGGTTGAGGAAGAACCACAAAAGCCAACAACTTCTAGATTTAGGATTGTCGTCAAAGGCATTTTTCTCAATGGATCCAGGTATTCCTAAAATCAATCAATTGATCCTTTAATTTTATACATGTTTGATTTTCGCATCTAAATTATACATTATAATTTATTGAGCATATATATTTTAATTAATCGTTATTAATCTAATTCCAACAAATTTCATGACAGGAGTGAAAAGGGAGTCGAATATCCGAAGCGAAGGTATTAGAATCCCTTACATCTGTTGTACTCGACGGAAACCATTTTGCTTGGTCTTTGCGTGGATGGGTGTTACTATCTAAAGGTTACTTGCGAAAAGGGAAAATAAAGTTTTAAATCAGTGTGCTCGCGGAGGATTAGGGTGCTCGTGCCTACGTATCCTCATAGTGCAATGAGGAAATCAGAGCTCCGTGGTTTATGGAACCAAGGACAGAACAAGAGATTTTATGTTTAAACCATATAAGAAATAAAAGTGATGGAAGTGGTATTTGAACCAAATAAGGGATAAAGGTGTTTATATCAATAGGATAATATAAGTGCTGCTTAAACCAAAGAAATAAAAGTGATATAAGTGGTGTCTAAATCAGACAGGAAATAAAAGTGGTGTTTGAACCAAAGAGAAATAAGAGTGGTGTTTAAATCAAAGGAGAATAGAGATGGTGTTTAAACCAAAAGAGTGGTAGAAGTGGTGTTTAAACCTAAGAAGGGATAAAAGTGGTGTTTAAACCAAACATGTAATAGAAGTGGTGTTTAAACCGAACAGGGGAGAAATGTGGTGTTTAAACCAAAAAAGCAATAGAAATGGTGTTTAAACCAAGCAGTAGATAGAAGTGGTGTTTAAACCAAATAGGAATAAAAGTGGTGTTTAAACCAAAGAAGTGATAAAAGTGACATTTAAACAAAAGAAGTTTGTAGGATTTTACTCAGATTCGAGGATTAAGACCTACCAGGAAGTGGTGTTTAAATTAAAAGAATATGAGTGTAGTGGTGTTTAAAGTAGAAGAAATAAAAGGGTGGTGTTTAAACCAAGAGGAAGAAGTATGAGTGGTGTTTAAGCCAAGTTGAGTTGTGTAGAGATAAGTGTTGTTGATGTTGATCATTGCAGTGTTGATGTTGTCTGTTGAATGTGGGGAATAAGACTTGTTAATTACTTGATTTGAATTGCACTAAAGTCTATGAACGAAGGCAGATATTCTGAATAAATAGGGCCTACGCCCCATACGCAAAGGTACTCAAAACAAGGATAAGAATAATCCCTCTCATCCTTCTCCGTTACTTAAGACTCGTGACAATTCACATCATAATCGACAAGTGATAAACAATTTTTTTGTTGTGCTTGAACAATACTCTAGTCTTGTGTGTCTGCTGTAACACCCCAAATATATCCAGCGCAATTTAATTATAATTCATAGTAAATTCAAAGTATTCATATTTAGGATGTCACACAACACAAACAAGAGTTGTTTATATAGCAAGATATGTAACACATGCATCTTTATATATATATATATATATATATATATATATATATATATATATATATATATATATATATATATATATATATATATATATATATATATATATATATATATATATATATATATATATATATATATATATATATATATATATATATATATATATATATATATATATATATATATATATATATATATATATATATATATATATATATATATATATATATATATATATATATATATATATATATATATATATATATATATATATATATATATATATATATATATATATATATATATATATATATATGAAACATCAAGACTTTATTGAAACAGCGGAAGCATCGACATAAACAAATATTCATGGCATAATTATTTCTTCAAAATAAACATAAATAACAACTATTCTAGAGATATCCAAATATCTCTATCAACACATCAAAGAAGCAACGTTCCATGACCCCTGTGTTACACATCAGAGCAGACGCCGACACTAAAAGAAAGATAAAAGACTTCATCTTCTACTCACATCAACTCCTCTACTATGAGTTATCTGCATGATGCCTATGTAAAGGCAACATTCAAACAGAAGGGGTGAGATATCATAATTATATAAAGGAAAACATGATAATAATAAGAAAGTATTATATTACTACATGCACAACACCCATTCCACAACATACATTCATACAACCAACACAACTAAAATCTAACACAACCAAAATCCAACACAACAACAAATACAACTAAAATGCAATGCATTAAGACTCATAACTCGACTCAATGCATGTGGTACCATTCAGTTCCTCTTTTAGAACTCGATCCCTATTTCAAGATCAAAATTTCTGTCGGAATTTTTATAACATCGCTTACACCCCACACGGGCACACGACTTCCACGATCGCTCACACTCCACATGGGCACACCGTCACCTCAACAACAACAACATGATTCTGCATTTAGAATCCAGATAAAATGCTCACACCCACATAGGTAAACGACTTATCTCATAACTCATGTAACCATGAAATATATAACAACAACAATGACGACCATCTAAATAATGCACCATGCCACAACATGCCACAACACAACATGCCATACAATTCAGCAACAATAACCTACAACATAAAAAGCATCCACAATGCATTTATAATCATATTTAGCAACAAAATAGTGATAATAATGTTTGACACGTCAGCTTCCCAATGCTTTAAACAACACTCGAATAGGACTCACGAAACAAAAGTTATGAATTTTTAAAGATTTTCAAAAATTGGTCTCAGCATAATCGGTTACCCCAAATGTGGTAACCGGTTACACCCTTGGTAACCAACCACACAACACAAAACACACTCAGTATAACCGGTTACCTCAAACATGGTAACCGATTACACCATGCCAATGTTCCAAAAAAATGCAGTTTTTAGACAGTGTAACGGGTTACGCCCATAGTGGTAACCGATTACACTGTATGATGCAGAATCATTTTTTTCTGCAACTTTTTACACGAAAATCACTTTTAAGTCATTTTAAAAACCCATTTTTCTCACAAATCAATTGCACAACATTTTACTACGAAAATTCACTTTTCCAAGTATCTAAATCCCCAATTTCTTTTTCCAAAAATATTCATAACATTGTTCTGACTCTGACTCACAATCACATAAAACCACAACATCAACATCAAGCAACCATCAATTAAATGATTCAACAACAACAACAATTGCAACAATTTCATCAAGCTGCAACAGTCCCAACATCAACATACAACAACATTCATCGGAAATCAATCAAATTCAACAAATACCATTCCATCAAAATTATGAATGAAAGAAGAGAAACACAAAACCTACATGATAGAATCTACCCACCATTATCATGTTAACCCTTAGATAATTAGGACCCACACTTACTTTAGAGTTCTTGCAACAATTTCTTCTTCCTCCACAATGGATTCTTTTCTTCCCTTGTCCTAACTCTCACTTCACGTTCTTTCTTCCTCTTTTCTCCCAGAAACACGTTCTGACAAGTTATCCTTTCGAATTCCCTTTTCTATTGTTATGTTATTATTATTAATATTATTTCTCTCTAAATAAAATAATAATAATAATCACTAATTATTTATTTTTAATAATATTTAACTAATATTACTAATATAATTTAATTAATCATTCTCATCGAACCACCGAGTCTTACACAATTGGTCACACACCTCTCAACCCCTTAAAGTCTATAATCTTAAGGTCACTACCCTTTACCACAGGGTATCCCAATATACCAAAAACACTGATAAACACATATATACTCACAACATCACATATTTAATTACAGAAAAATAAATAAAATAAGTCAAGGCGTTACATCTGCAATGTTCTATCTGAATTGTATTGATTTGAATGTGAAGTTTCGAGAGATCTAAAGCAGCTCCAGTATAGGGGATTAGTCTGAACAAGTGATCAAGAGACTTCTGATCACTTGACTAGACAGAGCGAATAAGCACATGTTAAAGGATTTAGTTGATCAAGAAAACTTTGATAAACTTAATCAATTTAGATGAAATTAGTTGAAATCATGCACAAGGGATTTATGACCACAAACCCTAAGGATAATCAAATTACACTAAGCTCATACTTCTAAATTTTTTTTGCCTAGAACTATGGAAACATGGCAATGTCATTTGATTAAAAACTAGTTAGAAGACTAATCCTATAAAATTAGTGATTAAATCTAACTAAATGCATTATTTTTATTCTTCATACAAACTATGTTTATTTTCTAAGAGAAAACATTTAATGGAAAAACACTTAGTAAACTAAACATTTAATCAACACTAGGGATGCTCAAGGGTTATGCCTCAAGCCCAAGGGTGGTAAGAATCCAAGACAAGTGAAGAAGGGGTTCAACACTAGGGATGCTCATGGTTGGGTTCTTCAAATAACCAATCCATATCCAAAACAAAACCATTTATTTTAACCGGTTATTATAATCCATTCATATAACCGGTTTTGTTTTCATAAAACCGGTTATAAACCGGTTATATCCATAACCAAATTTTATAACCAGTTATATATTTTATATCCGGTTTTAAAGTTCATATCCAGTTTTCAACTTAAAACCGGATTTGGATATAAAAATCCAGTTTTTAAAACTGGACATTCATATTTTAACAACTGGTTTTTCAGCTAAAATCGGTTTTTGACTTAAAAATCCAATTTTTATAAATGAATTAAAAAACATATGGCAATCATTCAAACAAGTTTCTGTAACATACATAGCTAGAATAAACATATGGCAATCAATGCCTTTGGAGTTCTTCACTTAAATGTTACTGTTTAACTGTATAATGGTCACCTTATTTTCAGCTTGGCACTGATATGATAATGATTCGTTTGCATGTTATAGTTGAAAATATTTAATAGAAATTGCAGTATTTCTGTGAGAAGATAAACCATCATTCAAACAAGTTTGCAACTTCTGAAGATAAAGATTGGTGATCTGCCCTTCAAAGCTGCTACATAATATGCATAATATCAGTGGATACAAGAGTGTCATTTAACAAAATTTATGTTGCATCCAAAGAATATAACAGAAATATCAGTCAATTATGTTGAGAACTTGTTGACGATTTTGAGTGATGCAATTGCATCATATGTAAATGAGCATGTATCCTGTTTCTTATTTCGTGACAGAAACTCTTCTATTATCGCCACCATATGCAACTTGTACTTCTCAACTTCATGTTCACTAATGATGTTTATCCTGAAAACCAATGCCATTCCTGATGATCCTCCACATACATAAATATTCATACAATAGTGAGAATCACATAAAGCATAGCCAACTCAAAATCATCTAACATTTTATTAACATGGTTAAGGATCGCCATGAATCAGCACCAGGCAGTAAGGAAAAAACCAATGTTCAAATTTATTAACATGATTAAGCCAAAGGATGCATTCAATAAAAGAATGAACACATGAAGTGCCTTTGGAGGTAATATTATGATTGGTGTATGAAATTGTGAGCAATTGATGACTTGTTAAGAATAGTTTGATCAAATATTTTCATAATATAGTACTTTAAACTTTTAGCTAGTTTATGCAAAAAAATACCTGACAGTTAGAAGTCTGCTTTATCTTCAATCCTCATCAAAAGTATCATAAGAATTACCTCCATTAGATTGGTTTTGCAAAAAATATTCTGAAAAATAAGGTAGAAGTGTTTGAAAAAATTATATGAAATAAATACCAGCTTTAATCAAACTTTCTCAATTTATTATTAAATTTAACTTTACCTCGCTCAATCTTCTCAAGCTCTTCAATATCATCTTGTGTGGGCAATGGTGAAGGTGATCCGCCAAGCCAATATTCCGTGCATATAAGTTCTTCCATATATTTAGCAGTTAGGCGACTGCGATATTCATTGAGAACCCTTCCTCCGGTACTGAAGGCGGACTCAGATGCCACCATTGAGACGAATATAGCTTATAACTCTCTTGCAATGTTAGATAGGATTGGAAGTCGACTTGAATACACCTTCCACCAATTTAAGATATCAAAGTTAGGAATATCATCTTCTAATCCATCTTCTAGGTACTTTGTTAAATTCAGATTTCACTCTACTTGGTTTGACACCACTTGATTGCAAAAATACCCCATAATAATAGTCGGGATTTCCAATTCGTCCAACTAATACGGGTGGTTCTGCAGAGTCACTTTGAGATCTACCTGTCCCACTGTCGCGCTGAAATTTGGATACCAAACTATTGATTAGTTTGAATCTTTAATTCATTTTGCAACCGAACTTTGATTTGTCCAAAGGAAGGGATAAAGATCGAAATTCCCACAATGCAATGCAAATGCAAGGTTTAGAGAGTTATAGGTTCGGGGGTTGGTTAAACTTAGGGAAGATACTAGCATCCTAAATTTCTGTAGTACTCTACAGGAACCTCTTGTTTTATATTTTTTTATTGCTAATGTTTACCTGCTTAATGGTTGAGGACCTAGGGGGTTTACATCTAAGTATACTCGATAAGATATCGCATCTTATGCCTACATATCCTTACGGGAGTGGAATCAGAGTATTTGTAGTTCCCCTAAAGGGTTTGAGGAGTTCTTTGACTGTGGTCAAAGTTCCTACGGGTTTAGGGTAGTTGATTGATTGATTTTAGGAGAAGAGATATGTCTTCATTTTAAGGGAGATGTAACCGCCACAAGTTGTAGGAAAATAGTCTTTGCATCGTCTTAAGAAAAGGACTTACATACTCGGATAGGGATCAACGAGGTACACCTTTATCTCTCTTAAGGCAAAGTTCCTACGGTATTGACTGTATTGATGTGGGGTGGAGATTCTATCTCGCTTAAGATGATTTGGCATTTTTCTCTAATGTGTTTGAATATTGATTGTTTGTATTGTGTTTATTTCTATGTTGTGAGATAAAGTCCTTCCTATAGGGTAGGATCTAACTTAATTGATCAACTTGAATGGGATCAAGGATCGAGGGGATAATGATGTAAATGAGATGCAATACACACAATTGTTGAATCATGTGTAGAGTTTTCCTTTGGACGGATGCGATTGCGGGAATGATAAATAAATGGCGATAATGAAAATTGCGAAGGATAAATTGCAGAAAGTAAGGCCATACACACGCATGAAAGCGCTGAAGTGTGTGAGAGTGAATGTGTCGTGAATGTGAGTGTGCACGGTTAGATTATATTTTACGCTGTGGGTTGATTTTTTGAGAAAAGTTGAATTGATTTTAGGAAGGGATTGGTTGATTTTAGTTTTAGTGAAAATTAGATCAAAGTTGTGAATTAATTGATTTAACAGAAATAAATTTAAGGGAAGATTTATTATTATAAAAAGGTTTCTCATTAGATATGCTAGTTATTTAAAATATAGAAAAAGTAGAATTTTATTATTAAAAATCGTTTTAACCATTAATAGATGAAATGTAGGTTATTTGTAGAAGGAGCTCTTATAAAATTATTTATTTCAAGTTGTGAAAGGGTCCTCTTTTTATTGTTTAGAATATAGAAAAATATTTTTTTAAAGGAAAATATTGAATAAATGATGGGGTAAATTGTTAAAAGTAAAAAAAGTAGGTCGAATTATGAACATAAAAGTAAATTAATTAGTTAAAATTAAAATTAGAAGTAAATTATTATTATTATTATTATTATTTTTCTTTTTTAAGAGAAAATTGGGCTATAGAAAAAGAGTTAATTATAAAGGTATATTAGTTGTTTTTTGCTATTAATAAAAATATAGATCATTTAGAAAAAAAGGTTTCTTAATAAATAGATAAAAGGTTTTTCTTAATCGAACAATAAGATAACTATTTTAAATTATATAAAAGCTTAATTTTAAAAAGACAATTATGTTTTTATTATTATTTTTTAAAAAAAAAATATAAAATAACTGGTGAGTTTGAATAATTTAATAAATAAATTATTAGCTTTCTTAAAGTTGACTTTAAAAGAAGACGGTTGATTAATTAAATTAACAATAGGTTAATGATGCAGATTATGGTTTTAATAAGGTTAATTAAAGTTAGTGGGAGATTAAAGGGGCTGATTAGGGATAAGGTTAGTAGTGTGTGTCTGATCATGTGACGGTGAGGGTATTTCGTGTGTGGGTGTGTGCATTTACCATGATTGATACATCAAAGAAAACACAAGCAGATACAATCGAAACCCTAGGCCCCCAAATTGACACTTCTCCCTCTCGATCTGCTCTCATTCTTTTCCACCCTCTTCTTCTGTCCTCAATCATCCTCTCTTCTTCGCGTTCGCCCCAAACTCTTCGTCAAAACCTAACAAAAACCCCCCACAAAACAACGTTAATCATGGATTGAAGTTATCAAATGAGAGAGATTGTTACCCCTGATGAATAATGGCAGTGGCTCGCCGGTGATGGGGGTGGTAGCTTCGTGATTCCGGCGAGTATGGTGGAGGAGCACGAGTGATGGCGATTCGCAAAGGGGTTCCGGGTAGCTCGCGAGGGTTTCGAACGTGTGGCTGCAGATCAACGGCGGAACTCAAGAGATAAGTCTCCTCTCGTTCGAGCTTAGGGTTGTTATTTGGTATTTAGGAATTTCTATCGGTGGTTATTTGTGGATGCCTCCTCCTCTCTATGTTCAAATCCCCCTTTATATAGGCCTCAGAGAGGATCTCTGATTTGATTAAATTAGTTTGAATGTTGATTTGGATTTCCTTTTTGGTTTAGACAATGTTTTTGAAAGATTTCCATTTTCGGATGATTTTGTTTAATGGAATCCCAATCTGTGATATCCTTCATCAATCATGCTTAATGCCTCTGTTTGCCCAGATTCAATGTTTTGGGAATCTTCCTTTTTGAACTGGTATATTCCTTTACTAATTACTAACTCTTGAATTGGTAACCTGACAGGTGTGGATAGCGAAGGATTCTGGGCCAGAAAAACTAACAGCCCGGAGTGGTTTACGGTAAAAGAGCTGGTGAGCCCAAAGCCTCATCGTTGGGAGCAATCCTGAATTTTGCAAACTCATCTTCGTGTGCTTGAATTGGTGATTCCAAAGTTGCGAATCTATCCCTGTTTCTTGAGCAAGAATCTAATGTGAATTACTACTGTGAGGTTTGTGTTGCAGGTGAAGATGTTGTTCTGCGATGGATTTGGGTACACTCCCAACCCTCAAATGGTTGTCCTCGTACTATGCAGCAAATTGTTCTGATTAAAAGAGTTTGAGTCCTACTGGTTTCTTGATGACACTCTTCATCGTTGCTGTAGGTTTATGAATGATGTTTTTTTTTATTAATGGTCTTTGGAACTAGCAGTGGTTATGGTTCTTTGCTTTGAATTTTGTAATTGATTTCTCTATTTGTTCTATTGATCTTGCTGCATATTTTCACTGTGATTGCCATTATCGGTCTGGGCAGGTGGTTGTTCCCCTAGTGAATTTATGCTAGCACCAACAACAGGGTACTCATTCAATATTGAAGATGTGCCAAATGGAGATACAGGGTCAGCACAGTCTTCCCATTTTGGCTCGTACATGCTCCAAGATAGGAGGTCATCTCTTTCACAAGGGTTTGCAGCAGATGAATTTGAACTTCTGTCATAATGTTGATTTTGGGGACTGCTCAGGGTCTCCCGCTGATGAAGTACAGATTGTAGCAGGCCACTATTCGTGGAGAAGAACGATCTGACTCCAGTGTACTAATTGGTGTAAGAGACTTGATAAAATCATCAATTGAGCTAAGTGCCTTTGGGATGTTTGGTTGTGTACCTATAAGCTTCAAAACTTTATGTCTACTCTTGTCTTACAGGTTGAGTTTCTCACGGAGGTAGCGACGATGATCCATTATTGTGCACCATAAAAAAGAAGTTGGCTGCTGTTGTTCCGCAATCTGACCATTCCCAGACAGGACCTGTACTTATGTATGCAGTGACTGCTCCTACTGAGGTGAACCAGCATTTGGCACACTTCCATTGGGGTAGACTACATCTTGAGATATGAATGTCTGTTATTGTTAAAATTGAGGGGTTGTTGGTTGGGTATTAACAGAAAGTGGCACATTATTTCCATTAGAAAATGTATCAAAGCGAACAAAGGCTTTTTGTTGAGATTTAGGACTGACTGCTTGTTGTTTTCTCGCAGGGCCAAGAGCAGGTGAATTATCTACTTTGGTGAGTCATAGGTATCACCACTGAGAAGGTCTCACTTGGGATCAACTTTGGCGGGTACAGCAGAACCAATAGATATAGCTGGTGCAGGAAGCATTAACTGATTCAATGTTTGGGTGCCTGCTTCAACACTAGCAGTTCTGTTATCAATTTGCATACTAGTATCCCCTGTTTGATGTTTGGAGAAAAGGTAGAAGCCAATACAACCATGGCCGTTTGTAGACGGGGGAGGATTCTCCGCACGAAGATGTCTTAGCCTGGTTTCAATAGCGAAGAGACAACCGACAACTGTTGCGTTGAGACCTGAAGAAGTTCCAGCTGCCGCACCAGGCGCAACAGCTATTTCTTTCTCTGTTGTTTTCCACCCTCAATGAGAATCCATTGGCGTATGACTTTCCAATATTCGTACCAGGACGACAAGGTGTCCAACTTTGGTAACTTCAAGAAGTATCACAAGGCAGCTCACTCCATCTTGAACTTGATAAATATATGGAAATTCATCCTTTTGTAGAAGAACTGTGGAATGATGATGTATTTGTAACTTAAAGTTAGCTCATTCTTGTACATCAAAGAAAATCTTCTTATTGTAAAGTTTGTGATCTTGGAATCTCTTGAGTTTAGATCTTGATTCAAAATATATATAAATCCTCTTGACTTCAAAACTTAAGTACACTATATTTCTCATGCCTTGAATCTTAAAATTCCATGCTTGATCCTTTAAATTTGAGTTTTTTAACAACCTTCCACATCAATCTTGAGTCTTGTAAGGCAACTAGACTTTGTATCCATATATGCAAAGTTTGGCGCTTGTCATCAACATGAACTTTGAAAAGAACATGGATCCTTAAATACCTATCTTGGTAAACTTTCAAAGATGAATCCACTTGTCATGAATTATGTGGACATTTCAAATCGGATCATGACTTGACTTTGAGTTCCCTTCTCTCCTTCTTTACGAGCATAAAGGATAAATCTTGGATTTTAGTCCCATAAACCCCCTAGTATGGCATTTATTGGTTGTATTTTGAACGATGGTAGACAACCCTTGATAGCAAGATGGTATAAACCTCAATCCTTGAATAATAGGCCCTTATAGGCATCACTTCGTGATTCCCTGAATTCCCAGCGGTAACCTATCTTTCACATAATGAACAAACAAGTTGGTTAAAATGGTTAGCTATGCATAATGATTGACTTAATGATATGCAAAAACATGCCCGAGGAGGTGGGATCTTAAGGTCAAAAATTAGGGTGCGACAGATGCCCCTATTTAAGTTACTTCTATCCGGAGATATGGAGATTAAAATCTCCACCTCGACGAGATAGGAGGGACTTAAATACAAACATTGCGCAAATTTTTGGCCCTAAGAAAACACCGAATGCAAATGATACGAGAATACAAGACAGACGGTCCTATGAGGAAGAGAGGTCACAGGGGAGGAACTGGACATGACACGCGAGACAAAGGAGCAACAGACCCAACGGGGCGGGACCCCACGAGGACAGGAAACAAATACCAATGAGGAATCTCCAAAGTATAACAGTAGCACATACCCAAGGATATGGTGATTTAAATAATAGGAGAGAAACTTGTAATCGAATGGTAGTTTATTATCAACATGGAGCAATCCAGACATCGGTAAGGACCGTAGTGACTTTTTGAATAATTCAATTTCGTTTCGTATTCTTTTTCTCTTTTATTGATATATATATATATATATATATATATATATATATATATATATATATATATATATATATATATATATATATATATATATATATATATATATATATATATATATATATATATATATATATATATATATATATATATATATATATATATATATATATATATATATATATATATATATATATATATATATATATATATATATATATATATATATATATATATATATATATATATATATATATATATATATATATATATATATATATATATATATATATATATATATATATATATATATATATTTTTTTTTTTTTTTTTTCTTTTGAAATCCAACTGGAAAGAGTAAAATGTATAACTTTCCCGAGCGTCATGGTGTGGGAACCATGAGCTGGTCTCGGTCTCTGATGTAGAACCTCCCCGAGCGTCATGGTATGGGAATCATGAGCTGGTCTCAGTCTCTGACGAATGACCTCCCCGAGCGTCATGATATGGGAATCATGAGCTGGTCTCAGTCTCTGGTGAATGACCTCCCCGAGCGTCATGATATGGGAATCATGAGCTGGTCTCAGTCTCTGGTGAATGACCTCCCCGAGCGTCATGATATGGGAATCATGAGCTGGTCCCAGTCTCTGGTGAATGACCTCCCCGAGCGTCATGATATGAGAATCATGAGCTGGTCTCAGTCTCTGATGAATGACCTCTCCGAGCGTCATGATATGGGAATCATGAGCTGGTCTCAGTCTCTGCCCAAAATGATGAAAACTCGTGCGAGCGTCTTCACAGGGGATTGTAGATTTTGTAGTTTGTAGAATCATTGTAAATTGTATATGTAGTTCGTTGTAGATGTAATTTGTATATTGTAGTTGTAAATTTGTAAATGTAGTTGTAAATGTAGATGTAATTTGTAAAACTTCACCGAGGATTTTCGGAAGAGATGTGAGCCGGTTGAATTGTAATGCACGTCTTCTCGAATGAAGGGAGACTACCGTGATAAACTTCCTCGACTTCTTCGGGGAAATGTCACTTGATGGAAATAAACTTGTGCGATGAACTCACTAGGGAATGCGTTCCTGTTGAGTGTCTTTGTAATTGCAAAATATTCTGTAAGCTCTCAAAACAAAGAGAGGTGTCTTGTAATGTCTTCGGTAAGCTTCTTCGATGAATTTACGAAGCGATACCTTTTGATGATTTGATGATGTTGAAGGACCCACTGAGGGTGAATGAACTGTCTTGTAGAAAAATGTCGTTTGTCGTTTTGAATAAGGTCCTGATCAAAACGAGTTGCTCAAATAAAGAGATTATTTAGTCAGAGTGTGGATGTTCGAGAGAATCCTGTGATGCTATTGTTGAAGGAATGTCTGTCTTTATGAATATTCTTCCTGGGAAGTAGGGTGCAAAATAAATGCAACCATGCTTAAAAGTTGGAGATGTCCATGATGCGATTGCCAAAGTCCGAAGTTCAATTTAGGAAATAACTGAAGAGAAAATGTCAAGCAAGACTCAACCATTGAGGTATGAACTCAAATGGGATTGTACTAAAATAATCATCCTCCATGAGGGTTGAACTTCATGGGGAAGATGGAACATTGTGCTCTTTCTGCCTAGGGTAGACAAATCTATGTGGAGGGATAAGACGCGCCCCGACACCTAGGGATAACTATAGCCAAAGCGATAGAATAAAACCAATACAAAGAATGCGAAAAATGCACATGCCATGCTGTCTGCTTATATGCTATGCGTATGCCGACGGATTGGGAGAAACGAAATAAATGCCTCAAACGAAAGGGTACTCAAGCAAAATCTCCATAGATCCCTTATCGCCTGCTAAGAAAGTCTTCGAACAAAGGCAACCTTCGTGTCTGGATAAAATAAATCCTCTTGCCTTAGAGAAGCACATAACATTGTTGTTTTTCCTTGGACGAAATAAACGTCCCTGGTCATCCTTTTGTTATTCATATATCAAGTAGAACATAAGGTTTTTTGAAAAGGTTTAAATCAATTTGGATTTTGCTATCAAGAATACAGATTTATGATAAATGAAAAACTTTTTTTTATTGAATGGTGGTCAGCAGAAAAAAGCATGACCCCGATGTTACAGTGTTGGAAAGTAATAGCGATTACATAAAGGGAATAATGACTTGCTTCTCTTAAACAAAATATTTCTTAACAGCATATGTGTTAACAGGGCGAGTGATCCCTTCTCCGTCCATTGTTGCTAACATCAAAGCGCCTCCTGTAAAAACCTTTTTTACTACATATGGTCCATCATAATTCGGGGCCCATTTTCGTATGACGTCGGTGAGGAAAGACTGAATCTTCTTAAGCACGAGGCCACCTTCTTTGGATGCACGGGGTTGAACTTTCTTGTCAAATGTCTTCTTCATCTTCTGCTGATACAACTGCCCATGGCATAGCGCGGCCATCCTCTTTTCTTCGATTAAGTTCAACTGATCGTATCTGTTCTGACACCATTCAGCTTCCGATAACTTTGCCTCCACCAAGATCCTTATGGAAGGAATCTCAACTTCTATCGGGAGTACTGCCTCCATACCGTAAACAAGTGAAAATGGAGTTGCCCCAGTCGATGTGTGTACCATCATACGATATCCATGTAAGGCGAATGGGAGCATTTCGTGCCAATCTTTGTAAGTGACAACCATTTTCTGAATGATCTTCTTAATGTTTTTGTTGGCGGCTTCAACAACCCCATTCATCTTTGGTTTGTAAGGGGAAGAGTTATGATGCTCAATCTTGAATTCTTCGCACAACTCCTTCATTATCTTGTTGTTCAAATTGGAACCATTATCTGTAATAATTCTACTTGGCACACCATATCGGCAAATGAGCTGGTTCTTGATAAATTTGACAACCACATGTCGAGTTACATTAGCATAGAAAGCCGCCTCGACCCACTTGGTAAAATAATCAATGGCTACTAATATGAATCGGTGTCCATTAGACGCTTTCGGCTCTATCATTCCAATCATATCAATTCCCCACATAGAGAATGGCCACGGTGATGAGATAACATTCAACAAAGTTGGAGGTACGTGAATCTTATCTGCGTAAATCTGACACTTGTGACACTTTCTAGCAAACTTGTAACAATCTGATTCCATTGTGATCCAATAATAACCAGCCCTTAAAAGCTTCTTAGCCATAGCATGTCCGTTGGCATGAGTGCCAAAAGATCCTTCGTGAATTTCCGTCATCAACATATCCGCTTCTTGTTTGTCAACACATCTCAATAAGACCATGTCAAAATTCTGCTTGTACAACACATTGTTACTCAGAAGAAAATTTCCAGCCAACCTTCTCAAAGTTTTCTTGTCTTTGTTGGAAGCTTCCAAAGGATATTCTTGAGTTCTAAGAAACACTTCGATGTCATGGTACCAGGGTTTGCCATCTTCAACCTCTTCGACAGCAAAGATGTAGGCAGGTCTATCAAGACGTTTTACTTCAATCCGAGGACACTCGTTCCAAAAGTTTACCACAATCATCGAGGCCAAAGTTGCCAACGCGTCTGCCATTCTGTTCTCATCACGAGGGATATGATGAAACTCAACTCTATCAAAGAACGGTAATAGTCTTCTAGCGTAATCCCTGTATGGGACCAAATTATCATGTTGAGTTATCCATTCTCCAGTAATTTGGTTGATTACCATTGCAGAATCACCAAACACATCTAAATTCTTAATTCTCAAATCGATTGCTTCTTCGAGACCCATAATGCATGCCTCGTACTCAGCTTCATTATTAGTACACTGGAATGTTAATCTGGAGGTAAATGGGAAGTGGGTCCCTTAAGGAGTCACAATAACCGCACCTATCCCTTTTCCATGAGCGTTGACAGCCCCATCAAAAACTAAACCCCATTGAGAACCTGGCTCTGGCCCTTCACCATGTATGGGTTCTTCACAATCTTTCATCTTTAAAAACATAACATCTTCATCAGGAAAGTCATCGTTTGAGGGTTGATGGTCCAAAATGGGCTGGTGAGCCAGATGATCATCCAAAACACTTCCTCTAACAGCTTTCTGATAATGGTACTCGATATCATATTCAGACAACAACATCTGCCATCTAGCAATTCTCCCAGTCAAAGCGGGCTTCTCAAAAATATACTTGATAGGATCCATCTTTGAAACTAACCAAGTAGTGTGGTTCAACATATATTGGCGCAAACGCTTGGCGGCCCACGCTAGAGCGCAACAAGTCTTCTCTAACATAGTGTACCTTGTTTCACAATCAGTAAATTTCTTGCTCAAGTAATAAGTGACATGATCTTGCTTTCCTGTTTCATCTCGCTGGCCGAGTACACAACCCATTGAATCTTCTAAAACAGTCAAATACATAATCAAAGGTCGTCCTTCAACCGGCGGTGTCAGGATAGATGGTTCAAGCAAATACTCTTTGATACTATCAAAAGCCCTTTGACAATCTTCAGTCCAAACATACCCTTGTTCTTTCCTCATAAGCTTGAATATAGGTTTGCACGTAGCGGTCATGTTGGGTATAAACCTGGAGATGTAGTTCAAACGTCCCAAGAATCCTCTAACTTGTTCTCGGTGGCGGGAGTTGGCATTTCCCGGATAGCTTTCACTTTGTCAGGGTCCACTTCAATCCCTCTTTGGCTGACAATAAAACCCAATAGTTTCCCTGATCGTACTCCAAATGTGCACTTGTTGGGGTTCAAACGAAGCTTGTATTCCCTCAAACGACCAAACAGCTTAGCCAGGTGTTTAACATGATCATCTTCGGTCTTCGACTTAGCTATCATATCATCTACATACACCTCGGTCTCTTTGTGCATCATATCATGGAACAAAGTAGTCATAGCTCTCTGATATGTTGCCCCTGCATTCTTTAATCCAAACGGCATAACTTTGTAACAAAAGGTGCCCCAGGGCGTTATGAATGACGTTTTCTCTCTGTCCTCGGGAGCCATTCTAATCTGGTTGTAACCTGAAAAACCATCCATGAAGGAGAAAACCTCATATCTTGCAGTACTGTCTACCAAGATGTCAATGTGAGGTAAAGGAAAATCATCTTTCGGACTGGCTTTATTCGAATCCCTGTAGTCTACACACATGCGAACCTTACCATCCTTCTTCGGAACGGGTACAATGTTAGCTAACCATAGCGGATACTCGGCGGTGACAAGGAAACCTGCATCAATCTGTTTTCTGTACCTCTTCCTTAATCTTTAGAGCCATGTCAGGTCGAGTCCTTCTGAGCTTCTGTTTTACTGGCGGGCACTCTGGCTTTAACGGTAAATGATGTTCGACTATAGCTGTGTCCAATCTGGGCATGTCTTGATATGACCAAGCAAACACATCGACAAACTCTCTAAGCAAATGAATAAGTTGTTTCTTCACATCGGGTTTAAGCAGAGCTCCAATTTTCACTTCTCTACGAATTTCTTCTGATCCCAAGTTGATTACTTCCACCGGCTCTTGATGAGGTTGGATAACTTTCTCTTCCTTCTCAAGCAGTCTGGAAATTTCCTCTGGGATATCATCTTCTTCATCCTCAGCTTCATACACAGGAAACTCAAAATTCGGAGAAGGTAGTGGATCGTCATTCCCAGGATGTAATTTATGTAGCAATCTGCGCAAGTGATGTGATTTTCAATAAGTTTTTGTAAAGTGGAAAGTGTGTGTACGCGAGACGCTACTTATTATTTTCCAACATCGTGAATAAATATAAAACACAAATGTAAATGAAAGTGATTTATTGATGATAGAAAAACCAAAGATACACACCCAACAAAGTCACCTTTGCCTTGGGCAGAGCAAAGGGAATTATTAAAAGTAAGCCCTTAAAAAATGCAGTTTCACCTTAGGCAGAGCGAAAGTTTTAAAACAAATGCTTTACTTAGATATATGAATGGCAGTAGGGGCTTCAACCGCACTCCAATTCTTGACCACAACGCCTGGGGTCACAAAGTCTGGGATGTCCTCATCTGGATCTTCCTCGGTGACGGGATAAACTCCAAAGGTATAGTCAAATTCATCCGAAACATAGCCTGGATCTTCCATATAAGGCTCATAGTCTTTGTAAGGAATGGAGGACCTTGCAGAACCATCTGATATGTAGCCCTCAAGTTCTTCCTCTAACACAACATTAACCTGAGGATGATGGATGACTCCTCCACTACGGAACACTTCATTGATTAGTGGAAACCCTTGATTCTTGGTGCCTTGTTGAGCAGAACTGGTGGTGAAGCCGTGACCCTCCTTATTTTTGTTCTCTGGCAAAGACAACACCTTTCCCCCATATTGTCTGATAACCACTGTTCACTACTCGCTGCGCGTCTTTAAATGATGACATGGATGCCTGAGATATTTGGACGCCCTCGCCTACAATAGAAAAAGCTTGAAATTGCATGCCAACCTCTTCCTCAGCTTCGACATATGAGAATGATGACAAGTGACTTACCACCAAAGCTCTTTCTCCACAAACTGTAACTATTTTCCCCTCAAAAACATATTTCAATTTCTGATGCAGGGTAGAAGTAACTGCTCTAGCTTCATGTATCCATGGCCTTCCTAGCAAACAGCTATAGGCGGCACGAATGTCCATGACCTGAAACGGGATCATGAAAGTCTGTAATCCAATAGTCATGGGCAAATCTACCTCACCAATTACCATTTTCCTTGACCCATCGGAAGCTTTGACAATAACGCGACTTGGCCTCATCGGCGGTCCTTGATACGACAGCTTAGATAGAGTAGTTCTAGGCATTACATTTAGAGACGATCCGGTATCAACCAACACACTGGACAGAGAGTCATTTCCACAGTTCACAGAAATATGTAGAGCCATGTTATGTTTCCTTCCTTCCTCCGGGAGATCGTCTTCATTGAAACCCAGATTATCACTCGAAGTAATACTGCCAATGATGTTATCAAATTGTTCCATAGTCACATCCTGCTCGACATAGGCTTGTTCCAAAATCTTCTGAAGCGCTTCTCTATGAGCCTCAGAACTCATCAGCAATTGTAGCACAGAAATCTTCGACGGGGTTTGCAGAAGCTGATCTGCAACCTTATATTCACTTCTTTTGATTACTTTCAAACATTCATCAGAGTTGGATAAATTAGACCCACCAGATTGCCCCACAGTTGGGTCTTTTGAGCCTGATGGTTCGAACAAAACTTCTTTTTCTTTCGGTGGCACAGTCGGGTAGACTCGACCACTTCTTGTCACCCTACTAACATCTGCGATGTTAACTACTGAAGGCATGATGGGCAAAGGCACTTCTTTTCCACTCTCCAACATCGTAGCGTTGTACCTGTAGGGGATAGCCTTACTGGAAGTATAAGGGATAGGTCCAGGCACATTGATTACCAAAGGAGTGACAGTTGGCTTCCTGCTATTGTAAACAATCTCTATACGTTCCACTTCCTTAAAATGAGGTACTATGACACAAACTTCTTCAGCCTCTTCATCTGAAACTTCCTGATCATCATTTTCCAAACAATCTTCAATCATATTGACAGAGGGCGAACCATGTAGTGGTAATGGATTCTTCTGTACATTAGGGTCAGAATCCCTAAAAGACAAGATTCCATTTTAATGAGCCTCTGGACATCCATCTTCAAACCGAAACAACTCTCGATATCATGTCCTGGAGCACCCTGATGGTAAGGACAAAACTTGTCAGCTCTATAAGAAGGAGGAGGATTCGCGGGGGCCAAAGGTGGAGCTCTTGTCTGAATGTGACCCTTCTTAATCAAAGCGGGGAATAAATCAGCATATGTCATTGGGATCGGATCAAAATTTATTTTTCTATATACACGACCCTGATTGCTGGATGGCTGATTCTGCTGAGGGTACAATGGACTTTGTTGAGGTTGTGGTTGTTGAGCAACGGGAGACTGAGGTTGCTGATAGGGTTGTGGAGACTGTAGCTGATAAGCCGGAGCATTAAACACTGGCGATACCGCTGCAACTTGGTGTGGTGGCATGTACCTCTTTCTGAATTGTCCCTTTTGAATGGCATTTACACCTTGCTCCTTTTTCTTCACAAAACTGCTCCCATTCCTTTTTGGAGCACTCTCTTCTTTGGTCAATCTTCCTTCGCGAACACCTTCTTCTAAACGCATTCCCATATTGACCATTTCAGTAAAGTCACTGGGCGTGCTGGCTACCATTTTCTTATAAAAGAAAGGACCGAGAGTCTTCAGAAAAATCTTGGTCATCTCCTTTTCTTCTAATGGTGGTGTGACTTGCGCGGCCAACTCGCGCCAACGTTGAGCATATTCCTTGAAACTCTCTTTATCTTTCAAATGTCATTGCTCTCAACTGATCTCGGTCGGGCGCCATGTCCACATTGTACTTATACTGCTTGACAAAGGCTCCTCCTAGATCATTGAAAGTTCGAATCTTCGTGCTATCCAACCCCATATACCACTTGAGTGCGGCGCCTGTCAAACTGTCTTGAAAGTAGTGAATGAGTAGTTGATCATTATCAGTTTGGGCAGACATCTTCCTGGCGTACATAATAAGGTGACTCTGAGGACAAGTATTCCCCTTGTACTTTTCGAAATCAGGGACCTTAAACTTCGGTGGGACCTTAACATTCGGAACCAAGCACAGCTCATAAGCACTCTTACCGAATAAATCTTTCCCACGAAGGGCTCTCAACTCCTTTTGTATTTCAGAAAACTTGTCTTGAAATCCGTCTATCCTCTCTTCTAAGCCCACAGTTTCGGTCGGCGACCCATGTAGAACTGGTTCATCCAGAATATACGGAACAATGTTCACATGTGGAGATGCGGTAGTCATCACAGCAGAAACTACAGGAGCAGCTTGAACAGTGGTCATAACAGGGATCTCAGACACAGACGGACGGTAACCGGCCGAAAAGAAATTAGGAGACAATCCCCACAGGAAACCTTGAGGCATACTGTAGGATATTTCAGCAACAGAAGACACCACTGGGATCGGTGTTGGCGTCACTTTAGAGATCACAGTCCTTGGAACTTCTTGGTTATTGATCGAGGCTTGATTGGACAAAGCTTCCACTAAACCATTCAACCTCTCCAAACTTTCTTTCATACTTGCAACTTCATCACGAAGCACTCTGTTATCTTGTTCTAGTTGATCCATCTTCTGGCGTTGACTAGCTCGAGTGTTGTATCGGTGATTCAACTTGTTCTATAGAGATGAAGCATGAGTGAGACCCTGGAATGCAAACGATGCTATGCTTATGCAAAATGCAAATGAGTATGAAACTTCAAGAAACTCAAATTATTTCGGTATTGTAACCTTGGAGAAAAACTTATTTTATTTTGATGATCGAAGCATTACAAAACGGAGTACTCTTTTAAGAATTTATTACATTGAATCAAAAGCAAACGAGAAACTCGGAGATCTACTCCTTATGCTCCTTCTGTGTGCAAAGTTCTCCTTCTAGATGACTGATGCGTTCTTGCAACTCGACATTCTCTTTGATGAGTCGGTCGACACATTCCTTCCAAGCCACAGTATCTGGGGGAAGATCGTCACTGGTGACAGCTTTTGAAGAGGTGTGAGAGGAAAATAAATCCTCTCGCGCCTTTCTTTTCCTTGCAAGTTCTACTTCTGGCAGGCTCTGGGATTTCTCTTTCTCTACCTTGAGTATGAAAAACTTGTTCTTCCAAGCGGTCTTCAGCTTCTGAGCCTCATCCAAGGCAACCTTCAACTGATCCTCTTCGCTTACGTCAAACCAATCTGGATCATGAAAAGCCAATACCATAGGTTCATGGAAAGGGAACGGCATCTTGAGTTCGAGAGCTCTTTCTCGCACCCAATGTAGATATTCTTCAGAGACAACACAATTGGGGTATCCTAAAGCAACTTTTCCTTCCTTGTTGATGTATCTCCATGCATAGATTATGACGGTCTTCAGGTCTGGGTCTCTCCTTCTTTGAGGAAGATTCCTTCTAACAGAGTCTGGTCAGGCACTTCAATCATGGGATGCCCAAATTGGAGACGAGCCAGAGCAGGGTTGTAACTTATGCATCCTTCTCTCCCAATGAGTGGTATGTTAGTAAATCCTCCGATGTTATGGATCATACATATACCTCCATAGGTAGGGTCGTACCACACAATGTCAGAGTGAGTAATGGCCATAACTATCTCAGACCAACGGGGCGACTCTTCCTCTTCCCAAATAGACGGGTGCCGAGTTAGGCGAGCAATGAACCATGAATATAACAGAGCGGTACAACAAACGATATGTCCTCCTCCTTCAGCATTCTTCGAGTGAATAGAATAGTATGTGTCAGCGAGCAAGGTGGGAACGAGATTCTTGAGTATGAATAATTTAATCGCATCCATGTCAACGAAATCATCGATCTTTGGGAACCAGAAAATCCCATAGACCAACAGAGAAAATGTGGCTTCCACGATAAGGACTTCCTTTCTTTCAGCATGGTAGCAGACTCCTTCCTTGGTGGTTAGGTGCGCTTGAACATCTGCCAAACCGAGATGAGTAACATTGGCAATTTCTTGATGACTGGGTGTGTCTTCCTGGCCGGTGAATAGGGAACGGGCCGTTACGGGCATCCTCAGGAAATCAGAATACTCTTCCAGTGTCGGCATCAACTGGTAATCTGGAAAAGTGAAACAGTGGTACAACGGATCATGAAACTGAACCAAGGTCTCCAACAACCTCCTTTTCATCTTGAGTTCAAGAAAACGGAAGACTTCTCCATATTCTGCTGCGAAGGCGTAACGGTTCTCAATGAGGTCTGCTAGTTCTCTCAAGCTTTCAATGTTAGGACTCTGGAAAGTGTACTCCAATACTTCTCTTTTGAAATCCATGGTTAGAATACCTGAGAAATAAATTTGAGTTTCTTGAGTAAAGAAAGAATACAATGCAAAATGAGTAGGACTTCATGGGATCCTAACTATTTATAAACATTGTGGCAAAAGAAAACGCTTTTATTTAATTTTGAAACGGAATACAAATAATTGCTTTTAAAAGTCCCAAATAAGTAGCTAAATAAAAGCTAGTAAAGACACTAAAGAAGTTTCGAATTCTGCTGCTTGAGTTGCTCTTCTAATTGCGTCTTCTCACGGATAAGGTTGTCCACGATCGGCTTCCAAATAGTGCATTATGGATCGGAGAAAAATAAATCCTCCATGACTTTCCTCCTCTTGCAAGGGAGTAACTCTTCATCTTTCAACTGTAATTGCTTCTGGAGTTCCTCTTTCTCTTTCTGGAGTTTGTCAATCTCTGCAACAGACACTTGGTACTTGTTCTTCCATGACTCTAACTCTTGTCGTGACTTCTTCATAGCAACCTCTAACTTCTCAGTTTCGGACGTAAAGACATAAGTGGGCTCCCTTCTTGGAGGTATAAGGTCTTGACGAGAATAAGGCATCCTTAGCTTGATTGCCCTGTCTCTTACCCACTGGAGATACGGTTCTAGAGATACACAATTAGGCCTTCCTAGACTTTTCTTCCCCTTCTTGTACACATTACGCCATGCATCCAGAATCTTTCCTCGAAGCTCTACATCATTGTTGAAGAAAATACCCTCTACATGGGCACTCTTAGGAGGTTCCTTCAACGGGTATCCCAACTGTCGACGGGCTAAAACGGGATTGTAGCTGATTCCTCCATCGAAACTGAGCAATGATACATTAGCAAAGTTACCACAACTATAAATGATTAATACCCTATCATACACCTGGTTGTACCAATCAATGTCAGAATGGGTCAATGCCATAACCCTTGGAGACCAAAGCTCTTTGACAATGTTCGTAAAAGAGCTAGACTTTGGCAAGTGCGAAATAAACCATTTGTAAAGTAAGGGTACACAACAAGTAATCATTCCCCCACCACGAAGGTTTCAGAGATGTATAGAGTGATATGTATTACCCAACAGAGTTGGCACTGGGCTGTTCTTCATAAAGATCTTGAATGCTTTGAGATCGATGAAACCTTCAAAACTTGGAAATAGAAACAACCCATAAACAAGCAAAGCGAAAATTGCCTCAAACGGAGCCTTATTAGAATAATCAGCATAGAATGAAGCCTTCTCGACTAGGAAACATGTCTTTAAACCAAGAATTCCATCCTTAGTAACTAGGTTGGCTTTGACGTCAGCTACCTTTAAACGGAGGGCCTTAGCAATATCTTTCTCATCAGGGTCCTTTTCCAATAAGGGAAAAGGAGATTCTTCTAGGACAGGTAGACCAACTAAAAAAGAATACTCTTCCAACGTAGGTAACAACTGAAAATCCGGGAAGGTGAAACAATGGTAAAGAGGATCATAGAATTGTAGTAGAGTGGCAAGAAGTCCTTCATTCACTGAACGGCCCAACAAAGATATCAGCTTCCCATATTTGTTCTTGAATTCCTCTTGATCCTTAATAAAGCCCCACAACTTCTTTAGGTCGTCCAATTTGGGACTTTTAAAAGTATATTTCACAGTACGTCTTTCATTTGAAGTCATAGTGACCTACAATGTTCATAAACGAAAGTGAATCCCATGAAGTCCAATGCAGAATGGTGTTATATGAATGCAACAAACACAAGTATTCACATAAGGACACAAAGATAAACAAACAAAAGGGGTGCCCTAGGTTTGCAAGGAGCATGGAGCATAGGGTATACCCCTCCCCAAAGGACGTGAACTAAAGGTTTGATTGTACCTGTAGGACAAGGTTCTAAAGGGACTCGAAATCATCAGCCCATCTTTCGGATATTATCAATTTTCCAATTACTTGAGGATTAATAATATTCTCAAGAGAACTTCTTTTGAGCGTAGCTTCGCGTAGCACTATTTCGGAAGTACTCCCTCATAGTCTCGCACTACATCCTAATAAAGGTCAAAGTTAGGTTCAGGTAACTACGATTCTCAATATCATAGGCTCCAAGGTCGAAAATAACAAGTGTCTTCACGATTACTCGTTCAACAGTACTATTTCGAGAGGGCCTCAATTGAGCGGGATTCTCGATTTAACTTAGTCGGGATTTAACTCCCTATAAGCCTCCTCGACTATATCACCATCCTATCTTAATTTCTCTCAAGTTCGGGTGTAGAACTTTATCTCACCACTCAAGGACAATAACCCAAAAAGACACAAGAGAAAGTATACAAATAAACAATTAAGCAAGTAAGCATATATATAAAGCGATAAACAAATAAATAAAGCAAGATAGGGAAACCCACTGAGGAGTTCCCAGTGAAGTCGCCATTTCTGTCGCGGTGAAATTTGGATACCAAACTATTGATTAGTTTGAATCTTTAATTCATTTTGCAACCGAACTTTGATTTGTCCAAAGGAAGGGATAAAGATCGAAATTCCCACAATGCAATGCAAATGCAAGGTTTAGAGAGTTATAGGTTCGGGGGTTGGTTAAACTTAGGAAAGGTACTAGCATCCTAAATTTCTGTAGTACTCTACAGGAACCTCTTGTTTTATATTTTTTTATTGCTAATGTTTACCTGCTTAATGGTTGAGGACCTAGGGGTTTACATCTAAGTATACTCGATAAGATATTGCATCTTATGCCTACATATCCTTACGGGAGTAGAATCAGAGTATTTGTAGTTCCCCTAAAGGGTTTGAGGAGTTCTTTGACTGTGGTCAAAGTTCCTACGGGTTTAGGGTAGTTGATTGATTGATTTTAGGAGAAGAGATGTGTCTTCATTTTAAGGGAGATGTAACCGCCACAAGTTGTAGGAAAATAGTCTTTGCATCATCTTAAGAAAAGGACTTACGTACTCGGATAGGGATCAACGAGGTACACGTTTATCTCTCTTAAGGCAAAGTTCCTACGGTATTGACTGTATTGATGTGGGGTGGAGATTCTATCTCGCTTAAGATGATTTGGCATTTTTCTCTAATGTGTTTGAATATTGATTGTTTGTATTGTGTTTATTTCTATGTTGTAAGATAAAGTCCTTCCTATAAGGTAGGATCTAACTTAATTGATCAACTTGAATGGGATCAAGGATCGAGGGGATAATGATGTAAATGAGATGCACTACACACAATTGTTGAATCATGTGTAGGTTTTCCTTTGGACGGATGCGATTGCGGGAATGATAAATAAATGGCGATAATGAAAACTGCGAAGGATAAATTGCAGAAAGTAAGACCATACACACGCATGAAAGCGCTGAAGTGTGTGAGAGTGAATGTGTCGTGAATGTGAGTGTGCACGGTTAGATTATATTTTACGTTGTGGGTTGATTTTTTGAGAAAGGTTGAATTGATTTTAGGAAGGGATTGGTTGATTTTAGTTTTAGTGAAAATTAGATCAAAGTTGTGAATTAATTGATTTAACAGAAATAAATTTAAGGGAAGATTTATTATTATAAAAAGGTTTCTCATTAGATATGCTAGTTATTTAAATTATAGAAAAAGTTGAATTTTATTATTAAAAATCGTTTTAACCATTAATAGATGAAATGTAGGTTATTCGGAGAAGGAGCTCTTATAAAATTATTTATTTCAAGTTGTGAAAGGGTCCTCTTTTTATTGTTTAGAATATAGAAAAATATTTTTTAAAGGGAAATATTAAATAAATGATGGGGTAAATTGTTAAAAGTAAAAAAAGTAGGTCGAATTATGAACATAAAAGTAAATTAATTAGTTAAAATTAAAATTAGAAGTAAATTATTATTATTATTATTATTTTTCTTTTTTAAGAGAAAATTGAGCTATAGAAAAAGAGTTAATTATAAAGGTGTATTAGTTGTTTTTTGTTATTAATAAAAATATAGATCATTTAGAAAAAAGGTTTCTTAATAAATAGATAAAAGGTTTTTCTTAATCGAACAATAAGATAACTATTTTAAATTATATAAAAGCTTAATTTTAAAAAGACAATTATGTTTTTATTATTATTTTTTTTTATAAAAAAAATATAAAATAACTGGTGAGTTTGAATAATTTAATAAATAAATTATTAGCTTTCTTAAAGTTGACTTTAAAAGAAGACGGTTGATTAATTAAATTAACAATAGGTTAATGATGCAAATTATGGTTTTAATAAGGTTAATTAAAGTTAGTGGGAGATTAAAGGGGCTGATTAGGGATAAGGTTAGTAGTGTGTGTCTGATCATGTGACGGTGAGAGTATTTCGTGTGTGCGTGTGTGCATTTACCATGATTGATACATCAAAGAAAACACAAGCAGATACAATCGAAACCCTAGGCCCCCAAATTGACACTTCTCCCTCCCGATTTGCTCTCATTCTTTTCCACCCTCTTCTTCTGTCCTCAATCATCCTCTCTTCTTTGCGTTCGCCCCAAACTCTTTGTCAAAACCTAACAAAACCCCCCCACAAAACAACGTTAATCATGGATTAAAGTTATCAAATGAGAGAGATTGTTACCTCTGATGAATAATGGCAGTGGCTCGCCGGTGATGGGGGTGGTAGCTTCGTGATTCCGGCGAGTATGGTGGAGGAGCACGAGTGATGGTGATTCGCAAAGGGGTTCCGGGTAGCTCGCGAGAGTTTCGAACGTGTGGCTGCAGATCAACGACGGAACTCAAGAGATAAGTCTCCTCTCGTTCGAGCTTAGGGTCGTTATTTGGTATTTAGGAATTTCTATCGGTGGTTATTTGTGGATGCCTCCTCCTCTCTATGTTCAAATCCCCCTTTATATAGGCCTCAGAGAGGATCTATGATTTGATTAAATTAGTTTGAATGTTGATTTGGATTTCCTTTTTGGTTTAGACAATGTTTTTGAAAGATTTCCATTTTCGGATGATTTTGTTTAATGGAATCCCAATCTGTGATATCCTTCATCAATCATGCTTAATGCCTCTGTTTGTCCAGATTCAATGTTCTGGGAATCTTCCTTTTTGAACTGGTATATTCCTTTACTAATTGCTAACTCTTGAATTGGTAACCTGACAGGTGTGGATAGCGAAGGATTCTGGGCCAGAAAAACTAACAGCCCGGAGTGGTTTACGGTAAAAGAGCTGGTGAGCCTAAAGCCTCATCGTTGGGAGCAATCCTGAATTTTGCAAACTCATCTTCGTGTGCTTGAACTGGTGATTCCAAAGTTGCGAATCTATCCCTATTTCTTGAGCAAGAATCTAATGTGAATTACTACTGTGAGGTTTGTGTTGCAGGTGAAGATGTTGTTCTGCGATGGATTTGGGTACACTCCCAACCCTCAAATGGTTGTCCTCGTACTATGCAGCAAATTGTTCTGATTAAAAGAGTTTGAGTCCTACTGGTTTCTTGATGACACTCTTCATCGTTGCTGTAGGTTTATGAATGATGTTTTTTTTTTAATTATTAATGGTCTTTGGGACTAGCAGTGGTTATGGTTCTTTGCTTTGAATTTTGGAATTGATTTCTCTATTTGTTCTATTGATCTTGCTGCATATTTTCACTGTGATTGCCATTATCGATCTGGGCAGGTGGTTGTTCCCCTAGTGAATTTATGCTAGCACCAACAACAGGGTACTCATTCAATATTGAAGATGTGCCAAATGGAGATACAGGGTCAGCACAGTCTTCCCATTCTGGCTCGTACATGCTCCAAGCTAGGAGGTCATCTCTTTCACAAGGGTTTGTAGCAGATGAATTTGAACTTCTGTCATAATGTTGATTTTGGGGACTGCTCAGGGTCTCCCGCTGATGAAGTACAGATTGTAGCAGGCCACTATTCGTGGAGAAGAACGATCTGACTCCAGTGTACTAATTGGTGTAAGAGACTTGATAAAATCATCAATTGAGCTAAGTGCCTTTGGGATGTTTGGTTGTGTATCTATAAGCTTCAAAACTTTATGTCTACTCTTGTCTTGCAGGTTGAGTTTCTCACGGAGGTAGCGACGATGATCCATTATTGTGCACCATAAAAAAGAAGTTGGCTGCTGTTGTTCCGCAATCTGACCATTCCCAGACAGGACCTGTACTTATGTATGCAGTGACTGCTCCTACTGAGGTGAACCAGCATTTGGCACACTTCCATTGGGGTAGACTACATCTTGAGATATGAATGTCTGTTATTGTTAAAATTGAGGGGTTGTTGGTTGGGTATTAACAGAAAGTGGCACATTATTTCCATTAGAAAATGTATCAAAGCGAACAAAGGGTTTTTGTTGAGATTTAGGACTGACTGCTTGTTGTTTTCTCGCAGGGCCAAGAGCAGGTGAATTATCTACTTTGGTGAGTCATAGGTATCACCACTGAGAAGGTCTCACTTGGGATCAACTTTGGCGGGTACAGTAGAACCAATAGATATAGCTGGTGCAGGAAGCATTAACTGATTCAATGTTTGGGTGCCTGCTTCAACACTAGCAGTTCTGTTATCAATTTGCATACTAGTATCCCCTGTTTGATGTTTGGAGAAAAGGTAGAAGCCAATACAACCATGGCCGTTTGTAGACGGGGGAGGATTTTCTGCACGAAGATGTTTTAGCCTGGTTTCGATAGCGAAGAGACAACCGACAACTGTTGCGTTGAGACCTGAAGAAGTTCCAGCTGCCGCACCAGCCGCAACAACTATTTCTTTCTCTGTTGTTTTCCACCCTCAATGAGAATCCATTGGCGCATGACTTTCCAATATTTGTACCAGGACGACAAGGTGTCCAACTTTGGTAACTTCAAGAAGTATCACAAGGCAACTCACTCCATCTTGAACTTGATAAATATATGGAAATTCATCCTTTTGTAGAAGAACTGTGGAATGATGATGTATTTGTAACTTAAAGTTAGCTCATTCTTGTACATCAAAGAAAATCTTCTTATTGTAAAGTTTGTGATCTTGGAATCTCTTGAGTTTAGATCTTGATTCAAAATATATATAAATCCTCTTGACTTCAAAACTTAAGTACATTATATTTCTCATGCCTTGAATCTTAAAATTCCATGCTTGATCCTTTAAATTTGAGTTTTTTAACAACCTTCCACATCAATCTTGAGTCTTGTAAGGCAACTAGACTTTGTATCCATATATGCAAAGTTTGGCGCTTGTCATCAACATGAACTTTGAAAAGAACACGGATCCTTAAATTCCTATCTTGGTAAACTTTCAAAGATGAATCCACTTGTCATGAATTATGTGGACATTTCAAATCAGATCATGACTTGACTTTGAGTTCCCTTCTCTCCTTCTTTACGAGCATAAAGGATAAATCTTGGATTTTAGTCCCATAAACCCCCTAGTATGGCATTTATTGGTTGTATTTTGAACGATGGTAGACAACCCTTGATAGCAAGATGGTATAAACCTCAATCCTTGAATAATAGGCCCTTATAGGCATCACTTCGTGATTCCCTGAATTCCCAGCGGTAACCTATCTTATCACATATGTTGAACCCAATATGCGCAAAGTGGAAGCCTTAAAAACTTCCAAAAATTGAGCGACCCCACGTGCCTTCTCCCAATCTAAAGGAGTAGGAATTTTGCTCCCACTCTCAAGTTCTTGACAATATTTTGTATCAATAATACCAAGCTCAACAAATGC
The DNA here is from genome assembly GCA_963859935.3 of Lathyrus sativus. Classification (NCBI taxonomy): domain Eukaryota; kingdom Viridiplantae; phylum Streptophyta; class Magnoliopsida; order Fabales; family Fabaceae; genus Lathyrus; species Lathyrus sativus. Next base: position 459,565,897 of record OZ012738.1, read on the forward strand.
CATTTCAAGTTGTACAGCAGCCTTCAACATGTCGTATGTTGAATTCCATCGAGTCTCGCAATCAAATTGAACACTACCTTTGTATTCAATATGTCTACTTCTAACACATGCCAAAAACTTATGTTCTCGACCCGGAGAAGACTTAACATACTTAACAGCACCCTTGATTCTAGAAACAGAAATGTCAATTTCTTTTAAACCCTTTTTAACCACTAAATTCATGACATGTGCACAACATCTTGTATGAAAGTGATCTCCATTCAAAACCAAATCATTCCTTAACCTTAGCCTCTTTTTTAGATTTTCAATCCCACGATCATTTGACGCCGCATTATCAACCGTCACAGTTAAAACATTATTCAACCCCCAATTGTCCAAGCATTTTGCAACTGTATTTGCTATTACTTCTCCTGAATGACTTAAGACCCTAACAAAACTCAAAATCTTTTTGTGTAATTTCCAGTTGTTGTCTATAAAATGTGCTGTTATGCACATGTAAGTCATGTTTTGACATGAAGTCCAACCATCTGTGGTCAAGCACACACTTCGACAATGTTGGGAAAGAAAGGTCTTCAATTTTTCCCTTTCAAAATCCCATAAAGCCAAAACATCACGTGCTACTGTGCTTCGGGAGATTGGAATAAATCTTGGTTGCAATACACTCATACAACGACGAAAAGCTTTATGATCTACATGCATATACGGAAGCTCCATTTCCACAATCATATCAACCACTGCCTGCCTACATTTCTCTTGGTCAAATTTTCCTAACCCAATTGCTGAAGGAGAAGTCACATTTGTTGTTGATGATGGAGTTGTTTTCAATCTCTTATTTGCTTCACTGTTTGGGTTACTCTTGCATATCTTTGAATGTCCGATCATGGAAGTCATCCCATTATTGGACTTTAACTTAGAGTCACAGTAGTTGCATCTAGTTATTCCAATCAAATCTGGATCAGGAGTGAAGTGGTTCCAAACAGAAGATTTGTTTCTTCGATGGGTTGGTGCCCGAGTAAAAGTAGTTCCCGAGTTTTGTGTTGCCTCATCCGTCGTAAGATTATTATGTTTGGACATTTCCTGCTTTTGATAGAACAACCAAATGTTAAATTAATTCAAAGAAATAAGAAATTAATAAAAATTATGCAGAGATGTTAATAAAAATTACTAAAAGCATAGTGTACAGGGAAGTAACATCACTAGTGTCTTTTAGGCTGTAGTATACCAGCTATTAGTTATATGCAGTTGCGTCCAAGTTCCTACCACACTCATTTAACATACTACACAAGCTTTAATTGATTTCATTTCAGCCTTACATAACATGCACTGCAACACTACCATCATCAGGCAGTGCTCACCTGCAACTTAGGCAGTGCTAGTGACTCAAAATATGCTACATCAACTTTATACTTCCTAACATTAGCCATCTGTGAGACTCTTGGCTGCCACTGCCATTAAATAACACACCCTTTAGTCAAATAAGCAAAGCTTTGACAAAACTAAACAAGATTGTTATGTAGGATCTGGATTGTGTGACTCTGATATGCTGCCAAATAACAAGTCACAACAGTCAGCACATATAGGTGCTCGGATCAAAATTGTTCATATTTCAATTTCATCAGAGCAAATTACAAATATAAACTAATCAAAATTTCATCAGCACATATAGGTTCTTGCAGGAAAGGAACATTTCACGACATGAATTGATACAAAAAGTGAGACAAATTGCTGGAGACAAGTTGTTGATTTCGGCCATCAAGTCTTACAGAGCAAAGGTGCAAATACTTCATTTCTGGTTATTCTGATCTCTATTAATTTTAAGGTTTTGTATTTTAGGATGTGATGCTTAAAAAATAACAAACATCATAGACACTCTGGTTCTGTAGGGGAAACATATCACCTGCTGCCATTTCTCTAATGCCATCCATCCTGCTTATGTTTGTTCAAATTTCATTTTGATTAGTCTATACAATAGAACTCTTATTGATCACTTGCTGTACATATTTTCTGACTCTAAACTAAAGTTACAGCAAGTATGATTACATACGTGTTGGTCAAGTTGCTGTCCTCCAATCAATAGCATTAAGTTCACAAAATGTATGGAAAGGAGGACAGTAACTACACAATCCAAATCTATAATGTTTTACAATGGTTTAAAGGTGTTAAAACAATGAAATTTGTATAAGTTTTTGTAATGAAATGATTCAGTCAAATGTTATTACAGACTCCTACAAATAAAATTAAACCATAATGAAAGTGCTAAATTGCACTCATTCTCTGATTCTTTTTCTACACAGAACTTGCCAACATTTAGTGGGAATTAACCAACTACATTCAGAAAACTCTATTCATAATTCTCTAGATCTTCATATTGTACACTAGAATCATCAAACTCAATATCATGATTTCACTAAAAGCCAAGCACTTGAACTACTTAAGATGGAACAACTATAACTAAAGCAGACTAAAAAGTAGTCGCAAGCAGTTCAAAAACAGTAGCATGTCAATCTGGTTGCAGAATATGGGGCAAACTATAGAATAATATTAGTAACATATTGATGAATTAATATAGTAGCATATATAGATCAGTACCTCTAAACTCAAAAAGCAATGTGGTTAACAACAATCTTAATCAAACACAATAACATTTATGAACCTCAGTGAGGCATTTTCACAAACAGCTTGTGAGTGCATATATTAAACATTTCTATGTTTTCCTATAACATGAATATTTATAACATATGAATTCAAATGAGAAAGAGTACGGTAGCTGAATTTTTTGGAACTTTTGGAACTAATAATTAAGGTTCTGCAATTCATGATAATCGAAAATGGAATGTAAATGCATTTACCTGAGTTGAAAAGGAGGATTATCGTTTATGTTAGGGTTTTCCAATGAGATTGAAAAAAGAAGAAAGAATACATTGATTGAGATTGAGAGAGAGGAACAAAGAATACATCAATCGAGAGAGAAGAACTGAAAATTGCAATTGGGCTTCTTCTGGATTTTTATTTGGTTATGTGTGTCCAACTAATTTTAAAAATGGATTGGTTGAAAAACCAAAATAAAATTAACGAGTTTTTGAAAATTGGATTCTGATATGGTTATGGATAAACCATCAAACCGGTTAATTTGAGCATCCCTATTCAACACAGCCTATGCATTTTGTTCCCCTCACAGTTCACGTGCTTCTCTCCTATGTGACCTCACTAGATTCCTAACTAACTAACTCCGCCGCGCCGGAATTCTCCAACGGCGACGGCGGAGGCTCAATCTACAAAATTCACACATCTTTCTCTTCCTCTCATTGATTCATATTCAACAATGATTTTTTCTAACTCTCTCAATCTTCCAAACTGAACCAGATCATATATGAGCCCTAGGCGATTCAAAATAAAATTAAACATGCGTGAGGAGGAATCAGAGTCTATTTCTTAGGGATTTGATTCCTCAAACAACAAACATGTCTGCAACAAGGATTAGAGCAAAATGGAGGCGAAGGACCTAACCACGAAGACGAGACACTCCTCGGTAAAGGTTATACCGCGATGAAGATGAAGGCAAATGAAGAAAAGAAAACCAGAGGAATCTTCAATACAGGTAAGAATTCAACTCCAATCGCTCAATAATCTTCTTCTTCTCCCACTGTGTGCTTCTGAATTCGTCGTTGCTTCTATGTTGTTGCTTATGCGCGAGAGAGATTAAGTTGTGAGGAATTTGAGCTCAACTGTTAGAGCTTCTAATGTTGAAGCTCTACAACTATACAGATAGAGAGTAATTTATATTAATTGATTTCTTTGATACCAATACAAATAAAACACTACACTTAAATATTACTCTAAACATATCTTAGCCATCCAAATGGCACAATCACAAGGACCTAAGAAAGTTCTAGAATCTAATACTAATACTAATTAAAATATCTAATCAATTAATATAAATTACTCTCTATCACTACTTACCCCTTCAAAATCAATTTTATCCTCAAGGTTGTAAATATATATATATATATATATATATATATATATATATATATATATATATATATATATATATATATATATATATATATATATATATATATATATATATATATATATATATATATATATATATATATATATATATAAAACTTGAAATATAATAATAATGGAACGTGGGAGAGAGTGTATTGTGGCTAGAAGTTTAGAAAATAAAAAGTGGATGATAGGCTAGGCTAATGCTAATAATAAGAAAGTGGAGGACAGATTGATGGAGAAAAATGATTCACACGTTACTTTTTTTTTTCCTTTCTTTTTCTCTTTCTTCCTTCTCCTTTTTTTTTCTTCCTCTGTTTCTTTCTGCTTCTTCTTTTTCTCTTTCCTTCTCACGTTTTTTTTTCTTCTTCTTCTCTTTCTCTTCCCTTTCCACTTCTTCTTTCTTCCTTTTTTTTCTTTCTTTTTCTTCTTTTCTTTTTCTCTTTTTTTTTAAAACAAAATAAACAAAAATCAAAATAATAAATAACTTAAAATTACTCTGAAATGAAAATATGGAAATTTTGGTGGTGGTTCAGGTGGAGGTTTTTGTGTTTCCGGTTGCAAATATGGTGTTTTCAAAAGTAGATCTAGTTATTTTGTCAGGATAGAAGACGACATAGATGATGCCGGATTTGTCATCGAAAGTGACGTCAAAGTAGCCGGAGAAGACGTCGGAGCTGTTGCTTGAAAAGATGCCGGAAATCCTTTCGAAAATTTCGCCGGAGTTGTTGCCGAAAAACTCGTCGGAAGTGGCGTCAAAATTTTCGTTGTTGTCGGGAATGATTTTTGTGAAACCGAAAGCTCTTTGATTTCTTCATTTGCTGATGACTTTTCTGGTTTAATTTTGACAACATCTTTTTTTTATACTTTTGTCTATATTGCCGTAGTACTTTAGAAAACTCTTAAAATTCTGTTGTGAGAGAAACATGAAAGACTTGAATTTGTTCTTTCAATTCTTCCCTAGATGTTTTTGAGATTTTATGAGTTTCAATCAAATATTGTTTGAGGGTTTCTAGCTGTTGGTGAAATGTTTCTGCTTGTGAATTGGAATTGGAGTTTTGAGGCTATTGTTGGTATGAAATGTATGGGTATGATGTGTATGGATTACATGATTTAGGTGGTATGGTTGTGACGGTAGAATAATAAGGATGAATAGAGTGATGATAAAATGATAATATGGATATGCCATGGAAGGATTGAAGTTCAAGAATGAAAGCACCAATAGAATGCTAAATAAGAATCCTAACAAAATTAGAGAAATCTACCCTATGAAAAAGACAGATAAAACTAAGAGAGAGATAAAATAAAAATAAAGACTTTCATTGATTTCTTTGATACCAATACAAATAAAACACTACACTTAAATATTACTCTAAACATATCTTAGCCATCCAAGTGGCACAATCACAAGGACCTAAGAAAGTTCTAGGATCTAATACTAATACTAATTAAAATATCTAATCAATTAATATAAATTACTCTCTATCATATACTGATGTGAGTTTGTAGTGAGAGTGAGGAAGATGAATTCATAAGTTGCAGAGAGTTTGGTGAATTTTGCAGTGACTGTTGATAATGATGAATGCCACAATGATTGGTGAAGACGAGTTTATATAGAGATGAAGCTATAACAGAATCGGCTAGGGATTTAAATCTGTTTAGATTTCAAGTGTAAGTTAGTTGCAAGTTATAACAAAGTTAGAAAATTATGTTAAATCTGTTAGGAATTGGTTTGTGCAGTGAGTTGAATATGTTAGTGCTCTGTTGGTTAAATGGATAATTTATAGTGAATTGTGATAGTTAGAACACTAGAACTGTTAGTTAGTTATTTAAAAGTTTGGAGTTAATTGTTTAAATTCTGTTAGTGGTTAGATTTATGTTAGATCAGTTAGTTAGTTAATAGAAAAATCTGTTAATGGATAGATTGGATTGGGAAGTTAAGGAGTTAGTTTGAATGAATGTTAATTTATGAATGCGAGTTAGCTATGCTATCTATCAAAATGAACTAGATGTGTTATGTTGCTGAATTAATGTCTTGGGAACTACTCGAAATGTATGCTTAGCCATTGTCAGTTTGTGTGTGAACTTCTTGTGAACGAGTTATCTATGGAGCTTTTGGTTAATTGTTTATAAAAATGATGCTCACAAATGGACTATTGCACTGAGATAAAACATGTTAAATTCAGTTTTTGCATGGGCTGTTAAGGTTTAGTAGTTACTTAATGTTAGGATTTTTTTGTGATATATTTGTATGATGCCATTGTTAGGATTGGTTATGTTAGTATGCTTTTTGGTGGAACTAGTCATGACATTAATGATTTGAAACAAATGCTAGTGAATCAATTAGTTCGACTTGAATTGTTGGAATTGTTAGTGGTGTTTAAATGATGAATGAAATCTGTTATGCTAATTGTGTGGTTTTTTTAGGATGCACTTGGTAAGACAAGGTTAAGGTGGAGTCTTGGCATGGTTCATGAAGCACTTAGTATGTACTTTAAATACATGAAGGTCCCTATGAAGAGTCAAGAGGAAGTAGGCTTAGGATGGATTAGTGGTTGACTTTGGTCAATTGGTTGACCGTAGTCAACTATAGGTCAAAAATTTGGTTTTTGTATGTATTTTGCAATTTGGATGTTGTAATGAATGATGACTTGTAATATTTGAAAGTTTGTAATGACATTTGTCTCTCTTGAAATGCATTTCCAATTTAAAGTGCTTGAACTTGAATGAATCTTGAAATGAACTATCATGCCATTAAATGAAACCAAAGCCCATAATGGCTGTCAAGTAACCTCATAAGGAAAAGGTTAATTTTGAGGTTGACTTTTGTTTGACCAAGATTAAAATCTAAGAATAGCTTCCAAATCTTAGTACCATGATGTAGTCTAAATAGCAAAGAGATCACAACCCAAGGATTAGGGTTCCACCAACATTGATCCATAAGAAATGAACCAAACATCATTGTTGTGCCCATGATCCATAATGCCAAAATGAAGCACAATGTTTACTCAAAATTTTAATGCCTTGTATATTAAACAACAAGAAACCTTTGAATCAAGGATTGTTATTTGAAAGATGTAGTTGATAAGTAATGGCCTAAGTGATTATGGCTTGAATATGCATATGAATGAATGATTGTACCTAAATGAATGGTTAATAAGAGAACCATGTATACAGAGGGATGTAGCAATAAGCCAGACAAAAATTGAAAAGTAGAGAAAATTGTGGGGTATGACAAAGTGGTTGTTTAAGTAGATGGAGCCACAAAAGGTCTCGAGTGTTGGATAGTCGAGAACGACCTTTTGTGGGATAACCCTTTCAGACAAAATCTAAGGAGAAGGGAGGCTCAAACCATGTAAAAATTGATAAACAAAGATCAATCTTTCATTAACCTCGAGGAAAAGTAGAACACCTGGTTGCCGCCGACATCAATTCTAGCCTCTTGTTAGGGAAGATTCTCATCGATAAAGAGATGAATCATGACCGTGGAATGCATGGCCAATGATAAGTACACATCATTGAATGCATCACACAAAAATATTTATCAAGAATGTGTTAACACAAAGTTCTGAAAGGAAGGAATTAGAGCCCCCGTTTCCATCAGAGTATCATCGCAAACGAACAAGACGAAGTATTGTCGCTTCCATAAGGGCCACATCCACAACAACGATGATTGTACACAACTGAAGGATGTTATTGAGGGGTTGATAAAAAAGCCAATTTTCTGAGTACGTGAAGGGAGGAAAGTGAGAAAGAGAAGAGCCACCTAAGAGTAAGATCACTCAAAAGCTGCTAATGTTGGGACTAGTGGTGAAGATAAAAAGGCTATAAAGGGGGAACACTAATACATTACTGTTATCACTGAAGGGGCGCCCCAAGCAAATTGTTGGACATATGACTGCACACACAAAAGTGATGTGAATTGTGTGGTTTAGAAAAAGATAGTTTGAAACACATATTGTTATTATTTTCAGAGTTTAAAATCATTTTGATGAAAAAAAAACGTTTTAGAAATAACAGCGGAAAGTAAATATGCAAAAAATAAAGAGTTAAAGGTAAGATAAATAACATCTTAGAATTATACAGGTTTGGACAAGAAGACCTAATATTGTTCCCAATATTTGATCTTGAGAGTGTCCAATAATGCTTAAGAGTTTTTAGTAGGTTAAACTCACGAAAACCCTTATATAAGAAAAAATGAAGTTTTAGGCTAACTTCCAACCAAACAAAGAACATTAGACTAAAGCGGTTAGTCTTCCTTCCAAACATGACCTTGAAGCGTTTAATCCATAAGCTAAATCGAGATTTTATACGAATTTATCTCGAACCAAACTGAAGTTTTAAACTGGAAATTCTCCATACCGAACCAGGGTTTCACACAGGCTGCCCACGAACCGAATTTAGAATTTACACCTGACTAATCTTGAACCAAATTAGATTTTTACACAGGATGACCGCAAACCAAATTGAGATTTTACACCGTCTTATCTCGAACAAAAGAAAACTTTTGCACAGGCTAAGCTTACAAATCAAAGTAAGCTTTTACACGGGCTAAGCTTATGAGTTGAAGTAAGCTTTTACACGAGCTAAACTTACGAATCAATCCCACAACTTAAAAAATAAATCCCAAACAAAGATTTTAATATGTTTAGCTTTGAACCCAAAAAAACCCCTTAAGGATAAATTATTCAACCAAGATAAAAACACTCCTTGATGAATTTACAATAACAACCTTTTCCAAAATACAAAACCTCACTTTAACATAATGGCTTTTTCGAAGTGCTATGACTAAACAAAAGTGAGAGAAAGTAAAGAAATATTTTGAGAGAGAGAGAGAGAGAGAGAGAGAGTTCACATTTTTTGGATGTAAAAATGTGAATGGAGAGACCTTTATTTATATACTAGAGGTTGGCACAAGAAAGGGAAGATCCATGGTCCAAAATAAATGTTTCAATCAATTTAGACCTTAGACAAATCGATTGGGAGTCCTAAATAATCTTTTGCAAATGCTTAAAATGGAAATAATGGATACATAGACTTTTCCCTTTATTAAGACTCTATCACAATCGTTTATGGACAATATTTACACTTACCAAATAGATTGGGTATATATTCCAATCAATAGACAATTCAAAACTTTGCTCAAAACATTTTGATAGTTCCTGATTCAACTGGATATAATCCAAAATGCTTTTCAGTTGTTTACTTTGAGAAATAGAGGTTTTAAAGTAATTTTTAGTGTGTGTGTGTTTGTGATTTAGCCATACAACTTTACAAGAATGCTCTTGTATTTTTATAAAACACAGTTCACTCATATGCGACTAGGTGAACTTAAAAACTTCCTATCTTTCACACTTTGAAGCTTCAAGACTTGTCAAACATACCAACAATATAAGCACTTTCTTAAGTCTTCTTGGATATGAGGTTTGCTATATCTTTAAGTTAAATACCATCAACAAAGGATGTTTCCAGTGTTTTTTTGAATGCCAAATATGTCTTATTTTGAACCTTTACTCTTGGCATTTTTCAACTAATTTCTCAAGTTTCAGTTGATTTATTCCAAGTCTTTGATTTCATACAATGGGTTTGAGGTATTCATCTATTAATGCGCAAACGCTTGACATAATTTTGCGAGTTGATATTCACTAGTATAAAACTTGTGATAATAGAGATGAAGAACTATGTTCACATACATACATTAGTTGAATACATGTTAAAAATGGTTAATCGTATGTACGTATTCTGATCATGGCATTTCATATGAAGCAATCATTCATCTGATATGGATGTTATCCTTGTTTAATTGTTTACACATTGATTTGAACCACTATAGGCATATACTCTTCAGATCTGGATCTATGATAAATAATTGTTAGGTTCTAAACTCTAGACATAGATTTAGATTTAACATTCACACGAGTATCAGTTCTTAATGCTATGTGTTGTTGAGTTGCATGAGACATCACTAATGAGACAATACAGTTGTTCTCTCGACTTTGTGTTAGACATAACCTCGATTGTGGGTGACACGTGAGGGTATTAGACAAATGATTAATTTATGTTTATCTTGTCAGAAGAATGCATGTGTTATCGATTGATGAAATTCCAATCCCAACAAGGCTCTGTTTATTTTAAGTCTTTACTTTATATTTCCCATCTTGATATGTTCCGTTTTATCTATTGTACCTTGAGTCTTTCAACCAAAATTTTCACAACAAGCTTAAAAATATAGAGACCTTTGAATGACGTTCTTTCCCTCACACCTATCCCTGTGGGGACGAAAAAACCTGGTACTCAATAATTTTTGCTTGCCGCTTTACCGCGCGAACAAAATAGCACTATTGTCGGGGATTGGTGTTTAGATATTGAATAACATTGCAATAGTTTCTATATTTTTGAGCTTTGTACAGTTGTTTATATTACATATATACTTGTTTCCTTTCACGTTTGCTCAAGTGTTGGTTAGGGATAGATGTTGACGAGAACTTCTAGATTGGTTGCTCTTTTGCTAAAAAGTATCCAATAAAGATTCTACCAAGATTGGATGGTGATGATAGATTTTTTTAATGTGATGAATGCATGCAAGGTACAGGATTACCACTTTCTGTAATTGTAGAATGATTACGAATTTTTTGCTTTGTACAAATGTGTATTCTTGTTTCATTTTACAACTGATTTGAATGCTTGAGTCACTTAGGTCTAAACGCTACAAATTGTGAGAAACCTCCATTGTTTACTAAATTCTTGGATAACTAATAACTTTGTTTAATTCATTCAATTCATGCTTAATCTTTTGATTATTGTGATTTTTTGGAAGCATTAGAAAGGATCAAGGCATTTGTTTATATTGAGAACAACCATATCCAAAAGTAACTTACCCGTGAGTAGTGAGAATTCGTTAACCCCTTAGAGCCTAATATATTAGATCCTATTTTAGTGATGAACTTGGTTTATGTACATATCTTGAAAGTTTAGTTCATCATTGAATTTTGTGGGATTCTAACAAATTTTCTTGAAACCTTTGAACTTTGTTCTAGATTGATTTCCTTGCCATAAAAAGTAAGGAGCATTCACTTGAGGTTTGATTGTATTCAAGTTGGGGAGAATGAAAGAAATGGTAGGTTACTCAAAATTTTGAAAAATTTCAAACAAGTAAAGATAAATTATAAAGATGAATGTGAAAAAGAAAAGAAAAAAAAGAATGCTTGTTTGAAATAAAAAAATAGAGAATGCAAATAATTGTGCAAAAGGAAGTTTGAAAGGTTAAGCAGTTGAGAAAAGGGATTGGTGAATGAAGTTATAATGTGTAAATAACTTGTATAGTGAATGTATCTTTTGCATTGGCAATTTCGATTCAATGGCCTTTATAAATGACCAAACTACAACCTTAAAAGCCCTTAGTGCTCTTTTGCTTTCATAATTTCTGATTTAGTTGATTGATGAATATATGAATTAAATTGTGTTAGCATTGTTGTTTAATTGAGTGTCATTGTCACGCAGTTGCAAACACGCAATTTTCCTTCATCCATTAATTGAATAGGAGTGGTAGAGTGGTTCAAGTGTGAGAATTTAGTTTTTTTTGTGAAATATTGCATGACATTTTTTTAAGACCTAAATTCTTTATCATTGTTGATTCTAGGAAGTTGTGATCATTGCTTGTATGCATTCTTAGTTTGAATTTGAACCATAAATCTTTTCTTGGTTTAATCCATACTTGAGCAAATCCTCTTGTTTTCATGAGGGGCATACTTTGCTTGAGAACAAGTAAAAATCTAGTTGAGAAGAGTTTCTTGAATTCCAAATATGTCTTATTTTGAACCTTTATTCTTGGCATTTTTCAACTCATTTCTCAAGTTTTAATTGACTTATTCCATGTTCTTGTGTGATTCTTCAATATAATTGATTTTAACTTTGGATGCCTTGATATGTGTGTTATTATGTAGGAATTAGGCTTGATTATCAAAGAACAAGACACAAATGAATGGACAAGGAAGCCAAAGAAATGGTTAAAAATCCAGCAAGTTCGCAGTGCGAGCAAGTAGTGAAGGCAAGGCCAGCTCAAAACGAGGCCAAGGCGAACTGGAAATTTTGGATGGCAGTAGCAAGACTCCTTTCTGAAAGGAGTGCGAAGGCCTGAGCGAATATGTTCGCAATGCGAGCTTAGATATTTTCTTAGGGGCGATTTAACTGTTCAGAGGCACTTCATTTGCCTATAAGTGGACTTTGTAGTGCAAAGAGTGAGTTCGCAGTGTGAATGAGATACATTTTTTAATACTATTTATGTACTTTTCTTGCTTTTTAAAAAGATAACTTTTGGGAGAACTAGGAGTTAACTTAGAAAACTTAGGTTTTTAGAGAGAGAAATAAAAAACCCTAAGAGGGAGAAGTCCAAATACAAGCAAATTAGAGCTTGATCATCAAGTAAGTGCTTCGATTTATTGCTAGGGTTGGATGTAATATTTTGATACCTTATGTATTTCTTCTAATCTATGTATTTGTGGACTTGTTTTGATTCAATATTGATGTTGTATTTAATTTCATATAATGGGTTTGAGATATTCATCTATCAATGAGGAAACTTTTGACATAGTGTTTTGAGTTGATATTCAATAGTACCAAGCTTGTGACAATAGAGATGAAGAACTATGTTCACATACATAAATTAGTTGAATACATGTTAAAAAGGGTTAATCGTATGTATGTATTCTGATCATGGCGTTTTATATGAATCAATTATTTATCTGATATGGATGTTATTATTGTTTAATTGTTTACACATTGATTTGAACCGCTATAGACATATACTTTTTAGATCTGGATCTAGGATAAATACTTGTTAGGTTCTAAACTCTAGACATAGATTTAGATTTAACATTCACGTGAGTATCAGTTCTTAATGCTCTGTTGTTGAGTTGCGTGAGACATCACCAATTAGACAATAGAATTGTTCTCTCGAGTTTGCGTTAGACATAACCTCGATTGTGGGTGATACATGATGGTATTAGACGAATGATTGATTTGTGTTTAACTGGTCAAAAGAATGTATGTGTTATCGATTGATGAAATTCCAATCCCAACAAGGCTCTGTTTATTTTATGTTGTTACTTTATATTTTTCATCTTAATATTTTCTGCTTTTATCTATTGTACCTTGAATCTTTCAACCAAAATTTTCACAACAATCTTAGAAACGTAGAGACCGTTAAATGACGTTCTTTCCCTCACACCGATCCTTATGGAGATGACAAAACCGGGTACTCAACAATTTTTAATTGCCACTTTACCGCGCGAACATGTATATCAAACCCCAATTTTTGTGATTGCATCTTTGACCACTTGTCATACTTACTTGACTTTATGCTTTAATTTTAATCAAAGGTTGAATATTTACAAGTGAAGCAAAGTTGTCTAACTTGTCGTCCATGTCATCATCATCATCAAAGGCATACCATGGATGTTTTTGGCTTTGATCACTTTTTTAAATAACCTACAAAACATGGTTCCATATTCTCTCCCTTTTAGATGATGACATAAGGAAACAATATATATATATATATATATATATATATATATATATATATATATATATATATATATATATATATATATATATATATATATATATATATATATATATATATATATATATATATATATATATATATATATATATATATATATATATATATATATATATATATATATATATTTCAAAATATAGGATTTCATATTCTCCCCCTTTTCTAAATGATTTGGAGTGGTTAAAGTCTTCCTCAATTAATTAAAGAATATACTTTACTCCCTCTTTGTTACAATAAAAAAGACGGGTAAAAAGATGCATTGTGAAAATTAAATATGTAACATAGTCACATAATTATTTAGAAAATGAAAAATACACACTTTATTAATTCAAGTCATATTGGATTTCAAAGTATAGAAACCCGAAAATTGAAGGAATTGAAATAATGTGAAAACAGGAAAGCAAACACACTTAGAAGCTAAGACACATAAGTGAGACTATTCTTTATCAAAATCATCATC